>JAMXDD010000012.1:0-723618 GCA_024733475.1 Syzygium grande
CAATAAAATCATTTTTTATAAGATGCCATATGAACCATCTCATGAACACTTATCTTAAACCCGCCTCATTGAGTTCGACCCTCGAGGGTAAAATGGCGAAACTCGTATGAGATGGAAACCCAAGATTCTACATTCTTCGACTAACCGATTCATGTTTAGCTTAGGCTCCTAATATAGAATAAATCTTGCCTCTTCCACGATTTGTTTATGGTGAGCATTCCTTTGTGAAACAGGCGATCTGTTATGGGCTGACCTCTTATATATATCCTCTTGTGTCTTACCTTGGATTATTCTTTGAGGTTTTAATGCAATCAAAGATCTAGGTGATAAGTGGGCAGTTACAACTCCCTGGATTCGGCTTTTGATGAACTTGGGGATTATCTAAACCAGGTGGGGTTGGAAGATCTCTTTGATATGTGGGGTGTAGATACACTTGGACCTATTCTTCTGGTGAAAATCGAAAACTCCTAAAATTGATCGAGTACTGCAAAAATGACATATGGATGCAACAGTTTCTCCTGAAGGGCTAGTTTTCTTTCTCTGAGATTTCATATCACTCTCCATGGTGATAAAATTCTCTCGCCACATAGTTCTAAGAAACCCTTCAAGTTTTCAATTTTGGGCTTATCCTAAATTCTTGGAAACTAGTGGAGACAAGCTTGGGATATACATGTAGTAGGTACTCTATGTACATTATTTATTTGTAAAACTGTGAGTCCTTAAGCAGGTTTTGAAACATCTAAGCAGGAACTCTTTTTCGACATCTGCGCAAGAACCCGATCAGCTAGATCTGGATCTTTTCTCTTTATCCGAGCTGCCCTTGAGCTCCATCCTTTTTGACTAGAGCCTCATAGATGAAGTGGAGCTCACACGTTCTTTCTCTACTATGAGAATACAGGGAATCCTTCTCAGGCAGTAATCCGTATCCGATGGCAGGAAGGAGATCTAAAACCTAAATTTTTCACCATTTTGTCAACAAAGGCGTGTACAAAAATCGAATCCTCTCGGTTTCAACGTAGATGATGGGTCTTTAATTCTTGATCCTCGGTGGTCGTCTCATATTGTTAATCATTTCCAGGAGTTACTTAACGGTGCTTCCGCTTCTACTTGGCCCTCTCATTAGCGAGATAGGTGTTTTCCTTGGTCGGGTTCTTGATGAGAATCGAGGAACATATTGGCGCATCCCGGTTTTTAGATGAAATCCGTCCACACTTTTTCGCTCGCTAAGGGGCAAAGCCTCGGGACCGGATGGTTACAATGTTGATTTTTTAAAACTAGGCGTGGAGATCATTGGACCCTCCACTCTTGCGGGGCGGTGTGAGACTTCTTTGAGTCGGGACGCATGCTTAAAGAGATCAACAACACCATTCTTACCCTAGTTCCAAATCCCCAAACGCTCACTATGTCGGATTTCCGTCCTATTGCTTGCTGCAATACTCTATATAAGTGCATCTCCAAAATCTTGGCTAGGCGGTTGGTGAGTGTCCGTCCAAGCCACGATTAGCCCACCTTAAACGGCGTTTTGTTAAAGGCCTTGAGGATCGTGACAATATCTTGATAGCTCAAGAGTTATTTTTGATTTCCACCACCGGGCCCTACTTTCCCAAGTGTGCTATGAAAGTAGATTTCCAAAAGCTTATGACACCATGGATTGGAGCTTCTTAGAAAAGGCTTTAATGGCCTTCAACTTTCTGCTTCCTTTGTAAAGTTGGTGATGGCTTGTAATGTCGCCACCAAAATTCTGGAGTCTCTATTATGGGGAATTGCATGGCTATTTTGGGAGCTCTAGGGGCATTCGCCAAGGAGACCCTTTATCCCCGTATGTTTTTATTTTTGGTTATGGAGGTCTTCTCGGGCATTATAAAGGCTAAAACTGATATGCCGGATTTCCCCTTTGGTATTGGTACCGCAAAAAGATCCCGCTATTGCATCTCTTCTTTACGGATGATGTTTTCTTTGTTTTAGGAAAGCCCACTTGAGTTCGATTGAATTAATAAAGGAATCTCTCCTCTTGTTTTTCGATTGGTCAGTCTAAAAACCGAATAATACTGCGAAAAGTAATATCTTTTCTCTCGGGAGGGACCCGGACGTTGCATGACCCGATTAGTCCAATGCCCTGGGTTTCAACAGGTACACCGCCATTTCGGTACCTAGGTGTGCCTATTATCTCAAATAGGATTGCGTAAGGAGGATTGTAAAGTTTTAGTTGATTCCATTCTTCGCTCAAGCCTTCGTGGTCCAAACGCTTTCTTTCTTTTGGTAGCCCTGACTTATCAAGTCGGTTTGCATTCCATTCAAGTATCTTGGCCACTATCTTTTCTTTACCCAAATCGGGTATTACATAGTATCGAGGAGTTCTGTGGAAAGGTCCGACCTTGGGTTAGTGGAGCTAAGGTAGCGTGGATCTTTGTTTGTTTACCCAAAGAGGAAGGTGGCCTAGGCATCCGGAGACTTGTGGACTACAATATGGCTATGACTTTAAAACACATTTGGCTTCTCTTTCTTGACAAGGAATCTTCGTGGTGTAAATGGGTACACTCTACCTTTTTAAAGAAGGCAAACTTTTGGGTTGTGTCCAAATCTACTTTACGCTCTTGGACATGGAAGAAAATCCTTGATATCGTGTCTTTGCTCAAACTATGTTGGTGGAAGGTTGGAAATGGGCTCGGTCTCCCTTCGTTGGTTTTTGGTGGCACAAGAGAGGCACGCTATACCTTTTTAGTAATGTGGAAATTTATCAATCACCGCATTCCTCGGGAGACTACATAAAGTCTTTCTCTGAAGGCTCCTTCGGCAACCTTCTAACACTCTTGTCACTATTATGAGCTGGATGAATGCCCCTCCGTCTATTTTGGATAGTTCGATGGACAACCGTCTAGACACCTCACCCATCTAAATCCTTCTCTTTTTACTCGTGCTTGGAATCATATCCGAAGGAAAGGGCATCAACCCCTTGGCATTCCTTCATTTGGGATGGCATATAGCTCCCGTTATGCCTTTCTCCTATGGTTAATATCTCTTAAGCGGCTACCTACTTAGGTATTCTGTTACAAAATCACAGGATTGATGATGCTTTGTGCGCCTTTTGTGGTTCTAGACCAAACTCAATCAACCACCTCTTCTTTGAATGCACTTCCACCAATAGATTGGCTTCTTTTTGGGCGACAAAATGCAGCCTACCTTGGCCAATTGTCCCTGGCAAGAACATATTATCAGGCGATGAAAGTTTGCGGAGGATCTCTTTGCCCACCGCATATCTAGATTTTCCTTTGGTGCACTATGTCACATTATTTGGACCGAAAGGAACAACGCCATCTTCGGGAACAAGAGCATCTTCATCCTCGCATGTAAGCATCTTATCAAAGTCGTGAAGGATAAAGCTATTTCCATGGGGAGAGTTGAGGATACATATGGGAACCCGCATTATACAGAGAAAGTGGGACCTTCCCCTTCTATCTTTGATTAATGCAAGTTCCGGGCCATTCGTGTTCTTTAGAGCGTGTTCCCTGAGTGTTTTGGGCATTTTCTCCAAGCTTCGATTTGGCTGCCCTTGTTTTTTCTATTTCTTTCTTTTGCTTGTTTTAGCCGGCCCTGGCTTGTTGTATAGTTCTGCCGAACCTTTCTAGACCTTGTCTCGACAATACTATGTCCTAATAAGGTCGACTTGGTTTAGGCTTAGGTTGTATTTGGTGCTTGAAAAGTAATACACATACTTACCTTTACCAAAAAAACAATACCAACTGGAGCTGGTCATCATCAACCACCTCACGCCACCACCAGCAACTTTTTCCGCCCAAGACCAGCCACCTCAGCCCTGGTTCTAGCTTAAATGTTGAAGAACAGCCACTAATTTCCATTCCGACAACACCCTTGGACCCGGCTTGCACCGGAATACCACCGTCGATCCTTACGATGCAGTGTTGATCGACCGCCTGTCCGTGCCGCCCCGAGTCGTTAATAGGCGGTATAAACCCTCAAACCCCTAATTAGTTTAATTGTGCATTTTTAGGGGTTAATTAGGCCTAATTGAGGGTTAATTAGGCTTAATTGTGTGTGAGATGTTTTGTATGGGTCATTAGGACCTAATGAGATGTTTTAATGGTGGATTAAGGCCCAAAACAGCCCCTGTTCTGGTACTGTTCACTATGTACCGAAAATGTGCATATTTGTCTAAGTTTTGCACTAATTGAATTCAATGATTCAAGACTAGGAATTAGGCGATTCAAGACTTGGAATTAGGCAATTCAAGTGTTAATTAGGCTTAATTGAAGCTTAATTATGTGTATTTAGTTGTTGGATGATTAGGGTAAGTGATTAGGCTCTAATGAGATGGTTTAAAGGTGGTTTAGTGCCTAAATGTGAATTTTTTCCTGGTACTGTTCATGGGGCACCGAATTTGTGTAAATTTGTCTAAGTGTGACACTAATTGGGTTCAATTGTTAGTGACCTTGGATTGGTCATTATAGGGATTAATTAAAGCTTAATTGAGGCTTAATTATGTATATTTGATGTTTGGGTGATTATAGTATTTGATTAAGGCTTAATGGATTTGTTTAAGAGGGGTTTAGTGCATATGTGAAATTCGGTTCTGGTACTGTTCACCAGAACCGAATTATAATTTTTGGTTCAATTTGAGATTTAAATGGTTCTTTGACTATGGTTTGAGTTTGGATATTCTTGGGGGTTGATTGGGACTTGAATAAACCCTATTGAATGACCCCATGATTGCAAGATCGATTAGCCCAAGACGGGCCTTAGGCGCATTAGATTGATTTGTGTAATGAATGCGTGGAATGAACTTGGGATTGATTGGATTAGAATGAAAATGCTTGGGTATGCTAAGAATGAGAGGAATATGTCTAATTTGAGCATGGTTATGCTTGGTGTTTTGGCATAGATAATTAACTTCAAATTCCGGGCATGTGGTTTACAAAAGTATGTTGTGGTATGACCGGAATTGGGTGCTTAATGTACATATCTGAATTTTATCAAATGTTGGCCTTCGGTGGAGGATTTTCTGGTCGTTCTAATCACTTGTGACCGCCCGTGGGTCGGGGCCTATGGGTCGATTTATCAAACTATTGACCCCGGGTCGGGCCTACGTGGGTCGTTTATCAACTGTGGCCTTCGGATCGGACCCCTCTGGTCGTTATATTTAACCATGGGCCTTGGTCGTTATAATTGCACGTGAATCGCGTTAATGCTAAATACCTAACTGCAGGAATATGAGATGACATTTTGAAATGTGTGAGCCGGGTGAAATTTATATTGATTTACTGGTTCATTGTTTGATGTGTTTTATTTACCCTCCGGAGGTGCACATTAGCCTAGTTTAGGATTAGTGGTTTGTACTACCGAGGTTTTCTCATTTGTTGTAAAATCGACTTTTCGGACCCCCGGTGAGAATGGAGAAACCACCGCCTCTTTTTGAGATCCCTCTGTCAGATCCGATAGTATACTAGTACCTATCCCTCGTGAAATGGGGAGGCTTTTGTGAGGTACCGATCCAAAGGATTGTGAATATAGGCGAGTATTATTACTAGGTGCAGGAGTATGTGGCATGGTGTCACCCGGATGCCAATGGAAATGAGGGTGAGCCCTCGGGACTTTTGATATTCCGGTCGATAGCGTTGGGGCGATTTGCAACCAATTATAGCGGACAGGAGGTGATCGATCGGCAGGCCACACCCGAGTGGATGAGGGGTGAGGAAGAGATGGATGAGGAGCCCGATGTACTAGTTGAGGACCCCGAGCCGATGGATGAGGAGGAAGATGAACCCGAGGCCATGGAGCAGGAAGTAGATGAGGATAGAGAGGTCGAGGTAAGATCGGATGTGGAAATTGGAGTGGAGGAAGATGACAAGTTAGGTCTTTACACGGATCCCGAGTTAGAGCTCAACTCGGAGGATGAGAGGATTGTGGCAAGAGGCCATGGATTCAAGAAGTCGAGGTTCGGGAGGATTCTTCCAAGGAGTCTTGAGTCATCCGATCCAGCATGGGAGCCTTAGATTAGGTCTCGGTGTTAGGAGTAGAGGCCAACCCCTTTTTTGTAGCCCTAGTGGATAGTCCGATCCCCTAGGCCACCGATCCTTTTTTTTGTACTCGTGGCCCTTTTGTTGTATATCTGGTTTTAATGGATATTGTATTATAAGTTTTATAATGAATGTACATATTGTTGTTAATGGTTCTCATATTGTTAGCTTGTGTTATTCATGGTTGCTAATAATTTGTCTGGGTGTATATATACATTATATATCGTCGTTTCTGCATGTGCCGTGGTTTTCTCGATTTGGGTTTTCGGTCGGTGGTGATTTAACTGGGAACGTCGCATCTTATTTAAACCTATATGCGGATGTTCATGCTTCATGGGGGTGCGGGACATGACAACGGGTCGATATAATCTCTTGTGACCTTCGGGTCGGGCCCACGGGTCGATTTATAAAACCATTGGTCTTGCCCGGGCCCTACGGGTTGTTATATCAAATTATGGCCTTCGGGTCGGGCCTACGGGTAGTTATATTCAACTGTGGGCCTTCGGGTTGGTATAATTGCACTTGACTTATATTGATATTAAATGCCTAACCTCTGTGGTTAAGATAATGTATAGGGTCATGAAGGGGAATGTATTAACGTTGTTTTACTGGTTCATTGTTTGATACGTTTTATTTACCCTTCTGGAGGTGCACATTAGCCTAGTTTAGGATTAGTAGTTTGTACTTGCTGAGTTTTTCTCACGGTTGTGGTAAAACCGATATTTCAAATCCCCAGCCGTGAGGATGGAGAGACCGCCGCTTCTTTGTGGGATCCCTATGCAGATTCGACAATATACTAGTACCTACCCCTCAGGAAATGGGGAGTTTTTTGTGAGGTACTGATCCGAAGTGATTGTGAATATAGGCGAGTATTATTACCAGTGCAGGAGTATGTGGCATAGTGCCGCCGGATGCCAATGGAAATGAGGGCGAGCCCCTTTGGACCTTTGATATTTCCGTTGATAAATTTGGGCAGTTGCAACCCAATTATAGTGGATGGGGAGGTGATCAATCCAGAGGCCACACCCGCGTGGATAAGGCAGGGGAGGAAGAGATGGATGAGGAGCTCAATGTACTAGCCGAGGACCCCGAGCCGATGGATGAGGAGGAGGATGAACCCGAGGCCATGGAGCGGGACGTAGATGTGGATGGGAAGTCGCCGAGGTAGGATCGGATGTGGAAATAGGAGAGGAGGAAGATGACGAGTTAGGTCTTTACCTGGATCCAGAGTTAGAGCTCGATTCGGAGGATGAGAGGATAGTGGCAGAGGCCATGGATTCAGAGGAGTCTGAGGTTCAGGAGGATTCTTCCGAGGAGTCTTCAGAGTCATCCGATCCAGACTGGGAACCTTAGATTAGGTCTCAGTGTTAGGAGTAGAGGCCAACCCCTTTTTGACTGTAGCCTCTAGTGGATAGTCTCGATCCCCAGGCCACCGATCCTTTTTTTGTACTCGTGGCCCTTTTGTTTGTATCTCCGGGTTTAATGGATATTGTATATAAGTGTTTTTAAATGAAAGTATCGTTGTTTTCAATTGTTTGTAAATTGTTAATTCTTGCTATTCATGGTTGCTAATAATTTGTCTTGGTGTGTATATATATATATATATATTATATATATTATATATCGTCGTTTTCGCATGTGTGGCGTGTTTTCTCTAATTTGGGTTTTTCGGGTTGGTGGCGTAACCGGGAGGCGTCGCATCTTATTTCGACCTATCTGGCGGATGTTCATGCTTCGTGGAGTACGGGCGTGACACATACTCATGAGGGATAAAAATAGCATTGAACACATAAGTCGCATGCTGGTACCATCAAAGCTAAAAGTTTACAAAAAAAAAATGTTTTAGACAGTAAATGGTCATTACAAGCCATCTTCATATTCTGCAAACTGTGTTTGAACTAAACAACATGCTCTAGAGTCTATGACAAATAAAAGTTACAGTGGAAAATTCATTAAAGAAATGGAGCCTAGTCTGCTATCCAACTCATGCAAGCAGGATAGAAGTTTTGGAATGTTCATGTGAAATTATCAAGTCCAGCCCCAAAGTCGCTGTGAGAGAGAGAGAGAGAGAGAGAGAGAGAGAGAGAGAGAGAGAGAGAGAGAGAGAGAGGGGCCATTTATGTGAAAATTGTGGGCTATAAGCACAATATTGACAGGAATTGCTAGTGTTTTCAAGGAGACATAGCCTAGTCCTTCTGCTATTAGCTTGGGGAAGGGTAATTTCTTCACAACATTCAAATGTCGAACCACATCTCTATCCAACAGCTTATGCTTTTTGATCACTTAGCACTAGTCCCATGAAATTCCACATGGAACTAGAGTAGGAGGTACTCCATTCAAAACTCTCCCTGTTACCTATTTACTTTCCCAATTATCAAATGTTTACATATCAATCTAAGGCAAAGTCCTAACCTACAAGAGAGGTGGAGTATTATAAGGTTTAAATAGTGAACCACATCTTTATTTCATAGCTTAATCTTTTTATCTCTTGGCAATTGTTCCACAAAATTTACACCGTCATGTATGCACATTTTGAAAAGACAAAACAAAGGAACCTGAAAGCATTGATCAGCAGTGCCATGGAGTTAAAGAGAGTTCATAAGCCATGGTAAGAAAGAAATAGGCAGGCTTTTAAAAATGATGAAAGTTCTATAGGAGCTGTAAAGGATTTTTGGCTTTCCACCTTATTTTTTTCACATTGTGGTGTCAGTTATTTGGACACCAAGTCTTTCTTTAATTTTTAAGGTAAATATGCACTTATAGGTGGTAATTTGTAAATAAGAGGCATCCCCTTGGTGCTCTTGTTGCTCTTTAATAGGCTTGCTTATCAAAACAGAAAAAAGGACAGTCTATAACCTTAAAGAACATAACTGGAAACGTCATTTCTACTTAATGGTAGTAATCAACAAGAATGTGTCGTGCGTACATGAGAGTCATTGTACCTAGGAGAAGCACATAATCTGATCTAATTAACAACAGCCCTATACTGTGCATGTACATGTGTGCACACTTGTGCATGTACATGTGTGCACACTTGTGCAAGCACATGACTGCATGCATGTGCATGCCTAAGCATATGTTCACAACACACAAAAGTCCATGCTGCATCTCCTCCTTCACTGTTCTTGGACAAGAATGGTTTGGACAGTTTCCTATGCTTACACCATATTATCTTCAGTTATCAGAGGTTTTATTGAGCAAGGACTTTGGGCATGGCAGGGAATTCGTTTACAACACAACAAATAGGATTAACTCAATTCCCGTGTCTTTTGGCTGATTTGGAAGGAGCAGAACAAGAGAGCTTCTGATGGAGAGAAATCTTCCATTCTCTTTGATGGAAATTTGCTTAAAGTCATATACTTTTGGTATAGTGCAAACTTGCATATGGATGTAAATCCCTTGGTTGATTAGTCAATGATATATCTGGTATTTGAGCTCCCTTTTGGTTTTGGGAGTTGTTTTGTATTTGGCTTTAGTTTTTTGGGCTCCTTTTGTATATGGGTTGCACCCCCTTGGTGCCCTACAGGTGAACTATAAAATCTATAAAAAGAAACTTAACAGTTTTATGAGGATTTTCAGTTATTCTAATTACCCTTTATTCCAACACTTGTTATCTAATCATATAGTTTCAACTACCAACATCAACATTTCGCATATAATTTTGTGCTAATCAGCATAACCATCATTCACATACCATGCATTTATCGAGGGCAAAAACACTCTATTAACACACAGTTGTAATTCCTTTTGCGAGTAAGATCATCGTGACAAAAGGGTGCCACTACTACTGAAAGTCAAGATCTAAAAAGTTCAAGAGAAACTTTGGATCCAAAGAGCTACCAACACACTACCAAAAATGGAGCAATACTAGGGACTAAGAGTAGTATACAAAACTGATTTGAAGAGGCAAAATGTGAGTATAATACGTAAGTAGGTCACAAAGACCTAACACGAATCTATCTGGCATGCGACTTAGTAAACCAATTTCAATACTAGGACTAACATCCTCAGCAATCTACCGCTCTGTATTAAGAGGACCACTTGCGATGGTCACTAATGATGTTTGGCAGCAAATCAAACTTCTCATGAAATATGTTGATGGCATCAGCCCACTGCTTATGCATGACTGGTAATGATGTCCAGATCACATGAAGTAAATCTTCACTGTTCAAAGCCTTTTGAGCAACTTGATGAAGTTCATTCTTTCTGCAGATAGAAAGAGATTGATAATCTAAGGAGGCGTTCAGCTGATAAAGATTCTCAAAAGTCTCTCCTGGTTTCAATTTTAAATTAGAACAGAACAGAGAAAACACGTCTAAAATTTTGCAACAAATTTGCCTCACAACTTTCAACATCTGAACTTCATAGATTTCTAGAGGTTTTTACTGAAAGATAGTACGATACTTACAGGTTGGGTAGAAATCTGAAGCATGAATAAAATAATTCAGGCTTCGAAGTACGAGACATCATCTAGTTCAGCTTATAATGACTCTCAAAAATCAACTTAAACATTTAAAATCATCAGCAGGAAAGATCTTCCATCATGTAAGGTTTAAAGTTATTTTTGAGAAAATTCTCGAAATTGCTCTATGCTAACTATTTATTTCTTTTTACGGATAAAGATAATAGCCTGAGTTAACGAGTTTTCCTTTCCTTGTGACCAAACAAAGTTAGATACCACTGAAACAAATATTAGTGCACATAAACAACCTATTATAATCGTAATATCAAATACAATCACCACTACATAAACTAGAACAGAAGTTTCACCTAAAACTTCAATAGCATTAATCCTAGTGCAACTAAGTCATCTCTAGAGTTCCACTTGTATCACCTTCATTCACTCTTGGTTTTTCTGTAAAACACCAACTCCTTAGTTCGACATCATGTTCTCAATTAGACTTTCCAGCACTTCACCACTATATTTGTCCGCCATCGAAAGCATATCGAGCTAGATTGGCAATTACAGTGGTTCCTCTTGCGAAAAGGGAGCTCAGCACATTTAGGAAAAGCGAAAGAAGTAAAATGAGATAAGGTCAATGACTCAAAGGGCACACCAAGCCATCGTAGAGGAAACGAACACATTGGATAAAAAAGAGAACTTTCTCTAGTCAAAGCAATTACCAAGAGAGACTGTCCATAGCCACTGCCAATTGAAGCGATGAAGCACCACCTTCAAGTCCTTTGTAACCATCGCCAGCAAATCCTTCTCGGGATTTCACTATGCCATCTTCACCTGCCAATCAGAAATCGAGTAAACTTCACAAAACCGAGTCGGAAGAATCGAGTCGACCACCCATTAGGTCACAAAAGAACGACAAACGGGAGCTGAACCTGAGAAGCCAGTGACTCCAAGAGTATGCGGAGAAAATTGTAGGAGAGGAACAGGTAGGAGAGAAAAGAAGAGAGAGAGAGAGACAGAAAGGCAGACTTGATGACAGGAGTGAAGGTTGACAGTTTTAGCTCCGCAAAGTTTTTGCCAAATATAGTGAGGGCAATGTGGGATGAAAACATGCTAACAACCATTACCATTCCAAGGATGCATTGTTAGGGTTTGGAGAAGTTGCTGGAACATCGAGCTCCTGATCCTTTCATGATTTCGATTCCTTTTAGAAATGCCTTGCGAAAGCTCTCTTGGATATTTCAGCATTTACATCATGCTGTGGAATGATAACCGAATCCTACCAGTGAGTCAGATGGAATCAATTCAGCAACTAAGATCAATGAACTTGTAATAATACTCCGAAGTTTATGGATCTCTGTTCGTCAAACTCGATATTCTTTTCTAACTCTTTGGATCCAACAAATGGGAAATCTAACATCATCAACCACAGAAGCCTTTGATCAAATTAACATAGTGAATTCAACTCAAGTTGCTTGCTTTTGTGGGACATAGTATGATTCTTTTCGTTATCATTATGTACTATTCATGCATTAGAATTAATGCAAGACAGTTTAAAATGGCATATAGGATACCGAAAAGTTTCCTCAGGAAACTTATGGAATTGCTTCCTCTGTTTTTATTTTCAACAAGTAAATGCACTAACAAGAGCTTATGCACAATATAACGGATTATTTCATAGTACGGTTGATTATGTCAAAAGACATTCTAGTTAATGTCTTGCTTGGTTCCAACCAAAAAACAAATTGTCTTGCTTGGCTCAAAAGTTCAGGTATATGATGGATGGCTATACCAACTCTACAAACATCAAGATTCATTCTTTGGGATAATCTATTATTAGCCTTGGACTAGGGATATCCTGGATTCAAACCAAATGAACATGGATCCATAGTCAGAAAAATTCGAATTGTAATTTTCTCAATTGATCCAAATAATTCACGATGCTTTTGCTTCTGCCTTGTTTGCTAGTTCACTCACAACCACACCACTAGGAGAAGAGCTTGTTCTTGCATTTAGCTTTTCTAGACCAATACGATCACCTTAATCAACTAATGCGAGACAGTTACGTGAGATAAAATGTGTGGAACACAATGGTTGGACAAATTTTATCCCAAGTCATTAAGCGTATGCATATGAAGGGATGCCCTATCAAGATGCTCCTTTTGCACCATAAATTCACTCGTAAGGGTGCCTTAGAAACATCCGGTCATGAAGCGCATGATGAGTGCGAGCAAACTAAAACCTCACATTAGAAGGACGCCATATAGGGTCCTTCATATAGCATTTCTCGACCTACACAATGACCTTTGGCATGCTATGAAATACCGCATACATCGTTTTTTTATTCAGTACCCAAAGCATTCCGGAATCAATCAAATGTCGAGAATCTTTATTTGTCTCACGCATAGAATGAAGGATCCTACCAAGACTAATGACAAATGATGCGCTTAGAAAGCCTTTTCATCTATTTCCGTTATTGGCATGATAAGCAAAATCATTTTGCCAAAGCACACATTAACTTCCATGAACATCTCTCCTAGATTCCTTGAATCCAAGTAAGGATACAATGATGACAATGTCAACTAGGAAATAACAAATGACAAGATCGTAAATCTTGAAAGATATTGCAAGTAGGAAATACAAATGAAATTTGGGCGGTAACTTACCTGCTTTATATACCTTCGCAAGAAAATGTGGATCATTGCCACTATATTACTCATCCGAGTCATCTGCAGACTCTGATCCATCTTCGCTAGAAGATGTGGGCATCATGTTCTCGTAATTTTGATAAATCCGCGTTCCAGGTAACTCTGGAATTGTTTTGAGTGACTTGCTTCCGGAGATATTCAGTGCTTTTCAAAAACTTCAACGATTGAGGCCTTGAATTTCGGGCCGAGTTTATGCATTCAACGGCATTTAATTTCTTCACCTCCGGATTTTGGAAGGTCTAGCCTTTTAATGGAGGCGCACTCAGAGATATACAAAGCTTTCCAAAAACTCCAACGACGAGGCCTTGAATTTCGCTAATTTCTGCACATTCTAGCATGTAATGTCTTGACCTCTCGGATTTTGGAAGGTCTAGCCTTTTAATGGAGGCGCACTCAGAGATATACAGGCTTTCCAAAAACTCCAACGTATCGAGACCTTGAATTTCGGCTAATTTTCATGACACATTCTAGCATGTAATGTCTTCAGCCTCCCGGATTTTGAAAGGTCTAGCTTTTCAATGGAGGCGCACCTAGAGATATCCAGGCTTTCCAAAAACTCTAACGTATCGAGGCCTTGAATTTGGCTAATTTCTTGCACTCTCAGCAAAGATCCAATTTCTTGACCTCCGGATTTTGGAAGGTCCAGCCTTTCAATGGAGGCGCACTGAGAGATACACAGGCTTTCCAAAAACTCCAACGTAACGAGGCCTTGAATTTCGGCTAAGTTTTCGCAGCCAAAGGCATTTAATTCCTTCAGCCTCCCGGATTTTGGAAGGTCTAGCTTTTCAATGGAGGTGCACCTAGAGATATCCAGGCTTTCCAAAAACTCCAACGACGAGGCCTTGAATTTGGCTAATTTCTTGCACGCTCCAACATCTAATTTCTTCAGCTCTTGGATTTTGGAAGGAGCGACCTCTCAATGGAATGGCACATCGAGATACGCAGGCTTTCCAAAAACTCCAACGTATCGAGGCCTTGAATTTCGGCTAAGTTTATGCATTCAACGGCATCTAATTGCTTCAGCCTCCCGGATTTTGGAAGGTCTAGCCTTTTAATGGAGGCGCACTCAGAGATATACAGGCTTTCCAAAAACTCCAACGACGAGGCCTTGAATTTCGACTAAGTTTTCGCAACCATTAGCATTTAATTCCTTCACCTCCCGAATTTTGGAAGGTCTAGCTTTTCAATGGAGGCGCACTCGAGAGATATCTAGGCTTTCCAAAAACTCCAACGACGAGGCCTTGAATTTCGGCTATTTTTCGCATGCTCCAACATCTAATTTCTTCAGGCTCTTAGATTTTGGAAGGAGCACCTCTCAATGGAATGGCACATCGAGATATGCAGGCTTTCCAAAAACTCCAACGACGAGGCCTTGAATTT
This sequence comes from Syzygium grande, assembly GCA_024733475.1. NCBI lineage: Eukaryota > Viridiplantae > Streptophyta > Magnoliopsida > Myrtales > Myrtaceae > Syzygium > Syzygium grande. Next base: position 14,523 of record JAMXDD010000012.1, read on the forward strand.
TGGCTAAGTTTATGCATTCAACGGCATTTAATTTCTTGACCTCCGGATTTTGGAAGGTCTAGCCTTTTAATGGAGGCGCACTCAGAGATATACAGGCTTTCCAAAAACTCCAACGTATCGAGGCCTTGAATTTTGGCTAAGTTTTGTGACCATTAGCATTTAATTCCTTCACCTCCGGATTTTGGAAGGTCTAGCTTTTCAATGGAGGTGCACGAAGAGATATCCAGGCTTTCCAAAAACTCCAACGTATCGAGACCTTGAATTTCAGCTAATTTCTCGCACATTCGAGCATGTAATGTCTTGACCTCCGGATTTTAAAAGGTCTAGCTTTTCAATGGAGGCGCACCTAGAGATATTCAGGATTTCCAAAATCTCCAACGACGAGGCCTTGAATTTTGGCTAAGTTTATGCATTCAACGGCATTTAATTGCTTGACCTCCCGGATTTTGGAAGGTCTAGCCTTTTAATTGAAACGCCCGAGAGACATCTAGGCTTTCCAAAACTCTAACCTATCGAGGCCTTGAATTTGGCTAATTTCTTGCATCTTTGTAGCATGTAATGTCTTCATGCTCTTGGACTTTGGAAGGAGCAGCCTCTCAATTGAATCACACCTTGACACGGTCAAGCTTTCCAAATATATCAATTTGTCAAGTTCAAGACCTCGAACATCAACTAGATTCTTGCAATAAGAGACCTCTAATTTCCTTAGATGGATAAACCGTGAACGTCCACTATTTTAATAGATCGACAACCGCAAACGTATAAGAATTCCAACTCAAAGGGGAGTGTTTAGGGATTGTGGTAATTCGATTCTTCAATATCTATCGGTTGGGAGCATTACAGAATTCTTCAATAGTGTTGATGGAAGCACTTGGATGCACTCGAACTATGCAGCCATTAACTCGTAGTCGCTTGAGATGGGTTAGGTGGGAAAGTGAGGGCAATTTGCGGCTTCCACAGGTGACGCTCAAATCTGTTAAGCTAGAAGGAAGGTCGTCCCAAGAACGATTGGAGCCCTCGCATGACCAAGAAAATCAAGGCGTTGTAGGGAAGAAAGATTGCACATGCTCTCCGACAATTCCCCTTTCAGTCCGCAATATGAAGCGCGTAACTCTCGGAGCTTTCTCAACCTCCCAATACCCTTGGGTAATTCTTCTATCTGGGTCTCAAAAATACCCGGAATCTCTAGATTCTCTAGAGACTCTATTTCTCTTTGGAAGCTTTCTAAGGGACCGACACCGGTGCAACTCCAAGCGAAGGAGGGCCTTCATGTCTCCAATTGAAGGATCGATCTGCTTCAGTCTCTGACATTTTTGAGGATGAGAACCTCCAAATGCTTAAAAGCTGAGAGGAAGATCGTATTTTCCAAGAATTCACAAAATGAGAGGTCGAGATATTTGAGCTTCTCTACGCCATCCGGTAAAATAAAAATAATAATGATTGTCAAGGAATTAGTCTAGAGTGACTATGATTCAAAAGAAAGCATAAAAGAAGAAAAAAAAAAAAGAAAGACTTGCTTATACCACGAATGAACTCCAGCCTTCCCATTTCTCATTTATCTTGCTATTTGACAATTCGAGTACAACTAATTTCTTTAAGTGAAAATTGTTTACTTTGAATTGACGGGACAATTTTGCCATTGAGCCATCTTAACGCCTCTATTGAGTCCTTAAAATCTCCATCGACACGTGCCCCTTTGATTGAAGGAATCTTAGATTCATCAAATTCTTGAATCGCTTTTTTTTGTGTAAATGTCGCCATCTTGCTTAGCCATTTTGTCGGAGCCTTCTAAGTTGCCTTCACTTAGAATAATCGCCTCAATCTTTTGCATTTCCTATGAGCAAGAATCAACATCCATTAATGCTATATCCAGCTAAAGTAATCTAAATATTATTTGTTCATATTGCTACTGACGTGCATTAATGAGTTCAAGGGACTAGGAATGTGAAGACATCAATTCTTTACGCCAATAAACAACATTTATAAGGGCCAACAAAGCGAAGGATGTCAACTTCCATTATAGATTTGGCCATTAGAATTCGGGTCTTAAAAAGAATTATGACATAATGGCACATATAGAGTAAAAACTTTACAAGTTGTAATCTTCTTCTTTTCGATACTTGTAGCTTCATTACCATACTAGTTGGGACATGCGTGCAGTGCGCGAAATTTGATCAAATTGCAATGTGCAAAACCAAAATTTTGATTTGATCAATTCTAATATAAATATATATTTTTCTCTATCTCTATAATTTCATACTAATTTCGTGTATATTACGCGATTGTGCTACTCACGCCATTAATAAAAAAAAAACATATACTCTTATTTTCCATCGGAGTAATAACTAATTGCAAGAAACTGAATATTGTGATAGTAGTTATATTAATATATTACGTACTTATTATTTTACTAATAGTAACTTGAAATATTGTTAACTAATTATTTTCTAATTATAAATAACAATGACAATAATATTAGTTATATTAATATTCTCCATAAATTATTATTTTGTCATAAATTTTAGTTAAACAATGGATTACATTTGATATATTCATAATCATAAATAATTTATTAGTTAGATTAATATTCTCTACAAATTATTATTTTATTATAACACTTAGTTTAACCATAGATTACAATTTGATATAATCATAATCATCAACAACTCAGTTGCTCAAGTATGATAAATATAATCAAAAAAATTAATTGTTGAAAGTGAAAAGCATTTTTTAAATGTGAAAATTGGAGCTATTCTTGGCTACAAGCCTACATGGAATAGCTTTTCCTTGGTCTCCCCAGGAACAACTATTCCTGATTGTGAGAGAATAGTAATTTCGAATCTATTTTTGAACAAAATGAAGGAATAATTGCTTCATCAGAATAGATTGGAAATAGAATAGTTATTCCTGAAAACCAAATGTGTAGCAAACTAAAAAGAAGAACTTATATCACTTTTAGCAAAACCACTCTGATTTCACCTTATGATAGTGCCATGGATAAAGAGTGAAATGGAATCACGGAAAAATACTGAAATAATTATATAAAAATGTACCTTTTTAGTTGTAAAATTTAGGTAATACCATTATATTTGCATATGAAATATACAGCATAGTCATTTTTCTTTTGGTTAGTTTAGTTTATTTTATCATGCAGTAAGACAGACATAATAATTAGACATTGGCTTTGAATTTGTTAATATATGAATTGGCTCTTACGATTATATCTAGGTCGCACTTGAGACCGTAAATAAGTGCGAGTCTTTTAAGCAACCACTAGAGTCAAACCAAATGATGGATTAAAAGTAGTAGAGTCGTAATTATGATTAATTTCACAAATGCAAATATAATCACATCCTTAATTATACAAAATAGAATTTTAAAGTACTCATCTCTTCGACCTTTTATGTAGAAAAAGTAAAACATTTCTCTTTTTAATGATCATTGCATAAAATATGAACGAGGATACTAATATTAGAAGGTTCTATGTTCACTAGAGCAAGCACTAAGTAGAGGACCAACATTACTCTAACAGTAGAACATGGACTAAGGGAACAAAAGAAGAGTAACGGTTACCTTATTTCCCTTCAGCACTTCCAAGACTTCCTTGGAGTCCCATAACCTGCTACGGTTCCAAGGTTGTTGCTGGTTTTCCTCGCGAACGATTGTCCTAGCAAGATCTCTCAATTGGTCATGCATTTGGAGCTCATGATTATCTCAATTTTTATTAATGACATAAATCTCAATACTTCAATATTCTCCCTGGAAAAAGTCACAAGCATCCCACATGTAGAACACGATTCTCCTATCAGCGCCAATGAAAAAGCAAAGCGATATCCAAAAAATTTGTTTTTTGTTCATATTCTAATGCTTCGTAACTTATCCTTAACTTTTCTTGCACTTCTATGCGAGGGACCTTTTTAACTTCTTTATCATATCTCTCCATACTTTTGACTCTTTTTCCGCACAATAATGAACCTAAAACCTCAAGGGATAAGGGAAGTCCTCCCGGTGGTGGATACAACTTCACGAGTGAGGCCCTCAAATTCACTTGGAGGAAAGTCCATTCAAACGCATGTTGGCTAAAGCAGAATCAAAGATTGATTGTAATCCAATTCCATAAGTTCATAGTTGTGGTCCAACCCATTTGCTTCAAGAATCCTCTTGTCTCTAGTGGTAATAATGATCCTACTTCCCAAGAAAACCACTCATGATTACCAGCCAAACACTTCACCGATCGACATTATCCACATCATCAAGAAGAACGAGAACCTTTTTCGCTTTTTAAACATGAAGGAGATGAAGTTAGTCCCTTCATCCTCATTATCAACTTTAATTTCTTGCTTCGATATATCATCGATTAACTTACTCCGTAAGTAATGTGTGCCATAACGCTTCCATGATTCCCTTATATCAGCAATGAAGCTACGATGCTCAAATTGATTGGAGAGCTTGTTGTAGATGGCTTTAGCAAGAGTAGTTTTACCAATGCCTCCCATTCCATGGATGCCAACAAACAGGGGGGCATGAGAATTATTATCCATAAGTTCCATAACGTTCTCCACACGACTACCAATTCCAACCAAATTCTTAGAAATAACCAATTCAAACTTTTTCTTCAGTTCACTCAACACTTTTTGGACAACCAATTTCACCAACTTTGCTTCAGACCTGTCAAATGTGACAAGAGTTCAAATATGTGGAAACAATAATTTTATATTGTTTGTTTATTGAGAGCGCAGTAATAAACAAATCTAGGGATAAATTTAAAAAATTTAAGAATTGTTTTTGTCATACCTTTTTATATTATCTAATATGCTAAGACTAAAGTTGAGAAATGCTTGTGGTTGTTTCAATTGGCGTGCCCCATTGCACTATTACTCTGACATAATTTATTAAGCTAGAATAAACTTGAGGGTATCACTTGTGAATCTTGAACATTGTATATGCTATGGATTTGAACCAAATTTTAAACTTCTTGTTTATTAAAGATATTAGGGATGACGTAGATGTGACTTGTGAAAATTTTGCAGAGCATTTGAATAAGCCAAAACCCAATAAGCTAGCCCAGAATGAGAGCCGGCCATCAATCAATAAACAAGCCATATCTTTTGATGCAAGATGATTTTGGGCCTATAATACCAATCCAAAAAGTTGTTCAGAGTATGATATTGTGAACTAGCTGAATGCAATTGAAGGGATTTCTTCTTTTTTGTGCAGTTCTTCACGCTTGCAAGTTTCTACTCGGGCTGTGAATTTTAGTATCATTCTAGATTGGTGTTCTTATCAATTTTCATTGCCTCTAGGGATGATAACATATAATACTTTATTTTTCGTTTGAATCTATGTTCTATGATTTTAATTGATCTACTATTGTGTTTATAGGGAAGCTGAAGAATAATCTTTACCCAAAATAAGAACATTGATTCAATATGTGCAGGTGCCTGAGATAGAAATTACTTGTAGAAGACAGGAAATGCGTTGAAAAAATTTAAACAAACATATAATAAAAATAATCTTTTTTTTCTTTTTTATATTTACCATCGTCATATATAACCAATGAAACATTTCTTTTGTAAAAATAATTTTAATAGCAACTAATCAACGACATTAATGATTTAATAAATGTAACTTGGGAAGATAAAGAATTATGGCTTTGACAATCACCGTGATGGTATATGATGTTATGAGCTCTAATCACCGATAAGTTGTACTATTAATCTCAAATAAATATTTAATTAGAAAAGTTTGAGACGAAGATTAATGTAACCTACAACATAAACATGAAAAAAAATGGCACAATGTTACCAAATCTTTGGATATAAGTGTAAAAATTCATTCAAAAAATATTTTTATTCAAGTGAATGGGAACACAACAATAAAATCTATAATTAGATTGGTCAATATTATTAAATCAAAAAAAAAAAAAAAAACAATAATTTATAGAACTCGTGTATTGCAGGATCTTGCTCCCAATAGCTCTTTCTGTTTATATATATAACGAAAATGAAGCAGGTGAGAATTAGAACAACCGGTAAGCACCCAAACATATTAAAAGAAAGTAGAGAATGTCTTGGTGAGAAATTTTACCCATTGGCTTCATATCCTTTCAAGCTGCTGACTGACTTCAATGAGTGCTTGCTTCCATTTCTCCAAAATCGTTGGGTCGAAAGAAGACCTCTCAAGCAAACGCTTCTCACGCTCATGAAATGTGTTTCCAAAACTCCCGATTTGATGTCTCACGTCAGCTGGTTTCACTTTGTAGAATATAGGCAGCACTATTTGCCCGTTATTATTTTTGCGGTCCATTATTTGAACCAGTTCATCCAGGCACCAACGGCTTGTACCGTAAGTCTCAGAGAGAATGGGGATCAGGATCTTACTGGTCGTGATGGCTGCCATAAGCTTTGGTTCGATGTTCTCGCCTTGGCAGAGCTCGTCATCGTCTCTGAAAGCAACAACTCCGGCTTTCCGGAGCCCGTGGTAAAGGTGATCAGTGAAGCCATGTCGAGTATCTGGGCCTCTGAAACTCATGAACACCTCGTAGGGGCTTTCAGTCGATGCGGTCAATGAACTAGATGCATCGTTATAAGTTTCCATCAGAGACAAAGTAGATCCACCGAAATTAGTTTCTGTGAGCACAGTCATCGAACCGGACGCGCCAGTATCAACATCTTCTGCATTTCTTCTCGCACTAGTTTTCTTCTTATTGAGAAAATAGAATGCAATTCCGGGGAGAAGGATCAGTGCCACGAGCTCGGCGAAAGAATGCCCAAAAATGAGACGATGCATTTCGTCTTTGCTCTGGCTCTGCCCTTAGTTTGCGCTTTCTAGTCTGATGGAAGAAAAAAGGCCAGAATACCTCTCAGGAAACAGGAAATGCCTTCTTGTTGCCCATTCTCTTGTGGTTTGATTTACATAATGGGACCAGTTGGCAGCCAGAATCGCACCAAAAAGTCAAGCGTGTCAACCACGTGCTTAGAGCTGTTGCCTTCGCGTGGCTGAAATCTAAATGCACAAGAGAATCCCAAGATAATAATGGACAAGGTCTGTTAAAATTTCAACACACGTTAAACGGTGGATCTGTTGGGAAGATGAAAAGTGTTGAGAGAGAAACTTGGGACGAGTCTTCGTTGAACTTAGTCCACTGCTTGCACCGTTTCAACTTTCCTTTTGCTTTTGACAATTTATTTTCCATCAGAAAAGGTATTTTTTGTTGAATATATTTAAGCTCTTGATCCCACTTAGGAATGTACCCCTCTCACTTTGAGCCTGTTAAATATTGTAGTCAAACCAATAAACTTCATTTCAATTCTGAAAAATTGTATTATTGATGATCAGTTATGCTAAAAAATTATGTTATTAATGCCTGTCGAGGATCAAAAAAAATTATCAATATATATATTGATAATTTTACATACATATCAATATATATATTTTGTACCCAGGCACAATAAGAAGAATTTCTTTTTTTGCTCTGGTTATACTTTAATTTATCCTACAAATCTCAAAAATAAATCAAAATGCCTTTTTACTTTTGCTTTTACTTTATTATATATATAGTTCTTTATTGGTTTGATTTATCTAATCGAACCAGTTGGCATGCACCAATAATTCAAAACTTGCCAAGCTAGATATAAATTAGTAATTCATTGACCGGGACCACTAATCATGTGTTTATAGTCGCTGCCTTCATGTGGTGGAAGTTTCAATGCACAAGGGAATGAAGAAGAACAAAACATATGAGCAAGTTTCAACGCAGAAGCAACGAATAAAAAAAAACCAAAAATAAAAGACAACTGCTCTGTTGGTATCCGTAGACAAGTGGTCATAATTGATAAATACTTGCAAAGCGTTGAACTTTCCTTTTTTTTTTTAATTTATTGTCCATCAAAAAGGTATTTTTTAATATATTTTAATCACTCGTTCCTACTTAAGAATTTGCTTCTCTCACTTGGAGCCAATTAAATATTATCGTATTAAATCAATAAACTTCATTTCACTAATGAAATATTGCATTATTAACGATTGCATTTTTTTCGACCAAAAAAATAAGGATCGCTTATCCTAAAATTTACTATATATATAAAACCTTGGGCAAAAACTCTAAATTGATCTATTGAATTTATTCCTAAAAATTAAAATATGGATATCCTCCTGCAATATCTACATTAACTTGATTGACCATGTGAGTAAATAAGGGATCCATAATTTTCTGAGTAGTAGGAAATATTATAAATTCAAAGAAAGTTAAGAGGAAAACCCTAGCAGCTTGATATCCCAACTCCTTGCCTGCAGGATGCTTCCTAATTTATGTTTATAAGACTTTGAGTGCACTTCTCCCTTTATTATTTCTTGGATGAGCCAAAGAGTAGCTACTAGAATTAAATTAGACCCATAGTAAATATAGTCTATAATGGAGAAAAGACCGAAACAATTTTCGGTGATACGCATTTCTAATTCTTTTCCCAATTAAAATAATTCCAATAACATATCATAAGTCTTGTCTATATTCTTTTCTTTTAGAATGTAATTTTTTTACACACATTTGCCTTTATTTTGCTAGTAAATGAATACAATGGGCAGATATAGTGGGATGGTTCTCTAAATGTATAATAGGACATGGACACCGACTTGCAATGCATCTGGACAAGAAACATTAGATTATAATTTTATGGCCGCTCTCAGAAAGGTACTGACATGCTGATGCATCATCGATCCCTGTTATTTATTCAAGGGGTTGCAGAAGAGTCCAGTAAAAGCACATGCTGATGCAGCGATCACTGTAATTTCTTACTACACGTCTTTTAAGGTGAAGACCACTTTGAACACATCAATTGCCAATATTTTTGTCCTTTCTATTGTTTAATTTCTTTTCTAGGTAGACCTTTTAACTCCAAGACAACTCTTTCTAGTTCCTTCCTTGACCTTTGCACATTTATTCATCGCCCCAAATCCTTGATCTTCCCCTTGTTGTCGCTTCTTCACTCACATTCGTGCAGAACCCTAACACCATACCCATGGTCATTCTCGGTAGCCGACAAGCCACCGTCCTCAGAATCACCTGTGAGTTCATGAGAGATGGATGCATGGACAATAGCGATGACCATAGCATCTTGTCTTCGCTCTCAGGATTGGGGCCTATTCCACTGAAAGAGCCATTACATAATGGGACAAAAGTTTTAAAAATGTTATGAGAAAACTCAAAATTTTCTTTAAATTAGAGTCATTATGAATCAATTTGCTATATATATATATATATATATATATATATATATATATATATATATATATACACACACAAACAATTTGTACCCAAGCAAAATAAGAAGAATTTCTTTTTTGCTCTAGTTCTGCTTTAATTTATCTTTCAAATATCAGAAATAAATCAAAATGCCTTTTTGCTTTTGCTTTTACTTTATTATATATATTTATAATATATATTCTTAATTGGTTTAATTTATCTAATTGAACCAGTTGGCACGCACCAATAATTGAAACTTGCCAAGCTAGATATAAATTAGCAATTCATTGACCGAGACTACTAACCATGCATTTACTGTCGTTGCCTTCAAGCGGTGGAAGTTTCAATGCTCAGGAGAATCCAAGGTGATCCCTCCCTGGAAGAGGAAAACACGTGAGGAAGTTTCAATGCAGAAGCAATGAAATAAAAAAGTAAAACCAAAAATGAAAGACAATTGCTGTATTGGTCTCCGTTAGACAACTGGAAGATGAAAATTGGGGGGAGAGAGAAAGAAAGAGAGGCGGAGATTCGTCCGGTTCAATATTTTCCAGACAAGTGCTTAGAACAGATAAAATACATCCAAAGCGTCAGGACAGTGAAGAGGGTAGGATGAGTCCACCGACTGCACTGTTGAACTTTCCTTTTCTTCTTTTAGATTAATTTTCCATAAATCAAGCTCGTCAACCACGTGACCTTCACGTGGCGGAAATCTCGTTGCACTAGAGAATCCAAGGCCCTAGGAAGAAGTAATAAAACGGTAGATTTGTTGCGAAGTTGAAAAGTGGAGAGAGAGAGACTTTTTTTTTTTTGGGTCATGAACTTAGGACCTGTTTGGTTCAACTTTAAAAATCTTACTTGAAGAAACGCAAATACCTTTGCGTGAAAGCCCATTAGGAAAAGGGAAATGATGTTTGGTAAATATATTTTGTAAAAGCTATTTTGGCCAAAATATAGTGTTTGGTGAATTTTTTGCAAATAGACTTTGAGAATTATCTTATTTATTAAAAAAAAACAAAACCTACCCATCACGGGAAGCCCCGGCCGGCGATGAATCTGGCTCGCTGGGGTTGCCCGACCCCAGGCGACCTTGCCGACCCTTCTCCCTCATCGGCCACCCCTCACAACCGCCACCGTCCCGGCCAAGAAGATGAACAGCTTCAAACCCAAAAAAAAAAATGATGTGAATAGTAGCATTCGTGGAATCTGGCATTTGGCCAATCTTGGCCAAATGCTAAACCAAACACCCCAGTATTTTGGGAAGGGGTTTTTGAGGCCCAAAGCCTCTTTCCAAAGTTAAACCAAACATCCCCTTAGTCCTCTGCTTTCACCGTTGAACTTTTCTTTTTCTTTTGCTAATTTATTTTCCATCAGAAAATGTATTTTTGTTGAATATATATAAGCTCTTGATCCACTTAGGAATTTAACCCCTCTTATTTTGAGCCTGTTAAATATTAACGCATGTCAAGGATCATAAAAATTATCAACATACCATCTATATATATATATATATATATATATATTCATTTTGTACTCGAGCATAATGAGAAGAATTTTTTTTTTTGCATTGTTTCTGCCTTAATTTCTCCTTCAAATCTCAGAAACAAATTAAAATGCCTTTTCACTTTTGCTTTTACTTCATTATATATTTATTTATTAGTTTGATTTAGGGCACGCGCCAATAATTCAAACTTGCCAAGCCAGATAAGTAATTCATGGACCAGGACCACTAACCTTCTATTTATGGTCGTTGGCTTCAAGTGGTGGAAGTTTCGATGCATAGAAGAATCCAAGATGATCCCACCGGGAAGAAGAAAACATGCGAGCAAGTTTCGATACAAAAGCAATGAAAAATAAAACAAATAATAAAAAACAATTGCTGGTATTGGTATCCGTGGACAACTGGTCATAATTGATAAATACATACATAGCGTTAGGACGGTTGCTGCACCGTTGAAATTTTCTTTTCTTTTTTTAAATTTATTTTCCATTAGAAAAGGTATTTTGTTGAATAAATTTTAAGCCCTCGATCCCGCTTAGGAATTTAGCTCTCTCACTTTGAGCCCGTTAAATATTGCCATATCAAACCGATAAACTTCATTTCACTACTAAGATGTTGCATTATCAGCGATCGTTTATCCTAAAATTTGCCATATATATAAAGCCTTCGAACAATTAATAGGAAGACCCGGCTTGATATCCTGACTCCTTAGGGGAAGAAATAACAGGAAGGTCCCTATAGGCTCCACGGTGCTTCCTAATTGCAATATTAGAATTTTTTGTGCGCTTCTCCCTTTTATTTTTCTTGGACGAACCAAAGAGCAGCCAATGTTGAAAAATAATCGGTCAGAGGGTAGGTATTTCTATAGCCCTTACTACACGTAGTTTAAGGTGGAAATCACTTTGAAAAACATCAATGCTCAATATTTTTGTCTTTCCTCTTGTTTAACTTTTTGACTTTTCGAAAAAACATCAATGCTCAATAGATATTTCTATAGCCCTTAATTTTGACTTTTCGACTCCAACGACAACTCTCTATTTCCTTCCTTGGCCTTTGCACATTTCTTATCTTCCTCGCTCCAAATCCTTGATCTTTCTTCCCTGTTGTTGTCGCTTCTTCCCTCACATGCCCGCTGAACCCTAAAACCCATGCCCACGGTCATTCTCGGTAGCCGACAAGCCACCCTCCTCAAAATCACCTGCGAGTTCGTGAGTGACAGATGTGCGGGGGCCTCGATTTGTCGCTCCCCATGATGTCAAAATTACACCTCAAATTCAATCTATGTAAAAAAAATGCTTTTATAATTAACAAGTCACTATGATTTTCCTCCTTTGTTTAGGCTTAGCCATCGAAATTACGACAACTCGTATCCTGGTACAAGAAAAATGTCATCGATTACTGGACTTAAGATAATGTCCGCTCGAGGCATCCACCCACAGACACTCTGTGAAATACGTAGATTGTTGATTAATGATTGGGCCTCCTACTAACCTTTGAAGCGTTCTGTTCAATGGTCAAAGGCCAATTATATCATACAACGCTAAAAAAAAAAAAAAAAATAAGAAGAGGTCATCATGGATTATAAAATCAAAAGGCAAAAGATCGAATAAAAAAGAAGTAATTACATCATTATACTAATCATGAGTCGATGAATATCATATTTACGGGACACGTGGACACCTTTTAATGGTACGTTGATTTTTTTCCAACAAGCAACTTCGGTAGTGAAAAGGGGTTTTGCCTTTATGAGCTGTTTAACATTCAACTTACAGCTACAACACCTTCGGAGTTACGATGCTTTCACAATGAAACAACTTATATCGGGTTTCAAAATATACATTATAACTCAATATAACCACATCGACCAAGCCTAGTCTCACTATTGCAAGTGTACCTTTCTCCGATGAAGTCACTTTCCCTAACATATCATGTGTTCGATGTTCGGAAAACGGCATCGCATGAAAGAGGGTTTTAATTCGGTGCAGTGGGACCCACGGCTTCATCCACCAGACGCAATTTTCCATCAACAATTTTCGGAAAAGAATTGAAAAATCATTAATAATATATATGATGTAATATGATTACATGCCCTCATTCTCAGAAATTACTAATTCAGGAACATCGTCGTATATTCACACCACAATTATTTACAATAACACTATTAAATAGAAAATGCTGATACCCTATCCCTATTAGAATCAGTTTTCATGCCTCAACTATTTTCAATCGAGAAAACCTACTGAAAATATTCCGACTTTAAATCTTCGCTGAAATATCCAAAGAAAAGTCATTATGTCATCAATATATCATCTCAATCTGCAGTTGCATAAAATTGTAACCTGCGATAATTAAAATGATTGTCGAATAATCAAATATCTTATAAAATCCTCCGTCTATCAAAGATCCATACTAGATATGACTGACTCAATTTGTTTACCGAGGATATCAAAATTAGTCTCTTTTCTTTATAGCAAAGGGCGCAAAACACAGGAAAACAATTTTCAATGATCAATCCCATCTAATAATGATTTATTTAATTGGAATATAGAATGAGTGCCCTTTATTTTAGGAAGCTTCAATGTGAATTTATGGTATACCTACTCGGGTCAAAAAGACAGAAAAAAATGTGATAAATACTTGCTTTTCTAAACTTATGCTTGATTAATAAATTAATTCAGATCTATTCATTATGAGCCCACCCTAACCCACGGCCAGGTCACGGGATAGCGCGTGCCAACCGGACAACGGTGCTAGCTGTGCTGTTGTACAACGACACGTGTCGGCATCAGGGGCCTCCATCGCGTTGTCCGTCTCTGTGATGTAACCGCGGGTGGATTGCTTGCAACGAGAAAGAGGGTGGGTGGTGATGGGCCACGTGGCATAAAAGATCTTCATCCCCTCGGACCCCGCAAAGGCTCCCAAATTATCGCCCACCGCTTGTCTCGCCTTCAAATCAACATGCTATGTATATATTTTGTCCCCGAGCACAATGAGGAGAAGTTCTTTTTGCTATGCTTGTGCCTTAATTTATCCTTCAAATCTCATAAATAAATCAAAGTGCCTATTTGGTTTTGCTTTTTTTATATGGGTTAATACCACGAAAAACTTCAAACTAATTTTTTGACCATTTATGACAAATTTATCTCAAACTAATTTTTTGACCATTTATGACAAATTTACCTCAGTTAAATTAGGTTAATATAAAAAACATAAATTAATATACCTATGATAAACGGAGGATAAAATCTCAAATTAGTACCTCCGTAAACTACCATGTGTCATTTAACTTATCAATTTGATAGTAAAATTTAATAAAAACTAACGTTAGATAAATTTATCACATGTATATCAATTTTGAATTTTATCGTGATTAAAAAATTAATTTAGAATAAATTTATCACAGATATATATCTAAGTTTCTTAATTGGTATAACTTATCTAATCCAACCAGTAGACGCGCCAATGATTGAAACTCGCCAAGCTAGACATAAATTAGTAATTTATTGACCGGGACCACTGACCATGTGTTTATAGTCGTTGCCATCACGCGGCGGAAGTTTCAATGCACAAGAGAATCGAAGGCGATCCTGCCCAGGACATGTGAGCAAGTTTTGTTGCAAAAGCGAGGAAAAAGACAATTGCTGTATTGGCATCCATGGACAAGTGGTCATAATTTGATAAAATACATACAAAAGCGTCACCACAGTGGTTGCATCATTGAACTTTTGTATTTCTCTTTTTTAAAATTTATTTTCCATAAGAAAAACAAGTGTTTTTGTTGAATATATTTAAGCTCTTGATCCCACTTAGGAATTTGCCTCTCGCTTTGAGCCTGTTGAATATTGTCGTATCAAGCCGATAAACTTCATTTCACTACTGAAATATTATACTATCAATAGTCACTTATCCTAAAATCTACGATTATATATATATAGCCTTCGGATAAAAACCCTAAATTAATTTGTTGAACTTATTCTTGAAATCACAATACTAAAGTCTCTTGGGAAGTATCAATTGTCTTAATCCAAAAGCTTTAGCTTTGATTATAGGGTTAATATCACGAAAAACCCTAAACCGGTACACTTGTGACAATTTTACCCCAAACTATTTTTTTGACCATAAAAACCCAAAATGGTACAACATAACAATTTTCTGAACTATTTTTTGACCACCAAAAACCCCAAATTGGTACACTTGTGACAATTTTACCCGAACTATTTTTTGTGGCAAAAACCAAAAAAAGCCCCAGTATACATGTGACAATTTACCCAGAACTAATTTTTAATATTATTTTTTATTTTTCAAATTTTTTTATTAATTTTTTTTTTTTTCTTTACTTTTCTTTTCTTTTCTCTTTAATCGAGAAGTTAAAAAGAAAAAAAAAAAGTAAATAAAAATTAATAAAAAATTCGAAAATAAAAGATAATATTAAAAAATTAGTTCAGGTAAATTGTCATATGTATACTGGTTTGGGATTTTGATGGTCAAAAAAAATAGTTCGAGGTAAAATTATCACAAGTGTCCAGTTTGAGTTTTTTGGTGGTCAAAAATAGTTTGAAAGAAATTGTCACAAGTGTCTTGGTTTGGGGTTTTTTATGGTCAAAAAATAGTTTGGGGTAAAATTGTCACAAGTGTACCAGTTTATATTTTTTCGTGGTATTAGCCCTTGATTATACTCCACAAAGCTTTTATTTACTAATCCAAAGTCCAAAAGTCCCACGGCATATTTTTGAAGTATTCTTCCATTTTAATTGAACTTGAGCTTCCTTCGTCAGCTCAAAAGCTATGGGAAGAAGAGAAAATAGATGGGGCCCACTACCTAAATCTTATTTTTTTTTAGTGTAAAATCATACTTTTGGCAGAATGCAGGCCCACCATCAGAACCTTTTTCCCTTCGTCCTAGAACATTAAGGAACAAAAAAAGACGCACATAGGTATCTTTATCTCATTAGATAACAGCTTTACCTCATCTCACTCATTAAGATCATAATATTAGGTAAGAGTATAGTGAAAGTTTCGAGAGCGCACAAGAAATTCTCAAGTTTTGAGTTTTATATTTGTATAAATAGATAATGTTTAGAACTTAAATAAAGCTTTTTCAACCATAGAAACTTAAGAATTCTAATTCCACAAAGTTCACAAAGCTATTTTCTTACCTACATAGTACCAATAATTACCTCATCTTTCATATTACTATTATTTTAAAATAAATTACTTAATTCAAAATTTGCTGAGTTTATATATATTTTCAAATCAATAATTTTGAATTTACGCTTTTTTTTATATTACGAAAAACGATTGTATCCATGCCTCTTTTAAGATGAATTTATTACTGTGTTTGGACAGAATGATAATTTAGAAGAGTACAAGCTCTTGTGTACAAGCTTATATGGCGTCTACATGCACAAACCTTCTAAGAAAGTAAACTTTTGTTCATCATATTCTTGTCAATGTTCTATTTTAATCATTTTAAATTATTTTTGTGACAAAATTAGTCAAAAACATATTCATTAGATTGATTAAATGTTTTTGACCCTTTAACAAAAGTAAATTCATTTCCTTAGATAATCCAAATCAAGCACATATTTGTGTGCCCTTTTTGGCTAGTGAATTGAATAAGTTTAACTAATCTCAGTGGACCAATCCATAATTTTCTGATTAAACACGATTTCGTTTTGGATATAATTTTCCATGTCACTTTGTTGATGTGGATTTTTTTTTACTGACATAGAAATGCCACGTCAAACAGTTAACAGTGTTTTTGAATATAAGGTTTACAGGGCTAGATTTGAGATTAGTTAGTGATTTTTTTAGATAAAAAATATTCAGGGTAGATTTGGGATTGGATATAAAGTTTTTAGACAAAAAAATTGGGGTATATTTAAGACTAGATCCAAAATTGAGGGTTTTTTTTAGATAACAAATTTGGGTTAGAATTATAACCGAACTTAAAATCTGAGGGAAAATTTAGTTTTGGTACCCAAAGTGGGACCTTTTTCTCAATTTGGTACCCAAAGTGGACATTATCTCAAATTGGTACCCAAAGTGCCCATTCGGTCTCAATTTGATACAGGTTGTACGATAGGTCAAATGCTTCCGTAGGCAAAAATTTATTATTCGACTCCGGGCAGTATTTTTAAATTTTTTTTCCTTTTCCTTTTCCTTTTCCTTTTTTTTTTTCCTCTCTTCCTCACTTGACCATAGTGGTACGGGCGGTCTGATGTCGGCGGGGGCCGCCTCGCTGGCGGCGAGGGCCAACCCTCGTTGGGATAGAAAGGCAGGGCCGCCTTGGGTGTTGGGCGAGTGCGCCCTCGCCTAGGCTAGCGGTCGACCCTCGCACAAGGCGAGGCAAGGTAGCCCTGGCGTCCGGGCAAAGCGGTCCTTACTGGCGGTAGAGTGCGCACTACGTCGGGCGGCCGACCCTGTGACCTTCTTCCTCGTTCCAAACCCTCGAAGAAGCGTTATGCGAGAGGAAAGGAGAAGTAAATGCGTTAGGTGAACATAGACTCGATACAATGAAGGCTTGTGAAGTCAGCACCATCTTATTGACTACTCCCTGCGCCGTTGACCAGTGAGAGGCGCCTTACGCGACATGGCGAGGACGCCTGCGCCGACGTTGGCGGCGACCTACGCCGAGGCTCGGCGAAGGCCTTGGCCGCCGCCAGCGAGACGCCGCCGCCTCGACGCCGGAGGGCGACCCGCCAGATCCGGGCGAGGGAGCGCGGGCCCGCCAAAGCGTGGTCGGCCTACCGGCCGGCGACCTCCACCGCCATGGTGGCGGAGGGGAAGAGAGAAAAAAAAGAAAAGGAAAAGGAAAAGAAAGGAAAAAGTTTTAAAAAAATCTGCTCCTAAGAGCTTAACAAAGAATTTCTTGGGCTTACTTTATGAGCATTTGACCTACCAACAACCTGTGTACCAAATTGAGACCGAATGGGCACTTTGGGTACCAAAATGAGATTGAATGGGCACTTTGGGTACCAATTTGAGACAATGTCCACTTTGGGTACCAAATTGAGAAAAAGGCCCCACTTTGGGTACCAAAACGAAATTTTCCCAAATCGAGGTCGTTTGGTCGTCCGGATTTCTAAATAGGATAGGATTTGGATAGGATAGTATAAGAAATCCTCGGATTTCTTCATATCCCGCCTCTCTTGTTTGGTGGATTACTGGTTTAAAGTTGGATAGGATAATTTTTATTTATTTTTTTTGCTATTCACAGTCAGGAGGAGTCGGTGAAGGAAAAAAAGCCAAGAAATTTTTTGGTGAAAGCGCACAAGGTGTGGGGATGAAGATGAATGACCAGGTGGAGCGTAGAGTTTCGGAAAAATAGATATTAGAAATCCTATCCGGGTCTATCTCCCCCCCCCTCGATTTTTTTTTTCCGGTCTATATCCGACCTTATCCTATCCCGGACCATCACCAAATACGGGATAGGATAAAACATATCCTATCCCGACTCTTATCCGGTTGACCAAACGTAGCCTGAGAGTTTTTAGGGCTTTAGGACTATATAAAAAGAGGGAAGTGAAAGTTAAGGAGCTTCACGTGTTGTAATCATCCAGGGGCAAATTTGTAATTAGGTAGCATATAATTTTCTTTTCCGCCCTCGTGCCTAGTGGCTAGGTCCCACCAGTTCTTGCTTAACTTGAGGCTGCTGCTCTTATCTATCAAGTTTTTGTCCCTTTCTTATTTCGAATGAGTGGCTGTGCTCACCACTCATCTCTCCACTTAATTGTGAAGTTATCAATTAATCATGTGACATTCGGATTTTGGCCCATTTTTGGGGTTTATAAAACGCGTGTAATTCGTCGATCAAGGCTTATAATAGAATTTCTCTCGAACCTGATCACTCTCGGGTTCTTATTTTTAAAAATAAAAATTTTGCTAGAATCGCCCTCGATCGAATTTAGTCGTTATTTAGATCCCAAACTTGGCGATCGATTTTTCTGGAGTTTCGGGATGAAATAAATTGGACGGTATTGATATAATTGTGGCCGCGTCGAGATTTTCGGGAATAGTGAGAAAGTGGATTTTTAACTTAGGATGCGGATTTAGACCAGTAGACCTCCCTCGTTATAGTTTGGTGTAATTAATTTGGCCTTTGTCCCTTTTTATATTCGGGGGTTTATTTTAGACCGGTGAATCGTTTTCGATTTTGAATTAGGGCCATCGGATCGCAATTAATATTTGAATAATTATTTTTTTTATCCTCTCATTTTTTTCTCTCTCTCTCTCCTCTCTCCTCTGCGCCGCGCACGTTCTCCCTCTGTCTCTCCTCATTGCGTTTGACTTCCTCTTTTCTCTCTTCCTCTCTCTCTCTCTCTCTCTCTCTCTCTCCTCCTCTTTTCCCTCCACGTTTCCCCCTTCCTGTCCTGTCTGCCCCTCCTCTCTCTCTCTCTCTCTCTCTCTCTCTCTCTCATGCAACGTCCCCCCCTGACAGACCATTTCTCTCTGTCCCCTCTCTCTCTCTCTTCCTTTCTTTTTCCCCTTCTTCTTCTTCTTCTTCTTCGTTTTCTTCTCTGGTTTTCTGGTCGCCCGCAGCTGCTTCGGTTTCGCCCGAAACGTCACCGCCGACCCGCCAAGCTCGCAATCTGTCCCGCCACCCGCCCGTCGCTGCCCTCAAGCCCAGCTCACATTCGTGGCTCGCCGGACCGAGCTCGCCCTTGCTCAAGCTCGCTTGACCGTCGACCGCCTCGCCATCCACCTTGCGCCGCTCCCGCTCCGATTGCCGCTCGACCGCCCTCCGCCTCTGCCCGACGCCGCCCCGCCAGCCGCCGCGTCGCCTCCGGCCGCCGCGAGACCAGCCCCCCTGGTCTCTCCTCCCCTCTCCCTGTTCACGCGAGCAGCAAGCTCGCCGCCGCAACCGCCCCTCGCCCGTGTGCTCGCCCGGCCGGCTGTCCCGCCCAGCTCCGCCTGGCCGCCCGGGTCACTGCCATGCCGTTCAGCCACTGCCCTGGCCGAGCCCCGCCACCCCCAACTCTCTCTCTCTCTCTCTCCCTCTCACCCTCACCCCCGGCTTGCCTCTCCGCCTCCAGCTCGCTGCCGTCGCCGTCGCCGTGGCATTACCTTCGCCGGTTAGGCCAGGCCTGGGGCCGGCCAACCCTGCCGGCCAGCCAACCCCAGCTCGCGGTCGTCGCCCGGGCCGGCCGATTTTGTTGTCGCGCGCGACAAGTCGCACGCCCGTGCCCATGTCCGCGCCCGCGCCCACGCTCACGCCCGCGCTTGCGCTCGCGCTTGTGCCCGTGGCCGAGGGCTGTGCCCATGGCCGAGCCCGCGCCTGTCGCGCCCTCACCCGTGCCTAGTCCGCACTGTTCACCCGGGCCATTTTGGGCCCGAGCCGACTTTTCCCAAGCCAAAACTTGGTAAGTGACTTCCTAAGCCCTATTTAGTACATTGGATATTATTAGACTTGTCTAGGGGATAATTAGTACCGGTTTAGGAGCTTAACGTGGATTGTGGGCAATTTTTGTACGTGCATAATTGATAGATTAAATTGTGAGAGTTGTGGGGCTTAATTAATGACTAATTATGGTAGGCTAATTGATAATATTGTTGTGGTATTCGTGGGTGGGCTTGATGTTCGTATGTAGTAGGCGTGAATGACGGATTTGTGGGCAAGTGTGAGGGGCTGTGATGTGAATTGGATTTGCACGTGGGTATTTCATTGACTCGTCTCGGGTTTAGAACGGCTAGGACGCGTTTAATTTAATTATATTATTTTATAATTTGTGCTACTTGAATTTGATTAAATAATATGCTTGATTGGATAATTGTGCGTGGCCGACTTGAACGTCGGATTTGTGGATTGAGGTGGCGAAGTGTGAATTGAAGGCGAGTTGAATTGAGTGTGGTGGCATGTCGGTGTGACATTGGTGGAATATAATGTGGTGAGCATGATTGAGTTTGATTTGTACGATGTGTTGATTGGTGAATTGTGTTGTGGTGCATGTGCATGAAAAAGACCGGATTGATTAGAGGCTGCCAACACGAGGTGTAGGTTACGCGGTGTAGCAAGAAAGGCATGTGCTAGACCCGGGCGTGGGTTGCGGGTCATTGGAAGGGAAAATGTCCTATGCCGTGGTTACGGGGACGGACCCCGCTTGATCGAGGGTTGAGCACGAGGTACGCGATGGCTGGCCGTGAGATTGGGCCCGAGGCGCAGTGGGCGAGGCAAGTGAGAATGGACTGAGGTGCAAGTGGCGCGGGACGTGAGAAAGATGTTCGACCATGTCTGCGGATTATGTGATTGATTTTTGGCTGGTTGAGCGTGTGATTGAATTGGCTGGTTGAGCGTGTGATTGAATTTACTAGTTGAGAGGTGACTGAATTGGCTGGTGGAGCATATGATTGAATTGGCTGATTGAATGTGTAGTCGAATTAGTGAAATGATTGCGTGCAAGTGTGGTTGGCGTTTGAGCAATTGCAATGTGCTATTTAGTTACTATTCTTTGCATTATCATGATATGACTAACGTGCAGAGTCGGCATGGGTTTAATGGCAAGGTAAGCATAATGATGCGAATCTTATATGTTATGGGGTAGATTGCATGTACGACTTATGCAGTGCGCATTGACCTACGTGGGGTTTAGGGTGTTACTTATTGAGACTCGTTCTCATGGTTATATAATAACCATTTCGGATCCGCGACCGTGAGTGATTGGAGCCAGCGCAAGGGTATCTCGGAGATCGAGGGCGGGTTAAGTATACTATATTTTGAGTCCCTCCTTGTAGAGTTAAGTTTGTGAACCATTGTCATTATTAGTTGTCCGGGTTGTTTCTATTTGCTTCGCGCATGCTTAATCTACGATGTTTGAGTTGGGTCGGCGACGTGCGTGTGAGTCGTCTCGTTCAATGATCGACCATCGAGGGATGATCGCGCTCTTGTAGGGTGCGGGCGTGACAAATCATTTAATCAAATTTAATGATTTCACAATTTCCTAATCAATCCAAAGCCAAATTAACAAATGAAAATTTACAATTTTTTCTGGCAAATGTTTTTCTTGGTTTAGTTTAGCGATTGCTCTAACATTTTGCCCTTCTTCTTGACTTGGTCAAAAAGTGGGCTTTCATAAAAAGAAAAAGAAGAAGAAGAGATATAAAGGGAGAGCACGCACCATGAGAGAAAGGAAAAGAAAGGAAAACGAAGAGGAAGGAAAAAAAAAAAAAAGGAAAGAAAAAGAGAAATAGAGCTTTGTGCATACACTCAAGTCAAATTTACTTCGGTTTACAATGCGCGGGCCTATATTTATCTAATCAAGTAGTTTTCAGAAATTAGGGTACAAATTCAAAAATTATGTGAAATTGTAATTACGAAATTCGATTTTAGAGTTGTTAAGCAGTGGAAGTAAGAGCGTTGCGGAGTTGTGGGGCTTGGAGGGAGTTGATTTGGAATAACGCTTTAGTTGGAACAAAATTTTCGAGTTTTGTGTGTGAGCTCCGCATTGCGGATAGCTTTAAATAATCACTTTGGTGAGCAATTTGTTGACGTGTGAGGGTCATTTTGTTGGAAAATGAATGTGGCCCATGAGAAAAATCCGTCGCTGTCAATCGTGACTTTTGCAAAGTCTCCAACTCTAGTCGCCTTTGCATGCCCTTTTCTTTAAAAATGAAATGGTTTTTCTCACTTCGGTTCTAACTTTGAATAAAAGTTGTTCAACTTCAAAACAGGGTTAAACTTGATTTCGTTTTTGGCTTTGAAATTGAAATGCTGGAGAAATTTAACCGTGAGGAGTAAAATTCTTGGAAATTAAAAGTGCAAGGGAAAAGTGAACTCGGAGGAAATATAGATACTTGAGGGTAGATTAAACAAACTTAAGGTGAAATTGCGTCTTTTTGCTCTCTGTCACTTCCTCGCGCGTGCCCGACAATTCTCTCTCTCCCTGTCTTTTCATTTTTTTTTTCTTTCCACCTCCTCCACGAGAATCTTGCCTCCTCTGCTCTTCTTTTCTTTCTTTTCTTTTGCCGACCACTTCTCTGTTTTTCTTCATTAAAGTTTTCTCTCTTTTTGCCGACCATAGCCCTCCCTCTTTCTCTCTCTCTCCGCATTTCTCTTTCAAAGCTCTCTTTGGCAATGATTACGTGCTGAAAAATCTCCCACCGCACTTGCCCGAGAATCCTCTGTTTTTTTAATGCCCAGATTTTCTTGTCTTCTTTGGCCGTGAACTCCTATCCCTGAATCTCGATTTCGCTCCCTTGTGAAGATGGAAATTGCTCTCCCTCGACCTCATCTTCAAGATTCTTATCGTTGTACAGGGTAGATTGAGACTGAACATAAAATTTGATTTTTTTAAATAAAAAAATTGGGAGGCAAATTGAGGACTGGGCATAAAGTTAGGAATTTTTTTTTTTTCGAAATAAAAAGTTCGGAGAAGAATCAAGATTGGACCTAATATTTGAAGATTTTTAGGACTTTGGCCTGTATAAAAACAGGGAAGAGAGGTCGAGGAGCGTCGCCACTTTTAATCATCTAGGGGTAGATTTGTAATTAGATAGCATATTAATTTTCTTTAGGAATATATTTACTAGAAGTTCTAAAACTTATTATGAAAATGCAATTGAATTCTAAAACTCATAAAAAGTGCAATCAAGTCTTTAAAACTTATCAAATTGATTCAAATGAGTTCTAAAGTTAATACTGGTCAAATTTACTAACGGAAAATCTTGACATGGTGTTGACGTATTTTATTTTAATATTCTCTCTCTCCTACGTGGCGATAACATGACTAAAATACGAAACATAAGACTAAAACATCTTTTTTTGGCCCAAATTTGATTTTTAATGTTAATTTTATTAAAAAAAAATAAGGTGAAAAAAAAAAAAAAGGAGGAGGAGGATAAAACAGTTGGCAACCACAATCGCACCAACAAGTCAATTTCATCAACCACGTGGCCTTCACGTGGCCGAAATCTCATTGCACAAGAGAATCCTGGCGATACCTCTCCAGTAAGAAGTAATAAAACGGTAGATTTGTTGGGAAGATGGAAAGTGGAGAGAGAGAGACTTGGGACGAGTCTTCCTTGAACTTAGTCCCACTGCTTGCACCGTTCAAACTTTCCTTTTGCTTTTGTTAATTCATTTTCCATCAGAAAAGTTATTTTTGTTGAATATATTTAAGCTCTTGATCCCACTTAGGAATTTAACCCCTCTCACTTTAAGCCTATTAAATGTTAACGCATGACGAGGATCATAAAAATTATCTATACCATCTTTGTAATAATATATATATATATATATATATATATATATATATATGTCCATTTTGTACTTGAGCATAGTGAGAAGAATTTCTTTTTTACTTTGTTTCTGCTTTAATTTCTCCTTCAAATATCAGAAATAAATCAAAATACATTTTTGATAAATTTATCTCAAATTAATTTTTGACCACAAAAATCCCAAATCGATACATATGTGATAAATTTATCTTCTGTTAATTTTAGTTAAATTTTCTTTGTCAAATTTCTTGAGTTGGATGATCTGTGACGGTTGACGGGTGTATCAATTTGGAGTTTTACCCCTCCATTTATCATAAGTTTATTAATTTGTAGTTTTTCGTGGTATTAATCCAATTTAACATAAGATCACAAGTGTACCAGTTTGAAATTTTTGTGGTAAAAAATTAATTTGGATAAATTTGATATAGATGTACTAATTTTGGGTTTTTCGTGATCAAATTAAAATGGATTTTCTTGCTCTGGTTCTAACTTTGAACAAAAGTTGTTCAACTTCAAAATAGTGCTAAACTTGATTTCGTTTTTGGGTTTGAAATTGAAATGATGGAGAAATTTAACCGTGAGGAGTAAAATTCTTGGAAATTAAAGTGCAAAGGAAAAGTGAATTTGGATGAAATGTAGGTGCTTTGAGAGTAGATTAAACAAACTTACGGTGAAGTTGCATCTTTTTGCTCTTTGTCGCTTCCTCACTCGTGCCCCCGACAATTCTCTCTCTCTGTCTTTTCATTTTTTTTCTTTTCAACTCCTCCCCGAGAATCTGCCTCCTCTGTTCTTCTTTTTCTTCCTTTTCTTTTTGCCAACCATTTCTCAGTTTTTTCTTTTTTTCTTTATTAAAGTTTTCCCTCTTTTGCCGACCATAACCCTTTCTCTCTGTATTTCTCTTTCTTGGCCATGAAGAAAAGCTCCATCCTTTTCTTTTTTCGAGCTCTCTTTGGCAATGGTTATATGCTGAAATATCTCCCGCCCCACTTCGCCGAGAATCCTCTGCCTTTTTTATGCCCAGATTTTCTTGTTTTCTTTGGCCGTGAGTTCCGGTCGCACTCTGGTTCTGACTTTGAACAAAAGTTGGTCAACTTCGAAACAGTACTGAACTTGATTTCGTTTTTTTGGTTTGAAATTAAAATGATGGAGAAATTTAACCGTGAGGAGTAAAATTCTTGGAAATTAAAGTGCGAAGGAAAAGTGAATTTGGATGAAATGTAGATGCTTTGAGAGTAGAATTATAACTGGACTTAAAATTCGAGGGTTTTTGGGGTATTAGGACTATATAAAAAGAAGGAAGTGAAAGTTGAGGAGCTTCGCCTATTTTAATCATCAAGGGGCAAGTTTGTAATTAGATAGCATGTAATTTTCCTGCGGCCCTCATGCCCAGTGGCTGGGTCCCACCAGTCCTTGCTTAACATGAGGCTACCGCTCTCATCTATCAAGTTTTTGTCCATTTCTTATTTCGAGTGAGTGAGCGCTCAACACTCTTCTCTCTACTTAATTGTAAAGTTATCAATTAATCATTTAATCAGATTTAATGATTTCACAATTTCTTAATCAACCCAAAGCCAAATTAACAAAGCAAAATTTGCAATTTTTCCGGCAAATGTTTTTTCTTGGTTTAGTTTAGCGGTTGGTCTTTGTATTTTGCCGCCCTTCTTGACTTGGTCAAAAGTGGGCTTTAAAAAAAAAAAAAAAGAAGAGATATAAAGGGTAAAGGGTGAGCACGAACCAGGAGAGAAAGGAAAAAAGGGGAAAAAAAAAGAGGAAGAAGGGGAAAGAAGAAAAAAAAAAAGGAAAGGAAAAGAGAAAGATGACTTTGCAAGTACGAATCAAGAGGAGCTCGCCCGTGAGAATAATCCGTCAGTGTCAATCGTGACTTTTGCAAAGTCTCCTGCGCTGGTCTCCTTTGCATGCCCTTTTCTTTAAAGATAAAATGATTTTTTTCGCTCTGGTTTTAATTTGAACAAAAGTTGTTCAACTTCAAAACAGTGCTGAACTTGATTTCGTTTTTTTTTGGGTTTGAAATTGAAACAATGGAGGAATTTAACCACGAGGAGTAAAATTTTTGGAAATTAAAAATGCTAAGGAAAAGCAAACTTGGAAGAAATATAAATGCTTCGAGAGTAAATTAAGCAAATTTATTTTTAAAATTGCATCTTTTTTGCTCTCTGTTGCTTACTCACGCGTGCCCCGACAACTCTCTCTCTCTGCACTTTTTTTTTTCACCTCCTCCAGTAGAATTGCCTCCTCTGTTCTCCTTTTTCTTTCTTCTCTTCTGCCGACCACTGCTCGCTTTTTTTTCTTTATTAAAGTTTTCTCTCTTTTGCTGACCACAACCCCCCCCCTCTCTCTCTCTCTCTCTCTATTTCTCTTTCTTTGCTGTAAAGAAAAGCTCCATCCTTTTCTTTTTCGAGCTGGCTTTGGCATTGATTATATGCCGAGAATCCTATTTTTTTTATGTCCAGATTTTCTTGTCTTCTTTGGCCGTGAATTCCGGTCCCTAATTGCCGAAATTGCTCTCATGTGAAGATGGAAACTGCGCTCTCTTGACCTCGTCTTAAAAGTTCTTGTCAGTAATTCGGATCACATGTGGGATTGGACATAAAGTTTCAGAATTCTTTTTTAGACGAAAAAATTGGGGATTAATGTGGCATTGGGGTTTAAAATTGAGAGTTTTTTTTTTGAGATAAAAAGAAAAGTTCGGGATTAAATTAAGATTGAACCTAACATTCGAGGATTTTTAGGGAATTAAGACAATATAAAAGAGGGAAGAGGAAGTCAAGGAGTTTCACCTATTTTAATCATCCAGGGGTAGAATTGTATTAGATAGCATATAATTTAACTTGAGGCCACTACTCTTCTCTACCAAATTTTTGTCCATTACTTATTTCGAATGAGTGACTGGCCCCTACTCTTCTCTATACTTAATTGTGAAGTGACCAATTATTTTTTTTTTTTTATGGATGTCTAACTTATTTTTTCCATCTAGTCATATTTATTGATTTCACAATTTCCTTATCAACCCAAAACCATATTAATAAATCAAAATTTTTAATTTTTCTGGCAAATGTTTTTGCTTGGTCTAGTTTAGCAATTGCAATCTTCCTTAAGCACCT
Source organism: Syzygium grande (assembly GCA_024733475.1). Classification (NCBI taxonomy): domain Eukaryota; kingdom Viridiplantae; phylum Streptophyta; class Magnoliopsida; order Myrtales; family Myrtaceae; genus Syzygium; species Syzygium grande. Next base: position 41,596 of record JAMXDD010000012.1, read on the forward strand.
ATAACTTGTAATGTGTGTTAGTTCAAATATTTATATTATTGAATGAAGTTGAAATGTGCAGTCTTAATTCATTTAGATAAAATAGAACTTTATATAATACTTATATATAAATGCATGTGGGTTCCTCTTAAATAACAATAGGTAGCTATGTTAATAAAAATGTTGAATAGGTTATACTTACCACCCAAGCATATTATTTTCATCAAACAATTCATTTAATATTGATCTATTCCTATTAAATAACGATGGGTGGCTATCTTTTTATAAATATGTTAAATAGGTTTTACTTACCACTCAAAATATATTTAAGCATATTAATAATGTTATTCAACTTGGTTGGTACAAGATGTGAAGCAATTTGTATGTTCAATAGTGAGTCCATCCATTTAGATACCATGCAATGCATTTTTTATTTATTTAGTTACTCAATAAAACAATGCTCTCCGGACATTGAATCAACTCCAGTCAAAATATTTGTATTAAGAATTGAGTGAAATGTTAAAAAATAAATGCATTAATTACTTCATGTAACAATAGAAAGAAGCTTTATTCTGATATCAACGTGTGACAATGCAAGCTAAAAGAATTATCAATGCTATTTATATACCAACAATCCAAACTAAAATGTCAATACTTGAAATTGTGAAGTGTAAAAAAAAAAAAAAAAGAGTGCTCATTGCATTTCATTTTTTTTGCTCGTGCATTTCACGAGCAATCTTTTTATAGTATTAATTTACAATACTTTATAAGTGCTAAATTATCACATTAAATTCAAGAGCTAAACTGCGTTATTCTCCAAAGCTAATCAATTCTAGCTCGTAAGTTAGAGTTCTTTGCCTAAAATGCATCTAACCTAAAAGGCATCAAACATGAATGCAATATATCAGCCTACACATATTTACCATCTCTAACAGGAAAGTATTAGGCATATTTACCATGTTAACTGTTGCGATATGCCTATCAATAAATACAATTGTCGATCATAAGTTTGACTTAATAAAGTTGACCTCGATAACAATAAACACAATTTTATTGAACTCAATACAATATTGTTTGGTAAACAAAAAGTAATGCCAAGACTTTACGTTTTAAGTTTATCATATTGATAATTCATTATATGCATGCTGTTTAGTTATGTAAATGTTGCTTTAAGTTTGGATTTGCGTTGTACATTATTTCACACTCGTTTTTATGACATCATATTGCACAAAAGTTTGACAAACATCTTGGCCCTCCAAGTAAATTTTCTTATGAAGTCTAGACTAAGGTTTTGCAATGTCCTTGGCCTGGATTAAACTTGCTGGAAAGGGAAAATCTTCATAGGCTCTCTCAATCTTCCTAGAGCAGAGCAAAAACCCAATAGTCAAGAGTAGAGCAGAAAGTATGTAAGGCAAGCCAACCTCATGCTAGAAAACAAAAAGCTGCAGATAATTATTCAGTATCGAAGTTGGAAGTGTCATCTCTTAAGTGACCAACAGAAGTGAAATCTAGCCTGGGAAATGTCATAAACATCTAGAACTTTTACAAGCATAACTTCACCTAGTATAGTTGTTTACTTAACCAGCCCTTTACTTTCCAGGCAATACTAACTTACTGCCAGTCTGCCATCAAATCTATTTATTAAGAAAAACTGCTATATGAGAAGCAAGAACAAGGAAAGGACACATCGATTGAATCGATAGACCGTGCTGCTAAGTATTTGATTTGAACTGACCGGACACTTACAATATTTCCGATTGGAAAGACACCAATTATCTTTGAAGCACAAAACCCCATCTTTATCTCCACCGTAAAGGATATGGAAACATTGCTTTGAAGAATTTGAGAGCTCTACAAATGAAAATTGAACATCGTCGGTTAAACCAACATCTCCGGGTACTAGTCCGGGCATTTGAACTCTTTGAGCTGGAGGGAAGAATTGAGAAAACGATCTTCAAATGTCAAAGAGTTACCGGAAGCGTTCTATAAAACAAATGAATAATTACTTTCCAGTTGAAAAAAAAAAGATGAAAAAAAATATGAGATTAAAGCTAAGGAGCCAAACAAATCAACAAGTTGCAGATGACACCAAACATACACTTTCAAAAATTTTTCCATAAACCCATACTAAAGCTGTTGGACTATGAAATAAGAATCTAAGTTTGAAAAAGAAGTTTTTAAGAAAAAGAACTCCTTAACTGCAAATGAAGCATTATGACAGGTGTGAGCCATAAAATACTTGCTATTGGTTATAAAGATCACAAAGTTGTATCAACTTTTAAGTTGAAAGATTCATACTCTATTCACTTGGGCGTCCTCCTCCCAGTTGAGACACACCCCAGCTGCCACATGGGACTTTAAGCTTCTAAACAGTTTTCTATTCTGCTTAATATTTATACCATGTTAAAAATGATTATACCACAGTGTGCATAACTACTGCAAGCACTAGCATATTAAAAGCAACACCCTCATATACATAGTTCCACAAAGACAGCTACTTTGGTAAGATAATATTAATTATGTACAAGCAATCTCTCTTCTCAGTAAAATGTAATCCATGAAGTGGACGATTAGCAATAAACTGGTAGAAATCTCAAAGAAACAGAATTGCAGCAGCCTCAGGCATTCTACTCATGACCAAGCAACTAAAGCTTAATAAAACATAACCAGTTATTTAAAAACTTTTCCACCCACAAGCATAATTGAGGCAGATACAAATCCTATTGCCTTCCTAATATTGACTGAACTGGACATATTTTACTAATAATTGATAGAAGCTATTAATTTTGATGAAAATGAGCATGTCACAGATGAATATATGACACCATCCACTTAGACCATAGATTCTCACAATGAGCTGGACCCTAGTAAACACTATGCTGTAATTTGTCATTGACATTTGAAATAGTTTCAATCATTGATGACAACATTAGCAGCGAGGTGAAAATTTTTTGTCTTACACGAGAATGCAATTGAGCACATCAATCAGATTCAAGTCCTAAAGTATACAAATCTATTAAATGAGTAGATTCATTCTGTAAGATATGTGATTAAAGTAATTCACCGCTGATTTCACTGATTAAATATGAGTCAATCAATTTCCTTGATTCATAACATAACTCATGCATCAAACAATGTAGTGTCAAAAACATTTCTTGGTTTTGATGTAGGACGATGTGTCCCAAAATAAAGAATAAATATTTATGCATCACACAAAACTGCCTAAGCATCACACTTAGGATTTCTTAAGCATCCCACCAAAGGCGAATTGTATCACACAATCCATAAAGTAAACATCACGCCCGCACCTACGGGGGCGCGATCATCCCTCGACGGTCGATCATTGAAATGCGACGTCCAGGGGCCGCGTCGGTGACCCAAATGAAATGCGCAAGCGGAAGCATGTAATAAAAACCCAGACAATAAAAACATGACTAAGGAATAGACATCGAGATTTAATAAATAACCAACATTAAAAAGTATTCAATAATACAAATTGGCAACCCGGCTTCCAAAATCAGCCACAATTTTTAAAAAGGGGCGGTGGTTGACAAGCCTATCTTCTCTACAAAAAGGTACTCCAAATACGAGGCGATTGGTCTATCCTTGGTTCCTGTGATCCTCTGGACCACCTCTCTGGGTCGATCGCGATTACAGCGGATCACGAAAGTGGTTATGTAACCCGTGAGCCAGTCTCAATAAGCAACAACCTAAACTGACCTGGCTGTCGTTCCCAGACCAGCCTAACATGCGAACTACGGTCATAACGATCAATTGCACCACGAAAGGCTTACCTTCGCCTCGAGCTAGCGTGCCAACCACATATTGGTCCAAACATAATAATGCACGTACAAATCCTTTGCCACATCACAATCACTATGCGCACTTCCCTCGAGAAGCGGTCAATCCAAACAAACCAACCCATCAACCAATCATCCACGCGCACCATCGGTCGGTTCGATCAACATCCAGCGCTCGACATTTCTAATCGGTCCGCGCTCAACTAGCCAATCGGTCACGCTCAACCAGCCAATCAATCACTCTCGAATCACATGCGTGTCGAACATCTTTCACAACTTCGCGCTGCGCCTCAAATTCAATCTCACGAGGCTCACAAGCCTCACATTTCAATCAATTACAATGGGCGCCGTCCGCACGTCCCAAGCCATATTATTCAATCAATTAATTCACGTGGGCCGCCGCACGTCTCAAGCCCCTGTAATCATACAATTCCAATGACCGGCGAATACGTCCCGGTCCAATCACACCTTTAACGGGCCACCGTCCGCGACGTCTCAAGCCCGCATTTCAATTGGCACTCGACCATTCATGCTTTTTACGGACCGCCCGTCAACACGTCCCAAGTCCGTAGCCCTCCGATCGATCCGGGCTTAACCTCTCACAAATAGGCACACGCCACTTATTTCAATCAAATCCACGCCCAATCACATCAAATCACACATACCCAACATTCAACCCAAAATCATGACGCCACCTCATCCACCAACCCGGCGTTCAAGTTTGGCCACGATAATCTCACAAATCGGGCATACTATTCACTTTAATTTAAATTGCATAAATAAATCACCATACTACTGGTCCGCGTGGGGAAGGGGAGGGACGTGCATGTGGGGAAAAGGCGGTGGGGAGGGACGCAACCGGGGGAGAGAGAGAGAGAGAGAGAGAGAGAGAGAGAGAGAGAAAAGGAAGAGAGAGAGAGGGGGAGGGCTCCCACGAGAGAGAGGGAGAGGAGAGAGAAAGTTTAAATTTTTAAACTAAAGCGAACAAACAGACACGGTCCGAACTAAAAAAGCGACCTATCGGTCCCGATTTAATTCCCCAAAAAAGGCCTAATAATCCCCTATAAATCCCAACAATATTCTAGGCACTCGCCAAAATAAAATACTCCGAACCACACTACTTAGGGAGGTCTACCAGTCCAAATTTGTACCCGGTCCAAAAATCCACTTTTTCGCTTTTCCCGATAACCTCAACACCGGCCGTAATAATATCGACACCGTCCAATTTATTTCATCCCGAAACTCCCGAAAATCTATCGCCAAGTTCGGGGTATAATAACGACCAAATTCGATCGAAAAGCGATTCTAGCAAAATTCTAATTTTAAAAATAAGAACCCGAGAGTGATCGGGTTCGGGCGAAATTTTATTATAAGTTTAATGACGACGAAATACTCGTTTTATAATTCCCAAAAATGGGCCAAAATCCGGATTGTTACAATTCTTCCCCCCTTACAAAAATTTCGTCCTCGAAATTTACAATCTAACTCAACTATTCAAACAAATGGGGATATTGGTGTCGCATCAACTCTTCACTTTCCCATGTCGCGCCTTCCGGTTCCATGATGTTCCCAAATCACCTTCACCATCGGAATTTTCTTGTTCCGCAATACTCTTTCTATTCTGTCCTCGATCCGTACTGGCTTTTCCACGTACGACACCCTGTCGTCCACGTCTACTTGCTCAAAATTCAGCACGTGGGTCGGGTCCGGTTCGTACTTTCTCAACATAGACACGTGGAACACGTTATGCACATGAGATAAATTTGGCATAGTAGCCGGCAGGCGATAAGCCAAGATGCCTACTCTCTAAGACCTCGAATGGACCCACGCACTGGCTCAATTTTCCTTTCTTACCAAACCGTGACAATCCTCTCATCGATGACACCTTGAGGAATACGTGGTCCCCACTTGGAATTCCAACGGCCTATGTCTCCGGTCCGCATAACTCTTTATGCGGCCCGAGCGGTCTTCAACCTTTCCCGGATAATCTTTACTGTTTCACCGACTTTTCACCGAACCAACTCTCGGACCCGTTATACTTCTTTTCTCCTACCTCATCCCAACACAACGGTGTTCTGAAAGCCCTGCCATATAATGCTTCAAATGGCGCCATTCGACGACACACTGAAACCAAGTATTGTAGGCAAATTCCACTAAATGCAACTCGTTTCTTCCTACTTGTCCCGAAAATCTAGCACACATGCCCTTAGCAATCCTCCAAAGTCTCGAATAGTCCTTTCAGATCGCCATCCGTCTCTGGGTGATAGGCCGTACTAAATTGTAACTTAGTTCCCATGGCTGATTGCGACTTTTCCAGAAGTTCAAAGAAACCGGGATCACGGGTCCCCAAGTGATCGATACCGCATCTATGACATTTTATTTATCTCGACATATAATCGCCAAATTTTCTAGCTCAAGTCCTTTTCAAGAACCGCAGTGCGCTGACTTGGTCAATCTGCCTACTATTACCCAAATAGAGTCGTGTCCCTCCGGCTCCCTTGGCAATTCTGCTATAAAATCCATTATGATGTGCTCCCATTTCCATTCCGAATTTCCAACGCTGTAACATTCCAATTGGTTTACAATGTCGCGGCCTTCACTTGTTGGCATCGCCAAACACTTGGCCACATGCTTGGCCACGCCCACTTTCATTCCATTCCACCAATAAGCCGATTAAGATTCTGGATACATCTTAGTGCCGCCCGGTGGATATCGAATTGCTCCTATGAGCCTCCGACAAAAATTCTTCCTTAAGTTCCAAATCATCGGGCACGCACAAACGTCCTCTAAACTTAAGAATTCCCTCCCGGACACCGAAAGTCCGGCTTCCTCTTAGTGTCATCCATACTCACTATTTTCCCGAATCTCGAGGTCCGTAGATCGCAACGCCTTAATCTTGGCTTGCACTTCCGGCTCAATCCTTAATGTCGCCATCGACCGGAGAGGTGTCCTACCATGAACTTAAATTTCGAGTCTCGCGCTCCTTCTAATAGAATCCACTCTTTAACCAACAATTGCGCGATGCTCGATTTCTGCTCAAGGTATCCGCTACCGGTTGGCCTTTCCGGGGTGATATAATATGTCACAATCATAGTCCTTAAGGAGTTCCATCCATCGACGCTGTCTCATATTTAATTCCTTTTGGGAAAACAAGTACCTTAGACTTTGATGGTCCGTAAAAATCTGAAACTTCTCCCCACACAAATAGTGTCTCCAGATCTTGAGGGCGAAAATAATTGCGGCTAACTCCAAATCATCGTTGGGTAGTTTACGCTCATGAGGCCTCAATTGCCACGATCGTATGCCACCACTTTCCGTGTTGCATCAACACGCATCCCAATCCCCTTAACGACGCGTCACTTTGTAAATCTCATATCCTCCGGGACTGACGGAATCGTTAACACCTGGGTGCCGTGGTTAACCTCTGTTTCAACTCCACAAAACTCCTTTCACACTTATCTCATCCATTCAAACCTCGTCTCTTTCTTTAGCAACAGCGTCATTGGCATCGCTAATGCCGAAAACCCTTCTGAAGCGTCGTAGTATCTGCGCTAAACCCAAGAAGCTCGAACCTCGGTCACTTTGCCGTCGGCCTTGGCCAATTCAACTTGGCTTCATTTTCGCGGGGTCCACTTTGCATTCCCTCTCCGGATACCACATGTCCCAAGAATGCCACTTTCGATGAAGCTTTAATTCGCGACTCATGAATTTGGCGTAGTGCATGCCCTTAGGGTCCGTGAGAACCTTTCCAAATGTACCTCGTGTTTCAAGTGGAACTCTTGAATATACCGAATGTCATCTATGAACACGATTACAAATTGATCCAAAATTCCTTGAATACCCGATTCATCAAATCCATAAAAGGCCGCAGGGCGTTCGTGGGTCCAAACGGCATCATAGTAAACTCATAGTCCCCATGCCTCGCCCCAACGCCGACTTCGCACGTCCTCCTTCTTGATCCTCAATTGATGATAGCCGGGTCCTCGATCGATCTTAGAAAACACCGACGCCCCTTGCAACCGGGTCAAAACAGTCGCCAATCCTTGGCAACGGGTACTTATTCTTGATGGTCACCTGGTTGTTTGTCCGTAGTCAATGCACAATCTCAATGATCCATCCTTTTTCCTTATTTAATAAAACTGGCGCCTCCCCATGGAGACGCACTAGGGACGAATGAAGGTTTTATCCAGCAACTCTTGCATTTGAACTTTCAATTCTTTCAATTCCGACATCGACATCCTATGGGGTGCTTTCAAAATCGGGTTCCGGTCCCAGGGCTAACTCAATCACGAACTCCACTTCTCTATCGTGGCGGTCCGGCAATTCCCGAGGAAAGACATCGGGAAAAGTGCACACCACGCCTAGATCCTCTAGCCTCGGCTCTCCAGTGTTGAATCGACCACATTTGCGAAATCCTTGGCACCCCTTCGTCTAATAGCTTCGATACCGAGCGATGAAATCTAAGGGATCGAGGTTCCTCCCGGTTTCCCACAAACTCAAATCTAGGGTGTCCACCGATTAAATTGGATCACCCCCGCTACTACAAAATCCATACTTGACTTCTGCTTGACTCTTGATCCATACCGATAATCACGTCAAAGTCATGCATACATAATACCGCCAAATCTATCCTTCCTTCCCTATCGCCAATCACTATCTTACAATTGGGACATCCTAACGAAATCAGCACTTTATCATTCAGCGGGTAGTAACACACAAAGATAACCTCAAGCAATTTTGGCTCAATCCTAGATAACTCAACGCTTTCGCCAGAAATAAACGAACGCGACGCCTCCGGATCAAATAAGGCATATGCAGCATGATCCGCGAGAAAACCGTACACAATGACCCGCGTAGCGTCTGCGCGCCTCCCGCTACTACCATTGCATACACCCGTCCTTGGGCGGCGGCTATTTTTGATTCCTAGAATTTGAATGCTTCTGCGATTTCCATTTCTGCATTCGGGCAACGATAGTCGCAGGCTGCCCGGCTTATACATTTGTTAGAGCGGAGTCCTTCATCCCCGATAGCCTCTCACCGCCACAAGTAAAACATACCCCCATTCCTTTCGGGCAAAGGTTCATTCACGTGTCTTCCTCCTTTTAGCCTGCGGGCGTTACGATAGCGATTGGACTTCCCAGATAGCCAATTTAGCGGGGATTGGCGGTATTCCCCATCATGGGTCTCTTCCCGGTGGCGGTTGTCCCTAAGCCAGGGGCCATCTACGCCGATCGGCGATAGCCCGATCCATTCGATCCGCTCGATTGCACGAGCTCTCTCATATATATCATTGTAGTTCCTCAAATTCAAAGAAATCAGATCGACCGCCAAGGTCCGGCTTCAGCCCATCTCAGAACCTCTGGCCTTGTCCATTGGGTCCTCCACCATCCGGGAAAATTTGGAGCGATCTTGCAAACTTCGGCCTCATCTTGATCCGGCGGCGACCACCATCACGGCCTCATAAATTGACCGGTTTACGCTTTCTGGGGCACTTTCAAATATTTTACCATTGAAGAGGTCTCGATAAGGGCAGGTCGATTTGGAGGCGATTACGGTGAGGAACACTTGACCCTGGTGGCCCTCCACGATCCACTTGCATTGTTAGGCGGTAGGCGCTGGCGTCACCTTCTCTCCTCCTCGGTTACCCCGGCACCTCAAACCTTTTCTAGCTCCTCTACCGTCTTGGTGCAGCCTCGGGGTCACCCTTCCCGTCAAATTTGAAGTTTCGATATAGGGCCCATTCTACTAGCTTGGGCCATTGACTGAACATGTTTACTCGCATCGTACGGTTCCACCACTCACATTATTTCCACAGTCCCCATTATTCTCAATGATCTCTTTGGCGGTGCGGCAGGCACGTGGCACTCCTTTCTCCGGGCCCATCTACCCGATAAAAATCCCGCTTCCTCGGTACCCTCCACATTTCATCCAATCTAGGATCCCCCACGACTCCGGCTTGGCGCCGGGCCACACGACCTCGACCTTGACCTCTACCTCGACCCTCGACCTCGACCCTCGACCACTCATCTTCTTGATTCTCACAAATGCCCACCGCTAAGTTCCACACACGAATTAAAACCTAGGCCAACTATACAGTCTAAGTCCTAGGCAATGAATCTCAACACAATTCATTCAAGTGAGTGACCAATCACAAACAAAAGACCCAATCACAACCAACAAGTTTGTGCACTTACCTCAAGTCCCACACTTTTTGCACCTCACATATATTGCAATAAAAATCCTTAGCAATCACAATCACAATCACCTTTATGCACGACGCATAGCACGCGAGTCTCCCTAACCTGCTCACCCCAAAGTCATCGCTCCTTATCACTCCAAGCTTCGACCGACTTGGTTCGAGCTGACCTTGCTCGATACCAAATCACAGGGGGTGATGTCACGCCCGCACCCCACGGGCACGCAATCATCCTCGATGGTCGATCATTGAAATGTGACGTCTCAAGACGCGTCGCACCCAATCTAAATGAAATGCGCAAGCGGAAGCATGTAATAAAAACCCGCATAAAAAAAACATGACTAAGGAATAGACATCGAGATTTAATAAATAACCAACATTAAAAAGTATTCAATAATACAAATTGGCAACCCGGCTTCCAAAATCAGCCACAATTTTTCAAAAGGGGGCGGTGGTTGACAAGCCTATCTTCTCTACAAAAAGGTACTCCAAATATGTAGGCGATTGGTCTATCCTTCGTTCCCTCGTGATCCTCTGGCAGCCTCTCCCGAGTCGATCACGGTCGGAACTGGAAAGTGGTTATGTAATAACCGTGAGGTAGTCTCAATAAGCAACAACCTAAACCTAACCTAGGCTAATACGTGCAGGACCAGCCTAACATGCGAACTACCGGTCCATACTGATCAATTGCACACGAAAGGCTTACCTCGCCTCGAGCTGCGTGCCAACCCTGCATGTTGGTCCAAACATAATAATGCCGTACAAATCACGCCCACATCACAATCACTAACCACACACACTTCCACTCGAAGCCGGTCAATCCAAACAAGCACCCAACCCATCCAACCAATCATCCCACGCACCATCGATCGATTCGATCAACATCCACGCTCAACCAACTAATCGGTCTGCGCTCAACTAGCCAATCACACCGCTCAACCAGCCAATCAATCACTCTCGAATCACATCGTGTCCGAACATCTTTCTCACAACTCGCGCCACTGCGCCTCAAATTCAATCTCACGGGCTCAAGCCTCACATTTCAATCAATTACAATGGCGCCGTCCGCGTCCCAAAGCCATATTATTCAATCAATTAATTCCGGTGGCCGCCCGTCCGCTTGCCTCAAGCCACGGTAATCATACAATTCAATGACCGACGTAAATACGCCCCGGTCCAATCACACCTTTAACGGGCCACCGTCCGCACGTCTCAAGCCCGCATTCCAATTGGCACCCTGGCCATTCATGCCTTTACACGGACCGCCGTCAACACGTCCCAAGTCCGTAGCCCTCCGATCGATCCGGGCTTAACCTCTCACAAATAGGCACACGCCACTCATTTCAATCAAATCCACGCCCAATCACATCAAATCACACATACCCAACATTCAGCCCGAAATCACAGACGCCACCTCATCCACCAACCCGACGTTCAAGTCGGTCACGCATAATCTCACAAATCAGGCATACTATTCACTTTAATTTAAATTGCATAAATAAATCACCATACTACTAAATTACTACTCGCCCTAGCCGTTCTAGCCCGAAATTGGTCAATTAAATACCCAAAATACTAAGTAGGGTCTAGGGAGTCGCTTACCAAATTTTGGCCCGAAAAGTGGCTGGGCCAAAAATTCACCGAGACCATGCGGCCTTGAGAAGCGCTTGGGCTACGAGCGCTGACCCGGCCAGAAGTGGGGCACAATGGGCGATCAGTGCCTGATGCTTGTGAAGCGCGGCAACCTTGTGGCCGTGCGAGGCGCTTCGAGCCCTTGTGTGGATGGAAACTAGCCTTTCGAGCGGCCGGGGTACCGAGCGGAGCGCACACCAATAGGCAGCATAGGCCGCGGCTTGGCCGGTAGAGTTGGCGCTGGCGTGAGGGCGCAGCTTGGCGTGTGGCCAGCGGCGGCGATGGCCGTGAGGCTGGGGCCGAGGAAGGCTGGCGGCCGGAGGTGAGGGAGGGAGAGGGGCTAAGGGAACTCTTGAGAAGCTGGCTGGCTAGCGGGCAAACCCGTGGCTGGCAGCCAGCGGCTGCGGCGGGAACGAACCCGGGCAGGCAGCCCTTGGCAGCGGCAAGCTGGCTTCGGCTCGGCTTCGGGCACCAGGCTGGCGAGGTAGAGGAGTAGACGCGGGGAGAGGGGGCTGAGGGAGAGCTGGCGGTAGCGTGTGATGGGCAGGCTTACTGGCGGTGCGGCAGTGCTTTCAGCGGCCAAGCGAAGCGGCGTTAGCCCAGCGGAGCATGGCAGCAGAATAACTAGCTGCCTTGTACCTTGAAGGAAAGGGGAAAGGCCAGTGGGGCGGCCAGGCGGCTGGTCACGTGGCAGCGGCTTGGTAGCGGCAGCGATCAGCCTTGGCGTCAGCGGGCTGTCAGCCTTGGCCGGGGACGAAGCGAGAGCAGCGGAGATAAAACGAGAAGAGAGAAAGAGGAGAAAAGAAGAGAAAGGGAGGAGAGGAGAAAGAGAGAGAAGAAAAGAGAGGGACAGAGGGGAGGGAGGGTGTCGCATGGGGGAATGGGGAGTGGAGGGGCGGAGGGGACGAAAAGGCGAGGGGCAACCGTGTGGGAGAGATTCCCGGGGAGAAGAGAGAGAGAGAGAGAAAAGGAGGAAGAAGAGAGAGAGAGAGGGGAGGGGCTTCCGGCGAGAGAGGGAGAGAGGAGAGAGAGAGAGAGAGAGAGAGAAAGTTTAAATTTTTAAACTAAAGCGCGAACAAACGGACACGGTCCGAACTAAAAAAAAGCGACCTATCGGTCCCGATTTAATTCCAGAAAAAGGCCTAATAATCCCCGATAAATCCCAACAATATTCTAGGGCACTCGGCCAAAATAAAATACTCCGAACCACACTACGAGGGAGGTCTACCAGTCCAAATTTGTACCCGGTCCAAAAATCCACTTTTTCACTTTTCCCGATAACCTCGACACCGGCCGCAATAATATCGACACCGTCCAATTTATTTCGTCCCGAAACTTCCGGAAATCGACTGCCAAGTTCAGGGTATAAATAACGACCAAATTCGATCGAAAGTGCGATTCTAGCAAAATTTCTAATTTTAAAAATAAGAACCCAAGAGTGATCGGTTCGTTTAAATTTTATTATAAGTTTAATCGACGAAATACTGTTTTTTATAATTCCCAAAAATAGGCCAAAATCCGGACTGTTACATAAACACTTGCCAAGTTCTATAAATTATCAACTTCGAAAAGTAAAAATTACAACTATATTTGTAGACTCTCTAAAAGTTCTACTCCCGGTTGAAATAGGAAATCTCTAAACAAGAAACATAATTGCAGTATACATTAGATCCTACTATTTCAAAGTTCAAACCATGAAACACAAATCGACTCTTGTAATCTATCTAACTACACAACAATTGCCAACTCGATTAATAACCCGACCTATCATGACCTGTTTTATATTTGGTTCAAGAAGTTCTCTAATAATAAATCATACATGAATTTTGTTCCCTAGTAGTTACAAATCACAATTTGATCACACCATATAAATATAACATTTCATGTAAACCTAGAATTTTGTAAGCTTACGGCTAGTTTCTTTTCAAGCTTAATTGACATTGATGAAGATATCCATATTGTACATATGCCGTGTTGGTCATGTTAGGATTGGAATAACCCATTCAATCTAACTAGTTAAACGGTTTATTCATCTCTTATAATTTGTTGACCCATTTAACAAATGGGTAATTTCGAATAGAGTTTTCTAATAAAAATTTTTTGTTAAGCATATCCTGCTCAGATTGACCTATCTAGCAATCCATTGTTAACTTGACATTGACAGACATGACCAATAAAATTGGATTGCCATCTCTATTAGCAGCTGAATGTTCACTGAGCAAGTTTTCTGTTTGAATTGCATCATGCAGATTTTGAGTAATTCAGAATCTTTTCCAACAGAGATTAGAGAAGAAAATGTTCTAATGATAAAAGGACTGTTTCGGGAGGAATTTCTAGTTGAGAAGTAATGAGGGTAACATGTTTCAGGAGGAATTTCTAGTTGAGAAGTAATGAGGGTAACATTCAAGTAACAACATAGATAACTCACTTCGACATCATGCAGTAAAATTGTACTGTCTTCAAGTCCCAGGACAACAACCTTGCCATCAGGACGCCAGCATAATGATGTTATACATTTACCTGAAGTAGATTAGAATGATTAAGAAGAGCTAGTATTGACGACACACATTGAAATGTGCAAAGAAAGGGAGTTCATTTTAAGCAAAAAAATGAACAGAGAGAGAGAGAGAGAGAGAGAGAGAGAGAGAGAGATAGAATGAATGAATGAATGATTTGTTCCCAATAAAATTAACAGAAGAAGAGGACAGATTGAGCACACACAAAATGATGTGATGAAATGCCCTCTGTAATGAGAAGAAGATAAATTAAACTTCAAGTAATACAAAATGTGAGAAACTTTCCGCCTATAGTCTATATTTCAGTATCCAATAAATCTCTCCTTGTAGGGCACGCTCAATCAGTAAAAGAATGCTCAATCAGCAAAAGAAGAGAAGTCAGGAGTAAAATCACAATGTAAGATTCACTATCAGAAATCTAAGATTTTTTAGATGCCTGATGACATTTAGATGTCTTCTGCAGGGGTTAAACCTGCGAACTCCAAGTGTGCATCAAGTATTTCTGCATCTGACATATCAAACCTATCAAGCATAAAGAACGTCCCCTCCAATTCATGTTCTTTAATTTCATGGACGCTTTGACTAGTGTACCGAAAAGGGTAACAACTCCTTAGTTCTCTAGATCTCCACTCGCATCACCATCATTCACTCTTCGTTTCTGTGTAAAAGACCCCACTCGTCAGTTCGATGTCACCTTCTCATTTAGACTTCCAAGCGCTTCATACCTCTATATTCGTCCAATTCTCCATCAAACGCAATTCGAGCTAGATCGGCAATTACAGGGGTTCCTCTTGGGAAAAGGAAGCGTAACACATTTCGGAAAAGCGAAAGAAGTAGAACGAGATGAGGCCAATGACTCACAGGGCACACACCAAGCCATCGTTGAACAAACGAACACACTGAAAAAAGAAAAGAGAGAACTTTCTCGAATCAAGTAATTATCAGGAGAGGTTGTCCACAGCCTCTTGCCAATTGAAGCGACGAATCACCACCCACCTCCGAGTCCTCCGTGGTGACCATCGCCGGCAAATCCTTCTCCGGATTCCACTCAACTCACGCCATCTTCACCTAATACCCATCGGAAGAAATCGAGCGACAGCCTCACAAAACCGAATAGGAAGATGATCGAATCGACCATGAAGCTGAACGGAAGCACGCGCGCGGCACCCCTTCTTCGTGGGTCTCCCATTGCTAGAAAGTCTCCGCCTGCTGGAGCAAACCCGGAGGAGTGTACATAAGTGTCCGGGCGAAATGGGCGGGCCGGGCCGGACTTCATAACTATATATTATAAGCCTTGTCAAGCAACGCTTAGACTCATCGGACATCACATTGATGCGAATGCGGTGGTAGATTAGTTGTTCAAATGTGAATTTGTTAAAAACCAATGCGATAATTGATCCTCATTTTACCATTTGAACAGAAAGAAATATGCCTCATGAATTATTCGAATCGGCACCAAGGTTTGCATGACTCTTTTTTTTTCGCCCAAATGGAAAACAATTGAAACATTGAAAAAATAAACCACTTGAATTCTTATTGCTTAGACCAAAAGCAAAAAAAAAAAAAAAGTCTTGTTGCAAATAGGTGGAGCTTATCGAACAATTGCAAATTCAAATCAACATACCAAATTATGGCTTCGTTAACTTTACCGTGTTCATTGTAAAATCAATTCACGGGCCGAAAATGCTGCCTTTGCCGATCGTTATTTGGCTAGATCAATCAACTAGGTAGGAACGCAAACATTTTCCGAACACGATCGCATCATCGCGACAGTAAGCTACAGCACACAAATTTCGGGCACTTCTATGGATCCAGTCGCTTTTCAGCTCTAGACATTTCGTGCATGCCATAACTATCTTGTCGATAGATGGATTGTTGGTCTCCCACATGGATCTCAACCTCTGTAGGCAGCTGATAAACAATGGATCTCAACCTCTGTAGGCAGCTGATAAACAAGTGGCGGTTCGAATGACTGCTCGGTATGAGCTCTACGCTAATATGCTCTCTTGGTGTTTGAAACCCGACTTTGTACCCCAGGTCATATCTGATCGGATGATCCCTTACTGCATAAGAAGTCCTCTTAAGTTGTTGATTCGCAGCAATGCATATTCAGGGATGATTTTATCCGAATAATGTCTACTTTCTGGACTTCATCAGCACACGTGAGGTCTATGCGTGTAGTCTATCGGTTGACGGAATTGGAAATGGACAATTCAATACTCTTGCATTAAAATGAATCGGAAGGGAACTCGATCATCCAAATTAACTTCTTGTCCACATGTCTATTCACCTGCGCATGATCTATAATCAACTAAATTATGTACTTGTGAAAATTGTTCCTTGAACCCTTAAGGACAACCCAAACAGTTCTAACTCTGTCTGTCCGTAAGTGTCGATGTCGAGGAAAAGCTTGGCAGGCTTCAATGTACAAATTGCAAAATGGGTTTGTCGAGGAATTAGTGTCCGACACCAGTAAGTTTATCAAACAGAGAAATACCACCAAAAATCTTCACCCATGTCCACATTGATGCCAATGCCTTTTGTCACAGGTCCGTCCAAATTTGCCATTAAAAAATCCGACGTGATGACTTGTGCGGACAACTGAAGGTAAATGGAGCTTATGTGGATTTAGAAAATTCCACCACCAAGCTTAATTTTGTTTATTACGAAACCAATATCCCAAGCTTTTTTTTTTTTCGTGTCACCAATGCCTCAAACATATTCCGTCTCTCCATACGCGTTGCTCTTTGGTATTTGTCACCTAATTAGAGCCAAAAGCTGCCTACGACAAGGGGCAGACATATTTAAGATCCATACGTCAAAATTATGGAATTTTTGTTTAGTCTAAACAAAATTGTTAACCAAATCAGGTACTAGTCATGTCTGAAAACTTAAACATCGATAGATTGACATTCTTAAAAACACGACGTGGTTTTGTCGTCTTTTTCATGATGATGCACTTAATTAAATTCCCATAATGTTTCCAACCGCAGAAAGCATATCAAGACATGGTATATGAATATATGAAAAAAAATTATCAAAAAGTCATAAACTTATTACAATTGTGCCTATTAAGTTCCGTAGAGGCAGACATATTTAAGATCCATACGTCAAAATTATGGAAGTTTTGTTAAGTCTAAAAACAGAATTGTTAACCAAATCGGTACTAGTCATGTCCGAAAACTTAAACATCGATAAATTGACATTCTTAAAAAAAACACGACGTGGTTTTGTCATCTTTTTTTTCATGATGATGCACTTAATTAAATTCCCATAATGTTTCCAACCGCAGAAAGCATATCAAGACATGGTATATGAATATAAAAAAAATCATCAAAAAAGCCATAAACTTATTACAATTGTAACTATTAAGTTCAAAACTTTTTTTTTTTGCTAATTGAGTTATAAAACATTTTGCGTTTATGTCAATTCGGTCCATCCAACCAATTTTAATTGTAAATCACTCATACATGGATGTTTGCCATCCCACGCAGATAGATATAAAACCGGCGTCGATAATTTTAAATAATATTTTAATATTTTTCGACTTATTTATTTATTTTTCTTTTTTTTTTTTTTTTTCTTTCGTTTCTTCTTCTAGCTAGTCCTAGGACTTGGGCGACCAGCTAAAGGTGAGGGACCTCGTTGTCGCTTGCGATCTTGCGACCCAATCGGCCCTCACCGAGGTCACGCAACCCCATGCTACCGTCACTTGGGTCACCACGATTGTCACGGGGGGTCACCGCACGAGGTCGTGCGACCTCGGCTGACGACTGTCAACGCTAGATTTGGCTCGCCTGGCAACCTGAGCCCTTTGCTATAGCCGATGAAGGATTTGAATTCCTTTTAATTAAAAAATAGAAAAATTGCAACCAAAGCCCTTTGCAAATTTTTTTTACCAAACACTACTCGACCCAAAGTCGTTTTACAAAAGATTTTTACCAAACGCAATTTACATTTCTCTAAAACCCTTTAGACTAAAGGCCTTTGCATTTCCTCTGTCAAAATACTGAACCAAACACACTGAGAGCTGGCAAAGGAAGACTCGTCAAACAACGGCATCCTAATCCTGCGTCTTTGGCCGAACCATGACCCCCTCCTTAGGACTTACCTGTCTTCTTGAAACTCGTCATCCACACACGTGCTGGCTCAAACGCTTTCCGATATTAGGGGATGATGCCACCAGAAGGTGTAGAAAGTCATTTGAAATAGCCACACCCAGGAACATATAGCTGGTTTCACAACTAAAGCCCCGGCTAACAAAACAAAGGGCGAGAGAGAGAGAGAGAGAGAGAGAGAGAGAGATGATTCAATGGGAAGTCCAGTCTACTGAATTCAAAGCAATGGATGGCTTAGGTTGAAAATGCATTAAGCTACACAAAATGAAAAAAAAAAAAAGCACAAGGTAGTAAGGAAAAAGATCCAGCCATCCAGGAAGCCAAAATTATACATTGTTGTAACATAATCTTGTCTACGGAATTGAAATAATGCATGGGATACAAAATTTGAATGATAGGATCAAGTGATCGGCACATGATGGGGCATCTCATAGCTTTCTATCCAAGCATATGCCTCACTTGGAAGTTTTCTTTTTACAAAACGAACTTCCCTCGACACTGCCGCCATCTCCTATGATAGTATAACATCCATTTTATGCTTTGCAAATGTCTACAGCTAATAAAGGTATGCAATAAAAAAATGCTGAACCAGCTCACTTATTCCTTTAGCAAACCGCAACAAATACGAAGCCTTTCTCGATCTTGCTTCACCAACACCAGCTCTTGCCCCTCCCACTCTCAATCCAAAAGGTATCCTCTTTTTCATTCTGTTGTCCTATAAATACAGCTTTTGGGCCACACCACTAATCCGGGAGTACCCCAGAATCTCAGGTGAAACTTAAAATAGTCGGAAGCCAAAGCGTGAAAAAAAGCCTCACGTTTTACCTGCCATGGCTTCCGATGTAAATATCAATTGGCATAGTGCAAATAATTCTCATTCAAGCATCTGTCGGGTTGCAGTGAAGGATGAAACAAGGGCCTGCACAGGTAAAACATCACTGAATGCCGATAAGGCAGTGGCTGAACTGTCCTTGAATATGCCCACTTTGACCATCAGTCAGGATGGATCCCAGTTTCAATGTGTTCTCTCCAAATCTGCTGCTAACCTGGCCAATTGTGAGAGAAAATAATATCAGATGTATGTCATAGAACATGGAAAAAGGCTTTCTTTCCAAAATACCTACCCAAATATCTGACATCTCTGAAACTAAAATCTTCTCACAATTACAATGTTTAGCAAAAAGCCAATGTCTACTCCCAATGTACGCAAACAACATGAAGTACATGGTACTATCTCGGTGCACAACTATGCAAACAAGCTCAAAAAAGGAAGGCCAAAGTTATAAACTTTTATCACCACTTTCAGACAGTTACACCACCGAGTTTCCTTGCACTGTGTCCGAGACTACTGGTACTTATTACACACCATGTCATAAATGACTCGGTTAACTCAAACAGTAATGCATGCAATGAAACAGAAAACCCCCAATAAACACCCTGACAACCTAAGATATAATCAAATTTAAAATTATGAGTTTCTCCAAATAAGAAAATATCAAAGCTGAAAGATTAAGTCCAAATAGAGCTTAGAAAGTTAGACGTATCATCTCCAACACAGATGTTCACGACACAGCTCTACAAAGCAGGTAGATGACTAGCCAGGGACATGATAAAATAATATATAACAAGGCAAAGAAAAAGAAGCAAAAGAAAGAAAGCACACTCACCTGCATAAAAGACTTCAACAATGGAGTTTGCAACTCTAGAGGATGATCCGTCGTCCAAATCATTTGTTCAAGAAATTTCTCCATTACTATAAGATTTCCGACTCTTCAATGAAAAATGTTCTATAGAAACACCAGTAGTTGCTTTAGATGTCTTCCTTGAAGATAATGCAGGTACACTGCAAACAGAATTCAATAACAAGAGACGCTTTTCTTGAGATAATCTGGTCACAAAAGCTCAAATATTTATCCTGTAAACACAAACACATGGAAAGGTATATTTAACCTGATTGGAAGTATTTAAACCGGGGAACTGTGGAGCATCTCGTAATATTTGATTCTGCATTCGAGGGCAGTTTCTGCACTGTATCCACATACAACCGATTAAGTTGCACAAAGAACCTGAAGAGGACAGCATGCCGTAAATATGACTGTCTCTCATTCTCCCACAGATATGGCTCTAACCTTTGATGAATGAACAAGAAAACACTATTAGGTAACTGCAACAAAATGAAGAGTTATAATCACAAAACTATCTATTGGGATGTAAACATAACTCAGCTAATACCAGATAGATGGTCCAAGGGTGTCAATTAGCTATTTCTTCTTACATTTTAACATAGTAAGTAGACCACCAAAAGAAGGTAAAGATTGTAACTATTTTTGGGTAATACATTTGAAGTCATCACTGATAATCCTAGGTAATTTTTACGTGTCCCACCTTCTTCCCTCGCCTCTCATGTTCGTCCTTTTCCACCTTTTCGAAAAAAAGCATTTCGTACACAATCAAACAAAACTACAACTAATTGCACAACATTGAGCATCATCATCTAAGCATCATTTACATGTGAAAGAGCAGTTCAGACATCAGAATAATCTCACATGCAACAACTTCTACCCAGGTTTAACAAAAAGGGCAACCGCTTGACCATAAAAAGAATTCTCTCTATTCCTACTATTGTCATTTACCCTCTAATCTAAGCACGGATCATATAAAATCTTCATCTCTTAGCTTAAAAGATACTCTTTGAAACAAATTTAAATGCAAAACAGAATCAAGGTCTTAAACTGTCGGATGCCAATATTTGTGAGAAGCGAGATTGGATTTTGTAGAAACATCTTGGAGTACTGTGTGTTTATAGAATATGTAATGCAAAAAACAAATCCAGTAACTTACGTGAGCCAGTCTATGGGACCCAATCTCTGTGAAAGACAATGTACCAATCCATCCATACATGTTCTGATGGCAGACTTTTTCTGTCCTTGATCCTTTTGCCTAAACGAATTCTTTGGCTTTGAACTTCTAGACAACTCCTCATCCGTAGTGGAATCACCTACAGAAAGAATATCATATACAAACTTTAAATCTAACATAACTTGCAAAGCTCCTTTATTTGATCACTTTAGATCCATTAGCTTCTTCAGTAGAAAGGTAGTTTCCATATATATATATCAGTCACCTGTATAAGCAAAAACAGTCAGTTAACAAACACCAGATTAAAATAAGTTATAAACATGAAGCAATCACAAAAACCACTGTCCACAGAATTGAGTAAATGAAAAAGTCAAAAGACACAGCTTGTAAGACGTTATTCATTATGGGGAAAGTAAGAGGACTTTATACTATCGTAAGACCTAAACCACTATAAATCAGAAAAGGCTCTTTACAGCTTCTCAAGGCAATAGTAATCATGAATTTCACAAGGCTCTTTACAGTGACCTTGATCAACATTTGCATTTGATCACTGTGGCCAGCGAGGGCTGTCGTAGCTCGCTGGCTATTGGACTCTAATAAGATTTGTTGCTTATCCTACTAAGATTGCCCTATCGAGCAGTCCACTTAATTTGACATTGGCAGACATGAACCATAAACATGGATTGCCATCTCTATTAGCAGCTAAATGTTCCTTGAGCAAGCTTGCTGTTCACATGCATCATGCAGCTTTTGAGCAATTCAGAATCTTTCCCGAGAGAGATCAGAGAAGAACACATTCTGATAATAAAGGATTGTTGCAGGAAGAATTTCTATTTGAGAAGTAGTGATGGTAATGTTAAAATAATAACATAGAAAATTTACTTCAACATCATGCAGTAAAAACCGCACCGTCTTCTAGTCCCATCAGGACGCTAGCATAATGATGTTATACATTTACCTGGAGTACATAAGAGTAGTTAAGAGAATACAGTATTGACGACATACAATGAAACATGCAAAGAAAAGTGAGTTCATAAACAACAACAAAAAAATTAATAGACGAAGAGGAAAGATAGAGAACACGCATAAACCAAGAAAATGATAATTAAATTCGTAATAGTACAATATAATTGAGAGGGATATCGGTGGCTTGATATGGTGTTTCTTTGGGGAGTAGGTCATCTAAAGCTAGGGAATCTATATCCTTTTTGGCAGCCTCCAAACCATTGTCACAATCCAAAAACGAATCGTCTTGTTCAGCCTTGGAACCTCAAAGTGGTGTGGATCCATGAAAGCAAACTTCAGGCAAGGATCACGAGTGTACAAGTATCTACAACTTAGGATCTCAACAGAAACCATTCAAGGATTGGTTCAAGTACTATAGTGCGCTCAACAACATGTTTTTCATATCCAGAAGACAATATGATGTTTGAAGCATTCAAATGTTTCTGGAGAAAAAATACCTCCTCTAAATTTTTCCAGTGAGAATAGATAACAAAAATTACCAAGGCTAGGCATCTAATCATAAGCTCTTACGAATTTGAATTACCAAAAGATAATGTCATGTAAGAACTCAACATACTTGGATGTAGCTCCCCCTACTCTCCTAGTCTCTTCACTTTCTCCAACTCCTCCCTCCATCCCTGACCAGATTGCGTGCAAATATGCAGCATAGCTTGAGATATATCCTATTCACAAGTAAGTTAAATTCCCAACAACGAACTTGATTAGTCAAAATGAAGTGACGAAATGCCCCTTTAATCGAGAAGAAGATAAATTTAAGTTCAAGTAATACAAAATGTGAGAAACTTTCCAGACTAGACTATACATTTTAGCAATACAAAATGTGAGAAACTTTCCAGACTATACTAAATCTCTCCTTGTAGGGAACGCTCAATCAGCACAAGAAGAGGCGCCGTAAGTAATATTACATCGTGAGTCACCAATGATATCGAAGGAAAACTAAATAGATGGTGACGACATTGAGATGGTACTCTGCATGGGCTAAACCTGCCAACTCCATGTTGGCATCTAGCATTTCAGCATCCGACATAGCTAGACTATCTAGCATAAATGACATCCCCTCCAAGTCGAAGTTCTTTATTTTTCGTGGACACTTTAACCGGTCCACCAAAAAAGGGCAACAAGATGGCAAAACAGAGTATGGTACACTTAGGTTGGTCCGAATGACCATCGGTTAAGATATGGAAAAAAATCCCCTAAGGCACCAACCTTGTCTAGAAGTTAACGGGGAATGTATTGCTGCTATAAATGAAAGTCGCTCCATTCAATGGATATCGACTTGGAATTATTTACTTGCAACTAAGTCATCTCTAAATTTCATCTTGTATCACCATCATTCACTCTTCATTTTGTGTAAAACACCAATTCCTTAAGTTCAACGTGGTCTTCTCGTTCGGGACATTCGAGCACTTTACCTCTATGTTCGTCCAATTCTCCATCGAATGCAATTTGGACCGAAGGAAGCATAGCACATTTAGGAAAAGAGAAAGAACTAAAACGAAATAAGGCCAATGACTCAAAGGGCACAATAAGCCATCGTTGAAGACAAGAACACACTCAAATAGAAAAAAAAGAGAACTTACTCGAATTGTCCACGACCTCCGCCAATTGAAGCAATGAAGCACCACCTTCTCATCCTCCATGACTATGGCCAGCAAATCCTTCTCCGGATTCCACTCCGCCATCTTCACCGCCAATCTGAAATCAAGTAAATATCATAAAATGTAGAGGCTGAACAGTCAAGTCAATCGCCCATTAGGTCACAAAAGCATGTCGAATGGGAGCTGAACCACGAGAAGCCAGCGAGTCCGAGAGTATGCAGAGAACATTGCAGAAGAGGAACAGGGTTGGAGAGAAAATAAGAGAGACAAAACAGACTTGATTATAGGAGTGGAGGTGGCGGTTTCATCTCCGAAAAGCTTCATCAAATATAATATGGGCAACTGGGATGACAACATGCTGACAACCTTTACCATTCCAAGGATGCATTGTCGTGGTTTGGACAAGTTCCCGGAACATCGAGCTCCGGATCCTTTGATGATTTCGATTCCTTTTAGAAATGCCTTGTAAAAGCTCTCTTGGATATTTCAGCATTTACATCAAGCAGTGGAATGATAACGAATTACGCCAATGAGTCGATGAAATCGGTTCAAAGAACTAAGATCACCAAACTACTAATAATACTCGAAGTTTATGGATCCGTGTTTGTCAAACTCGATATCCTTTTTTGAACTCTTTGGATCCAACTAATGGGGCATCTAACATCAGCAACCACGAAGCCTTGATCAAATTAGAATAGTGAATTCAACACAAGTTGCTTTTTTTGTGGGACATAGTATGATCCTTTTCTCATCATTATGTGCTATTCATGCATTATAATTGATGCAAGACAGTTTTCAAATGGCATATAGGATACCACAACATTTCCTAAGGAAACTTATGGAATTGCTTCCTCTGTTTTTATTTTCAGCATGTAAATGCACTCGACAAGAGCTTATGCACAATATAAGGGATTATTTCACGTAGCAGTTGATTATGTCAAAAGACATTCTAGTTAATTTCTTGCCTGGCTCAAAAGTTCGGGCGTATGATGAGATGGTTTTACCAACTCTACAAACATCAAGATGCATTCTTTGGAAGAATGATGTTTGTTTCATTTCTGTCCTTATGCAGTTTTGTAGGCGGATTTGATTCGGAGACAATGCAAGCATAAAATTCGTGGAACACAAAAGTGCGGATTTTATCCCAAGTCATTAGCGTATGCATACGAAGGGATGCCACATCAACATGCTCCTTTTGCACCATAAATTCACTCGTAAGGGTACCTTAGAAACATGCAGTCATGAACTGCATGATGAGTGTAAACAAAGTAAAACCTCACATTAGAAGGACCGCCATATAGGGTCCACATTTAGCATTTCTTGACCTACACAATGACCTTTGGCATGCTATGAAATACCTGCATACATCGGTTTTTATTCAAGTACCTCAAGCATTCCGAAATCAATCAAATGTCAAGAATCTTTATTTTTTCTGCATAGGATGAAGGATGCTACCGAAGACTAATGACAAATGATGCGCTTAGAAAGCCTTTTCTTCTATTTCCGTTGCTAGCATGATAAGCAGAATCATATTGCCAAAGCACACATTGACTTCCATGAACATCTCTCCGGATTCCTTGAATCCAAGTAAGGATACAATGATGACAACGTCAACCAGGAAATAACAAATGACAAGATCGTAAATCTTGAAAGATATATCAAGTAGGAAATACAAATGAAATTTGGGCGGTAACTTACCCTGCTTTATATACCTTGGCGAGAAAATGTGGATCATTGCCACTATATATTACTCATCCGAGTCATCGCAGACTCGATCCATCTTCGCTACAAAATGTGGGCGACATGTCCTCGTAATTTTGATAAATCTGCGTTCGGGTAACTCTTGGAATTGTTTCGAGTGCCTCACTTAGGAGATATTCGGGCTTTTCAAAAACTTCAATGTATCGAGGCCTTGAATTTCGGCTAAGTTTATGCATTCAACGGCAATTAATTCCTTGACCTCCAATTTTGGAAGGTCTAGCTTTTCAATGGGCGCACCAAGAGATATCCAGGGCTTTCAAAAACTCCAACCTATCGAGGCCTTGAATTTCGGCTAAGTTTTCGCATGACCATCGGCATTTAATTTCTTGACCTCCGGACGTTGGAAGGTCTAGCTTTTTTCAATGGGCGCACAAAGAGATATTTAGGCTTTCCAAAAACTCCAGCGTATCGAGGTCTTGAATTTCGGCTAAGTTTTCATGACCATCGGCATTTAATTTCTTTAGCCTCCCAGTTTTGGAAGGTCCGACCTTTTAATTAAAAGCGTTCCTAGAGATATTCGGGCTTTCCAAAAACTCCAACCTATCGAGGGCCTTGAATTTGGCTAATTTCCACACCCTCGAAGATCTAATTTCTTGACCTCCGGATTTTGGAAGGTCCAGCCTTTCAATTAAAAGCGTTCCTAGAGATATCCGGGCTTTCCAAAAACTCCAACTTATCGAGGCCTTGAATTTGGCTAATTTCCCACACCTCGAAGATCTAATTCCTTGACCTCCGGATTTTGGAAGGTCCAAAGCCTTTCAATTAAAAGGTTCCTAGAGATATCCGGGCTTTCCAAAAACTCCAACCTATCGAGGCCTTGAATTTGGCTAATTTCCCGCACCTCAAGATTTAATTCCTTGACCTCCGGATTTTGGAAGGAGCAGACCTCTTAATGGAATCACACATTGAGACAATCAAGGTTTCCAAATATATCAATTTGTCAAGTTCAAGACCTCGAACTTCAACTAGGTTCGCAAGCGGCGACCTCTAATCCCTTAGATGGATAAAGCGTGAAAGCGTCCTTTTTTTTTAATAGATGGGCGTCAAAACAAGCGCTCAAGCTTTCCAACTCGAAGGGAGTGTTTAGGGATTGTGGTAATTCTGATTCTTCAATATGCATCGGTTGGGAGCATTAAGAATTCTTGATAGTGTTGATGGAAGCACTTGATGCACTCAGAAATCCAGCCTCCAAACTTTTAGTCCCTTGAGATGGGTTGGGTGGGAAAGTGAGGGCAATCATGCGGTTTCCACAGTTTTTACCCAAATGTGTTTGTGGAAGGAAGAAGGGAAAGTGACAATTGGACTTCGGGTCGCCCAAGAACGGTGGCCCAAGTGAAGAACACCAAGATGTTGTAGGGAAGAAAGATTGCACATGGTCTCCGGCAGATTTCCCCTTTCGATTGTAGCAATTATGAGCGCGTAACTCTCGGAGCTTTCTCAACCTCCCAATGCCCTCGGGTAATTCTTCTATACCGGTGTAAGAAATCTCCAGAATCTCTAGATTCTCCAGAGACTCTATTTCTGCTGGAAGCTTTCCAAGGGACCGACACCAGCTCAAATCCAAGCGAAGGAGGGCCTTCATGTCTCCAATTGAAGGATCGATCTGGTGCAGTCCGGTGACACTCATCGAGGATGAGAACCTCCAAATGCTTAAAAGCGGAGAGGAAGATCGTATTTTCCAAAGATTTACAAGCACGAGAGAGGTCGAGATATTTGAGCTTCTCTGCCGTCTGGTAAAATAAAAATAATAATAATTATCAAGGGATTAGTTTAGAGTGATTATAATTCAAAAGAAAGCATAAAAGGCTAAAAAAAAGGACTTGTTCTTACCATGAAAGAACTCCATCCTTCCCATTGATCATTTATCTCGCTGGATGACAATTCGAGTACAGCTAACTCCGTTAAGTGAAAAATTTTTACTTCGGAATTCACGGGACAATATTGCCATCGGAGCCACCTTAACTCCTCAATTGAGTTCTCAAAATCTCCACTGAGATGTGCCCCATTCATTTGAAGGAATCTTAGACTCATCAAATTCTCGAATTGTTTTGCTATATAATTGTTGCCATCTCGCTCGGTTGTTTCGTCGGGGTCTTCTGAGCAGCCTTCACTCATATCAATGGCCACAATCTTGTCTGTTCCCTATAAGAAAGAATCGACGTTCATTGATACTAAATCCAACTAAAGTATCCTAATATTATTTGTTCAAATTGCTGTTGATGTGCATTAATGTGTTCAAGAGACCACTAATGTGAAGATATGATTTTCTCTTAACGCCAATAAATAGTATTTATGAAGGCTAACAAAGTGAAGGATGTCAACTTCCATTTTGAAATTTGGCCATATGCATTCGGATCTTAAAAAGAATTATGATGTAATGGCTCATTCAAAGTAAAAACTTTACAACATGTAATCTTCTTCTCGTAGGTACTGTAGCTTCATTACCATGCTAGTTGAGACAAGCGTGCAATGCAGGGAATTTAATCAAATTGCAATGTGCACAATCAAAAGCTGATTTGATCAATTTTGATAGAAATATATATTTTTTCTCTATGTAAATTTCATATTAATTTTGTGCATATTACTTGATAGTGCTACTTAGGCGATTAATAAAAAAAATAACAGATACTCTTATTTTCCAGTGGAGTAATAACTAATTACAAGAAACTGAAAATTGTGATAGTAGTAATATTAATATATTATGTAGTTATTATTTTACTAATAGTAACTTGAAATATTGCTAATTAATTATTTTCTAATTATAAATAACTAAGACAATAATATTGGTTATATTAATATTCTCTGCAACTTATTATTTTATCATAAATTTTAGTTTAACTATAGATTGCAATTTGATATAATCATAATCATAAATAACTCGAGTACTCAAGTATAATAAATATAATAAACAGACCCTAATAACTTTTGATGTATATTAAAAAAAATTAATCGTGGAAAGTGCAAAGCATTTTTAAAAATGTGAAAATTGAAGCAATTCTTGGCTACAAGCCTCCATGGAATAGCTTTTCCTTGGCCCCCAGGAATAACTAGTCCTGATTTTGAGAGAATAGTAATTTCTAATCTATTTTTGAACCAAATGAAGGAATAATTGCTTCATCAGAATAGATTGGAAATAGAATAGTTATTCCTGAGAAGCACAAGTGTAGCAAGCTTTCACAAAATAAATAAATAAATAAATAAATCGCTTTTGCATAAGAAGTCAAGAAGTAAAACAGAAAGTTTCTGGATTTCCACATGTCAGTTTTTCCGAACCAGAAAATTTTGTTATTATACTTCAGAATGTTGAAAGATTTCATGGATACTCAATATTCTGGAAAGAAATCAGATACTCAATTCCTAAAAGGAATCCAAGAGAAGAATATTTATAAAAAAAAATAGAAAGAAAGAAATCTTCATCAGAAGTAATCTACTCACATTAGTCATTTCCCCCATAAATTTCCCTCTGAAAATATCAAGATACCCTATCTATTTTCAAGATTTCTTTGGGTGGCGTGTAACTTTCTTCACCTTCAAAAATCGATAGCTAGAGTTTGGCCAAATCCCGAAATAAGCCCAACCCTTTGTACTTGCGACAAAAGTAGCAAAACCTTTCAAACGTCTTAAAAAAAGCCTAACCTTTTACATCTACAACAAAAAAGACATAACCTTTCAAACGCAATAAAAATAGCCCAACCATTTAACCAAAGAACAAAGCTGAAACCTATTACAAATTTCATCCATCATCATCGTTAAATTGCCACAAGCACCCTACATTGCTCACTATTTTAATATACACAGTGAGCCATGTCAACCCACACCAAAAAAGATGTCGCGTTTTATTTTATAATCTTAGTAATAAACTTTGTTTATAATCTTTGTTACAAAATTCCTGGCTTTTTATTAAAAAAAGTTGTGGTCATGATTAACGCAGTTCATTGTGCATGTTCACACAATGAGCTATGTAGGATGACGTGAGGCGATTTAAAGTGAGAATAGGCTGAATTGATAGCGGGTTTCATTTTTGTCCCAATGAGTGAAAGGATGAGTTAGAGGTAGTCATATTTTCATCCCCGTTCAAAAGGCTGGGCTTCTTTTGAGGATTTTTTCAACTTGTGTTATCTTTATCCCAAGTGCGAAAAGTTGTACTTTTTAATTTGGCTGTGTACTCATTAATATCCAAGGAATGAGTTATGAATGTGTTTCCCTTGTGATCTAATTGTCTTTCTTTTTTTTTTTTTTTTGTTTATTTTGGTAAGCCGTGCTAGTGCTTTGTCCATGCTTCGCTCTTCGCATCCATTTTTTTCATAAACACTTCAACAAAGGAGAGCATTGCGTGACCTCTCACGTCGCTTTGTCATGTTATAGGACGTTTTGTACAAGCGATCTTTCTACAGTGTACTTTTCAGGTGCAACACTCGAGAAGAAGGATGGGGAGGAAATTCTTCATTTCCTGATCGATCTCAAGTGGCATTTCGATCCAGCCTAAGCTGGAGGGTCCTATGAAGGTTCTACGTGATTGTAAAAGGCAGAGGATGGGAATTGTGGGTGGCTAACCCAGGCTCCTCCGTCCCTCGGGACCAACAAGGGGTAGCAGTACTTTTTCAAAATAAAGAAGGATATTTGGCATTTGTTTTTCAACTGGAAGTGGTGCATATTGTGGTTGTTCAGATGCTTGTATTTTAGATAATATATATGAAAATAACTTCGGATATTTTCATTCAATGTTGGAATAAACTGAAAAGAAGAACTTATATCATTTTTGGCAAAACCACTCTGATTTCAAATTATGTTAATGCCATGGATGAAGAGCGAAATGGAATCATGGAAAAATACTGAAATAATTATATAAAAATGTACCTTTTTAGTTGTAAAGTTTAGGTATACCATTATATTTGTATATAAAATAAACAGCAAACTCATTTTTCTTTTGGTTAGTTTAGTTTATTTTATCATGTAGTATGAAAGACATAATAAATAGACATTGACTTTGAATTTGTTAATATATGAATTGGCTCGTGATTATACATTGGTCGCACGTTGAGACAATAAATAAGGGCAGGTCTTTTGAGCAACAACTAGAGTCAAACCAAATGATGGATTAAAAGTAGTAGAGTCGTACTTATGATTAATTTCACAAATGCAGATACAATCACGTGCTTAATTGTACAAAATAGAATTTTAGGGTATTTATCTCTTTGACCTTTTATGTAGAAAAGTAAAACATTTCTCTTTATAATGATCATTGCATAAACTACGCTTAATGTCATATACCCACACACACATATAAGGAATTTATGTTCCTAGCTAATTCAGTAAGTTTTAAATCAGACATTGTCCTATGAATATTGGTAAATGGAATTCCTAACACAATATTACATAAAATAAGTATCCTTTCCATTCTCTATTATGAAATAGTGATTAAAATTTATTGAGAACTGTGGGCATCTTAAGTCCTATTATATTAATTCTAACATATGATTTATATATCCTGAGTAGTTATGGTTTACAGTAGCATAGTCAAGTTATTTATTGTATGTGTCAAGGACGCAACCAAATCAATATAGAAATTTAGGATTTTTGTCAATATAGAATACTCCTATAAAGTATCTAATAAATTTGGAAGTACCTCATTCTTGGAGATGACATCGTAATACACACTTGTTTAAGAAATATCTCGGATAAGCTACAATACTTACCAAAAGAGAGCAACCTCTTACTTTTTAGTCTCTCAATGAAACGCATACGATGATACTAATAGTAGAAGGTTCTTTGTTCACTAGAGCAAGCACTAAGTAAAGGACCAACACTGCCCTAACAATAGAACATGGACCAAGGGAACAAAAGAAGAGAAACGGTTACCTTGTTTTGCCGTAGCACTTTCAAGGCTTCCTTGGGGTCCCATAACCTGCTACGGTGCCAAGGATATTGCTGGTTTTCCTCGCGAACTATTTCCCTACCAAGATCTCTCAATTGATCATGCATTCGGAGTTCATGATCATCTCCAATTTTTATTAATGACATGAATCTCAATACTTCAATTCCCTCGTCAGGGTCAAAGTGACAGGCTTTCCACATGTAGGATGCGATTCTCTTATCAGTGCCAATGAAAAAGCAAGCAATATCCAAAAATATTTGTTGTTGATAATAGTCTAATGCTTGATAACTTATCATTAACTTTTCTAGCACTTTCTTAGGAGGCACTTTTTTTAACTTGTCTATTGTACCTTTCCAGAATGCTTGCTGTTGTCCGCACAATGACGAGCCTAAAACCTCAAGCGATAAGGGAAGCCCTCCGGTGATGGATACAACGTCATCAGTGAGGCCCTTAAATTCACTTGGAGGAGAGTCCCTTCGGAACGCATGTATACGCTAAAATGTAATCAAAGATTGATCGTAAAACCATTTCCTTATGGTCATGGTCTGTAGTCCACCGAGCTGCTCTAAGAATCTGCTCGTTTACGGTGGTAATAATGATCATACTTTCCAAGAAAACCAATCGTGATTACCAACCAAACGGTTCACTTGAGTGACATCATCCACATCATCAAAAATAACGAGGACCTTTTTGTTTTTAAACCTGGAGGAGATGAAATTAATCCCTTCAACCACATTATGAACTCTATTTTCTTGCTTCGATCTATTTTCTTCCTTCAATATATCATTGATTAACTGATTCTGTAAGTAAAGTTCGCCATTACGATTCCATGATTCCCTTATATCAGCAATGAAGCTACGACACTCAAATTGATTGGAGAGCTTGTCGTAGATGGCTTTAGCAAGAGTAGTTTTACCAATGCCTCCCATTCCATGGATGCCAACAAATAGGGGGACATGAGATTTATTATCCAGAAGTTTCGTAACCTTCTCCACATGACTATCAATTCCGACCAAATTCTTAGAAATAACCGACTCAAATTTTTTCTTCAATTCTCTCAACACATTTTGGCCAACCCGTTTCACCAACTCTGCTTCATCCCTATCAAATGTGACAAGAGTTCAAATAGCAACAATAATTTTATGTTGTTTATCTATTGACAATAAAGTAATAAATAAATCCGAGGATAAATTGAAAAACTATAAGAATCGTTTTTATCACACTTCCATATATTATCTTATATGCCAAGACTAAAGTTGGGAAATGCTTGTGGCTGCTTCAAATGGCGTGCCCCATTCCACTATTACTCTGACATAATTTATTAAGCCAGAAGAAACTTGAGGGTATTGCTTACGAATCTTGAATATTGTATATATTATGGATTTGAACCAAATTTTAAACTTGTTGTTTGTTAAAGATATTAGGGATGACGTGGACATAACTTTGAAAACTTTCTAGAGCATTTGAATAAGCGAAAATCCAATAAACGAGCCTAGTATGAGAGTCAGCCATCAATCAATAAACAGGTCATAACTTTTGATGCAAGAGGATTTCAACTCATGTAATACCAATTTGAAAAGGTGTTTAGAGTGTGATACTGGGAACTACCTGAATGCAATTGGGGGGATTTCTCCTAGTTTGCACAATTCGACACGCTTGCAAGTTTCTACTCGTGTTGTGAATATAGTATCATTCTCGACCGGTGATCTTACAAGTTTCCATTGCCTCTGAGGATGATAACAGGTTGAACTTTATTTTCCTTTTGAGTATCTATGTTCTATGATTTTAATTGATCTAATATTGATTTTATACGCAAGTAGAAGAATAATTTTTGCCCAACAAAAGAACATTGCTTCAATATACGCAGGTGTGTGAGATAGATATCACTTGCTGAAGATAGGAAAATGCATTGAAAATTATTTAAACAAACATATAATAAAAATGGTCCTTTTTTCCAATTTATATTTCCCATCATCATATATAACCATTGAAACATTTCTTTTGTAAAAATAATTGTAATAGCAACTAATCAAAGTCATTAATGATTTAATAAATGTAACTTGGGAAGATAAATAACTATGGCTTTGACAATCACCATGCACGGTATACGATGTTATGAGGTTTAAATAAAAATCACCAATTAGTTGTACTATTAATCTCAAATAAATATGTAATTTAAAGGTTTGTGACGAAGATTAACGTAGCGTACATTACAAGCATGAAAAAAAAAAAAGGCACAACGTTACAAAATCTTCAAATATAAGAGTAAAAATTCATTCAAAATATCTTATTTTTCAAGCGAATGGGATCATGACAAGAGTAACTTAAAAGCAAAAACTGAAAAAAAAAAAAAGAGAATAACTTATAGAACTCATGCATCACAGGATCTTACTCCCAAGAAGATCTTACATTTTATATATATATATATATATAAAACAACAAAAATGAAGCGGGTGAGCATCATAACAACCAGTAAACACCCACACATATTAAAAGAAAGTAGAGAATGTCTTGGTGAGAAATTTTACCCATCAGCTTCGTATCCTTTCAAGTTGCTGACTTCAAGGAGTGCTTTCTTCCATTTCTTCAAAATCGCTGGGTCGAAACCCCTCTTGAGCAAACGCTTCTCACGCTCATGAAATGCGTCTCCAAAACTCCCGATTTGATGTCCCACATCAGCTGGTTTCACTTTGTAGAATATAGGCAACACCATCTGCCCGTTTTTATTCTTGCACTCCATTATTTGAACCAGTTCATCTAGACAGCAACTACTTGCACCATAATTCACGGAGAGAATGGGGATCAGGATTTTACTGTTCGTGATGGCTGTCAAAAGCTCTGGTCTGATGTTCTCGCCTTGGGGAGCTCGTCATTGTCTCTGAAAGCTTCAATTCCGACATCAACGAGCCCTTTGTAGAGGTGACTGGTGAAGCCTTGTCGAGTATCTGGGCTTCTAAAGCTCAAGAACACCTTGTAGCATTTTCCAGTCGACGCGGTCCATGAACTAGATGCAGATGTTCCAGGATCATCATCTTCTGCATTTCTACGCATGCTAGCTTTCTTCTTATTGAGAAAATTGAACGCAAGCACGGAGAGAAGGATTGGTGCCACGAGCACGGCGAAAGAATGTCCAAAAATGGGACGATCCATTTCGGCTTTGCTCTGGCTCTGCCCCTTGAATTTCGCTTTCAAGTCTGATGGAGAAGAAAGCCAGAATGCCTCTCAGGAAACAGGAAATGCCTTCTTGTTGCCCATTCTCGTGTGGTTTGATGATTTATATAATGGAACCAGTTGGCAACCAGAATCGCACCAATAAGTCGAGCGTGTCAACCGCGTGCTTAGAGTTGTTGCCTTCGCGTGGCTGGAATCTCAATGCACAAGAGAATCCAAAGATAATAATAGACGAGGTCTGTTAAAATTTCAGTACACAGAAAAGTGGAGAGAGACTTGGGACGAGACTGTCACATGGGTTGCGGGGGGGGAGAGAGAGAGAGAGAGAGAGAGAGACAGAGATTCGTCCGGTCCAATAATTTCCACACAAGTGCTCAGAACAGATAAAAAAACAAACAAAGCGTCAGGACAATGAAGAGGGCCCGCTTAGTCCCACTGCTTGCACCGTTGAACTTTCCTTTTTCTTTTGTTAATTTATTTTTCATCAGAAAATGTATTTTTGTTGAATATATTTGTGTTCTTAATCCCTCTTAGAAATTTACCCCTCTCACTTTGATCCTATTAAATATTGCATTATTGAACCGATAAACTTCATTTCAATACTGAAACTTTCAAGGATCATAAAAAATTATCAACATGCACTATATATTTATTTATTTATTTATTTTGTACCTGAGTACAATGAAAAGAATTTCTTTTTTGCTCTATTTCTGCCTTGATTTCTCCTTCAAATCTCACAACTAAATCAAATTGCCTTTTTGCTTTTACTTTAGCATATATATTTCTTTATTGGTTTGATTTTTCTACTCCAAACGGTTTTTTTTTAATCCGATCTAATCCAATCAGTTAGCATGCACCAATAATTAAAACTTACCAAGCTAGATATAAATTTGTAATTCATTGACCGGGACCACTAAGCATGCATTTATTGTCGCTGCCTTCATCTGGTGGAAGTTTCAACGCCCGGGAGAATCCAAGGCAATCTTGCTCAGGAAGTAGAAAACATGTGAGCAAGTTTTGATGCAGAAGCAATGAAAAGAAAATAAAACCAAAATAAAAGATGATTGCTATATTGATCTCCGTGGACAAGTGGAAGATGAAAAGTGGAGAGAGAGAGACTTGGACGAGAGAGAGAAACATACACAGTGATGCTGGGCACGCTTTAGTCCACTGCTTGCACCGTTGAACTTTCTTCTTCTTTTTTAATTTATTTTCCATCAAAAAAGTTATTTTTATTAAGTATATTTAAGCTATTGATGTCACTTAAAAATTTACTCCTTCTCGCTCTGTCAAATATTATTGTTTCAAACCGGTAAACTTCATTTCAATTGCATTATCAATTGTTGCTTATCTTATATTTGAATGGAGGCCAATGAAAGATGTTTGTTTTCCAATAGCTTTAGCTTTGACTATACTTCATAAGGCTTTTGTTTACTAATCCGGAGTCTAAGAATCCCGTCGCGGATTTTTGAAGCATTCTTCCGTTTTAATTGAAATTGAGCTTCCATCGTCGGCTCAAAAGCTCGGGGAAGAAGAGAGGATAGATGGCACCCACTGCCACGCTAGTAAATGAATACAGTGGGCAGGTCTGGTGGGACGATTCTCTAAATATATATAATAAGGACATGGACAGCGACTTGCAATGCATCCGGACAAGAAACATGTTGATGCATCATCAACCCCTGATATATTTTATTATTTCTTGGACCCACCAAAGAGCAGCCAATGTTGAATAAGAATCTGTCGGTGGGTAGTTATTTTTATGGCCCTTGCTACACGTCTTTTAAGGTGGAAGACCACTTTGAGAAACATCAAAGCGTTTTTGTCTTTCCTCTTGTTTAATTTCTTTTTCAGGTAAGACTTTTCAACTCCAAGGACAACTCTCTCTAGATCCTTCCTTGACCTTTGTACATTTCTTGTCTTCCTCGCTCCAAATCCCTGATCTTTCTTCCCCTTGTCGTCACTTCTTCCCTCACATGCCTGCAGAACCCAAATCCCATGCCCACGGCCATTCTCGGCGGATGATGAGCCACCCTCCTCGAAATCACCGACGAGTTCGTGAGGGACGGATGCGTGGGGCCTCGATTTGTCGCTCCCCGTGATGTCAAAATCACACAACAAACTTAATCTATGTAAAAAAAATGCTTTTATAATTAACAAATCGCTATGATTTTCCTCCTTTATTTGGGTTTAGCTATCAAAATTACGACAACTCGTATCTTGGTACAAGAAAAATGCCATCAATTACTTGACTTAAGATTATGTCCACTGAGACATCTGTCCATGGTTGCCGTGAAATACTTAGATTGTTGATTAGTGATTAGGCCTCCAACACCTTTGTAGTTACGACCCTTTCGCAGTCCAACAACTTATATCGGCTTTCAAGATATACATTATAACTCAATAAATGTTCGCAAAACCGCATCCCATGAAGGAAGGTTTTAATTCCATGGGGTGGGACCCACGGCGTCGTGCTCCTTGTCGTTGCTGTTAGAAAAGGACCCCACCCTAGGTTGGTGCACCACGTCCCCTTGCGCGTCAAACCGCATATAAATCCTATTTCGTTATTAATTAATAAATTTGTGGGGAAAAAAAGTTATTAATTACTAAAAATTGCCATTTCTCACAAATTTTAATTTTTGGTCAGACTATTTCTCAACAAATTACAGAAAAAGAAAAAAATAAGCAACTGGCTACTTGCTGCCACCAATGTGAACGATCGAAACCCAACGCGCTTATGCGTTATTTTAAACTAATTTCAAATACTTACTCCCCAAACGAAAATTTCCGTCAATAATTTGCGGAAAAAAAATTGGAAAATCATTAATGACATATATGATATAATATGATTACATGCCCTCGTTCTTAGAAATCCGGCTTTGCAATAATTACTAATTTGGGAACATCGTCGTATATTCAAACTGCAATTATTTACAACACCACTATAAAATAGAAAATGCTCATACCCTATGCTTATTAGAATCAGTTTTCAGGCCTCAACTATTTTCAATCAAGCAAACTTGCTGAAAATATTCCAACTTCAAATCTTTACCAAAATACCCAAAAAAAAAAGTCATGTTGTCATTAGTATATCATCTCAATCTGCAAATGCAAGTGCATAAAATCGTAATTGCGGTAATTAAAATGATCATCGAATAGTCAAAGTATCTTATACAATCCTCCGTTTTCTGATTCTATCAAAGATGCATACTAGTTATGACCGACTCTACTTATTTATCGAGGATCTTAGAATTAGTCTGCTTTTCTTTACAGCTAAGGGTGCAAAAGAGGAAAACAATTTTTAATAATCAATCTCATCTAATAATTGATTTATTTTATTGTAATATAGAATGAGTGCCTTGTTTTTCGGGAAGCTTCAATGTGAATTTATGGACACCAACTTGGTCCAAAAAGACCAAAAAAAAAATGCAGATAAATACCTACTTTTTCTAAATTTATATTCGATTAATAAATTAATTCAGATCTATTCACGATAAGCCCACCCAAACCCATGGTCCAGGTCATAGGAAAGCACGTGGGACCATCTCTTGGGCGCGCAATCGGACAAACGGTGCCCAGCTGTGCCGCAATACAAGGACATTGTCAGCATCTCTCAGAGGGGAATGGGCGGTGGAGATGGGACCCACGTGGGATGGAGGCTCGTAGTTATTGCCCGCCACCACTTGTCCACCTCTAAAAAGTCAATTTGCTCTTTTTTATTTATTTTTTACGCGCTTTTTTTTGGGCCGGAATTTCTTAAACACACTTTAAAAAAAAAATACTAAAGAATCTTGTTAATTAGCACTCTTCTTTTTGTTTTGGTAAGGGTTAATTAGCATTCTTTGACACTTCTTAAAATATATAATGCCTAATGGAAGTAGCAATAGAGACCGAACATAAGCCGAAAACAGGGGTCGATCACTCATAATAACCGTATTCGGTGAAAATTTATTATATGAATGTAATATGTGTATGCATACTAAGTTGAATCTGAATCATTGAAAGTGATGAATTTTACGTAGGTCTTACAAGAGATTTAGCGATGTAGAAACTATTCAGTACGTACATTAAGTTCGTCCATTAATACATCATATACGATACTTATCAGTTGGTTCAGTAATCAATTTTGTGAGCGGGTGGTTCAATTGCTTAACAAATATACGTAGCCCGCTTAACATTCAAATAAGGAGAGTTTACTCTTTTCAATCTTCAATCTGAATTTTTCAAAAATCAACACTTAAAAACTAATAAAAAGGCCAAGAATAAATGGCAACGCGAATCAAGAGAAGACGTCACTGATGACATACAATTTAGCGCGCATAGGAATCCATCCCCGTTCACATATTTCACCCAAGACATACTTTGGAAAATCTCCCCTAAAATAAGAGAAAAAATTTCACCGACTCCTAATAATAAAAGTCGCATAAATCCAAAGTTTACTAGCCATTTATATGTAGCTGGAACCCAGTTATAAAAATAATAATTATAAAAAAAAAAAATGACAATTTCAATGACATTGTGGTTATTGTCTTATGAAGTTAGACCGTCCATCGAATAATTTGCACAATTTCTACCCAAAACTGCTGTGGTCCTTCGAGAGGGAAGGGCCCACCGTATAAGAAAACTCTAGAGTAAAAGTCAAAAAGAGAGTGTACGAGATTATACAGTGCCCACGTGCACAAAACCTTCTAAGAAAGTATCCTTTTTGATCATCGCATTCTCGTAAATGTTCAATTTTAATCCCCATAGTTTATTTTAGTGACAAATCCTGTCAAAAACATATTCGTTAAATTGATCAAATGTTTTTGACCCTTTGACAAATTGAATTCATTTCCTTGGATAATCCAAATCCAAATCGAGCGCATATTTGCATGCCGTTTTATGCTAGCGAACTGAATAAGCGAATTGATCTAGGTGGACTAATTCCTTGTGTATATTTTATGAGCATCTTCTCAGAAAATGTTCAACACAATGACACATGATAAGATAGAGTAATTCTAGCACACACTATTGATGTAAAAAATATTCCTTAAAGAGGTCTTGTTCACTCTTGTGTGACTTTTAGTAAGAGGCGATGGTTAAATTCCTCAAATCAAAAGTGAATAGACTACATCTTGCTTAAGTACTAATTAATTAAATAATCAGTAATGAAAAAGCGATTGCAAGTCTCGAGAAATCATAAGATGAGATGCAGTCTCATTCATTTTGATCTATAGAGACTCCTACAAACAAATCTAAACAATGGAGAGCAACTTTCTGATCAAGCTAGACAATTAATTTTGGTACGCTTATCTTTGATTAGATTATTCTTCTGGACCTCGCCCTCGAGTCAATGTGATGCTCGTCTGGGAATATGTTCAATTTTCCAGGGAAATTAGGCCTAAAGATTGATATTACTTTTTAATGAGAAGGTTCGGTGAGTTTAGCCAAACACAATACCTATCCATATAAATGGCCTAATACTCTAAAAAAAATTTCAATTTTAGGTCTAGTCTCAATTTTGTTTTGAATTTTTTTGTCTTGAAAAAAAAAAAACACATAACTTTTTGGTCCAGTCCTAAATTTGCCCAAAATTCTTTTTGTCTAAAAAACCCCTTAATTTTAGGTCAAGTCCTACATATATACCCTCGCTAGCTCTCCATCCAAAAATTATTGTTAATCTTCCCTAGTTTTCCTAATTTTCTGATAAAAAGATTAGTTTTGGAGATAATTTTTCATGTCACTTGATGTCAATTTTTACTGACATAGAAATGCCACGTTAAACAACTAATGATGGTTTTTGGAGAGGGTTCATGAGAGCAGATTTGAGACAAGTTAGTGATTTTTTAGACAAAAAATATTCGGGGCAAATTTGGGACTGAATATAAAGTTTGAATTTTTTTAGACAAAAAGGTTTGGGACAGATTTAGCATTTGGGCTAGAGTTGAGGATTTTTGAGACAATAAAAGTTTGGGATAAAATTAAGATTAAACCTACAATTTGAGGGTTTTAGGGAATTATG
This sequence comes from Syzygium grande, assembly GCA_024733475.1. Taxonomy (NCBI): domain Eukaryota; kingdom Viridiplantae; phylum Streptophyta; class Magnoliopsida; order Myrtales; family Myrtaceae; genus Syzygium; species Syzygium grande. The sequence goes on from JAMXDD010000012.1 coordinate 82,128, forward strand.
ACGGTATAAAAAGGGAAGAGTGGGTCGAGGAGCTTCGTCTGTTTTAATCTTCCAAGGGCAGGTTTGTAATTGGAAAGCATATAAGAATTTTATTTCTACCCCCTCTTCCGGTGGCCAGGTCCCACTAGTCCTTGCGTAACTTGAGGCCACCGCTCTTCTCTACCAAGTTTTTGTCCATTTCTTATTTTGAATCAGTGGTGGGGCCCACTACGCTTATCTTATTTATACTTGATTGTCAAGTTGCCAATGAATCATTTAATCAAATTTATTGATTTCACAATTTCTTAATCAACCCAAAGCCAAATCAATATGACACAATATTGTTTGCTTACCAAAAAAGCAATGCCATGACTTTATGCTTTTAAGTTTATCGTATTGATAATTCCTTATATGCATGCTATTCAGTGTTGCTTTCAGTTTGTATTTTCGTTGTACATTTTTCACACTTGTTTTTTTGTTTACAACTTATTGCCCGAAAGTTCGACAAACATCTTGGCCCTCAAAGTAAATTTTATTAAACTTGCTGGAAAGGGAAGATCTTGAGAATATTTTGCTTAAATTCACCTGAAGTTCTTCTGCCTACTTCTTTTGGAAGGCAAGCAATGATACCCTACACTCTCAATTAGCATTTCTTCTGACACGGTGCTTTGAATAGAGACCGATGAAAGATGAGATTTGTTTTCCAATAGTTTTAGCTTTGACTATACTCTATAAGGCTTTTATTTACTAATCCGAAGTGTAAAGACGCGAATGATAATTATTATATATTTTTTATTTTATTGTTTCTAGAAATAAATTCGAAATAGAAATTTATTTGGTAAAATAATTTCATCTTTTATTTTTTGATAAATTTTGGCTTAGAAATATATTTGAAACAAAAATAAGAAGTTAAAATTTTCTATTTTTTTTATTTTTGAAACAAAATAATTAACAACTCTCTTTTATTCTTTATCGACACCCACCACCGCCCACTGGCCGCTGGCAGCTCATTGGCTGTCCGCCATCGCCCACTCGCCGCCGCCACCGCCGCTTGCCCATCGCCACTGCCCAACGGCCGTTCGCCTGCAGCCGCCGCCACTCGCTGGCCGGCATGAGAACAGGAATTTTGTACCTTTATAAAACTCTACTTTTTGCTTAGATACTTGTTCGAGAAAGAGAAATAATTTTTTTTTTTTATTTCTAGCTAAAAATAGAGTCAAGATAGAGAAATATTGTCATTTGCGCCCTAAGAGTCCCGCCTTAGATTTTTATGTATCCTTCCGTTTCAATTGAAACTGAGCTTCCATCATCAGCTCAAAATCTCGGGGAGTAAGAGAGAATAGATGGGACCCACTACAATGCTAGTAAATGAATACAATAGACAGATATAGAGGACAATTCTCTAAATATATATATATATATATATGATGGGACATAGACAGATATAGAGGGACAATTCTCTCTATATATATATATATATATATATATGATGGGACATGGACAGCGAACTTTGCAATGCATCCGGACAAGAAACATGATGATACATCATCAACCCCTGATAAATTTTATTATCTCTTGACTAACCAAGGAGCAGCCAATGTTGAATAAGAATCCGTCGGTGGGTAGATATTTCTATGGCCCTTGCCACGCATCATTTAAGGTGGAGACCACTTTGAACACATCAATGCTCAATGTTTTTGTCATTTCTCCTGCTTAATTTCCTTTCCACGACAATTCTTTTCTAGTTCCTTCCTGAAAAAAAAAAAAAAAAAAATAAAACCAAATAATAAAAAACAATTTCTGTATTGGTATCCGTGGACACAGTTGAACTTTCCTCTTTTCTTTTAATTTATTTTCCATAAGAAAAGGTATTTTATTGAATAAATTTTAAGCCCTTGATATCACTTAAGAATTTAGCCCTCTCACCTTGAGCCTATTAAATATTATTATATCAAACCAATAAACTTCATTTCACTACTGAGATGTTGCATTATTAGCAATTGCTTATCCTAAAATCTGTCATATATATAGAGCCATTGAACAATTAACAGGAAGACCCTAGTAGCATGATATCCTAAACCCTAGGAGAAGCAGGCAAGGGCTTGCAAGCCATGCCATGCTTCCTAAATTGCAGTTTTAGAATTTTTGGTACACTTCTCACTTTGTTATTTCTTGGATTAACCAAACAGCAGCTGATGTTGAATAAGAATCGATCAGAGGGTAGATATTTCTGTAGCCCTTACTACACATCGTTTTAAGGTGGAGACCACTTTGAACACATCAATGCTCAATGTTTTTGTCATTCCTGTTGTTTAATTTCTTTTACAGGTAATACTTTTTAACTACAGGACAACTCTTTCCAGTTCCTTCCTTGACCTTTGCACATTTCTTATCTTCCTTGCTCCAAATCCCTGATCTTTCTTCCCCTTGTTGTCGCTTCTTCCCTCACATGCCTGTAGAACCCAAACCCCATGCCCGTGATCATTCTTGGCAGCATACGAGCCACCCTCCTCAAAATCACCTGCGAGTTCGGGAGTGACAGATGCATCGATATCGGCGATGATCCATCTCATCTTTGGTCTTGGGTTCAGGGCCTATTCCTCTGAAAGAGCAACTATGTAGTGGTCAAGCCTTAATACGAATTAGGTGTATATGATTGCTATTAATATGAACCTATTTAGGAGTGCTCCTCATAGTTAATGCACTCCATTAAAAATAAAAATCATGTTGAAGCTACTATTTAGAAGTGCTCAACTCTACAATATACCCGATTTGTCAAAAATGAAATTAGTTGGAAGAAGAAATTAAAATTGACAAGCGCTAATTTGCAAAATCATTTGTAGGATGAATAAAATATTTAAGAGATTAGTTTTTTTTCAACACAAAATAGTGATAATTAATACAAAAAATTCATCACCTTGTATCTCTCTCGTACGTGGCCCCATCCACTGTCCGATATTTTTCTGTCTTGGGACAGGAAGAATCAAAAGTCAACATTAGCGTGCGCACCATGTAATTACTTGGAAGACTCTTTTTATTCTAAGTCAACACGCTTTGGGAAAACATATTGGCTCAAGTACGCCACAATGTAATGCGTTTTTTTATTTATTTATTTAGTTATTCAATAAAACAATACTCTTCAGACATTGAATCAACTCCGGTCCAAGGATTTGTATTAAAAATGGACTGAAATGTTAAAAATCTAATATATTAATTACTTCATTCTACAATAGAAAGTAGCTTTATTATGATATTCACTTGTGACAATGCAAGCTAACAGAATTATCAATGCTATTTATAAACGAACAATCCAAACTAAAATGTCGATACTTGAAATCGTGTGAGTGTTAGAAAAAAAAATGGAGTGCTCGTGCATTTCACGAGCACTCTTTTTATAGTATTAATTTACAATGCTTTTACAAGTGCTAAATTATCACTTTAAATTCAAGAGCATGAGAGCATTATTCTCTAAAGCTAATCAACTCTAGCTCGTAAGTTAGAGCACTATGCCTAAAATGCATCTAAGCTAAAAGGCATCAAACATGAATGCAATATATCAACCTATACATATTTACCACTCAAATAGGTGAGTGCTAGGTACATTTACCACATTTAACTGTTGCGACACTAACATATTCAGCCTATCAATATATACGATTGTCGATCATTAGTTTGCCGCAATAAAGTTGACCTCTGATAACAATAAACACAATTTTATCGACACAATATTGTTTGGTAAACAAAAAGTAATGCTATGACTCTACGTTTTTAAGTTTATCATATTGATAATTCATTATATGCATGCTATTTAGTTCTGTAACTGTTGCTTTAAGTTTGGATTTGCGTTGTACATTATTTCACACTCGTTTTTATGACATCATATTGCACAAAAGTTTGACAAACATCTTGGCCCTCCAAGTAAATTTCCTTATGAAGTCTAGACTAAGGCTTCTGCGATGTCCTTGGCCTGGATTAAACTTTCTGGAAAGGGGAAGATCTTCATAGGCTCTTTCAATCTTCCTAGAACAGAGTAGAAACCCAATCCTCTGTAGTAGAGCAGCAAGTATGTCCGGCAGGCCAACCTCAGGCCAAACAACAAAAAGCTTCAGATATTTGTTCAGTATCGAAGTTGGAGGTGTCATCTCTGAAGTGACCAACAGAAGTGAAATCTAGCCTGGGAAAGGGCATAAACATCTAGAACTTTTGCAAGCATCACTTCACCTAGTATAGTTGTTTACTTAACCAGCCCATCACTTTCAGGCAATCTTGATTTACTGCCAGTCGCCATCAAACCCATTTATTAAGAAAACTGTTGTATGAGAAGCAAGAAAAGGAAAGGACTCATTGACTGAATCTGATAGACCATACTGCTAAATTGATTTGAAGAGACAGGACGCTTACAATATTTCCGATTGGAAAGACACCAAATATACTGAAGCACAAAGCCCATCTTTATCTACACTGCAAAGGATATGGAGACATTGCTTTGAAGTACTTGACAGCTCTACAAATGAATCTTGAGCATCGTCAGTTAAACCGCATCTCCGGGTACTAGTCCAGGCATTCGAGGAACTCTTGGAGCTGGAGGGAAGAATTGAGTAGTGCAATCTTCAACGTCAAAGAGTCGTTCTATAAAACAAATGAATAATTACTTTCCAGTTAAAAAATAAAAAGATGGAAAAAATATGAGATTAAAGCTAAGGGGCCAAACAAATCAACAAGTTACAGATGACACCAAACATACGCCTTCAAAAAATCTTCCATAAACCCATACTAAAGCTGTTGGACTGTGAAATAAGATTCTAATTTTGAAAAAGAAGTACTTAAGAAAACTGGAATAAAAAAACTACTTAACTGCAAAGGAAGCATTATGAAAGGTGTGAGCCATAAAATATCCGCTATTGGTAATAAAGATAACGAAGTTGTATCAACTTTTAAGTTGAAAGATGCATACTCTATTCACTAGGGTATCCTCCTCCCAGTTGACACACCATAGCTGCCATATGGGACTTCAGGCTTCTTAACAGTTTTCCATTACGCTTAATATTTACACCATGTTAGAATGATTATACCACAAGTGTGCATGACTGCTGCAAGTACTAGCATATCAAAAGTAGCACATCGCATATCCAGAGTTCCATAAAGACAGCTACTTTGGTAAGATAACATTCATTATGTACAAACAAACTCTCGTCTCAGCAAAATGTAATCCATCAAGTGGACGATTAATAATAAACTGGTAGAAATCTCAAAGAAACAGAATTGCAGCAGCCTCAGCCAAGTTCTCAGCCATTCTACTCATGACCAAGCAGCTCTGACTTAATAAAAAACACGACCAGTTATTTACAACCTTTTCCACCCACAAGAATAATTGAGGCAGATACAAATCATATCATTTAAGAGTCATCTAAATAATTACCTTCCTAATTTGACTGAACTGAACATATTTTACAAATAATTGAAAGAAGCTATTAATTTTGTTGAAAACGAGCATGTCACAGATGAATACTTCTATACGGCACCATCCACTTAGACCATAGATTGTCAAACAAGCTGGACCCCAGTAAACACAATGCCATAATTTGTCATTGACAATTGAAAAAGTTTCAATCATTGATGACAACATTAGCAGTAAGGTGAAATTTTGTCCTACACAAGGATGCTATTAAGCACATCAATCAGATTCAAATCCTAAGTATATAAATCTATTGAACGAGTATATTAATTCTGTATGATATATTATTAAAGTAATTTATCGCTGATTTCACCAATTAGATATGAGTCAATCAATTTCCTAGATTCATACTTTTAACTCATGCATCAAACAATATAATGGCAAAAACATTTCATGGCTTTGATGAAGGACTACGAGTCCCGCAATAAAGAATAAATATTTATGCATCATGCAAAACTGCCTAAGCATCACACCTAGGGCTTCTTAAGCATCACACCAAAGATTAATTGCATCACACAATCTGCAAAGCAAACACTTGTCAAGTTCAATAAATTATTGGCTCTATTGAAAAGTAAAAATTACAACTACATTTGTAGATTCTCTAATAGTTCTACTCCTAGTGGAATTAGGTAACCTCTGAACAAGAAACATAATTGGAGTAACGTAAGATCCTACTACTCAAGCTTAAAAAAAAAAAAAAAACTTCATAAAATCCTAATAAACTCAAATCCTAGTTGATAATCTTAAACTTCAAGAAGAATCCTGATCCTTTGTTTGAGTTTCAAAGTCAATCTTTACCAAAAACTTGGTAGTCATGTTGCATGATTTTGTTGGCTGCATCAGGCTTAGTGGATGGTTTGATTGTCTTATACTAAATTCTATGAATGGGAATCCAATTACAATACTATGTACAAGATCTTTGTGTCCTTGCAGTCAAATGGGTACTTATTTGATGAAAGAAAAATAATTTGTAGCAATATCTCATGTCTGGAAATAATAACATTAGTCGACTTTGAAGTATCTTTATCATTAGTTATTACCTAACAATAAAAATAACACCATACTTTACAATTAATTTACATCTGTCATGCAATACCAATCTCAAACATTATATCAGATTTTATGATTCCATTAGATGAAATTCACAATCCACAATCCATAGATTTAATTTTTTGATTCATGACTCATATTTCCATGTGACAACTAAGGGTGACCCTAAGTGGTTATCATGTCATATCAAAATTGTGGCTACCTACTTAACAGTTAACACAATTAATAAACGAATATTGTTCCGGGTTCAAAGTTCAAACCATGAAACACAAATTGACTCATGTAATCTATCTATCTAAACAATAGTGCCCCCTTGATTAACAACTTGACCTATCACGACCTCTTTATATTTAGTTCAGTAAGTTCTCTAATAATAAATCATACATGAATTTTGTTTCCATAGTGGTTACAAATTACAATTTGATGACACCATATAAATATAACATTTCATGTAAACCTAGGATTTTCGTAAGCTTATGGGTAGTTTCTTTTCAAACTTATTTGACATTGATGGAGATATGCATATTGTACACATGCCATGTCGGCCGTGTTAGGATTGGAATGACCCATTCAATTTGATCCAATTACTTAAACAGGTTATTCATCTTTTGTAATTTGTTGACCTATTTAACAAATGGGTCATGTTAGAATAGAGTTTTCTAATAAAATTTTTTGTTAATCTTATCCTGCTCAGATTGACCTATCTAGCAATCCATTGTTAATTTGACATGGACAGACATAACCAATAAAAATGGATTACCATCTCTATTAGCAGCCAAATGTTCGCTGAGCAAGTTTCTTGTTTGCACTGCATCATGCAGATTTTGAGCAATTCTGAATCTATCCCACAAGAGATTAGAGAAGAACACATTCTGATGATAAAGGACTGTTGTAGGAGGAATTTCTAGTTGAGAAGTAACTTGAGGGTAACATTCAAGTAACAATATAGAAAACTTACTTCGACATCATGCGGTAAAATTGTACCATCTTGAGTCCCAAGACAACAACCTTGCCATCAGGATGCCAGCATAATGATGCTATACATTTACCTGGAGTAGATTAGAATGACTAAGAAGAGCTAGTATTGATGACACACATTGAAAGGTGCAAAGAAAGTGAGTTCATTATAAACAAAAAAGAACAGAGAGAGAGAGACAGAGAGAGAATGAATAATCTGTTCCCAATCAAATTAACAGAAGAAGAGGACAGATAGGGCACACACATTAACCAACAGACAAAATGTTAATCAAAATTTGTGAAGTGAGACAAAACGTCATAACTGTACAAAATAACTGAGAGGGATATCGGTCACTTGATAGAGGATTTCTTTGGGCTAGTAGGTCATCTAAAGCGAGGGAATCTATATCTTGTTGGCAGGCTCCAATCCAATAACTGAATCAAAAAAAAAACTTGTTGTTCAACTATGGAACCTCAAGGTGGATTGGATGCACAAAAGCTTACTTCAGGGGAGAATCACAAGTGTACTAGTATTTACAACTTAGTCTTAACAGAACCATTCAAGGATTGGCTCAAGTACTATATTGCACTCAAAACGTTCTCAATATCCAGAAGACAATATGACGAGGGAAGCATTCAGATGTTTCTGGAGAAAAAATATCCTCTCTAAATTTTTCCAGTGAGAATTGATAGCAAGAACTAGCAAGGCTAGGCATCTAATCCTAAGCTCTTACAAATTCGAATTACCAAAAGATGAAGTCAGATAGGATCTTAAAATACTTGGATACAGCTCCCCTTACCCTCCTAGTCTCTTTGCTTTCTCCAATTGCTCCCTCCGTCCCTCTCAACCAGAGTGTCATACAAGTACGCAGCACAGCATGAGATATGTCCTATTCAAAAGTTAAACTCCCACCAGCGAACTTGATTAATCAATATGATGTAACAAAATGCCCCTCTGTAATGAAAAGAAGATTAATCAAACTTCAAGCAATACAAAATGTGAGAAACTTTCTGCCTACAGTCTATATTTCAGTATCATCCACTAAATCTCTCCTTGTTTGTAGGGCACGCGCAGTCAGTAAAAGAATGCTCGATCAGTAAAAGAAGAGGAGCCAGCAGTAAAATTACATTTGCGAGAGTCACCATCAGAAATCTAAGAAGATCCTTTTAGATGCCTGATGACACATTTAGATGGTATTCTGCAGGGGCTAAACCTGCGAACTCCAAGTGGGGCATCAAGCATTTCTGCATCTGACATAGCTAATCTATCTAGCATAAATGGCAACAACCTGGTTGAGAAGTTGATAGAAATCAATTGCGCCTGTAAATAAAATCCCTCAATTCAACTAATACCAGCTTGGAATTCTTTTACTTGCAAGTAAGTCGTCTCTAGATTTTCCACTCGCATCACCATCATTCACTCTTCGTTGCTGTGTGAAAAGACCAACTCCTTAGTTCGAGGTCACCTTCTCATTTAGACTTGCACTCACTTTATACCTCTATTATTCGTCCAATTCTCCATCGACCACAATTCGAGCTAGATTGGCAATTACAGTTGGTTCCTCTCGGGAAAAGCGAAAGAATTAACATGAGGAACGAACACACTGAATTAAAAAAAAAAAGAGAGAACTTTCACCAATCAAGCAATACCTGTGAGAGATCGCCCACAGCCTCTTGCAAATTGAAACGAGGAAGCACCCCACCTTCCTTCGAGTCCTCCGCGGTGACCATGGCCACCAAATCCTTTGCCGGATTCCGCCACGCCATCTTCACGCCGCCCGCCCGCCAAACTGGAAGAAATCGAGCAACAAATTTCACCCAAAACCGAGTCGGAACATAATCAGATCGGGCCCCGCCCCATCGTGGAGGGAGCCGAACCCAGAAGCCCAAGCGCGATTTGTCAAACTCGGGTTTAAACGGAAGGCGAGCGCCTAAGGGCCCCCTCTTCAATATTCTGCCTCCCATCGCTAGAGAGCCCGGGAGCAACCGAGAACAAGAAGCCAACCAGCTCACCGAACAAATCGCGAGGGAGCGTACGGAAGTAACGTCTGTGGGCAAATGCTTCTAATCTAATCCAATCGATTTCTTACATTTTTTTTTGGGTTAATACCATGAAAACCCTAAACTGGTACACTTGTGACACATTTACCCCAAACTATTTTTTTTTGACCATAAAAATCCCAAACTAGTACACATGTGACAATTTTACCCTAAACTATTTTTTGACCACCAAAACCCTAATTTGGTACACTGTGACAATTTTACCTGAACTTACCACAAAAAAACCCCAAAACTGGTACATATGTGACAATTTTATCCTAAATTAAAATTTTAATATTATTTTTATTTTTTTGAATTTTTATTTATTTTTATTCTTTTTTTTTTTTTTTTTTTTCATTTCAAACTCGGCTAGTCGCCGGCCCCGGGCGACCGCCGCCGAGCGAAGCCCGTGAGAGCCACCCTTGCCGGCATCGGGAGGAGGGCCGCCCCGCCGGGCGTCGGGCAAGGGCCGCCCTTGCCGGCGTTGGCAAGGGCGATCCTCTCACGGCGTCCGCGAGGGCCCTCGCCCGACGTCGACAAGGGTGATCCTCACGGCTCTGGCGAGGGTGGCCGAGGGCGAGCTGCTGAGGGTGTCGGCGAGGGCCGCCTCGCCGAGTCCCGCGAGGGTCGACTTGCCCTGGCAGCGAGGACGCCCCCTCACGGCTTCCGCTTTACGGTTGTCGGATCGGCGACGGCATTAAAGTTTGAAATGAAAAAGAAAAGAAAAGAAAAGAAAAAATAAAAAATTCAAAAAAATAAAAAAAATAATATTAAAAATTAGTTCGGGTAAAATTGTCACATGTATACCGGTTGGGGTTTTTTTTTTGTATGTTCAGTGGTAAAATTGTCACAAGTGTACTGCTTTTTTGGGGTTTTTTAAAAAAAAATAGTTTGAGGTAAATGTGTCATAAGTGTATCTGGCTTTTTAGGGTTTTTCGTGGTATTAGCTTTTTTTTTTGGAAAAAATTTTACCCACATGACATATTTACCCTTAACTTGTATCGATGTGATGCATTTATTCAAAACTTTCTTCTATCACACTAAAAATCTCAAATTTATACATGAGTGATACATTTACTCCAAACTTTTTCTTTTGCGATGCCATAAAACCCAAACTTTTTCCCGTGATATCAAATTTGTGGTGTAAATGTATCACATAGGTATAAATTCGAGATTTTTAGTGTCATAAGAAGAAATTTAAGGCAAATGTGTTGAAGGAGGCATATTTATGATTTTTGGTGACGTTTACCTTTTTTTTTTTTTTTTTATTTTGATTGAAAGTTTGTAGGCGACCTTTCAAAATTATTTTATATGTCCATTTGTTGAAAAAATGGGAAATTTAACTGTTGCTATTTCTTCTACTTCTTCTTTCTTTTTTTTTTTTTTCCCCTTTTGTCAATTTCAAAACCGAATTAAAAGTTTGATGTCGCTCTTTTGAAAGAAAAGAAATGACTTACTTATCATGGGGCATCGTGGTCAGTCTAGGTAATGAATGCTTCATTTGCTTTATTTCCGAAACTTGAAAATTTTATGTTAATCTACACTCATTATTAGTGAATCTATCTATTATAGTATAAATACGTGGACTTTTTTGGAGAGAGAGAGAGAGAGAGAGAGAGAGAGAGAGAGAGAGAGAGAGAGAGAGAGAGGCTCAGTGTCGCTCGACCGATGTTGGCTCAGGGAGCAGTGTCAGGTCAATCTAAATCCTCGTCACCGTTGATCCCATTGACTTGGCATGCGTTTCTAGAGTTTTATCATCTTCTTGATTGATTTTAACCCAAGTCATCAAGGAATTGATGTTGATTTCTGTAAATCCAGCGGAATTAGAATTGACAAAGTTCGTTGCATGGAAGATATTCTAGCACTGGCACTTTTCCACTAAAGCTTAATGATGCTAGCTAGCATCTATAGATTTCGAATTGGTGCTAATCACGACAGCAAAGGCTGCATGATGCGACGAAATGCCCTTTAGTCGGTAAAAGAATGCTCAATCAGTAAAAGAAGAGGAGCTAGTCATAAAATGACATTGTGAGAGTCACCATCATAAATCTAAGAAGATCTTTTTAGATGCCTAATGAACTTTTTAGATGGTATTCTGCAGGGGTTAAACCTGCGAACTCCAGTGGAGGCATCAAGCATTTCTGCATCTGACATATCAAACCTATCAAGCATAAAGAACGTCCCCTCCAATTCATGTTCTTTAATTTCATGGACGCTTTGACTAGTGTACCGAAAAGGGTAACAACTCCTTAGTTCTCTAGATCTCCACTCGCATCAGTATCATTCACTCTTCGTTTACGTGTGAAAAGACAGACTCCTCGATTCGACGTTTACCTTCTCATTTAGACTTCCAAGCACTTTTATACCTCTATATTCGTTCAATTCTCCATTGAACGCAATTAGTCTTAGATTGGCAATCACAATGGTTCTTATGGCGAAAAAGGAAGCATGGCACATTTAGGAAAAGCGAAAGAAGTAGAACGAGATAAGGGCAATGACTCACAGGGCACACCAAGCCATCGTTGAAGAAACGAACACACTGAACAAAGAAAGAAACAGAACTTTCTCGAATCGAAGCAATTACGGGAGAGATTATCCACAGCCTTGTGCCAATTGAAGCAACGAAGCACCAACCACCTTCGAGTCCTCCATGTAACCATCGCCAGCAAATCCTTTTCCGGATTCCACTCAACTCACGCCATCTTCACCTAACGCCAATCGGAAGAAATCGAGCCGCAACCTCACCAAACCGAATCGGGAAGACAATTGAATTGATTAAACGGAAGCGGCGGCGCTTAGCTTAACCCTTCTTCATCGGGAGAAGTACAAAAGTGCCATAACTTGTGTACGGGCATTTTTATTTAAAAAACTTTTTTCGGATCACTTTGGTGCTAATTGGGATCACTTTTGATGTCCAAAATTCGCCAAAAAAACTGACCTGGCATTTTTATTTAAAAAGAGTGTGACGTGGATATTGGGTTCAACATTTGATGTCCACGTGGACGAGCAAAACGACGACGTCGTTCCACTTGGAGGAAGAAGGACGACGTCGTTCCATTTAGGACAGCAAACGACATCGCTCAGTTCAAAGGTCTTAGCATCGCGCGTCGTTTGTCACACTTGCTCTGTCTCCCTCGTCCAGTCGCCGCTCGCCGCCCGCCGCTCGTGCATCGCTCTTGCCGCCCTCATTTCGTCACCGTCCACCGTCACCGTCGTCGTCGCCATTGCCATCTCTTGCCTTCCCCTCGCGGTCGGTCGACGTCTCCCTCATCCCGTGGATCGAGCATCGCTCGTCCCGTCGGCGTCGGTCTCGTCTCCGTGGCAAATTACGAAGGTTGGTCTTCAAATAAGGGCTATTAATTTCTATTTTGCTGAATTGATCGACACATTGTGCTTCATTGTCCTATGTTTCACTCAATTAATTGGTAGATTAGGGTTGCCTTGGCAAATTAGGGTTTGAAGTAGAAAATTAGGGCTCAAACTTGCGAAATTGGGGCTCGAACTTGAAATTAGGTCTTGAACTTGAAATTAAAGCTTGAACTTCATAAATTATGGCTAGTTGTTCGGATATTAGTGCTTGAAGTGGATTCAAATGTGTTGATGCCGAGCTGAGTATATGCGATAGACTGTGGTCCATGTGGGGACCCTGTCATTGTCACCCATGTGGTCTGATGGTGGCTTTTTTCAATCTTGTCGACCATGTGGGGACCTTCATGTAAAGCTATGCTCTTTTTCCTATGTGGTGTGGTCCCAAAAGCTAAAATATTGAATTTTTGGCTTTTTCCTTCAATGCAGGGTCGATATGGGGATAAAGACACAATTATTGGCATCATTGTTCGCTATGGAGGAGAATTTGTCATCGGTACTGACGAGTGGGAATACTTTGGGGACTTGAAGGTACTGTTTATTTCGATAGAAGCAAGCCAGCATATATTAATCTCATGAGGGATATAGTTCAACAATTAAGATGTAAAATAGGAAGTTTACATTATTGTGTTCCTGGAAGCGACTTAAAGGACGGTATTAGAAACTTTGATGATGATAATGGTGTTAAGGATATCATCTACTATTATCTTCATGGAAAAGAAGCTGTTGTGTACGTTGAGTCCTATAGTGATGGTGAATCTGATGAAAGGGCTGAGGGAGGACACGAGGGGATGGTGCTACTTTACCTAGTACTCAGGTTGGTGCTAGTTCTATTATAGATGAAGCTGGACATGAGAGGGATGAGAGGGAGGCAAGCCATGCAGCAAGTGAAGAGTTCACTGGATTTGAGTTCACTGGATTGTCGTGGGAAGTTGCTGCATCTAGTGAATCAGATGATGAGGGTGTGACAAATGTAAATTTACCAAGTGAAGATGACGATGAGGAACTTGCACAGTCAAGGCAAAAGCAAAGGGAATTTGAAAAAAAAATCAATAGCTGCACTTGGAGGATTGCATGAAGCTGAACCAGGACATAGCATTGATGGAGCTCCAGCTGAAGGTAATGACACCGATTATGAAGAAAGTGGCTCTGATGAACAGAATGATAATTCTAATAATCAGCATGAAGATGATGATCCCGCAGCGCAAGATAGGAAACGTAAGTATCCATTATACGATCCTGGCTCTTCTTCTTCTGTGTTGACTGTAGGTCTGAAATTTTCTGATGCCAAACAATTCAAAGAAACGATTATCAAGCATTCAATAGCTGAACAGAGGACTCTTCAGTTCACTCGAAATACGCAAGACTATGTTAGAGCAAAGTGTTCTCAACCTAGTTGTTCATGGAAGATATATGGCGCACGTTCAAAGAGGGACAGGTCATTCCAAATTAGGTCATTACAGGAGGAACATACTTGTTCCATCATGTTTGACAACAAAAGGGTAACAAGTGCTTGGTTGTCGAAGCACTTCTTTGATACCATCAAAGCGATGCCCGATGTGAAGAGTGCTCACCTGAAGCAGTTGGTGAGGGAGCACGTAGGGATTAACGTGTCACTCAATCAGTGTAAAAGAGCGAAGTATAAGGTGATGAAAAAAAAATTCTAGAGAGGTACAAGGAAGAATATGGTCAAATTTGGGAATATGTTGGAGAATGTAGTCTGCAAAAACCGGGTAGTCGAGTTTATGTTGAGGTTGTGGAGCGCCTTTGCCTAACCATGGGACTAACTTTGACCGAATTTATATTTGCTTTGATGCATGCAAGCGGGGATTTGTTGCTGGTTGTAGACGAGTCATAGGGTTAGATGGATGTTTCTTGAAGGGTGTGTGCAAGGGAGAATTGTTGGCTGCCATTGGGAGGGATGGCAATAATCAGATGTTTCCAATTGCTTGGGCTGTTGTGAAGGTAGAGAGCAAGGACACTTGGTCGTGGTTCCTAAAAAATTTGATGGCGGACCTTGAGATCACTAATGGAGGAGGTTGGGCATTCATGAGCGACCAACAAAAGGTAATGCTGGTGCAACTGCACAAACAATATTGATGACATTTTATCTTGCACATGCCTTTATTAATGCCTTGATGTATGAATTCTTATAGGGACTTCTTCCTGCTATAGCTGAGTTGATGCCATTTGCTGAACATAGGATGTGTGCAAGGCACATATATGCAAACTGGGCAAAGATCTACAAAGGGGAGAAACTACAGAAGCAATTTTGGATGATAGCTAAGAGCACCAACATGGCTGATTTTAGAATTCACAAACAGCAGCTGTTTGACTTGACGAAGGATGGTTATGAAGCACTTTTTCAAAACCGAACCCTAGGCATTGGTGTAAGGCCTTCTTCAGTGAAGAATTCAAGAGTGATATCATTGATAACAATCTCAATGAAGCCTTCAATGGCAAAATTTTAGAGGCGAGGTGCAAACCAATCATCAGCATGCTTGAGGATATTCGAGTGCTAGTCATGACAAGGCTGCAAAAACAGAGAGATCAGGCTGTGAAGTGGACTGGACATTGTGGTCCTAGGATTGCTAAAAGATTGGATGACAACTTGGCTAGTAGTAGGTTCTGTCATCCTATACGGAATGGAGATGATGGCTATGAGGTCATGGAAAAAAGACAGACAAGTATGTTGTCCAATTGGACAAACTAAAGTGCTCATGTCGAGCTTGGCAACTTTACGGAATTCCCTGCACACATGCTATTTGTGCCATCCAAGCGAAGTACCAAAATCCCCAGGATTACCTGCATGGTTGCTACCACAAAAGCACATATCTTGCTGCATACCAGCACATGATGCAACCTATTAGAAGTACAAAATTTTGGGAGCCGACAAATCATGAAGCCCCTCATCCTTTGCCACTTAAGAAACAAATGGGAAGACCTAAAAGGAGACGAAGAAAGCAGGAGGGAGAGCCCAGAAGTAAGAAGATGAGCAGGTCAGGTGTAGAGATAAGATGCTCACATTGTCGTGAGATAGGTCACAACAAAAGTGGTTGTCATTTGAAGAAGCAACATCAGTTGCTTGAACAGCCAAGTGGAGGGACTCAAATTGGATCAAGTGCAGCGCCAGCACAAGAACTAGCTGAAGGGGCTACTGAAAGGCCCATTTGGAGGGCCAGTGACACGCATATCTTGATTGTCTAGCTGAAGGGCCTGTTGAAAGCCAAATTCAAGAACCAGCTAAAGAGCCAATTGGAGGCCTAGGTTCAAGGGCAACCTCCTTGACTATTGCAGTAGACTAGGAAAAATATCCAGTAAGTTATATGTATTTGTATTAATCTTTAGTGAGCAGACTTTGGCTTTAGTTGACATTATTTTGTCCTTATCAGTTGAGAAGAAAACCAACTGAACAAGCAGCTCAGGTTCCTCAAAGCGAGGCACCATATCAAACAAGAGGGGCCCTCGGCAGAAGATTAAGGCAATATGGTTATGGAATTTATACGGACTTTAATACTGGAATGACTATATTGCATGTAAGTTTTGTACATCTCATGCATTTCATTTTTGAGTTTTTTACTTTGATGACAATATTGCTTCTTCTCATCCATGATTATGTTGTAGCCAGGAGGAGTTCAGAGGTTCTCATATCTCAAGTTGGCCCAAGCCAAGAGTCAAGAGGTGCATCAAAAAGAATCCAACCAACGTCGCAAGCAGCTGGTCCGAAGAGAAGAAGGGTGGCTGCAGAGAAGAGCATTCAAACTGCCACCAACAAAAAACTCAACACTAGTTCCTGATCAACCAACACATGCTGACAGCTCCAAAATAGCCACCAACACAAGTAAGAAGAAGATATTTGCTGCGCCTAAGAAGAAATCTCGAGCAAGAATGCCAGTAGAACAACCTGCTGGTCCAGCAGTTGAAAAAGATGCAACTAGAGCAGTTCAAGAAGAAGCACCTCTAGCTGTTGAAGAAGATGCAGCTCAAGCAAGTTCAAGAAGAAGCAGCTCCAGTTATTGAAGAAGATGTAGCTCCAGCAATTCAAGAAGAAGCAGCTCCAGTTAATGAAGAACCTGCATCTTCGGAAGAACAACTTGCAGTTCAACCAGTTCGAAAGAGTCAAAGAATTATGAATCAATTCAAGAAGTCGTCGAAAGGAAAAGGAAATGGTGGACTTATCACTATTGACTAATGTGAGGGTGTTGAGGTGATTGTTAGTTTTTGTGAAATTAGGGAGGTTTACCGTATTGGCTAATAGGAGATTGATTTTTTGTGGTCCTGGAATATTATTGACTAATGAGATGTTGTGTGTAATGACTAAATTCGATGTTTACCGTGGTTAAGGTGGATGTGATTTTCATATTTTTGCACACGTATTTGTTCTGTTTTAGTATAGTACTGGTGTAGCAGGGTGCTTGCAAGTTGCATCGGTAAGTTAATATTGAAAGAAATTTACTGATGCAGTTGGTGGGAGGGTGGAAATTGGTGTTGCTAGTGCTGGTTTTTTGTGCTATATTCAGGTGCAATATGGTGCTTGTACCAGCTGCTGATTTTGTGTTGTTTGGGAGTACAGTATGGTGTTTGCACTAGCTCTTTGAGTTTGTACTATTTGGGAGTATAGTATGGTTACTATTTGGGAGTATAGTATGGTAGCTGCTAATTTTGTCATATTTGGGAGTGCAATATAGTGCTTGCATCAGCACGCCAGTATGTGCTGGTGCAAGCATTTTGAACCGGTTTTTGAATATGGTTTGGGGGTTGTTTGGTGCTGGTTATTGAATATGGTTTGGGGGCTGTTTGAACCAATTTATGAGTATGGTTTGGGGCGGTTTGGTGCAGGTGAGCAAAGTGCTAGTACGATTATCGCTTTGATTCCGGAATGATCCTGGTGTAAAATTGGTTTATTGGAACTAAAGTCTCCATTTTTTTCAAGAAACACACGGCATAACACTTAAGTGATCAACTTTCAGCCACAATTGGCACTTAAGTGCTTACTTTTGAACCACGATTGGAACTTAAGTGATCACTTTTGAACCATGACTAGAACTTAAGTGGTCACTTTTGAACCACGATTGGCACTTAAGTGATCACGATTAGAAACATTTGGCACTAAAATGTCAATTGCTAAACTTGTGACGGCTTCATAATTTTTTCGACACGCAGAGTTGCAGCACTTGCAGCACCTCATTTTTCAGTAATGAGCCTTACTCCATAATATGCAACCATTCAACCAGATGAAAAAAATACAACAAATGAGCAAGTGAAGTGAATATGCAGCAAATGAGCAAGTGCAACAAATGAGCAAAAATATGCTGCAAATGAGGAAGTGCAGCAAATGATAGCAAATGAGCAAAAATATACAGTAAAATATGCTGCAAATGAGAAAGTGTAGCAAATGACAGCAAATGAGCGAAAATATGCAGCAAATGAGTGAAAATATGCTGCAAATGAGGAAGTGCAGCAAATGAGCAACAATGTGCAGCAAATGAGCAAAAATATGCAGCAAAATATGCTGCAAATGCGGAAGTGCAGCAAATGAGCAACAATGTGCAGCAAATGAGCAAAAATATGCAGCAAAATATGCTGCGAATGAGTAAATGCAGCAAATGAGCAACAATGTGTAGCAAATGAGCAAAAATATGCAGTAAAATATGCTGCAAATGAGGAAGCACAGCAAAAGACAGCAAATGAGCAAAAATATGCAACAAAATATGCTGCCAATGAGGCAAAACTGCATCAAAATATGCAACAACAAAATACTAAGCAACTCAACATTGAGAACCAATAAATTCCAACCTTCTATTTGTCATAGATTGCAGCAAACCTCTTGTTACATACATAAATTGCAGCAAACTAATGACACAACCGTAGCTACAAATTGCCAAATACAAGTACAAAGTACAAGCCTATCTTAAATTATGGTAGACTAAGAAACTTTTGCTCATCACTGACATTACATTTGACCATAAAATAGGCTATAAAAAATAACAATAACACAATCAACAATCGATAACACTTTCTTTCGATTTTCATCCTTCGAACTTCCTTCTTCAAATGGTTGGCCAGAGTTGCCAAAGCCTTCATTTCAGCTTGCAATGAGTCGACATCATCCAACTCGTCCAATTTGTCCATTAATGTAGGTGGAGGTTGATGTCGAGCTTCAAGTAGCTTCACTATCACCTCTGTTGCTCGATCTGAAAATTTCGCATCAACCCACTTGAAGAATTTGCACTTCGAGCTTTCTCTATACCTAGCGCATCCATGGAATCTTCTCCCGGGGTTCAATTGAGTCCAAGATGTTCTTCTTGGACTCGGTAATCCACAATAGCAGAAGAACCGACCTTCTTCTTCACTTCGTTCAAACGAATTTGAGCCGCTAGTGAAGCTCCTACCATCCATTTGCAACCTTTAGCTGTCAATTTCGGGGAAAACAAGGAAATAATATGGCCGGTTAGGGTTTGCAATTGGGGATATGTCCAATTAGCCGATTTAGGGTTCCTATATTGGGGGGAGAAAGGTTGAACGACGTCGTTTTCGCTATAAGGGCTGACTAGACTCTCCGGCGAGCTCCGGCCAGCCATCTCAACATCAAATATTAATAAAAAAGAGCCATGTCATAAAAGCTCTGTGTGCTGGAGCAAACTGCGAGGGAGTGCATAGAAGCGTCCGGGGAAATGGGCGGGCGGACTTTATAACTATATATGGCCTTGTCAAACAACGCCCATAGTAACCCCCTCGGGCCCATGTAGGCTGAAAGAAGCAGTGGATTAATTATTGAAATGTAATTTGAAAAAAGCAATGTGACGTCAATCATGTCGTCCTCATTCACTTTGAATTAGGAAAGCAAGTTGAGGAGTTACCCAGATTGGCAATCTTACAAGAAACATGTTCACGGCCTGCTGAGAGACTACCTATATAAAATTACTTATAACGTATGGAGTTGATATTTAGGTGTTCTAATGTCAATGCCATCAAATTTATCCAAAAGTCCGTTAAGAAAGATTTTCCTATATTGAGTACATACTTACCTATACTTTTATTTGCATATTGTGGTTATAAATTAGATTTTCAAAGTTGACTCAAGATGCATAACATTTATTGTCCATCTTGATGTCCATAGGAAATTTATGATGGCCACAGATGGCCACAGTCGACAATCCATCAGACGCAGTGGAATGGGCAATGACAGAGATGATAAATCGGCCTAAATTCCTTAAGAAAGCCAAGAAGAAATAGATAGAGTCATGAGAGAGGAGAGGTTAGTCCAAGAGTCCAATATCCCACAGCTCAAGTAAAATTAGGCATGTGCTAGGGAGACCTTTAGGCTCCCCGATCGCGCCCTTCAACGTCCCGCACATCGCCTTGTCGGATGCCGTCGTGGCGGCTACTGCATCCCCAGGGGTTGTCAAATCCTTCTGAGCTGGATGGGTCTTGGCAGAAACCCTAAAGCGTGGGACAAACCCCTCAAGTTCAAGCCTAAGCGGCACATCATGAGTGATGTCGTGGAAGTTGTGCTCATAGAACCTGACTTGCGATTCACTTTTTTTCAGCACGGGCTGGTGCGGGTGCATTGCCACGCAGCTTGGGACATTGATGACCTTGCCAAGCCATTGGTTGTTCGAGCATCAATCTTATTGAGTCAAGGAATGAATTGTACCTCGCCAACCAATTGATTGTTCAAGTAGTGTTGTGCTTACCGAACCATCTCTATCTAATATAGAGAAGTAAGTGCAACATATATATGAATATCACCCTAAGTGCAACATATATATGAATATCATCCTATCAATAAAAAGATATTCTGAACTTTTTAATACAAATATTGTGGAAGTAACCTAATTTTAAGCATTTCCTACATAATATAAATAAAATAAAATGAAATGATATGAAGCGTACCCTTGTCGCCAGGCCCCCCATGGGTCAATCACTACTCAGCCGGTGGCTACACAGTGGTACGAAAGCTACTATTTCAAAATGCAAAAGCGACGAGGTTTGTAGTAATGAATGTGTCACACCCCGAACACAACCAAAATGCGATCGTAACACGGCCGTCCTTTCACCTAAAGGACGTAGCCTAAACTTAAACAAGACCGAAAACATCAGAGCTTACTAAAACCATCAAAAGGATATATACAAATCCAACAAAAAAACTATTTCAATAGCTCCGACACTATATACAACATACCCAAAATCCCACAATCAAAAAGAAATCCTTCGACTAGTGCCTGCTCACGTTCTACTTGCGGCCAGCAAAAGAACACGAAAGGTATATAAGATAAGGGTGAGCTACTACGGCTCAATGAGTAACATATTTCTTCTAAGAGGATCGAACAATCATTACGCAATAGTATCAAAAATATCACAACCCATAACTCAAACTCAATGTACAATATAGCCAAAAATATCTCGGATGTATAATAACTTTTCAATAAAAGTCATCTGTATTAGATTACATAATAAAAACTCATTTATCAACAATAGCCAATCATCAATGGTCTATCCATTGAATAATCTCATTACATAACACGTCGATGGTTTATCCATCAACCAATCTCATGCTCATCATCAAACTATGGTAAAGTTTAACGTCGTGACAAAAGGCGACCAAGTTTACCCTCTTGACAAGGTCTACCACCTATTATAAGCGGTAGTTTGGCCCGGAAGGATATCCCGACAAGATGCATACTCCCCCCTCAATGGGTTCTCAACGTAATAATATGAGCAGCAGCAACTTATAACTCAATTCAGAAGTCCATAATCAACACCAATAAATCCATTTCACAAAAACATTTCGCAACAAGAATAGCACCCGGCTAATCCTCTTCACAAAACCTTTAACATAAGCATTCACAAAAGCTTCATTTTAATAATGTCATAAGACTTTTCAACTCATTTCACAATCAATAAAAGTAGTAAATGATCGATCCAATTTATGCAGAAAACATGCTCCACTGTATTAAAAATTATCTCATTATCAAAATATGAATTTGTAAATTCATAGAAGATATAATATCCCTCACCTGGTAATCCACAGCTAACCCATATGTGTTACTTGAGCTGACAGTTCCAAAATCCTATCAAACATACGGAAAAACGAATCAAAACTGAGTAATATTTCCTACTAACGCGACTCAAATAAGTTAAGGCTAACTAGCTAATAATCCGACACTCACGTGCCTACGACAGCTTGCTCAATGGAAAAAAATCTAATGCCAACTACAACGAACAACTCGCGTGCCAAATTTCCACACGCCATAACTTCCTCCATCGGACTCCGTTTTGCACGCTCTTATAGTCAAAACGAAGCTCATCTAGCATACTATGGATGTCCCAACATAGCCAACCCAAACAACAGCCCAAAAACGACAATAAAAGCCCTGGAAAGTACTGTTCACGAAATTCCAGATTATGCACTCAACTTGAAAATTTGATTCCGGACAAACCGTAACTCCGAATCGATATCCGTCAAAACGCACAGCCCCACAACACCATAATTTTTCATTTTCATGGATATTTAAGACTTGACAACCCAAAAATTTGGACTACGCAGCTCAAATCCACATAACTCTTATTTCCAAGCCCTAATCGAAAAATTATTCCGATAGGACTAACGAGGGTTGCGAGTACTTACTAGTCGTTGCGTTACGTAGTCGGAACGGCTCGGCGAGGACCCGCGCGCACAAACCCTCCCTTTCTCTTCTTTCCTTTCTCCTCTCCTTTTCCTTTTCTTCTCCCCTGTTTTTCTTCTGTCTTCCCCTGACCAGCTTCTGCTTCCTTCCTTTTACCTTCACTTTTTGACTTTTTTTCTTTTTTTTTTTTTTTGTTTTTCTCCTTCAACCTAAGTCTTTTGATCTGGTCAAAAGAAGAGCAAATATTACAGAATGCATCCAACTTCGTGCATGTGGATTCTTGACTCCCGATACTTCCCACGGCAGAGCTCTGACGACGGATTCAACAAACCCCTTGTACTTTCAAATCATCAGCGGTGCTGAGCAATCGCAGTCAAATTTTTTGAAATGGGTGCGGTGCTCTTGTAATAGCGTTAACGGGGAAGAATGGATTGCTCAAAGCTCTGGGTCACTGCCAAGGGGACAAAGCACTCTGATGTATAATATGTTTCTTGTAACCCGCTCGAGGCTCAGGCAGTGCCGTGGGACTAGGTGAGGATGAAGCACACATAAAATGATTGTCCCACATTTTTTACCAAGCTCCCTCTCCCTCGCTCCTTTTTTTTTTCGAATTAGTGTTATTTTTTTTGCTGATGTGGCTTGTGAATTAGCACCACCTGGCAAATTTTTGCCATGTAAGCATTGTGACGTCGGCAGACTAATAGAGTGCTTCCGAGCATGCAAATTACAGGACTCAATTGGGAGTAAGAAAATGTTCAAGAACCTAAATTTCATATTTAGCAAGAGCTAGTTATTTGAAAAATGTACTTAATCATTTGTTCTCAATCATCCCATCTTGGGGCTATCGTCTTTCTTCCCCTTGCATATCTATCACAACACGACACAACTTTAATAGTTGTGGAAAACCAGCCTTATTCACAGAAGTCCCTTCTATCATCAGTTTTACTGGAAAATTGCTCAATTAGTCCCAAACTTATTTGCACGTATGTCATTCAGTCTCTATATTTTTCGATTTTGCCGATTTAATCTTAAATCATTGTGCATAATTCCAATGTAATCCCTGCAGCCATTTTTCATCAAAAATCATTGATGTGGTGGTGTGTCATGCAGGATTGAGCCCTCACATCAGCGATTTTCAAGGAAAATTTTTGGAAGGACTATATTGGAATAACTCCTTAAAAGATGATTAGGGGTAGTATGTGTAATTTGGCATTCACTTTGAGTCAAAACCCTAATTTTCCTATTCTCACCGCTCATCCCTCTCGGTTCTCATTTAGTCTCACAAGTCGCACCTCTCACTTCTCACTCTTAGTCTCACGCAGTCATGGGGCCACCTCCCTCAGTCCCTCTTGCCTCGAGCCTCATTCTCGCCTCCCTCTCGCTTGACGCCACCTCCAGTCTTAACTATTGCCTCCTTCTCTTGCTCTCGTCTCTTAGTTTGCCTCTCTCAGCTCGCGGACTCTCTCGCCTAATGTCAATGTCCCTCAACCAGGCTGCAATACCCTCTGTAAGACACGAACCAATTTTGAACAGAGCAATCAGTTCGCCTTCCAAAATCCTCACGTCTCACAAAAAAGTTCAACTCAGCTTCAATCAAGGATGTGGCTTCAATTGCCAGCTGCCTCGTCATACCAAACGACCCTCTCAAATGCAACGACAGCAAAAGAGGACTCGAAATCTTCAATGGGAAACCCTCATCGAGTGCATACCAAAAGCAGCGATCGACCACAATTTCCCTCAAACTTCTCGAACATAGCTCGACGTTTTGCTTCAAACCGCAGCATTCCTCCAACCTAATGCACTCAAGAACAGGACCACCCTTCAAAATTTCGTGCATCACCTTATCTGTGATCTCCGAGCCGCAAATAGACAGGGGCTTGAGATTACTCCAACCGACACTCCTACTAAATGGGAAGCTAAAGAGCCTCAAATGCAGGTTCACCAACATAGCCAGGGGACTGAGCTCAGGCGCGCAATAGTCGAGAAAATCGATGTCGATGTGGAACTTCCTCACCTTAGGCGACGCATAGAGGATCAAGAGGCTGTCCACGAACGGGGCATCGTGCCAGGGGAAGAAGAAGATGAGGTCCGGGGCGGGGTCCAGACGGATCGCCACCGCTTCGACAAGACGCAGGTTCAGGCAATGTGTGTGACGTTGAGGAAGGAGAAGATGTGGTGGATCACCGAGTCAGGCAAGGTGCTGATGTGATCAGCATCGTCGCCTAGGGATTCACGCCGACGAGAGGAGGGCGACGATGAGGTCTGCGACTGCTTCTTCGCCATGTGGGGTCGACGATTGAACGGCGGAACGGGAAGGAGAGCATCCAGTTTTAGGGCTCTTTGCTCGCCTGAACTTTGGCTTCCGGTAGTGCCACACATGTCGCTCGATGGAGGGACAAGAAGTTTGAATTTACGTACATTTTTTGGGACCTCTAATACATGTACGAGGCTACGATGACGGGGCTTGCGTATCTTGGAATGCTTTGTAGACCTGATCAATGGATGATTCAAGCCGGATCTCTCGCTTGAAATTCTTTATCCAAACTCATCGAAAAAATTTGAAAATCTCCATTTATTTCATTCAACAATCGGGTCTAGATAAGCTCAAGTGGCATCACGCGAGTGAGCTTGAGCCCAAGAAAGAAATTGTTTACCTGAGCCTGCGCCCAATTAAGTTTGCAAGAGTTGACAAAAGTATTCGTAACTAACTTCCCTAAGTTAATTCTTTAGCGAAAATCATATTCATGATCAAGTATGAAATCTCATGAGCTTAAAGATTAAAATAAGCCAAAGACGTGTTAGGAGGCATCGTGGTGGAGCTATGTGGGGAGGGCGCCCTTGCAAAAGTTGGAAGGTTCGGATTTCAAGTAGGTGAAGTTTCTTAATTCGGGCGGAACAGATTGATTCATCCTCCATATTGAAAAACTAGAGGTGTCATAATATTTTGAAAGTGGATAAATGTCTGACCAAAAAAGGAAAAAGAAGTGGATAAATCAAATCCAACCAAATTAAAAGTGGTATCAATTTCGTTTCCGTTTTAATTTTTCTTATGGCAATTTTTCACATTGGTAGGATTTCAATTGAAAAATTGCAAAAAAAAATAAATCATAGGTCAAATATAGTCACCATAACAAGCAAGGTGATTCCCTAAATTTTTAAGTATTTACGGTTTATATCTAAATCTTGCTTATCACATAATTATCTAAGCCCATTTTTCTTAAATAGACCGAATTATTCGAACATTTGTTCATTTTTCTTAATAAATTTATTTTTTTTTTTTCACTATTTGCTCACACAGAATTTTTGTTCTCTTTCACTAGTACTAATAAATAAATTAACTTTACTAATAAGTAAAATAAATTGACCTAATCGAGTGTGTCACGCCCGAACCCCAACGGGCACGCGACACTCCTTACTTGGTCGATGAGTGCGACGTCCCGGGGAATATCGCCGACCTCAATAATCGTAAGAGATTTACAACCACAAAGCGGATACTACAATTAATCCAGGACAATATAAAAACTGGGGAAACATTAAGGGAGAATATACATATCTATATCTCATTTCCAAACTTATACCAAAATATTTACAATTACAAGGCCACCCCAACACTTACAAGCTACCACAAATACAAGTGCACGCCTCACTCACTGCGATCAAGTAACAAAAAGGGCCTATAACCTGATTCTCTTTCCATCCAAAAATGGTACTACTTAAAAACCCATTCCATACCGGACATTACTCCCCACGCCCCTTACTAGGCATCCATTACGAGTCCGATTCTCCGTCCTCCGAGTCGGAGTCACCTTGTGTCATTCCATCCACCGAGGACTCTAAATCTGCCTCTACCTCGATTGGATGATCAATGTCACCCGACTCTAACGGAACCCCATTCGATATACCTCGGCTAACACATCCATGACTTAAATTTCCAGTGCGTAGTTGGGATCCACATACTACGCGAATGGAAGTATGTATTCCGGTTCTCCTCTGAGCTCCTCGGACTCACCGGGTTTGTCCTCGGGTTCGTGGTCGACTTCTGTGGTTCCTCCTCGAGTGATTCTTCCTTGGGTGGTTCTTCCTCGGGTATCGGCTCTAAGTCTACATCCATCAGGTTGTCATGAGCTTGCGACTCCTCGAGCTCGGGTTAGGTGCTCCGTCTCGGAAGATCCCTTATTTTGTGGGGTTGGGTGCAATCGATTGCGCTAAACTAACTTCCGCCCGGGTCAATTCTCCGTCTATAGGTGGTATGGCGGATGGATCCCAATCCCGACCAAATCAAATGGAACATCAAACCCCCTAACGGGCTCGAACTCGGCTCCTACTTCATCCCCTGAAGAACCAAGCCGTGTACTTGTGCTCCTCCCAGGGGGCAATCCTACATCTACAAATACCGTGGTAATATACTTAATCCAAGTAAAGTTGTCATCCATCGGATACTTTAGAACCTCTAGCTCGGTGTGCACGAGGGACTCCAAAAACGTTACGGTGGTGGCGGTGGATTATTCATCGCTCAGCGAGGATCCGAAATGGTTTGGTTTATACAACCATGAGACACTTCTCAATAAGTTGTAACCTAAGCCCTACCTAGGCTATCACGTTATTCCAGATATAGATAAACATATGACCAAACAAACCACCACAGAACACACGAACACACACTCCACGGACTCTCGACACACGCAGCCCTGCACATTAGTCCACTTATAAAAATTTATTTTGAAAGCACATGCCACAACATACGAACTTCCCACATACCACGAACACGATTTAACATGCCACGTTTCCAATCTGCTCAACATACTCACATTTCACCTTTACTTTCTCGGCCAGCATAACCAGGCTTTGGCCCTCGATCGCGCCCGAGCATCACACACCTCGGTTCGATCCCACTTTCACACTTTTTCTCAGCCAGCGCCAAATGTGACAGGCCTACTTGATTGAAACCCGAGCTTATGATGCCTCGGTCCAATTCCGGTCTCACCCGAGTTGATCGTGCCTCGGACCCGAACTCATTCTTGCTCTTTCGAGTCTCACTGTGCCAAATGCAACAGAACCACGTGATCACTGCCCGAGTTTATGATACTCGGCCCGATCCCAACTCACTTTCTCATGCCATTGCCTCAAATTCCGTGCACACACTTGTACCCCACAATTCACCACATTACCATTTTCACACAAATGCACATTTTAGCCGCATAAAACAGCATTTTTCTTTATTCAAATGTTTTCAAATCATTTTCAGCCCTTCACGGGATTTTCATAAAATTCCAAGACGGACCCATCAGTACCATTTACGTGTCAAACGACTCACCACAGCATAGTGCACAGTACCTCATAGCTCGTGAACAGTAATTTCTGCACCCATAAACACAAAATCACACTTCCGACTCTTCACAACACTTACATAAAACTCCGAGCCGGACTCAACGGTACCATTCTCGTAGCCAAAAGCACACCACAGCACACTAAACTCCATTTCACAGCATTGATCGCCCTTAAATTTCCACCAAAATTTTTGGAATTCAAGCCTAGGGTCCAGACCAACTTAGCTTGCGAAAACGCAACCCATGCCTATCTAAACCTCGAAACAACCCGATCTACTAGGCGAGAGTTTAGATCACAACTTACCGAGTTCTAGACTCTCTTCGCTAGAACAAAAGCGTGGTAAAGCTCGAACCAACGACGGCTTGCGGCGGCGGCGATAATCCATGAGCCGGGGTGGCAGCTGGTGTCCACGGGCGGGCGGTGATGGCTTATGGCCAAAGGAAAACCGAGAGTGAGAGAGAAAAAAGAGAGAGAGTCACGATGGGGGGACGCGGGTCGCGGAGGTGACGGGACGGGACGCAAGGCCGGGCGTGGCGATCGGGCGGGAGGACGCCAAGGCGAACGGCTGGAGGGAGAGGTGGCCGAGAGGCTCACGGTGGGGAAATTCACGAAGGGGGAGAGAAGAATGAGGGAGAGAAATGGGTTTGGACCAAATAGTGTCCAATTTTGACCAATGGCGGAAATGACCAAAACGCCCTTTACTCACATTTTTAACTGACGGTCCCGATTTGATCTTATTTTGATCCGACGGCCGAGATCGATTCTTGCACAAAAATATCCAAGGGTATACTTGTAATTTCCAAAATATCCAAGGGTAAAATTGTTCAATCAAAATTTTTGGGCAAAATTACCAAAATGCCCTTTACTCTTAAAACGCACCCTTTAATAAATCCTAGGGTATTTTGGTCACTTTCTCCGTTTTTGTCCAAATCGAATTTTTCCAAAGGATTTAAGCGCACCAAAAATTCACACGTGTCACGTGCAACGTCGTTCTATCGTTCTAGCGTGACTTCCTAATTTTCGGTGTCCAATTTGGGCAAAATTCAATAATTAAATTTATTAAATGCAACTCGGCGTTTTCTCGAGCTAACGGGTGGCTTGCTGGGGAAATTCGAGAATCGACTCATGACTGATACTGAATCGAGTCACGTGCAAGTCCGTTCGGTGCGTGACGACACTGGGTTGTCATTAAAATTGCGAAGATCAATCACTTGATTCGAAATGCGATCGTTTGGTATAATTTCAGAATCATTCGTCAAGTCGTTTCGTGGTCCAACGGAATCACCCGCAATCCACTACTAGGACAAGTGGCGAACTGGCCCCTAATTATTCTTGGATCGCCAACGGTGGCTCAAAATATCACTTACGCGATTTAATGATTGAAGTCCATTCATGATCGAATTTTTCTCTAGTCGCGCGAATTTAATTCCCCTATTAGCCTTTCCTAATGGTTAGCATTCCCAGGAATGATCACTTCCGGCGAGAATTTACTGCGAGCACATCTCATAAAACTCAATCATTCAATAAATTCCAATTGGTGGAAATTTCGGAATGTCATAGAGTGAGTCCACTGTTATATCTCAAACTAAACATTAACCCGCACGGTGCATGAGTCTGGAAAAAATTGTATAAATTAGGAGGGAAAATGCTAATCAGTTGGAACATTAAAAGTTTGCCTCATAGGTGAATAACTTTTCTATCATGATAGTTCTGTTATCCCCAATTAGAAGATGAAATCCTTCTGAGTATACTTGAATGCTTTTGATATTGTAATCGAATGGGCAACTAAGGGTCAAAAAGTGTCTCTTAAGGTTTATTTGTATTTTATTTTTCCTGTTACATGGGAAAAACTAAAGACAAGACAATCTACCAAACCATAAAGTCGAAATATATTGGAAGACTAACTAGGAAGGAAATTAAAATTAGTCACAGCAGAGGCAAAAAGGCCAACTATCATTAACCCATTAGTTGAAGGAACATGGAGGCTCTTGAGAGGCAACTATGGTAGTTAGCGTACCTTCCCGACGGAAGCATTCAGGAGTCGGCAAACGGGGTTTCTGCCCCTGGTTGTCGTAGGAATATCACATTCATGTATATACTGGCAAATATTCCCTTGCATTACGGCAATCACACAGCAAGAAGCAATAAGTGACTGATTATCAAACTGGAAATAGTGAACTTGATATAACCAAGAAACTATACAAAGTGGAAACAGAGTTAAAGAAGCTTCAAAACTAGAATAACTAGTGGAGAGGGAAAGTGTGCTATCTCTACATTGAACTATACGAGCTACATCAATTTTCAGAACAAGTGATTTCCTATCAATCATCTTTTATTTACCATCTAAAATATCTCATCTTAAAGTGCAAATTACCTGTTCTAGGGAAAGGACATAGGATTTTGAAATTGACTATAGGTAGTTCACCGAGTGAAGACATTTTGATCAAATCACCATTGACAATTCACAAACTTGTATATAGATCTGAAGAACCTCCCATTAGGAAACAATAGTTAGATCTGGCGATAGGCAGTGGGCCCTAGGAAGTTCATTTGGGAGAGTTTTAACAAGGAATTATAACTATCGGGACTTGCTCCATGTAACTAAAGAGACGACTGATAGGAACCTAAATGGTACTGAGTAGAACAATTCTCCTGCCCGTGTTTTCTAGATTAATCAAATGTCTGTTGTGAAGTTCATCATGTTCGTTTTTTTTTTTTTTCATGTTGAAACAGTGCCAAACCCGAACATGCAGGAAGGTTCAGAGTACCTAAAATTCTGAGGGACAGAGAGCGAGAGGGGAAGATAGGAAGAGAGAGAGGGGGAGAGAGACAGAGAGGCTGAGGGGGAGGTGAGGACCGGCGGCGGCGACTACAAGCCGGTCGAGCCAGCGGGCGGTGAGCTGGCGGGCTGGGATGGCACGGCGACGCGGCAGCCAGGCGCGGCGAGCTCGAGCAGTGGGCTGGGGCTCGTTCGCGGCGGCGACGGTGGCGCGAGGGGAGCAGTGGCGTCGCAGGTTGGGGAGAGGCCGGGCAGGAGAGAGAGACAGACGGGAGGGGACTGGTCAGCGACAGCGCGGTGGCTGGCGGGGTGGCGGTGACAGGGTGGAGGCGGCGGCCGGGCAGTGCGCGGCGGCGACGAGCGGCGGCTGGCGGAGTAGAGGCCAACGCAGCTCGTCGGGCGAAGAAAACTCAAGAGGAAGCGGAGAGGAAGGAAAAATGAAAAAAAAAAAAAGAACAGAAGGGAACGAAGAAGAAGGGGGGGGAGAGAGAGAAAGAGTCGTTGGGGGTGTGTCAGAGTAGGGTGATGGGCGTAGGAGGGGTGAGTGGACTTCGGTATGGGTTTTGCGTGGGGTCAGATGGAGAGAGAGAGAGAGAGAGAGAGAGAGAGGAGAGGGGGGAAGAAGGATGTGCGCGGTCAGAAAAGGAGGGAGGGTGCGCGCGTGGGAGAGAGAGAAAGAGTGAGAGAAAAGAAAAGGGAAGAAAATTTTATAAACATTCAAATATTAAACGCGAACCGATGGCCCAAATTCAAAACCGAAGACGATCTACCGGTCCATAATAAGCCTCGATATAAAAAAGGACAAAGGCCAAATTAATTAAACCGAACTATATCGAGGGAGGTTTACTAGTCAAATTCAAGACGTGGTCAAAAACTCCCTTTTCCCTTATTCTTGACAATCTCAATTTGGCTACTAAAACATTGGGCTCGGTCTAATTTATTTCGTCCCGAAACTCCCGAAAATTGACTACCAAGTTTAGGGTCTAAATAATGGCCAAATTCGATTGAGTGCGATTCTAGTAAAATTTCTATTTTTAAAAAACAAGAACCCAAGAGTGATCGTTCGGCGAAATTTATTTAAATGTAAGACCGACGAATTACACGTTTCATAAACCCCAAAAATGGGCCAAAATCCGGAATATTACAAATCTCAAATAATATATCAGATTTTATGATTCCATTGGATGAAATTCATGATCCACAATCCATAGATTTAATTTTTTTTGATTCATGACTCAAATTTCCATGTGACAACGAAGGGTGATCCCAAGTGGTTATCATGTGATGTCAAAATTGTGGCTACCTACTTAATAGTTAACACAATTAATAAACAACTATTGTTCTGGGTTCAAAGTTCAAACTGCGAAACACAAATTGACTCTTGTAATCTATCTTACTACACAACAAATTGCCAACTCGATTAACAACCCTGACCTATCATGACTGTTTATATTTAGTTCAAAGAAGTTCTCTAATAATAAATCCTACATGAATTTTGTTCCCTAGTAGTTACAAATCACAATTTGATCACACCATATAAATATAACATTTCATGTAAACCTAGAATTTTGTAAGCTTACGGCTAGTTTCTTTTCAAGCTTATTTGACATTGATGAAGATATGCATATTGTAAATGTGCCGTGTTGGTCATGTTAGGATTGGAATAACCCATTCAATCTAACTAGTTAAACAGGTTATTCATCTCTTGTAATTTGTTGACCCATTTAACAAATGGGTAATTTCGAATAGAGTTTTCTAATAAAATTTTTTGTTAATCTTATCCTGCTCAGATTGACCTATCTAGCAATCCATTGTTAACTTGACATGGACAGACATGACCAATAAAAATGGATTGCCATCTCTATTAGCAGCTGAATGTTCGCTGAGCAAGTTTGCTGTTTGCATTGCATCATGCAGATTTTGAGTAATTCAGAATCTTTTCCAAGAGAGATTAGAGAAGAAAATGTTCTGATGATAAAAGGATTGCTGCAGGAGGAATTTCCAGTTGAGAAGTAATGAGGGTAACATTCAAGTAACAACATAGATAACTCACTTCTACATCATGCAGTAAAATTGTACTGTCTTCAAGTCCCAAGACAACAACCTTGCCATCAGGACACCAGCATAATGATGTTATACATTTACCTGGAGTAGATTAGAATGATTAAGAAGAGCCAAGTATTGTGACACACATTGAAATGTGCAAAGAAAGTGAGTTCATTTTAAGCAAAAATGAAACACAGAGAGAGAGAGAGAGAGAATGAATGAATGATTTGTTCCCAATAAAATTAACAGAAGAAGAGGACAGATTGAGCACACACAAAATGATGTGATGAAATGCCCCTCTGTAATGAGAAGAAGATAAATTAAACTTCAAGTAATACAAAATGTGAGAAACTTTCCACCTATAGTCTATATTTCAGTATCCAATAAATCTCTCCTTGTAGGGCACGCTCAATCAGTAAAAGAATGCTCAATCAGCAAAAGAAGAGAAGTCAGGAGTAAAATTACAATGTGAGAGTCACCATTAGAAATCTAAGAAGATCTTTTTAGATGCCTAATGACATTTAGATGTCTTCTGCAGGGGTTAAACCTGCGAACTCCAAGTGGGCATCAAGCATTTCTCCTTCTGACATATCTATTCTATCTAGCATAAATGACATCCCCTCCAATTCATGTTCTTTATTTTCATGGGCACCTTGACTGGTGTACGAAAAGGGTAACAACTCCTTTGTGCTCTAGATTTCCCCTCGCATCACCATCATTCAATCTTCGTTTATGTGTAAAAGACCAAACTCCTTAGTTTGACGTCACCTTCTCATTTAGGCGTCCAAGCACTTTATACCTCTATATTTGTCCAATTCTCCATCGAACACAATTTGAGCTAGATTGGCAATTACAGGGGTTCCTCTTGGGAAAAGGAAGCATAAAACATTTAGGAAAAGCGAAAAAGAAGTAAAATGAGATAAGGCCAATGACTCAAAGGGCACACTAAGCCATCGTTGAAGAAATGAACACACTGAATAAAGAAAAAAGAGAACTTTCTCGAGTCAAAGCAATTACCAGGAGAGATTGTCCACACCCTCTGCCAATTGAAGCGACGAGGCACCTGCCTTCGAGTCTCTCTGTGACCATCGCCAGCGAATCCTTCGCCGGATTCCATTCCGCCATCTTCACCTGCCAATTAGAAATCGAGCAACAGCCTCACCAAACAATCGAATTGACCACCCATTAGGTTGCAAAATAATGCCCGAACGGGAGCCGAACCTGAGAAGCCAAGCGGTTTGTCGAACTGAAATTGAAACGGAAGCACACGCCGCGACCCTTGTCAGTCTCCATAGCTCAAAAGCTCCAGGAGCAGCTGAAAGCGTAGCACCAGCCACTGGAGCAAACCGCAAGGGAGTGTACAGAAGCATTGGTGGCATATGCGAACTGAGAGAGGGAGAGCTAGTGAAGGATAGAGCTCGAACCCCCAGAAGAATGCTCAACGCTACTTAGGGAATGGAGGGAAGTTAAGGAGCGAGACGAAGGATGGAAGAGAAGAGCGAGAGAGTGCTTAAGTCCAACGGAGTCTTTAAGAATTTGCAGAGAGAAATTGCAGAAAGTAACAACATAGAAAACTTACTTTGAGATTATGCAGTAAAACTGTACCATCTTCAAGTCCCCAGACAACAGCCTTGCCATTAGGACGGCAGCATAATGATGTTATAAATTTACCTGGAGTAGAGTAGAACGATTAAGAAAAGACAGAATTGATGACACACATTGAAATGTGCAAAGAAAGTGAGTTCATCATAAACAAAGAACAGAGAGAGAGAGAGAGAGAGAGAGCGAGAGAGAGAGAGAGAGAGAGAGAGAGAGGATGAATAATTTGTTCCCAAAAAAAAAGTAAAATAAGAGGAAAGATAGAGCACACACATTAACCAACAAAATGCTAATCAAAATTTGTGAAGTGAGGCAAAACATCACAACTGTACAAAATAACCAAGAGGGATATTGGTCACTTGATATGGGATTTCTTTGGGCTAGTAGGTTGTCTAAAGCGAGGGAATCTATATCTTGTTGGCAGGCTCAATTCAATATCTGAATCAAAAAAATAAAATAAAAATCGCTGTTCAACTATGGAACCTCAAGGTGGAGTGGATGGACGAAAGCTTACTTCAGGCGATGATTAAAAGTGTAACTTAAGATCTTATCAGACACCATTCAGGATTGGCTCGAGTACTATATTGCACTCAAGACATTCTCCATATCCAGAAGACAATATGACGAGCAAAGCATTCAGATGTTTCCGGAGAAAAAATCTCCTCTATAAATTTTTCCAGTGAGAATAGACAGCAAAAATAGCCAGGCCAGGCATCTAATCCTAATCTCTTAGCCCCTTACTAATTTGAATTACCAAAAGATTAAGTCATATAGGAACTTAACATACTCGGATGCAGCTCCCTTACCCTCCTAGTCTCTTTGCATTCTCCAATTCCTTCCTCTGTCCCTCCTGACCAAATTGTCATACAAGTACGCAGCATAGCTCGAGATATATCCTATTCAAAAGTTGAACTCCCACCGCCAACTTGATTAATCACAATGATGTGATGAAATGCCCTACTGTAATGAAAAAAGATAAATTAAACTTCAAGCAATACAAAACATGAGAAGCTTTCGCCTATAGTCTATATTTCAGTATCCACTAAGTCTCTCATTGTAGGGCACGCTCAGTCAGTAAAAAGAATGCTCAATCAGTAAAAGAAGAGGAGCCAGCAATAAAATTACATCTTGAGAGTTGCCATTAGAAATCTAAGAAATCTTTTAGATGCCTGATGACATTTATATGGTCTTCTAAAGGGGCTAAACCTGCCAACTCCAAGTGGGCATCAAGCATTTCTGCATCTGACATAGCTAGTCTATCTAGCATAAATGGCATCCCCTCCTATTCATGCTAATTATTTTCATGGACACTTTAACTGGTGTACGAAGAAGGGCAACAAGATGGCCATACAGGAGTATGGTACACTTACAGTCGGTGCAGATGACTGTCGGCTAGGTTACGGAAAAAATCTCCCAAGGCAACAACCTGGTTGAGAAGTTGATGAGAATCTATCATGCCTGGAAATAAAATCCCTCGATTCAACTAATACCGAAAAGGGTAGCAACTCCTTCGTTTTCTAGATTTTCCACTCGCACCACCATCATTCACTCTTCGTTTCTGTGTGAAAAGACCAAACTCCTTAGTTCGACGTTCACCTTATCATTTAGTCTTCCAAGCACTTTATACCTCTATATTCGTCTAATTCTCCATCAAATGCAATTAGAGCTAGATTGGGAATTACAATGGTTCCTATGGCGAAAAAGGAAGCGCGGCACATTTAGGAAAAGCGAAAGAAGTAGAACGAGATAAGGGCAATGACTCACAGGGCACACCAAGCCATCGTTGAAGAAACGAACACACTGAATAAAGAGAAGAGAGAAATTTTCTCGAATCGAAGCAATTACCAGGAGAGGTTGTCCCCAGCCTCTTGCCAATTGAAGCGACGAAGCACCACCCACCTCCGAGTCCTCCGTGTGACCATCGCCAGCAAATCCTTCTCCGGATTCCATTCAACTCACGCCATCTTCACTTAATGCCCATCGGAAGAAATCGAGTGATAGCTTCACCAAACCGAATTGGAAGACAATCGAATTGACCTTGAAGCTGAAACGGAAGCACGTGCCGGGCGACCCTTCTTCGTCGGTCTCCCATTGCTAGAAAGCTCCGCCTGCTGGAGCAAACCGCGAGGGAGTGTACAGAAGCGTCCGGGCGAAATGGGCGGGCGGACTTTATAACTGTATTATAGCCCTGTCAAACAATGCCCAGACTCGCCGGACATCACATTGATGCGAATGCGGTGGTGGATTAGTTGTTGAAATGTGAATATGTAAAAAAAAACCAATGTGATAATTGATCCTCATTTATCATTTGAACAGAAAGAAATATTGTTACGCCCGAACCTTAACGGGCACGCGACATCCGCCTCGGGTCGATTCAAGCGGCGTCCTGGGAATGTCGCTGACCTCAAAACACCATCAGAGATTTACTACCACAGCGGATATCAATAAATAAACCCGGACAATTAAGACTAGGGAATCAATCAGGGAGAGTGAACATATTCGTTCCCATTTACCCAAACTTATACCAAAATATTTACAATATCCATTATTATTACAAGCACACCGAACCAGTACTATTAACTTCCAAAATACAAAAAGGATAGCATTTTAGATCAGCATTATCCAAAAATGGGGCATTCTCAAATTATTGCCTCGTTCCCAGAGCTAGTTGCTACGCCCACTCAGAGACGTCCACTTTGACTCACTGTCCTCGGCATCACCACATGAATCCTCCTCCGCTGTTTATTCACCCGACGGTTCCGAGTCGGCCTCAATATGATCATGGCTCAGGCAGGGGCTCTGAAATTGTCGGTTGAAACAACCGTGAGACACTTCTCAGTAAGTACACCTCTAAACCCAACCTAGGCTATCACGTACCTCCAGACAATTTCGCAAAACACACAAACATACACACATACCACATAATCACATAGCAGGCACTTTAATACAATCACAAGCATGCACAATTTTCATTTTGAGCACTCGTTCCATTCTCATCATGTCCCATCCACATTCCTCATGGTGTCCCGCGTACACTTACATGCCTCAAGTACACTGCGATCGTTTATCACCACACTCCCCGGCCAGTACTCATTCATGCCTTAGGCCCCGATCGCAACCCTAGGCATCAAGCGCCCCGGGCCCGATCTCAACTCAGCCCCGCCAAATGCGACAGGCCTACATGATTGAAACCCGAGCTTAAGATGCCTCGGTCCAATCCCGGTCTCACCCGAAATAATCATGCCTCGGACCGACTCTCATATTTACTTTTTCAAACCTCGAGTCTGTGCCAAATGCATTAGACCCTCGTGATCGCTGCCGAGTTTATGATACTCGGCCCGATCCCAACCTCGCACTTTCACCCTTTCACATACTTTTCACAATCACTTGCCATACCGCAATTTCCTTTCTACTCAAGTCCATGCTCAATGCACATTTACTACACTGAACTGACCTAACCCACGGGATTCGTGCACACATCATTTCACACATAAAACATGCTCACTCAGCAAATCACCACGACCAATGTCAATAATTAATTCAGTTTAACTCACGTGTGCACCAAACAAGCATATTCAGTCACTTAATTGCACAACAGTATACTCAATTTAATTACCACAATTCACTAAAAATTTAAATATACATCCAAACGATAATTCCCAGTTTTCTCCAATCAAATGGCGTCGGATTAATTCCGATCCTTCACAGGACTTTCTCGCCATAATTTCTAGGTTCAAAAATTCAACTCGCGCCTCAATTGAACCCTCACAGCCCGTGAACAGTAATTTACAGCTGGTGAACAGTATTTCGAGGCATATGAACAGTAATTCGCAGCCCCAATTTTCTGAATTTCTAATAAATATTGTCCGAATTAATTCCTAATGCTCGCCATAAAATTTCCACTCCCTATTCATGCCATTCCGCGCCTAATTCCATACTGATTTTGTCCAAAATCATCCGCGATACCCAAAATCCTAAATTAGGTTTAGGCGCAACTTACCCGTGTTCTAGACTTTCATGGCTAGAGCGGGAAGCGGCCCCTCAATCGGGGATAACGGCGACAATGTACAACTCTCGGGTGGTGGCGATCAGCTTAGACGGGCGACGGGCGGGGCTTGGGCGTGGCTGAGGGTCTCACGGCCAAGAGAGAGAGAGAGAGGGAAACCGAGAGAGAGAGGGACGGCGGGAGGGGTGATGGTGGCGTACGGCGACGTGGACGGTGGCTTGAGGGTGGTCCGGTGTGGCGGTGGCGAGCGGCGGTGCCGGCGGTGAGAGAGAGGGAGAGCACACGGTGGAGGGGGAAAATCTCACGGGGGGGGAAGTTCACGGGAAAAGGGGGAGGAGAAAGAAGAAAGGGAAGAGAGAGAAAGGGGTCAAGGGTTTAAATATTAATTTTGACCACTTTTTGGCAATTTACCAAATTGCCCTTCTCTCACACAACTAACCCTTTATTAATTCCCAAGGGTAAAATGGTCCAATTCTCCGTTTCTTGCCCAAATTGAATTTTTTTCGAAGGATTTGAGCGCACAAAAAATTCACACGTGACACGTGCAACGTCGTCCTATTGTTCCGCATGACTTCCTAATTTTCCGTGTCCAATTTGGGCAAAAATTCAATAATTAAATTCTATTAAACGTGACTCGGCGTTTCTCGAGCTAACGGGCGGCTTGCTGGGGAAATTCGCGAAATTGACTCATGACTGATACTAAATCGAAGTCACGTGCAAGTCCGTCCGATGCGTGGCGACTCGGTTTTCATTAAAATCGCAAAGATCAATCACTTGATCCGAGGGATACGATCGTTCGGTATAATTTCGAATCATTCGTCAAGTCGTTTCGTGGTCCAACGGAATCACCTGCGATCCACTACTAGGACAGTGGCGAACTAACCCCCTAACTATCCTTGAATCGGCTAACAGTGGCTCAAAATATCACTTTCGCGATTTAATGGTCAAAATCCATTCACGATCGAATTTTCTTTAGTCGTGTGAATTTAATTCCTCTGTTAGCCTTTCCTAATAGTTAGCATTCCCAGAAATGATCAGTTCGGGCAAGAAATTTACTACGAAGCATATCTCATAAAACTCGATTATTTAATAAATTCCAATTGGCGGAATTTCGGAATGTCACAAATATGCTCCTGAATTATTCGAATCGGGCGCCAAGGTTAGCATGACTTTTTTCCGCCCAATTGGAAAACAATTGAAACATTGAAAAAATAATCCGCTTAAAATTCTTACTGCTTAGACCAAAAGCAAAAAAAAAAAAAAAAATGTCTTGTTGCAAATAGGTGGAGCTTATCGAACAATTGCAAATTCAAATGATCATACCAAATTATTGCCTCGGTTAACTTTATCATGTTCATCGTAAAATCAATTCACAGGCCCGAAAATGCTGCCACTGTAGATCGTTATTTGGCTGGATCAATCAACCGGGTAGGAACGCAAACATTTTTCGAACGCGATTGCATCATGTGACGGTAAGCTACAGCACGCAGATTTCAGGCACTTTTATGGATCCAGTCGCTTTTTAGGTCTAGAGACGCCGTGCGTGCCATAACTATCTTGTCATGTAGATGGATTGTTGGTCTCCCAAATGGATTTCAACCTTTGCAGGTAGCTGATAGACAAGCGGGGTTTGGAATGACTGCTCGGTACGAGCTCTACGTCGATATGCTCTCTCGGTGTTTGAAGCCGGACTTTGTACCCCAGGTCATATCTGACCGGATGATCCCTTACTGCATAAGAAGTCCTCTTAAGTTGTTGATTCGCAGCAATGCATATTCAGGGATGACTTTATCCAAATAATGTCTACTTTCTGGACTTCATCAGCTGCGTGAGGTCTATCGTGTAGTCTATCGGTTGATGGAATTGAAAATGGACAATTCAATACTCTTGCATTAAAATG
The DNA here is from genome assembly GCA_024733475.1 of Syzygium grande. Taxonomy (NCBI): domain Eukaryota; kingdom Viridiplantae; phylum Streptophyta; class Magnoliopsida; order Myrtales; family Myrtaceae; genus Syzygium; species Syzygium grande. The sequence continues at coordinate 122,262 of JAMXDD010000012.1, forward strand.
AATCGGAAGAGAACTCGATCATCCAAATTAACTTCTCGCCCACGTGTCTATTCACCTGCGCATGATCTATAATCAACTAAATTATGTACACGTGGAAATCGTTCCTTGAACCCTTAAGGACAACCCAAACAGTTCTAACTCTGTCTGTCCGTAAGTGTCGATGTCGAGGAAAAGCTTGGCAGGCTTCAATGTACAAATTGCAAAATGGGTTTGTCGAGGAATTAGTGTCCGACACCAGTAAGTTTATCAAACAGAGAAATACCACCAAAAATCTTCACCCATGTCCACATTGATGCCAATGCCTTTTGTCACAGGTCCGTCCAAATTTGCCATTAAAAAATCCGACGTGATGACTTGTGCGGACAACTGAAGGTAAATGGAGCTTATGTGGATTTAGAAAATTCCACCACCAAGCTTAATTTTGTTTAGTATGACACCAATATCCCAAGCTTTTTTTTTTTTTCGTGTCACCAATGCCTCAAACATATTCCGTCTCTCCATACGCGTTGCTCTTTGGTATTTGTCACCTAATTAGAGCCAAAAGCTGCCTACGACAAGGGGCAGACATATTTAAGATCCATACGTCAAAATTATGGAATTTTTGTTAAGTCTAAACAGAATTGTTAACCAAATCAGGTACTAGTCATGTCTGAAAACTTAAACATCGATAGATTGACATTCTTAAAAACACGACGTGGTTTTGTCGTCTTTTTCATGATGATGCACTTAATTAAATTCCCATAATGTTTCCAATCGCAGAAAGCATATCAAGACATGATATATGAATATATGAAAAAAAAAATAAGAAAATTACCAAAAAAGTCATAAACTTATTACAATTTTGCCTATTAACTTTTTTTTTTGGCCAATTGAGTCATAAAACCTTTTGCATTTATGTCAATTCAGTCCATCCAACCAATTTTGATTGTAAATCACTCACATGAATGCTTGCCATCCTACGTGATGTAGCTAAAACTGACGTTGATAATTTTAAATAATATTTTAATATTTTTTTCGATTTATTTATTTATTTTCTCTTATTTTTATTATTTTTTTCTTTCGTTTATTCTTCTAGCTGGTCCTCCAACCTGGGCGACCAGCTAGAGATGAGGGACCTCGTTGTCGCTTGCGGTCTTGCGACCCAAGCGGACCTCATCGGGGTCATGCAACCTCCGCCGGCCCTCACTTGGGTCACACGCTGATTGTCACGGGGTCGCCGCACGAGGTCATGCAACCTTGATCGACGGTGTCGGGGTTAGATTTGGCTCGCCTGGCAACCTGAGCCCTTTGCTATAGCCGATGAAGGATTCGAATTCCTTTTAATTAAAAAATATAAAAATTGCAACCAAAGCCCTTTGCAAATTTTCTTTTACCAAACATTACTCAACCCAAAGTTGCTTTACAAAAGATTTTTACCAAATGCAATTTGCATTTCTCTAAAAGCCTTTAGACTAAAAGGCCTTTGCATGTCCTTTGTCAAAATAGTGAACCAAACACCCTGAGAGCTAGCAAAGGAAGACTTGTCAAACAATGGCATTCTAATCCTGCATCTTTGGCCGAACCATGCCCCCCTCCTTAGGACTTACCTATCTTCTTGAAATTCGTCATCCATGCCCGTGCTGGTTTGAACGCTTTTCGATATTAGGGGATGATGCCACCAGCAGTTGTTGAAAGTCATTTGAAATAGGCACACCCAGGAACATAGAGCTGATTTCACAACTAAAACCCGGCTAACAAAATCAGTAAAGAGAGAGAGATGATTCAATTGGAAGTCCAGTCTACTAGGGGTGTCAAAAAAACCTGGGCGGCCCTACCCGACACGGCCCGGCCCGACCCTACTAAAAATTTGGGGTATTTTTGGATCGGCCTTAATCTTCTTCGGATAGGGCCTTTTAGGAGTGGATAATGTTAGGAACCAGCGGGTTTTTACACCGCTGCCCAAAAACACCTCTGTCCTTTTTGAGCCCTAATTTCCACCCTCTTTCTCTTCCGTTCCTTCTTGTGCCTCGCTTGCTGTCATCCTCTCTTCTCTTCCTCGTCCATTGCATTCACTCAAACACCATCTACGCATCCAAGAGGCCTCGACTAATGTTGTTCCTCGGGGGAGATCTTGGTGAAAAGCGATGGCCCACAGCGGGAAGCGAGGGCAGCGAGCTTTTAAAAAGAAGAAGAGCAAGACATTGGGGTGAGGTGGGGTGCATGGGGGGCGTGGTGAGGGGTGGGGCGGAGCTCGTTGAGTACGTCTCTCCCTCTCTCTGTCGCTCACTCTCTCTGGCTGTTTCTTTTTTTTTTCTTTTGATGCTTCGTCGGGATCTTGCGCCAGCTTCGGAGGTCGTCATGTCGGCGCTCTTGATGATGGGGCCTTTGCGATCGGGCGGGGCGGCCGGGAAGCCAATGAGGGCTTCCGGTCGTCGGACCCTGGGCTCGCCCCAGGGGTTAGGCGATTTCTTCTTGGACTCGGTGACGGCGCTCTTTTCGTTTGCTCCCGGCCTTCTAGGATGGTGATTGGTGGAGAGGCATTGCTCAACTGACACGGCAAATGCAAAGAGAAAGGCGGAGGAGGAGGTACGAATAAGCCCTAAAAATTGGACTGTAAAAAAAAAAAAAGTTTAACCTAACCCAACCCGACCCCGACTCTATTCTTGGGTATATCTTCAGCAGGTCTTAGCCGGGTCGGTCGGATCGGGTTAGGTCAAGCGCACCCTCAGATATTTCAAGTCAAGTCGGGTATCATGAAAGCCCGACCCGATCCATTTTATTGACACCCCTACAGTCTATCAATTCACAGTAATGGATGGCTTAGGTTGACTTCAAGATACGTTACATCAAAGCTATTACAATGTAATGAAAATGCATTAAGCTACACAAAATGAAAAAAGAGCACAAGGTAGTAAGGACAAAGATCCAGCCATCCAGGAAGCCAAAATTATACATTGTTGTAACATAATTTTGTCTACGGAATTGAAATAATGCATGGCATACAAAATTTGAATGATAGGATCAAGTGATCGGCACATGATGGGGGCATCTCATAGCTTTCTGTCCAAGCATATGCCTCACTTGGAAGTCTTCTTTTTACGAAACGAACTTCCCTCAACACTGTCGCCATCTCCTGTGGTAGTATAACATCCATTTTATGCTTTGCAAATGTCTACGCCTAATAAAGGTATGTAATAAAAAATGCTGAACCAGCTCACTTATTCCTTCAGGCACGCAACAACAAATACGAAGCCTTTCTCGATCTTGCTTCACCAACACCAGCTCTTGCCCCTCCCACTCTCAATCCAAAAGGTATTCTCCTATGATAGTATAACATCCATTTTATGCTTTGCAAATGTCTACGCCTAATAAAGGTATGTAATAAAAAATGCTGAACCAGCTCACTTATTCCTTCAGGCACGCCACAACAAATACGAAGCCTTTCTTGATCTCGCTTCACCGACACCAGCTCTTGCCCCTCTCACTCTCAATCCAAAAGGTATTCTCTTTTCCTTCTGTTGTCCTACAAATACGGCTTTTTGGGCCACACCACTAATCCGGGAGTACCCCAGAATCTCAGGTGAAACTTAAAAAGCCGGAAGCCAAAGTGTGAAAAAGCCTCACGTTTTACCTGTCATTGCTTCTGATGTAAATATCAATTGGCATAGTGTAAAAAACTCTCATTCAAGCATCTGTCGGGTTGCGGTGAAGGATGAAACAAGACCTGCGGCCTGCACAGGTAAAACATCACTGAATGCCGATAAGGCGGCAGCTGAACTGTCCTTGAATATGCCCACTTGACCATCAGTCAGGATGGATCCCAGTTTCAATGTGTGCTCTCCAAATCTGCGGCTAACCTGGCCAATTGTGAGAGAAAATAATATCAGATGTATGTCATAGAACATGGAAAAAGATTTTCTTTCCAAAACACCTAGCCAAATATCTGACATCTCTGAAATTAAAATCTTCACACAATTACAATGTTCGGCAAAAAGCCAATGTCTACTCCCGATGTACCCAAACAACATGAAGTACATGGTACTATCTCAATGCAAAACTACGCAAACAAGCTCAAAAAAGGAAGGCCAAAGTTATAAACTTTTATCACCACTTTCAGCCAGTTACACCACCGAGTTTTCTTGCACTTTGTCCCAAACTATTGGTACTTGTTACATTCCATGTCACAAATGACTCGGTTAACTCAAACAGTAATACATGCAATGAAACAGAAAACCCCCAATAAACACCCCGACAACCAAAGACATAATCAAATTTAAAATTATGAGTTTTAAGAAAATATCAAAGCTGAAAGATTAAGTCCAAATAGAGCTTGCTTAGAAAGTTAGACGCATCATCTCCAACACAGATGTTCACGTCACAGCGCTATAAAGCAGGTAGATGACTAGCCAGGGACATGATAAAATAATATATAACAAGGCAAAGAAAAAGAAGCAAAAGAAAGAAAGCACACTCACCTGCATAAAAGACTTCAACAATGGAGTTTGCAACTCTAGAAGATGATCTGCCGTCCAAATCATTTGTTCAAGAAATTTGTCCATTACTATAAGATTTCCGACTCTTCAATGAAAAATGTTCTATAGAAACACCAGTAGTTGCTTTAGATGTCCTCCTAGAAGACAATGCAGGTACACTGCAGACAGAATTTGATAACAAGAGATGCTTTTCTTGAGATAATCTGGTCACAAAAGCTCAAATATTTATCCTGTAAACACAAACACATGGAAAGGTATATTTAACCTGATTGGAAGTATTTAAACTGGGGAACTGTGGAGCATCTCGTAATATTTGATTCTGCATTCGAGGGCAGTTTCTGCACTGTATCCACATACAACCGATTAAGTTGCACAAAGAACCTGAAGAGGACAGCATGCCGTAAATATGACTGTCTCTCATTCTCCCACAGATATGGCTCTAACCTTTGATGAATGAACAAGAAAACACTATTAGGTAACTGCAACAAAATGAAGAGTTATAATCACAAAACTATCTATTGGGATGTAAACATAACTCAGCTAATACCAGATAGATGGTCCAAGGGTGTCAATTAGCTATTTCTTCTTACATTTTAACATAGTAAGTAGACCACCAAAAGAAGGTAAAGATTGTAACTATTTTCGGTGAATTCATTTGAAGTCATCACTGATAACCCTAGGGAATTTTAATGTGTCCCACCTTCTTCCCTTGCCTCTCATGTTCATCCTTTTCCACCCTTTCCGAAAAAAGCATTTAGTACACAATCAAACAAAACTACAACTAATTGCACAAAATTGAGCATCATCATCTAAGCATCATTTACATGTGAAAGAGCAGTTCAGATATCAGAATAATCTCACATGCAATAACTTCTACCCAGGTTTAACAAAAGGGCAACCGCTTGACCATGAAAGAATTCTTTCTATTCCTACTGTTGTCATTTACCCTCTAATCTAAGCACGGATCATATAAAATCTTCATCTCTTAGCTTAAAAGCCACTCTTTCAAACAAATTTAAATGAAAAAAAGAACCAATGTTTTAAACTGTTGGATGCAAATATTTGTGAGAAGCGAGATTGGATTTTGTAGAAACATCTTGGAGTACCGTCTGCTTATAGAATATGTAATGCAAAAAACAAATCCAGTAACTTACGTGAGCCAGTCTATGGGATTCAATCTCTGTGAAAGACAATGTACCAATCCATCCATACATGTTCTGATGGCAGACTTTTTCTGTCTTTGATCCTTTTGCCTAAACGAATACTTCGGCTTTGAACTTCTAGACAACTCCTCATCCGTAGTGGAATCACCTCCAGAAAGAATATCATAAACAAACTTTAAATCTAACATAACTTGCAAAGCTCCTTTATTTGATCACTTTAGATCCATTAGCTTCTTCAGTAGAAAGGTAGTTTCCCTATATATCAGTCACCTGTATAAGCAAAAACAGTCAGTTAATAAACACCAGATTAAAATAAGCTATAAACATGAAGCAATCACAAAAACCACTGTCCACAGAATTGAGTAAATGAAAAAGTCAAAAGACACAACTTGTAAGACGTTATTCATTATGGGGAAAGTTAGAGGACTTTATAATATCGTAAGACCTAAACCACTATAAATCAGAAAAGGCTCTTTACAGCTTCTCCAGGCAATAGTAATCATGACTTTCACAAGGCTCTTTACAGTGACCTTGGTCAACATTTGCATTTGAGCACTGTGGCTGGCGAGGGTCGTTGTAGCTCGCCGGCTATTGGACTCTAATAAGATTTGTTAAGCTTATCCTACTCAGATTGCCCTATCGATCAGTCCACTTAATTTGACATTGGCAGACATGAACCACAAACATGGATTGCCATCTCTATTAGCAGCTAAATGTTCGTTGAGCAAGCTTGCTGTTCGCATGCATCATGCAGCTTTTGAGCAATTCAGAATCTTTCCCGACAGAGATCAGAGAAGAACACATTCTGATAATAAAGGATTGTTGCAGGAAGAATTTCTAGTTGAGAAGTAGTGATGGTAATGTTAAAGTAATAACATAGAAAACTTACTTCAACATCATGCAGTAAAAACGTACTGCGTCTTCTAGTCCCAAGACAACAACTTTGCCATCAGGACGCTAGCATAATGATGTGACGAAATGCCCCTCTGTAATCAGAAGAAGATAAATTTTCAAGCAACACAAAATTTGAGAAACTTTCCAGACTAGACTCTACATTTTAGCAATGCAAAACGTGAGAAACTTTCCAGACTATACTAAATCTCTGCTTGTAGGGAACGCTCAATTAGTACAAGAAGAGGAGCCAGAAGTAATATTACATCGTGAGTCACCAACAGAAATCGAAGGGAAACTATATAGATGCCTGACGACATTGAGACGGAATTCTGCATGGGCTGAACCTGCCAACTCCATGCTGGCATCTAGCATTTCAGCATCTGACATAGCTAGACTATCTAGCATAAATGACATCCCCTCCAAGTCGAGTTCTTTATTTTTCATGGACACTTCAACTAGTCCACCGAAAAGGGCAACAAGTTGGCAAAACAGGAGTATGGTACACTTCCGGTTGGTCTAAATGATCATTGGTTAAGATATAGAAAAAAAATCCCCTAAGGCACCAACCTTGTCTATAAGTTGACAGGAATGTATCGCTGCTATAAATAAAAGTCCCTCCATTCAACAGATATCAGCTTGGAATTATTTACTTGCAACTAAGTCATCTCTAAATTTCATCTTGTATCACCATCATTCACTCTTCATTTTTGTGTAAAACACCAATTCCTTAAGTTCAACGTGGTCTTCTCGTTCAGACATTCGAGCACTTTACCTCTATGTTTGTCCAATTCTCCATTGAATGCAATTTGGACCAGAAGGAAGCGCGGCACATTTAGGAAAAGCGAAAGAAGTAAAACGAGATAAGGCCAATGACTTAGAGGGCACAATAAGCCATCGTTGAAGACAAGAACATACTCAATAGAAAAAAAGAGAACTTTCTCGAATTGTCCACGGCCTCTGCCAATTGAAGCGATGAAGCACCACCTTCTCATCCTCCGTGACTATGGCCAGCAAATCCTTCTCCGGATTCCACTCCGCCATCTTCACCTGCCAATCAGAAATCAAATAAATATCATAAAACAGAGGCCGAACAGTCAAGTCAACCGCCCATTAGGTCGCAAAAGCACATAGAATGGGAGCTGAACCTGAGAAGCCAGCGAGTCCGAGAGTATGCAGAGAATATTGCAGAAGAGGAACAGGTTGGAGAGAAAATAAGAGAGACAGACAAACTGACTTGATTACAGGAGTGGAGGCTGACAGTTTCAGCTCCGAAAAGCTTCTGTCAAATATAATACAGGCAACGTGGGATGACAATATGCTGACAACCTTTACCATTCCAAGGATGCATTGTCAGGGTTTGGACAAGTTCCTGGAACATCGAGCTCCAGATCCTTTGATGATTTTGATTCCTTTTAGAAATGCCTTGCGAAAGCTCTCTTGGATATTTCAGCATTTACATCAAGCAGTGGAATGATAACTGAATTCTGCCAGTGAGTTAGATGAAATCAGTCCAGCAACTAAGATCACCAAACTACTAATAATACTCTGAAGTTTACGGATCTGTGTTTGTCAAACTCGATATACTTTTTGAACTCTTTGGATCCAACTAATGGGGCATCTGCCATCAGAAACCACAGAAGCCTTGATCAAATTAGAATAGTGAATTCAACACAAGTTGCTTGCTTTTGTGGGACATGGTATGATCCTTTTCTCATCATTATGTGCTATTCATGCATTAGAATTGATGCAAGACAGTTTTCAAATGGCATATAGGATACCGAAACATTTCCTGAGGAAACTTATGGAATTGCTTCCTCTTTTTTTATTTTTAGCATGTACATGCACTAACAAAAACTTATGCACAATATAAGGGATTATTTTCACAAGATGAGTTGATTATGTCAAAAGACGTTCTAGTTAATGTCTTGCTTGGCTCAAAAGTTCAGGCATATGACAGATGGCTTTACCAACTCTACAAACATCAAGATGCATTCTTTGGAAGAATGGTGTTTGTTTCATTTCTGCCCTTATGTAGTTTGCAGGTGGATTTGATTCAGAGACAATGCAAGCGTAAAATGTGTGGAACATAATGGTTGGACAAATTTTATCCCAAGTCAGTAGCGTATGCATACTAAGGGATGCCCTGTCAACATGCTCCTTTTGCACCGTAAATTCACTCGTAAGGGTACCTTAGAAACATGCAGTCACGAACTGCATGATGAGTGCAAAGCAAACTAAAACCTCACATAAGAAGGACCGCCATATAGGGTCCTTCATTTAGCATTTCTCGGCCTATACGATAACCTTTGGCATGCTATCAGATATCTGTATGCATCAGTTTTTATTCAATACCTCCAACATTCCAGAATCAATCAAACATCGAGAATCTTTATTTTTCTACATAGGATGAAGGATCCTACCCGAAGACTAATGACAAATGATGCGCTTAGAAAGCCTTTTCTTCTATTTCCGTTGCTGGCATGATAAGCAGAATCATATTGCCAAAGCACACATTGACTTCCATGAACATCTCCCCCGAATACCTTGAATCCAAGTAAGGATACAATCATGACATTGTCAACCAGGAAATACAAATGAAAATTGGGCGGTAGATCTCAAAAGAGCAAAGGTAACTTACACCTGCTTTATGTACCTTTAGTTAGAAAATATGGACCATTTCAAATTATATTACTCACACGGCTCACCGAAATGGATATCCAATTAACTTTCGCTCGTAATTTCGATAAATCCGCACTCCAGATAATTCTGGAATTGTTTTGAGTGACTCGCATCCACCGATCCTCAGTTCTTCCAAAAACTCCAACCTATCGAGGCCTTGAATTTCGGCTAAGTTTTTGCATGCATCGTCTAATACCTTGACCTCCGGATTTTGGAAGGTCTAGCATTTTAATTGAAACGTTCTCGAGAGACATCCGGGCTTTCCAAAAACTCGAACCTATCGAGGCCTTGAATTTTGGCTAATTTCTTGCAAATCCGCAGCTAATCTCTTCAAACTCCCGGATTTTGGAAGGAGCGACCTCTCAATGGAATCGCACTTGAAGATATTCGGGCTTTCCAAAAACTCCAACCTATCAAGGCCTTGAATTTCGGCTAATTTCTTGCACCACGAAGCATCTAATTTCTTGAGGGCTCTTGGATTTTGGAAGGAGCGACCTCTCAATGGAAAAGCGATGTGAGATAACCAAGCTTTCAAAAACTCCAACCTATCGAGGCCTTGAATTTGGCTAATTTCCAGCACCGTCAAGCATCTAATCTCTTCAAACTCCGGATTTTGGAAGGAGTAGCCTCTCAATGGAATAGCACCAACAGACAGTCAAGCTTTCCAAATATATCAATTTGTCAAGTTCAAGACCTCGAACTTCAACTAGATTCTTGCAATTAAAGGCGATAATGTCCTTAGATGGATAAACCGTGAAACATCCCTTTGTTTTAATAGATCGTGACTCTCAAGCGTCCAAGAATTCCAACTCGAAGGAGTGTTTAGGGATTGTGGTAATTCGATTCTTCAATGTCTATCGGTTGGGAGCATTACGAATTCTCTACTAGTGTTGATGGAAGCACTGGATGCACTCGAACTTTGAGAATGAAACTCGTAGTTGCTTGAGATGGGTTAGGTGGGAAAGTGAGGGCAATTTGGGGCTTCCCTGGTGATGCCCAAATCGCATTAAATTTGGAAGGAAGGTCGTCCAAGCAGCGATTGCGGTTGTTGCGTTGACGAACATCAAGGCGTCGTAGGGAAGAAAGATTGCACATGCTCTCCAGACAATTCCCCTTCGATCTGAAGCAATGCGAAAGCGTAACTCTCGGAGCTTTCTCAACCTCCCAATACCCTTGGGTAATTCTTCTATACCGGTGTAAGAAATCTCCGGAATCTCTAGATTCTCCGGAGACTCTTCTGCTGGAAGCTTTCTAAAGGACCCACACGCATTCAAATCCAAGCGAAGGAGGGCCTTCATGTCTCCAATTGAAGGATCGATCCGCTTGGTCTCCGACAACCCAAGAGGATGAGAACCTCCAAATGCTTAAAAGCGAGAGGAAGATCGTATTTTCAAGAATTCACAAAATGAGAGGTCGAGATATTTGAGCTTCTCTATTTGGTAAAATAAAAACAATAATGATTTTCAAGGGGTTAATCTCGGTGACTATGATTCAAAAGAAAGCATACATGGAAAAAAAAAAAAAGAAAGACTTGTTCTTACCATGAAATAACTCCATCCTTCCCATTTCTTATTTATCTTGCGTACATGGAAAAAAAATGAAAAAGACTTGTTCTTGCCATGAAAGAACTCCACCATTTCCATTTCTTATTTATCTTCTTTGTATGACAAATCGAGTACACTAATAATTTTTTACATCAAAATTTTTTACTTCAAAATTCATGGGACATTTTTGCCATCTAAGCCATTTTAATTCCTTCATTGAGTCTTTAAAATCTCCACTAAGTTGTGCCCCCTCCATATGAAGGAATCTTAGATTCGTCAATTTTTTGAATTGTTCTTCCGTGTAAATGTCGCCATCTCGCTCGGTTGTTTTGTCGGAGCCTTCTGAGTTGCCTTTGCTAAGATCAATCGCCTCAATCTTGTCCGTTCCCTATTAGCAAGAACCTTCATTAATACTAAATCCAACTAAAGTAATCGAATATCTTTTGTTCATATGGCTAGCTATGTGAAGATATGATTTTCTTTATACGCCAATAAACAGTATTTAACAGAAATATATATTTTTCTCTCTATAAATTTCATATTAATTTTGTGTATATTACTCAACTGAGCTACTCACATGATTAATAAAGAAATAACATATACTCTTATTTTCCATTAGAGTACTAACTAATTACAAGAAACTGAAAATTGTGATAGTAGTAATATTAATGTATTATGTAGTTATTATTTTAAGAACAGTAACTTGAAATATTGTTAATTAATTATTTTCTAATTATAAATAACTAAGACAATAATATTAGTTATATTAATATTCTCTACAACTTATTATTTTATCATAAATTTTAGTTTAACTATAGATTACAATTTGATATAATCATAATTATAAATAATCGAGTACTCAAGTATAATAAATATAATAAACAGACCCTAACAACTTTTGATGTATATTAAAAAAAAATTAATAGTGGAAAGTGCAAAAAGCATTTTTAGAATGTGAAAATTGAATTATTAGCTACAAGCCTCCATGGAATAGCTTTTCCTTAGCCCCCGGGAATAACTAGTCCCGATTTTGAGAGAATAGTAATTTCTAATCTATTTTTGAACCACATGAAGGAATAATTGCTTCATCAGAATAGATTGGAAATAGAATAGTTATTTCTGTGAAGCAAAAAGTGTAGCAAGCTTTCACAAAAAAAAAAAATCGCTTTTTGCATAAGAAGTCAAGAAGTAAAACACTTTGGATTTCCACATGTCAATTTCTTGAACCAGAAAATTTTGTTATTATACTTCAGAATGTTGAAAGATTTTATGGATACTTGTAGGTGATTGACATAATAATCTGGAAAGGAATCAGATCTCAATACCTAAAAGGAATCCAAGAGAAGAGTAACTATTAAAAAAAAAATAGAAAGAAAGACATCTTCAACAGAAGTAATCTACTCACATTAGTCATTTCCCCATAAATTTCCCTTTGAAAATATCAAGATACCCTATCTATTTTCAAGATTTCTTTGGATGGCGTGTAACTTTCTTCACCTTCAAAAATCAATAGCTAGAGTTTGGCCAAATCCGAAATAAGCCCAACCTTTTGTACTTGCGACAAAAGTAGCAAAACCTTTCAAGCGTCTAAAAAAAAGCCTAACCTTTTACATCTACAACAAACATAACATAACCTTTCAAACGCAATAAAAATAGCCCAACCATTTAACCAAAGAACCAAGCTGAAACCTATTACAAATTGCATCCATCATCATCGTTAAATTGCCACAGGTACCATACATTGCTCACTATTTTAATATACACAGTGAGCCATGTCAACCCACACCAAAAAAGATGTCGTGTTTTATTTTATAATCTTAGTAATAAACTTTGTTTATAATCTTTGTTACAAAATTCCCGGCCTTTTATTAAAACAAGTTGTGGTCATGATTAACGCAGTTCATTGTGCATGTTCACACAATGAGCTATGTAGGATGACGTGAGGCGATTTAAAGTGAGAATAGGCAGAATTGATAGCGGGTTTCATTTTTGTCCCATGAGTGAAAGGATGAGTTAGAGGTAATCATATTTTCATCCCCCGTTCAAAAGGCTGGGCTTCTTTTTAGGATTTTTTCAACTTGTGTTATCTTTATCCCAAGTGCGAAAAGTTGTACTTTTTTAATTTGGCTGTGTACTCATTAATATCGAAGGAATGAGTTATGAATGTGTTTTCCTTGTGATCTAATAAGGGCAGGTCTTTTGAGCAACAACTAGAGTCAAACCAAATGATGGATTAAAAGTAGTAGAGTCGTACTTATGATTAATTTCACAAATGTAGATACAATCACATGCTCAATTATACAAAATAGAATTTTAGGTTATTTATCTCTTTGACCTTTTATATAGAAAAGTAAAACATTTCTCTTCATAATGGTCATTGCATAAACTACGCTTAACGTCATACACCCACACACACACATATAAGGAATTTATGTTCCTAGCTAATTCAGTAAGTTTTAAATCAGACATTGTCCTATGAATATTGGTAAATGGAATTCCTAACACAATATTACATAAAATAAGTATCCTTTCCATTCTCTATTATGAAATAGTGATTAAAATTTATTGAGAACTGTGGGCATCTTAAGTCCTATTATATTAATTCTAACATGTGATTTATATATCCTGAGTAGTTATGGTTTACAGTAGCATAGTCAAGTTATTTATTGTATGTGTCAAGGACGCAACCAAATCAATATAGAAATTTTGGATTTTTGTCAATATAGAATACTCCTATCTTTGAAAGTGCCTCATTCTTGGAGATGACATCGTAATACACACTTGTTTAAGAAATATCTCAGATAAGCTACAATACTTACTAAGAGAGAGCACCCTCTTAATTTTTAGTCTCGTCAATGAAACGACACGATGATACTAATAGTAGAAGGTTCTTTGTTCACTAGAGCAAGCACTAAGTAGAGGACCAACACTACCCTAACAATAGAACATGGACTAAGGGAACAAAAGAAGAGAAACAGTTACCTTGTTTTGCCATAGCACTTTCAAGGCTTCCTTGGGGTCCCATAACCTGCTACGGTGCCAAGGATGTTGCTGGTTTTCCTTGCGAACTATTTCCCTACCAAGATCTCTCAATTGATCATGCATTCGGAGATTATGATTATCTCAATTTTTATTAATGACATGAATCTCAATACTTCAATTCCTTCCTCGGGGTGAAAGTCACAAGCATCCCACATGTAGGATGCAATTCTCCTATCGATTGCCAATGAAAAAGCAAGCGATATCCAAAAATATTCGTTGTTGATTATCGTCTAATGCTTGATAACTTATCATTAACTTTTCTAGCACTTTCTTATGAGGCGCTTTTTAACTTGTCTATTGTATCTCTCAGAATGCTTGCTTTTCTCCGCACAATAATGAACCTAAAACCTCAAGCGATAAAGGAAGCCCTCCGGTGATGGATACAACTTCATTTGTGAGGCCCTTAAATTCACTTGGAGGAGAGTCCCTTGAACGCATGTCTCGCTAAACATAATCAAAGATTGATCGTAATCCATTTCCTTATGGTCATAGCTGTAGTCCACCCGAGCTGCTCTAAGAATCTTTTCATTTTCTGGTGGTAATAATGATCATACTTTCTCAAGAAAACCAATCATGATTACCAACCAAACGGTTCACCGAGTGACATCATCCACATCATCAAGAAGAACGAGGACCTTTTTTATTTTTAAAGTTGGAGGAGATGAAATTAATCCCTTCATCCTCATTACGAACTTTATTTTCTAGCTTCAATATATCATAGATTAACCGATTCTGTAAGCAATGTATGCCATTACGCTTCCATGATTCCTTTATATCAACAATGAAGCTACAATGCTCAAATTGATTGGAGAGCTTGTTGTAGATGGTTTTAGCAAGAGTAGTTTTACCAATGCCTTCCATTCCATGGATGCCAACAAATAGTGGGGCATGAGATTTATTATCCAAAAGTTTCGTAACCTGCTCCACATGACTATCAATTCCGACCAAATTCTTAGAAATAACCAACTCAATTTTTTTTCTTCAATTCTCTCAACACTTTTTGGACAACCCGTTTCACCAACTCTCGCTTCATTCCTATCAAATGTGACAAGAGTTCAAATAGCAACAATAATTTTATGTTGTTTATCTATTGACAACAAAGTAATAAATAAATCAGGAGATAAATTGAAAAACTATAAGAATCGTTTTCATCACACCTCCATATATTATCTTATCTACCAAGACTAAAGTTGGGAAATGCTTGTGGTTGCTTCAAATGGCATGCCCCATTCCACTATTACTCGACATAATTTATTAAGCCGGAAGAAACTTGAGGGTATTGCTTATGAATTTTGAATATTGTATATATTATCAATTTGAACCAAATTTTAAACTTCTTGTTTGTTAAAGATATTAGGGATAACGTGGACATAACTTTGAAAACTTTCTAGAGCATTTGAATAAGTGAAAATCCAATAAACGAGCCTAGTATGAGAGTCACCATGAATCAATAAACAAGTCATAACTTTTTGATGCAAGAGGATTTCAGCTCCTGTAATACCAATGCGAAAAGGTGTTTAGAGTGTGATACTATGAACTACCCGAATGCAATTGGGGATTTCTCCTAGTTTGCACAATTCGACACGCTTGCAAGTTTCTACTCGTGTTGTGAATTTAGTATCATTCTCAACCTATGATCTTATCGGTTTTCATCATTGTAGGGATGACAACAGGTTGTACTTTATTTCCTTTTGAGTATCTATGTTTTGTGATTTTAATTGATCTAATATTACTTTATTTCCTTTTGAGTATCTATGTTTTGTGATTTTAATTGATCTAATATTGATTTTATACGGAAGTAGAAGAATAATTTTTACCCAACAAAAGAACATTGCTTCAATATATGCAGGTGTATGAGATAGATATTACTTGTTGAAGATAAGGAAAACGCATTGAAAATTATTTAAACAAACATATAATAAAAATAATCCTTTTTTCCAATTTATATTTCCCATCATCATATATAACCAATGAAACATTTCTTTTGTAAAAATAATTGTAATAGCAACTAATCAACGTCATTAATGATTTAATAAATGTAACTTGGGAAGAAAAATAATTATGGCTTTGACAATCACCATGCACGGTATATGATGTTATGAGCTTTAAATAAGAACCACCAATAAGTTGTACTGTTAATCTCATATATATATGTAATTTAAAAGTTTGTGACGAAGATTAACGTAGCGTACGCTATAAGCAAAAAAAAAAAAGGCACAACTTTACAAAATCTTTGAATATAAGAGTAAAAATTCATTCAAAATATCTTATTTTTCAAGCAAATGGGATCATAACAATAAAATCTATAATTAGATTGGTCAATATCATTAAAGCAAAAAACTGAAAAAAAAAAAAAAAAAAAAAAGAATAACATATAGAACTCATGCATCACAGGATCTTACTGCCAAGAAGATCTTACAGTTTTTTTTATAAAAAAAACAACGAAAATGAAGCAGGCGAGCATCATAACAACCAGTAAACACCCACACATATTAAAAGAAAGTAGAGAATGTCTTGGTGAGAAATTTTACCCATCAGCTTCGTATCCTTTCAAGTTGCTGACTTCATCGAGTGCTTTCTTCCATTTCTCCAAAATCGCTCGGTCGAAACCCCTCTTGAGCAAACGATTCTCACGCTCATGAAATGCCTTTCCAAAACTCCCGATTTGATGTCTCACATCAGCTGGTTTCACTTTGTAGAATATAGGCAACACCATCTGCCCGTTATTATTCTTGCGCTCCATTATTTGAACCAGTTCATCCAGGCACCAACTGCTTGTACCATAATTCTGGGAGAGAATGGGGATCAGGATTTCACTGTTCGTGATGGCTGCCAAAAGCTCTGGTCTGATGTCCTCGCCTTGGCGGAGCTTGTCATTGTCTTTGAAAGCTTCGATTCCGACATCAACGAGCCCCTTGTAGAGGTGACTGGTGAAGCCTTGTCGAGTATCTCCTCTAAAGCTCAAGAACACCTCGTAGCATTTTCCGGTCGACGCAATCGACGAACTAGATGCACACTTAGTTTCTATTGGCGTGACCATCGAACCAGCTGCGCCAGCATCAACGTCTTCCGCATTTCCACACGCACTAGTTTTCATCTTATTAAAGGGACTATGCATTTTGGCTTTGCTCCTACTCTGCCCTTGATTTTGGCTTTCAAGTCTGACGGAGAAAAAAGCCAGAATGCCTCGCGGGAAACAGGAAATGCCTTGTTGTTGCCCATCCTCTTATAGTTGATTTATATAAGGGAACCAGTCGGCAACCACAATCTCACCAACAAGTCAAGCTCGTCAACCCCGTGGCCTTCACGTGGCGGAAATCTCATTGCACAAGAGAATCCAAGGCGAGTCTTAGTTGAACTCAGTCCACTGCTTGCACCGTTGAACTTTCCTTTTTCTTATGTTAATTTATTTTCCATTAGAAAAAGTATTTTTGTTGAATATATTTAAGCTCTTGATCCCACTTAGAAATTTAGCCCATCACTTTGAGACTGTTAAATATTAACGCATGTCGAGGATCATAAAAATTATCAACATACCATATATATTCATTTTGTACTCGAGCATAATGAGAAGAATTTCCTTTTTACTCTGTTTCTACCTTAATTTCCTCATCAAATCTCAGAAATAAATCAAAATGCCTTTTCACTTTTGCTTTTACTTCATTATTTATATTTATTTATTTATGATTTTGATTTAAGGCACGTACCAATAATTCAAACTTGCAACGCTAGATAAGTAGTTCCTGGTACAGGATCACTGACCATGCATTTATGGTCGTTGGCTTCATGCGGTGGAAGTTTCAATGCACAAAAGAATCCAAGACGACCCTGCCCAGGACGAAGAAAACATGTGAGCAAGTTTCGATGCAGAAGCAAAAAAAAAAACATAAAACCAAATAATAAAAAACAATTGTTGGTATTGGCATCCGTGGACAAGTGGTCATAATTGATAAATACATTCAAAGTCTCAGGATGGTTGCTGCACTGTTGAACTTTCCTTTTTTATTAATTTATTTTTCATCAGAAAAGTTATTTTGTTGAATAAATTTTATGCCCTTGATCCCACATAGAAATTTAGCCCTCTCACTTTGAGCTTGTTAAATGTTATCACATCAAATCGCTAAACTTCATTTCACTACTGAGATGTTGTATTATTAACAATCGCTTATACTAAAATCTACCATATATATAAAGAGCCTTTGGACAATTAATAGGAAAATCCTAGCGGCTTCATATCCTGATCCTTAGGGGAAGCAAGCACGGGTCTGCAGGCCGTGCCGTGCTTCCTTAACTGTAGTTTTAGAATTTTTGGTGCGCTTCTCCCTTTATTGTTTCTTGGACTAACCCAAGAGCTGCCAATGTTGAATAAGAATCAGTCAGAGGGTAGATATTTCTATAGCTCTTACTACACGCCTTTTAAGGTGGAGATCACTTTCAAAAACATCAATGCTCAATATTTTTGTCTTTCCTCTTGTTTAATTTCTTTTCCAGGTCAGACTTTTCAATTCCGACGACAACTCTCTCTCTAGTTCCTTCCTTGAACTTTGCACATTTCTTATCTTCCTTGCTCCAAATCCCTGATCTTTCTTCCCTTGTTGTCTTTTCTTCCCTCACATGCCTACAGAACCCAAACCATACGCCTGTGGCCATTCTTGGCGATCGACGAGCCACCCTCCTCAAAATCACCTGCGAGGGAGTGACGGATGCATTGATATCAGCGATGATCATAGAATCTCATCTTCGGTGATGGGATCAGGACCTATTTCTTTGAAAGAGCTACTACGTAGTGGTCAAGCCTTAATACGAATTAGGTGTATATGGTGGTGATTAATAGGAATCTATTTAGGAGTGCTCTCTTTCGTAGTTAATGCATCTCCATTAAAAATAAAAATCACATTAAAGCTACTATTTAGGAGTGCTCGACTCTATAATATATCCGATTTGTCAAAACATGAAATTAGTTGGAAGAAGAAATTACAATTGACAAGCACTGATTTGCAAAATAATTTGTAGAATGAATAAAATATTTAATAGATTAGTTTCTTTTTCAACACAAAATAGTAATAATTAATACAAAAAATTCATCACCTTGTATCTCTCTCACATATGTAGCCCCATCCACCGCCCGATATTTTTTTGTCTTGGGACAAGAAGAATCCAAAGTCAAGATAAGCGCGCTCACCACGTAATTACTTGGAATACTCTTTTTATTCTAAGTCAACATGCCTTGGGAAAAACATACTGGCTCAAGTACGCCACAATGTAATGCGTTTTTATTTATTTATTTAGTTACTCAATAAAACAATGCTCTTCAGACATTGAATCAACTCCAGTCTAAAGTTTTGTATTAAGAATTGATTGAAATGTTAAATCCAATATATTAATGACTTCATTCTACAATAGAAAGTAGCTTTATTATGATATCCACTTGTAACAATGCAAGCTAAAGAATTATCAATGCTATTTATATACCAACCATCCAAATTAAAATGTCGATACTCAAAATCGTGTGTTAAAAAAAAATGGAGTGCTCATGCATTTCACAAGCACTCTTTCTATAGTATTAATTTACAGTACTTTCACAAGTGCTAAATTATCACTTTAAATTCAAGAGCTTGAGTGCACTATTCTTTAAAGCTAATCAACTCTAGCTCGTAAGTTAGAGCACTATGCCTAAAATGCATCTAAGCTAAAAGGCATCAAACATGAATGTAATATATCAGCCTATACAAATTTACCACTCGAATAGGTGAGTGCTAGGTGCATTTACCACATTAATTGTTGCGACTCTAACATATTCAGCCTATCAATATATACGATTGTCGATCATTAGTTTGCCGCAATAAAGTTGACCTCTGATAACAATAAACACAATTTTATCGACACAATATTGTTTGGTAAACAAAAAGTAATGCTATGACTCTACGTTTTTAAGTTTATCATATTGATAATTCATTATATGCATGCTATTTAGTTCTGTAACTGTTGCTTTAAGTTTGGATTTGCGTTGTACATTATTTCACATTCATTTTTTTTTTTGGTAAGATTATTTCACACTCATTTTTACAACATCATATTGCACAAAAGTTTGACAAACATCTTGGCCCTCCAAGTAAATGTCCTTATGAAGTCTAAACTAAGGCTTTTGCAAAGTCCTTGGCCTGGATTAAACTTGCTGGAAAGGGGAAGATCTTCATAGGCTCTTTCAATCTTCCTAGAACAGAGCAGAAACCCAATAATCTGGAGTAGAGCATAAAGTATGTAAGGCAGGCCAACCTCAGGCCAAACAACAAAAAGCTTCAGGTAATTATTCAGTATCAAAGTTGGAGGTGTCATCTGTGAAGTGACCAACAGAAGTGAAATCTAGCCTGGAAAATGGCATAAACATCTAGAACTTTTACAAGCATCACTTCACCTAGTATAGTTGTTTACTTAACCAGCCCATCACTTTCAAGCAATACTGATTTACTGCCAGTCTGCCATCAAATCCATTTATTAAGAAAAACTGTTGTATGAGAAGCAAGAACAACGAAAGGACTCGTTGACTGAATCTGATAGACCATACTGCTAAATTGATTTGAAGAGACAGGACGCTTACAATATTTTCGATTGGAAAGACACCAAATATACTGAAGCACCAAAGCCCATCTTTATCTACACTGCAAAGGATATGGAGACATTGTGTTGAAGTACTCGAGAGCTCTACAAATGAATCTCGATTATCGTCAGTTAAACTGCATCTCCGGGTACTAGTCCAGGCATTCGAGGAACTCTTGGAGCTGGAGGGAAGAATTGAGTAGTGCAATCTTCAACGTCAAAGAGTCGTTCTATAAAACAAATGAATAATTACTTTCCAGTTAAAAAATAAAAAGATGGAAAAAATATGAGATTAAAGCTAAGGGGCCAAACAAATCAACAAGTTACAGATGACACCAAACATACGCCTTCAAAAAATCTTCCATAAACCCATACTAAAGCTGTTGGACTGTGAAATAAGATTCTAATTTTGAAAAAGAAGTACTTAAGAAAACTGGAATAAAAAAACTACTTAACTGCAAAGGAAGCATTATGAAAGGTGTGAGCCATGAAATATCCGCTTATTGGTAATAAAGATCACGAAGTTGCATCAACTTTGAAGTTGAAAGATGCATCCTTTATTCACTAGGGAATCCTCCTCCCAGTTGACACACCACAGCTGCCATAGGGGACTTCAGGCTTCTTAACAGTTTTCCATTCTGCTTAATATTTCGCCCTGCTAGAATGATTATACCACAGTGTGCATGACTGCTGCAAGCACTAGCATATCAAAAGCAGCACATCGCATATCCAGAGTTCCATAAAGACAGCTACTTTGGTAAGATAACATTCATTATGTACAAACAAACTCTCGTCTCAGCAAAATGTAATCCATCAAGTGGACGATTAATAATAAACTGGAAGAAATCTCAAAGAAACAGAATTGCAGCAGCCTCAGCCAAGTTCTCAGCCATTCTACCCATGACCAAGCAGCTACAGCTTAATAAAAACATGACCAGTTATTTACAAACTTTTCCACCCACAAGAATAATTGAGGTAAATACTAATCATATCATTTAAGAGTCACCTAAATAATTGCCTTCCTAATTTGACTGAACTGAACATATTTTAGTAATAATTGAAAGAAGCTATTAATTTTGTTGAAAACGAGCATGTCACAGATGAATACTTCTACACGGCACCATCCACTTAGACCCTAGATTGTCACAATAAGCTGGATCCCAGTCAACACAATGCCGTAATTTGTCGTTGACAATTGAAAAAGTTTCAATCATTGATGACAACATTAGCAGCGATGTCAAATTTTGTCCTACACAAGAATGCTATTGAGCACATCAATCAGATTCAAATCCTAAAGTATATAATTCTATTGAACGAGTATATTAATTCTGTATGATATATTATTAAAGTAATTCATCGTTGATTTCACCAATTAGATATGAGTCAATCAATTTCCTTGATTCATACTTTAACTCATGCATCAAACAATATAATGGCAAAAACATTTCATGGCTTTGATGAAGGACTACGAGTCCCGCAATAAAGAATAAATATTTATGCATCATGCAAAACTGCCTAAGCATCACACCAAAGATTAATTGCATCACACAATCTGCAAAGCAAACACTTGTCAAGTTCAATAAATTATTGGCTCTATTGAAAAGTAAAAATTACAACTACATTTGTAGATTCTCTAATAGTTCTACTCCTAGTGGAATTAGGTAACCTCTAAACAAGAAACATAATTGGAGTAACGTAAGATCCTACTACTCAAGCTTAAAAAAAATTCATAAAATCCTAATAATAGTCAAATCCTAGTTGATAATTTTAGTGTTTAAACTTCAAGAAGAATCCTGATCCTTGTTTGAGTTTCAAAGTCAATCTTTACCAAAAACTTGGTAGTCATGTTGCATGATTTTGTTGGCCGCATCAGGCTTAGTGGATGGTTTGATTGTCTTATACTAAATTCTATGAATGGGAATCCAATTGCAATACTATGTACAAGATCTTTGTGTCCTTGCAGTCAAATGGGTACTTATTTGATGAAAGAAAAATAATTTGTAGCAATATCTCATGTTTGGAAATAATAACATTAGTCGACTTTGAAGTATCTTTACCATTAGTTATTACCTAACAATAAAAATAACACCATACTTTACAATTAATTTACATCTGTCATGTAATACCAATCTCAAACATTATATCAGATTTTATGATTCCATTAGATGAAATTCACGATCCACAATCCATAGATTTAATTTTTTTGATTCATGACTCATATTTCCATGTGACAACTAAGGGTGACCCTAAGTCGTTATCATGTCATATCAAAATTGTGGCTACCTACTTAACAGTTAGCACAATTAATAAACGAATATTGTTCCGGGTTCAAAGTTCAAACCATGAAACACAAATTGACTCATGTAATCTATCTATCTAAACAATAGTGCCCCCTTGATTAACAACTTGACCTATCACGACCTCTTTATATTTAGTTCATTAAGTTCTCTAACAATAATCATACATGAATTTCGTTTCCATAGTGGTTACAAATTACAATTTGATGACACCATATAAATAAAACATTTCATGTAAACCTAGGATTTTGGTAAGCTTATGGGTAGTTTCTTTTCAAACTTATTCGACATTGATGAAGATATGCATATTGTACATATGCCGTGTTGGTTATGTTAGCATTGGAATGACCCATTCAATTCAATCTAATTACTTAAACGGGTTATTCATCTCCTGTAATTTGTTGACCTATCTAACAAATGGGTCATGTTCGAATAGAGTCTTCTAATAAAAACTTTTGTTAATCTTATACTGCTCAAACTGACGTATCTAGCAATCCATTGTTAACTTGACATGGACAGACATGACCAATAAAAATGGATTGCCATCTCTATTAGCAGCCGTATGTTCGCTGAGCAAGTTTGCTGTTTGCACTGCATCATGCAGATTTTGAGCAATTTTGAATCTATCCCACAAGAGATTAGAGAAGAACACTTTCTGCTGATAAAGGACTGTTGCAGGAGGAATTTCTAGTTGAGAAGTAATGAGGGTAACATTCAAGTAACAACATAGAAAACTTACTTCGACATCGTGCGGTAAAATTGTACCATCTTCAAGTCCCAAGACAACAACCTTGCCATCAGGATGCCAGCATAATGATGCTATACATTTAGCTGGAGTAGATTATAATGACTAAAAAGAGGCAGTATTGTTGTCACACATTGAAATGTGCAAAGAAAGTGAGTTCATTATGAACAAAAAAGAACAGAGAGAGAGAGAGAGAGAGAGAGAGAGAGAGAATGAATAATCTGTTCCCAATCAAATTAACAGAAGAAGAGGACAGATAGGGCACACACATTAACCAACAGACAAAATGTTAATCAAAATTTGTGAAGTGAGACAAAACGTCATAACTGTACAAAATAACTTAGAGGGATATCAGTCACTTGATATGGGATTTCTTTGGGCTAGTAGGTCATCTAAAGCAAGGGAATCTATATCGTGTTGGCAGCCTCCAATCCAATATCTGAATCAAAAAACCAAATCTTGTTGCTCAACTATGGAACCTCAAGGTGGAGTGGATGCACGAAAGCTTACTTCAGGCGAGGATTACAAGTTTAATAGTATTTACAACTTAGGATCTTAAGAGAAACCATTCAAGGATTGGCACGAGTACTATAGTGCACTCAAAACGTTCTCCATATCCAGAAGACAATATGACGAGCAAAGCATTCAAATGTTTCTGGAAAAAAAATCTCCTCTCTAAAGTTTTCCAGTGAGAATAAGACAGCAAGAACTACCAAGGCTGGGCATCTAATCCTAAGCTCTTACTAATTTGAATTACCAAAAGATGAAGTCATATAGGATCTTAACATACTTGGATGCAGCTCCCCTTACCCTCCTAGTCCCTTTGCTTTCTCCAATTCCTCCCTCCGTCCCTCCCGACCAGATTGTCATACAAGTACGCAGCAGAGCTCGAGATATATCCTATTCAAAAGTTAGACTCCCACCAGCGAACTTGTATTCCCATCATTCACTCTTCATTTTTGTGGGTAAAACACCAATTCCTCAAGTCCAACGTGGTCTTCTCGTTTAGACATTCAAGCACCTTACCTCTACGTTCGTCCAGTTCTCCATCGAATGCAATTTGAACCAAAAGTAGCACATATAGGATAAAAGCGAAAGAAGCAAAACGAGATAAGGCCAACGAGTCAGAGGGCACAGCAAGCCATCGTTGAAGAAACGAACACACTGAACAAAAAAAAAAGAGAACTTTTCTCGATTCGAAGCAATTACCGGTAGAGATTGTCCACAGCCTCCTGCCAAATGAAGCGACGAAGCACCCCACCTTCCCTTGAGTCCCTCCGTGCGACCATGGCCGGCAAATCCTTCTCCGGAATTCCACTCAATTCACGCCATCTTCACCTGCCACCCGCAGAATCGAGCCACAGCCTCACAAAACGGAATCGGAACAATCGAATCGGCCACGCCCATTAGGAGGTCGCGACAGGAACGCCCCCCAAACGGGAGCCGAACCTGAGAAGCGCACGCCGCGACCCTTCGTCGGTCTCCATCAGCTCGAAAAAGCTCCGGGGCAGCCGAAAATGCAGGAGCCAACCAGCTGCTGGAGCGAACCGCGAGGGAGTGTACAGAAGCGTCGACGGCTAGTGAAGGATAGAGCTAGTGACGGAAGTCCCAGCGGAGTCTTCGAGAATTTGCAGAGGAAAAATTGCAGAAACGAGGAACGAATAGGCGGGAGACAAAAATAAGGAATGGATAGACAGAGTTTTGATTAATGGGGCGGACCCGACCCAGGCCGGATCGGGCCAAAACTGCCCCTTCGAGGCCCGGGTCCCGGCCCGACAGACTACTGATCAGAATAATTTAGAAAATATTTTCCTAAACACTTTCATCATTAACATTAATTGGTGCCAAAACATTTTTTTTATTGATAATGAGAATATTTCCCGTTACCTCTTTTCCTAAGATATACAAATGATCGAAATTAGGAAAATCTTTTCTAAATTATTGATTTTTCGCGACACGAACAGAGCCTTAGAGAGTGTCTTTGTATGAGCTAGTTTGCTTTGAGTGTTTTGTAGGGGCGTGAGAAATTCAATTGTAATAGTGAGGTGCGGTCTTTCGCTACTCATAGTGTATATTAGGGGTGTGAGACAATCATTTTTTGTGAGTGTTATGTTTGTACCAGTATATGCGTGTTTCGAGTTGTCTATTACAATTTCATCGTATTACTAGCACCTCGCTTTCGCACCCATCAATTGGTATTAGAGCCATGCTTCCGTACTCAATAAGTGGTATCAAAGCTAGACGATAAAGGATAGGCTGGACTTCGCCCAAGTCTTTGTCCATATGCCAGGTCGACGCAAGCGATGACGTCATCGGGAGGATTCTGATGGGTAGCCCTGTTCTCTAGTACTCGACGATCGAAAGTTGCGCGCAATGGGAGGGGACGCATCAACATTTAATCGAGAAACTTGAAAGAGCTCGTCATTGACGGGTGTGGACCACTTGAAGCTAAACGATCCGCTGTTAAAGATTCTTGCTCCTCGTTAGTTGTCACCGCGAGTAACACGGCGTTTTCCACCGTACGAAGGTTGAAATAGCCAAAGCCTCGCGGTGATTCTTCTTGCCAGTTGAAATTAGAAGCGCTCTCGTGAAAGATAAGAGGATTACAATGAGCGTCAGGAGAATTGGTACCCGCAAATATCATCTCCAGGAGAAGCCTGTCAAATAAGCACCATTTGAATTTTTTTTTACCAAAATGTAAGTTGTATTTTTTAACTTGCGATGAACTATGCAGAACCTCGAAGCTGACTTTTATTGCCTGAGCATCTTCGGAAGCCAGAGAATATCTTTCAAAGATAGGACTGTACCGCCGACATCAGACCTTTCAGATTGGGCAAACTTCACAAAACCGAGTCAGAACAATCGAGTCGACAGCCCATTAGGTGGCAAGAAAACGCCGGGAGCCGAACCTGAGAAGCCAGCGGTTTATCGAACGGAAGCTGAAATGGAAGCACGCGCCGCGGTCCTTCGTCAATCTCCATAGCTAAAGAGCTCTGCGAGCAGCCGAAAACACGGCACCAGCGCTGGAACAAATCGCGAGGAGCGTACAGAAGCGCCGATGGAAAGTGCGAGCTGAAAGAGAGCTTGGGAAGGATAGAGCTCGAAAAACCCAGAGGAAGGCTCGAGGCTAGTTAGGGAAGGATAGTGCTGAAGAGCGAGACCAAGAATGGAAGAGCGAGGGAGTCCACCGGAGTCCGAGACTATGCAGAGAAAATTGCAGGAAGAGGAACAGGCGGGAGAGAAAAAGGAAGAGAGGGAGAAGACATGATTACAGGAGTGGCGGCGGACTCATTTGGTTGATGGGCGGCCCGAGCTAGGTCGGATCGGGCTACATGCCGGACTGAACTTGTTGTCCTTGCTCGTTCATCACGAAGAAACGTGTGTGATTTTGGAACGGGCCAGGTTGCCATAGTGTTGGGTTTACTCGCAACCGCAGTGGGCCACCTTTCTCATGCATCGGTTATCAGAATCGAGCTCTCGTAATCAAATTGAACACAATCTATTTTCCAGTTAGGCAAATCCCTTGCACATGGTGGGAGAAATAATATGACAAGAAAAGGGCATTAAAAGAGTACGTGAATCTCCCTAAAATTTAATTGGTTATCAAATGCGATCATTGACTCCACGAGGATTGCTCCCGTTAATGACAAGGAACGAGACCAATTATCGGGAATTTGTTTTTGAAAACTAAATAATTCGTAGGATGAATAAAATATTTAAGAGATTAGTTCCTTTTTCAACACAAAATAGTAATAATTAATACAAAAAATTCATCACCTTGTATCTCTCTCACATACGTAGCCCCATCCACCGCCCGATATTTTTCTGTCTTGGGACAAGAAGAATCCAAAGTCAACATAAGCGCGCTCACCACGTAATTACTTGGAAAACTCTTTTTATTCTAAGTCAACACGCCTTGGGAAAAACATACTAGCTCAAGTACGCCACAATGTAATGCGTTTTTATTTATTTATTTATTTACTCAATAAAACAATGCTCTTCAGACATTGAATCAACTCCAGTCCAAAGATTTGTATTAAGAATTGATTGAAATGTTAAAAATCCAATATATTAATTACTTCATTCTACAACAGAAAGTAGCTTTATTCTGACATCAACTTGTGACAATGCAAGCTAAAAGAATTGTCAATGCTATTTATATACCAACAGTCCAAACTAAATGTCAATACTTGAAATTGTGGAGTGTGGCATGAGCACTTTTTTTTATAGTATTAATTTACAATACTTTATAAGTGCTAAATTATCTCATTAAATTCAAGAGCTTAACCGCATTATTCTCTAAAGCTAATCAACTCTAGCTCGTAAGTTAGAGTACTTTGCCTAAATTGCATCTAACCTAAAAGGCATCAAACATGAATATAATGTATCCGCCTATACATATTTACCACTCTAATAGGAAAGTATTTGGTATATTTACCATGTTAACTGTTGCGATACTAACATATTCAGCCTATCAATAAATACAGTTGTCGATCATTAGTTTGACACAATAAAGTTGACCTCTGATTACAATAAACACAATTTTATCGAACTCAATACAATATTATTTGGTAAACAAAAAGCAACGCCATGTCTTTACGTTTTTAAGTTTGTCATATTGATAATTCATTATATCCATGCTATTTAGTTCTGTAAATGTTGCTTTAAGTTTGTATTTGCATTGTACATTTTTTCACACTCGTTTTTACGACATCATATCGCACGAAAGTTTGACAAACATCTTGGCCCTCCAAATAAATTTACTTATGAAGTCTAGACTAGGGCTTCTGCAATGTCCTTGGCCTGGATTAAACTTGCTGGAAAGGGGAAGATCTTCATAGGCTCTCTCAATCTTCCTAGAACAGAGCAGAAACCCAATCCTCCGTAGTAGAGCAGCAAGTATGTGCGGCAGACAACAAAAAGCTTCAGATATTTGTTCTGTATCGAAGTTGGAGGTGTCATCTCTGAAGTGACCAACAGAAGTGAAATCTAGCCCGGAAATGGCATAAACATCTAGAACTTTTACAAGCATAACTTCACCTAGTATAGTAGTTTACTCAACCAGCCCATTACTTTCCAGGCAATACTGATTTACTGCCAGTCTGCCATCAGATCCATTTATTAAAAAAAACTGCAGAATGAGAAGCAAGAACAAGGATTCATCGACTAAATCTGATAGACCATACTGCTAAATATTTAATTTGAATAGAGAGGACGCTTACAATATTTTCCGATCAGAAAGACACCAAATATACTGAAGCACAAAACCCCATCTTTATCTCCATTGCAAAGGATATGGAAACATTGCTCTGAAGAATTTGAGAGCTTTACAAATGAATCTTGAACATTGTAAGTTAAAGTAGCATCTCCGGGTACTGGTCCAAGCATGATGGGAACTCTTGGAGCCGGAGGGAAGAATCGAGCAGTGCGATCTTCAAATGCCAAAGAGTATCCAGAAGCATTCTATAAAACAAATGAATAATTAATTTCCAGTTGGAAAATAAAAAGATGAAAAAAAATATTATATAAAGCTAAGGAGCCAAACAAATCAACAAGTTACAGATGACACCAAACATATGTTTTCAAAAATTCTTCCATTTACCCATACTAAGCTGTTGGACTGTGTAATAAGATTCTAAGTTTGAAAAAGAAGCATTTAAGAAAACCAGACTAAAATAACTACTTAACTGCAAACAAAGCATTATGACAGGTGTGAACCCTAAGACATCCGCTATTGGTAATAAAGATCACAAAATCGTATCAACTTTTAAGTTGAAAGATGAAACTCCTACTAGTTGAGACACACCACAGCTGCCATATGGGACTTCGAGCTTCTTAACAGTTTTCCATTCTGCTTAATATTTATACCATGTTAGAAATGATTATACCACAGTGTGCATAACTGCTGCAAGCACCAGCATATCAAAAGCAGCACACCGCATATCCATAGTTCCATAAAGACAGCTACTTTGGTAAGAGAACATTCATCATGCACAAACAATTTCACTTCTCAGCAAAATGTAATCCATGAAGTGGACTATTAATAATAAACTGGTAGAAATCTCAAAGAAACAGAATTGCAGCAGCCTCAGCCAAGTTCTCAGCCATTCTACTCATGACCAGGCAGCTATAGCTTAATAAAAACATAACCAGATATTTACAAACTTTTCCACCCACAAGCATAATCGAGGCACATACAAATCCTCTCTTTTAAAAGTCACCTAAATTATTACCTTCCTAATTTGACTGAACTGGACATATTTTACTAATAATTGAAAGAAGCTATTAATCTTGATGAAAATGAGCAAGTCACAGATGAATGCTTCTATAAGACACCATCCACTTAGACCATAGATTCTCACAATGAGCTGGACCCCAGTAAACACTATCCTGTAAGTTTTAGTTGTCATTCGAAATAGTTTCAATCATTGATGACAACATTAGCAGCGAGGTGAAATTTTTTTGTCCTACACAAGAATGCAATTGAGCACATCAATCAGATTCAAGTCCCAAAGTATATAAATCTATTTAATGAGTATATTCAATCTGTATGATATGTGATTAAAGTAATTCACCACTGATTCACCGATTAAATATGAGTCAATCAATTTCCTTGATTCATAATTTAACTCATGCATCAACAATGTAGTGCCAAAAACATTTTATGGCTTTGATGTAGGACAATGAGTCCCACCATAAAGAATGAATTTTTAGGCATCACACGCAAAACGGCCTAAGCATCACGCCTAGAGTTTCTTAAACATCACACCAAAGAGGAATTGCATCACACTATCTGCAAAGCAAAAACTTGCCAAGTTCAATAAATTATCAACTTTGAAAAGTAAAAATTACAACTATATTTGGAGACTCTCTAAAGGTTCTTCTCCTAGTTGAAACAGGAAACCTCTAAACAAGAAACATAATTGGAGTATACATAAGATCCTACTACTCAAACTTAATAAACAAAAAAAACGAAAAGAAAAGGAAACTTCATAAAACCTAATAATACTCAAATCCTAGTTGATAATTTTAGTGATTAAACTTCAAGAAGAATCTTGATCCTTATTTGAGTTTCAAAGTCAATCTTCCCCAAAAACTTGGTAGTCATCTTGCATTATTTAGTCGGCTGCATCAGGCTTAGTGGGTGGTTTGATTGTCTTATACTATCTATGAATGGGAATCCAATTACAATACTATGTACAAGATCTTTGTGTCCTTGCAGTCAAACGGGTACTTATTTGACAAAAGATAAATAATTTGTAGCAATATCTCATGTCTTGTAATAATAACATCAGTCGAATTTGAAGTATCTTTATCATTAGTTATTACCTAACAATAAGAATAACACCATACTTTACAATTAATTTACATCTGTCATGGAATACCAATCTCAATCATTATATAAGATTTTATGATTCCATTGGATGAAATTCATGATCCACAATCCATAGATTTATTTTTTTGATTAAATGACTCATATTTCTATGTGACAACTAAGGGTGACCCTAAGTGGTTATCATGTCATTCAAAATTGTGGCTACCTACCTAACACAATAAATAAATGAATATCGTTCCAGGTTCAAAGCTCAAACCGTGAAAAACAAATTGACTCGTTTAATCTATCTAACTAAACAATAGTGCCAGCTTGATTAACAACCTAACCTATCTCGACTGTTTATAGTTAGTTCAGTAAGTTCTCAGATAAGAAATCATACATGACTTTTGTTTGCATAGTGGTTACAAATTACAATTTGATCATACCATATAAATATAAAATTTCATGTAAACCTAGGATTTTGTCAGCTTACGACTAGTTTCTTTTCAAACTTACTTGACATCGATGAAGATATGCATATTGTACATATGCCATGTCAGTTGGGTTAGGATTGGAATGACCCATTCAATCTAAATTAGTTAAACGGTTATTCATCTCTTGTAATTTGTTGACCTATTTAACAAATGGGTCATGTTCGAATAGAGTTTTCTAATAAAATTTTTGTTAAGCTTATCCTGCTCAGTTTGACCTGTCCAGCAATCCATTGTTAACTTGACATTGACAGACATGACCAGTAAAAATGGATTGCCATCTCCATTAGCAGCTGAATGTTCGCCGAGCAAGTTTGCAGTTTGCATTGCATCATGCAGATTTTGAGCAATTCAGAATCTTCCCAAGAGAGATTAGAGAAGAACACGTTCTGATGATAAAGGACTGTTGCAGGAGGAATTTTTAGTTGAGAAGTAATGAGGGTAACGTTCAAGTAACAACATAGAAAACTTACTTCGACATCATGCAGTAAAACTGTACCGTCTTCAAGTCCCAAGACAACCTTGCCATCAGGATGTCAGCATAATGATGTTATACATTTACCTGAAGTAGATTAGAATGATTAAGAAGAGCCAGTATTGAAGACACACATTGAAATGTGCAAAGAAAGGGAGTTCATTATAAACAAAAATGAACACAGAGAGAGAGAAAGAGAGAGAATGAATAATTTGTTCCCATTAAATTAACAGAAGAATAGAAAAGATAGAGCACACATTAACAGAGAAAATGTTAATCAAAATTTGTGAAGTGAGGCAAAACGTCATAACTGTACAAAATAACTGAGAGGGATATTGGTCACTTGATATGGGATTTCTTTGGGCTAATAGGTCATCTAAAGCGAGGAATCTATATCCTGTTGGCAGGCTCCAATCCAATAACTGAATCAAAAGACAAATCTTGTTGTTCAACTATGGAGCCTCAAGGTGGAGTGGATGCACGAAAGCTTTCTTCAGGCGAGGATTACAAGTGTACTAGTATTTACGACTTAGGATCTTAACAAAAACCATTCAAGGATTGGCATGAGTACTATAGTGCACTCACAACGTTCTCCATATCCAGAAGACAATATGACGAGCAAAGCATTCAGATGTTTCTGGAGAAAAAATCTCCTCTCTAAATTTTTCCAGTGAGAATAGACAGCAACAACTATCAAGGCTAGGCATCTAATCCTAAGCTCTTACGAATTTGAATTACCAAAAGATTAAGTCATAAAGGAACTTAACAACTTGGATGCAGATCACCTTACCCTCCTAGTCTCTTTGCTTTCTCCAATTCCTCCCTCCGTCCCTCCCGACCAGATTGACGAAATGCCCTTCTGTAATGAGAAGAAGATAAATAAACCTTCAAGCAATACAAAACGCGAGAAACTTTCCGCCTACAGTCTATATTTCAGTATCCACTAAATCTCTCCGTGTAGGGCACGCTCAGTCAGTAAAAGAATGCTCAATCAGTAAAAGAAGAGGAGCCAGCAGTAAAATTACATTGTGAGAGTCACCATCAGAAATCTAAGAGGATCCTTTTAGGTGCCTGATGACATCGCATTCTGCAGGGGCTAAACCTGCGAACTCCAAGTGTGCATCAAGTATTTCTGCATCTGACATATCAAACCTATCAAGCATAAAGAACGTCCCCTCCAATTCATGTTCTTTATTTTCCATGGGCATTTTAGCTGGTGTACCCGAAAGGGTAACGACTCCATAGTTCTCTAGATTTCCACTCGCATCACTATCATCCACCCTTCGTTTCTGTGTGAAAAGACCAACTCCTCAGTTTCTCGTTTAGACTTGCAAGCACTTTATACCTCTATATTCGTCCAATTCTCCATCGAACGCAATTCGAGCTAGATTGGCAATCACAGCTGGTTCCTCTCGGGAAAAGGGAAAGCGTAGCACATTTGGAAATTCGTTCCCGTGTAAAAAAGAACTTTTCTCGAATCGAAGCAATACCCAGGAGAGATCGTCCACAGCCTCTTGCAGATTGAAGCGAGGAAGCACCCCCCACCTTCCTTCTGAGTCCTCCGTGTGACCATGGCCACCAAATCCTTTGCCAGATTCCGCTCACGCCATCTTCACGCGCCCCGCCCGCCAAATCGGAAGAAATCGAGCAACAGCCTCACCCAAAACCGAGTCGGAACACAATCGTATCGGCCCCGCCCCATCAGGAGGGAGCCGAACCCGAGAAGCCCACAAGCGCGATTTGTCGAGCTCGAAGCCGAAACGGAAGCGCGAGCGCCGGCGGCCCCCTCTTCGTCGGTCTCCCATCGCTAGAGAGCTCCGGGGAGCAGCCGAGAACCGCAAGCCAACCAGCTCACCTGCGAACGAATCGCGAGGGAGCGTACGGGAAGCGTCGGTGGCAAATGCGAACCCGAGAGTGGGAGGGAGGGAGGGAGAGAGAGCTCGTGAACCACTCTCTGATCTAATCTAATCCAATCGAATTCTTACATTTTTTTGAGGGGAAAAAACCACCAAAAAAAAACCTAAACTTTATCTACCGTAATATATTTACTCTAAACTTATATCGGTGTGACATATTTACCTCAAACTTTCTTCTATCACACCAAAAAGCTCCAAACTTATACTTAAGTGATATATTTATCTTAAATTTTTCTTTTGTGATGCCATAAAACCCAAACTTTTTCCTATGACACTAAATTTGTGAAGTAAATATAGCACACAAATATATATTTGGGGTTTTTGATATCATAAGAAGAAATTTGGGATAAATGTGTCGAATGAGGCATACTTATGATTTTGGTGACTTTTACCTTTTTATTTTATTTTATTTTGATTGAAAGTTTGTAGGCGACTTTTCAAGATTATTTTATATGTCCATTTGTTGAAAAAACATGGGAAATTCAACTGTTGCTATTTCTTTTTCTTCTTCTTTTTTTTTTTTTTTGTCCCTTTTGTCAATTTCAAAGCCGAATTAAAAGTTTGATGTATCATTCGCTCTTTTGAAAGAAAAGAAATGGCTTGCTTATCACGGGCATTGTGGTCATTCCAAGTAATGAATGCTTCGTCTGCTTTATTTCCTAAGCTTGAAAATTTTGTGTTAATCTACGCTCATTATTAGCGAATCTATCTATTATAGTATAAATACGTGGACTTTTATGGACAATTCTGTCTTACTTAATGGAACTTTTAGAATTGTCTTTGACAATTTGAATGACGCGTCATGATTTTCTTATTCATTGATACGAATGCGATGAATTAGTTATTTAAAAAAAAAATAATGCTAATGAATTACTCAAATCGACATCTTAGGAGAGCAAACATTTTTGCTTAAATGTCGAGACGACGAGCCAAGCTCGAACTCGACCAAGCCATTCGCCATCACCACCCAAGCTCCAAACACTTGGCCGGATAGAAATACTCGAACATGTTGTTAAATCGACATGGGTCGACCGCCCATGAAAATATTTGTTGAGACAATTGAAATGACTCGGCACTTAGCATGTCCATGAATGGTATGCAGCCCTCAGTTTTTTCTTAATGAGGATTCACTTTTAGCCGGAGACCGAAGGAATTCGTAACTGATGTTCCGCAATTCATGGTTGTTATTCCCATGTATGCCTTTCGAAAAAAGGCTTTATAAATGAAGGCTTGAAAGAGTAATTGTATTTCTTGCCGGTGTGGTTGTAGACTTCGTTCACTAGATTGTGCGTGCTTGAACATGTTGAAGAGGAAGTTTCGAGCGACATTCTTTTGGAGGTTGGAGTGGACGATAGTGACAATTTGAACGAATTTTGTTGACAGGAGAATATTATCTTTTTGACGTCTCTTTACATATCTTCTCTATCTTCACTGAGAAATCAAATCATACTTCAAAATTACCAAGAGCTATATCGGTGCCTTTCTTCTTTCCTATGCATAATTATAGCTATAATTGCAAAATAAGCAGTGGAATATGAGTAAACTCCTAATCTTTATTTATTAAAAGGGAAAATACTACAAAAAAAAAAAAAACACTAAACTAGGCCCAATAACCTTAATATCCCAACTTTTTTTTTGTCGCCAAAACTCCCTATAGGGCCCATACTTGTACCAATGTGACAAAAATATTCTCTGTTTACCAAAAAAAATCCTAAATTTTTCTCACTATGACATCAACACTCAACTTTTTTTTTGTATGTGTTGCGGTACCCTAAACACTGATACAAGTTTGGGAGGTTTTGGTGATAGTTAAAAAATACAAAAAATTTGGAGTATTTGTATCACCTTAAGCATTGTTTAGGATCGCTAGTGATGTAATTAAAAGTTTGGGATATCGATGTCATGGTGGGTGTAATTTGGAGTTTTGAATGGTATTAACTCTTGCTAAAAAAACGCTAAAAGGACTTGTTTGATCCGGCTTAAGCTTAAAAAGGAAATGCCCTCTCTATATATCCACGCCAATATCAATGTTTTACTTTATTTCGAATTTCAAATAACGATGAGAAAGTTAAGGTAACTTAAAATTCATTATCTATAAGTAGAAGTCTAATTTCGATCCCACAACTTCAAGTTAAAACTAAATGTCAAAAGAGAAAGCCACAACCCCACAAGCAGTAATATTATGCGCTCTTTCTCTCTCTTGCGATTCACGTAATCCTCCCACTTTTGACTCACAAATTGTCCGAATTCTCTCTTGGGATAGTTTCATTTCCATCCCTTTACATTGATAGATGGCACACGTCTTGCGGAATAACTCATTGTCATAGTAAGTCAAAATCAGAGAATCGAGCCAACATTGAAAGGGTTCTTTGAAAGGGAACAGGACTGAGAGCTGGCAAAGGAAGACTCATCAAACAGCGGCATCCTAATCCTGCGTCTTTGGCCGAACCATGCCCCCTTCCTTAGGACTCACCTGTCTTCTTGAAACTCGCCATCCACGCCCGTGCTGGTTCGAACGCTTTCCGATCTTAGGGGACGATACCACCAGTAGGTGTTGAAAGTCATTTGAAATAGGCGCACCCAGGAACGCAGGGCTATTTTCACAACTAAAGCCCCGGCTAACAAAATTAGTAGAGAGAGAGTGATGATTCAATGGGAAGTCCAGTCTACTGAATTTACAGCAACGGATGGCTTAGGTTGAGTTCAAGAGACGTTACATCAAAGCTATTACAATGTAGTGAAAATGCATTAAGCTTCACAAAAAGAAAAAAAGAGCACAAGGTAGTGAGGAAAAAGATCCAGCCATCCAGGAAGCCAAAATTATACATTGTTGTAACTTAATTTTGTCTACGGAATCGAAATAATGCATGGGATATAAAATTTGAATGATAAGAACAAGTGATCTGCACGTGATTGATGGGGCATCTCATAGCTTTCTGTCCAAGCATATGCCTCACTTGGAAGTCTTCTTTTTACGAAACGAACTTCCCTTGACACTGTCGCCATCTCCTATGATAGTCTAACATCCATTTTATGCTTTGCAAATGTCTACGCCTAATAAAGGTATGTAACAAAAAATGCTGAACCAGCTCACTTATTCCTTCAGGCACGCTACAACAAATACAAAGCCTTTCTCGATCTCAGTTTCACCAACACCAGCTCTTGCCCCTCTTACTCTCAATCCAAAAGGTGTTCTCTTTTTCATTCCGTTGTCCGAAAAATACAGCTTTGGGGCGCGCCACTAATCCAGGAGTACCCCAGAATCTCAGGTGAAACTTAAAACAGCTGGAAGCCAAAGTGTGAAAAAGCCTCATGTTTTACCAGTCGTGGCTTCCGATGTAAATATCAATTGGCATAGTGTAAGGCATTCTTATTCAAGCATCTGTCGGGTTGCGGTGAAGGATCAAATAAGACCCGCGGCCTGCACAGGTAAAACATCACTGAATGTCGATAAGGCAGCGGCTGAACTGTCCTTGAATATGCCCACTTGACCATCAGTCAGGATGGATCCCAGTTTCAATGTGTTCTCTCCAAATCTGCTGCCAATCTGGCCAATTGTGAGAGAAAATAATAGCAGATGCATGCCATAGAACATGGAAAAAGACTTTCTTTCCAAAACACCTAGCCAAATATCTGACATCTCTGAAACTAAAATCTTCTCACAATTACAATGTTTGGCAAAAAAGCCAATGTCTACTCCCAATGTACCAAAACAACATGAAGTACATGGCACTATCTCGGTGCACAACTATGCAAACAAGCTCAAAAAGGAAGGCCAAAGATATAAACTTCTATCACCACTTTCACACAGTTACACCACTGAGTTTTCTTGCACTGTGTCCCAGACTATTGGTACTTATTACATTCCATGTCACAAATGACTTGGTTAACTCAAACAGTAATGCATGCAATGAAACAGAAAACCCCCAATAAACACCCTGACAACCAACGATATAATCAAATTTAAAATTATAAGTTTCTCCAAATGAGAAAATATCAAAGCTGAAAAATTAAGTCCAAATAGAGCTTAGAAAGTTAGACATATCATCTCCAACACAGATGTTCACGACACAGCTCTATAAAGCAGGTAGATGACTAGCCAGGGACATGATAAAATAATATAAAACAAGGTAAAGAAAGAGAAGCAAAAGAAAGAAAGCACACTCACCTGGATAAAGACTTCAACAATGGAGCTTGCAACTTCAGAAGACAATCTGTCGTCCAAATCATTTATTTGAGAAATTTCTCCATTACTATAAGATTTCCAACTCTTCGATGAAAAACCTTCTATAGAAACACCAGTAGTTGCTTTAGATGTCCTCCTTGAAGACAATGCAGGTACACTGCAGACATAATTCAATAACAAGAGACGCTTTTCTTGAGATAATCTGGCCACAAAAGCTCAAATATTTATCCTGCAAACACAAACACATGGAAAGGTATATTTAACCTGATTGGAAGCATTTAAACCGGGGAACTGTGGAGCATCTCGTAATATTTGATTCTGCATTCGAGGGCAGTTTCTGCACTGTATCCACATACAACCGATTAAGTTGTACAAAGAACCTGAAGAGGACAGCATGCCAAATATGACTGTCTCTCATTCTCGCACAGGTGTGGCTCTAACCTTTGATGAATGAACAAGAAAACACTATTAGGTAACTGCAACAAAATGAAGAGTTATAATCACAAAACTATCTATTGGGACGTAAACATAACTCAGCTAATACTAGATAGATGGTCCAAGGGTGTCAATTAGCTATTTCTTCTTACGTTTTAACATAGTAAGTAGACTTCCAAAAGAAGGTAAAGATTGTAACTATTTTCGGTGAATTCATTTGAAGTCATCACTGATAATCCTAGGGAATTTTAATGTGTCCCACCTTCTTCCCTCGCCTCTCATGTTCCTCCTTTTCCACCTTTTCCAAAAAAAGCATTTAGTACACAATCATCTCTGGACAATATGTCTACACATCAAACAAAACTACAACTAATTGCACAAAATTGAGCATCATCATCTAAGCATCATTTACGTGTGAAAGAGCTGTTCAGATATCAGAATAATCTCACATGCAATAACTTCTACCCAGGTTTAACAAAAGGGCAACCACTTGACCATGAAAGAAAATTCTTTCTATTCCTACTATTGTCATTTACCCTCTAATCTATATAAAATCTTCATCTCTTAGCTTAAAAGATACTCTTCGAAACAAATTTAAATGAAAAACAGAATCAAGGTATAAAACTGTCGGATGCAAATATTCGTGAGGAGCAAGATTGGATTTTGTAAAAACATCTTGGAGTACCGTCTGCTTGTAGAATATATACTGCAAAAACTGTTGAATTATCCTGATTTTTAGGACCTGATTATTAGGAATATTCGATCCTGATTTTTTGGTCCTGATTATTAGGAATAGCTGTAAATAATTAGTTAGGAAATGATTTCTTAGTATCCCTTAATTTGTGGGATTATAGCTGCTTTTTCAGATCTGTTTTTTCCTTGTTTGTACTTAAAGTAGTCCTATAAATAGCTTGTAATCGTTGTACGAAAGGAATATAGAATTATCATAATTCTTTCCTCTAAATTCTTCATGGTATCAGAGCATTAGGCTCATTTCTCTGGGATTAATCTTTCATTCACAGCCTTCATTGCTGGATTTTTTTTTGCTTAACAATCTGATCGCAACCTTCATTGTTGTGATCTCTTTAGCCTTTATAAACTTCTGTTTTGCTCTTCCTTTCCGAGTACTTTCCTTGTGCCTGGAAATATCCATGTCTCAGACAAAAATTCAAGACCCAAATACTTCGGGTCAAACTGAGGAGGCCAACACCAACCATATGACCGGAGATCTACAAAATGTGAGGGTAACTTATAGGCTGAATGAAAAGAATTATCTCAAATGGTCACAGTTCGTCAAGACCTATTTGAAGGGTAAAGGAAGACTCAGCCACCTTCTTGGAACAGGTCCAAAACCAGAAGATCCCACGTTCAACGCATGGGATGAAGCAGATTCAATGATCATGTCATGGCTATGGGATTCAATGGATCCGGCCATAAGTGATACATGTATGTTTCTCAAGACTGCAAAGGAGATTTGGGATTCTATTCGCAGGACTTATTCAAAAGCTCGAGATGCAGCACAAGTGTATGAAATCAAGATTAAGACAAGTGCAACAAGACAAGGGAGCAAAACCGTGACGGAATATGCCAATTCTCTTCAAAATCTATGGCAAGAACTTGATCATTATCGAGTATTTGAGATGAAGTGCGTGGATGATGCTGCAACTCTAAAAGCCTTCATTGAAAAGGATCGAGTATATGATTTCCTCGCTGGCCTTAATTCTGAATTTGATCAAGTCAGGATTCAAATACTTGGAAGGGAAGAAGTCCCTTCTTTAGAAGAGACAATCTCTCTAATTCGGGCAGAAGAAAGTCGAAGGGGAATAATGCTAGAGCCTCAAGCTGTGGAAGGATCAGCATTAATAACTCACAATGCGTCAACACAAGAAAAAGGAAGGATGGATGCTTCAAAGCCTGCATGGAGGGATAACCGAGACAGTATGTGGTGTACCTACTGTAAGAAGCCAAGGCATACAAAGGAGGAGTTCTTGGAAGCTGAATGGCAAACCAACAACCTCAAGCCGAGAGAGTGGGGAAACAGAGGAGGACAGCCAAGGCCTCGGGCTCATTTAATTGAGCAAACCAGCCAGCAAATCAGTCATAGTGAAGGACAGGCGAAAGAATCCTTCAACAGTGAGGAAATAGAAAGAATTAGAGGCCTTTTAGGGTCTCTTGAAAAACCCTCTGGTACATGTTCCTTGGCACTCTCAGGTAAGCCTCCATTCTCTTTTGGTCTTAATGCCTCAAAAACACTTTCGAGTGAAGCTTGGATAATAGACTCAGGTGCTACTGATCACATGACTCACACTTCACATTTTTTTAGTACCTATACCCCATGTCCAAGCAATAGAAAAATAGTGGTGGCAAATGGTTCCCCGCCTTTATTTGTAGGAATTGGTAATATCCATATTACGCCCATTCTCACTCTCAAAGGTGTCCTCCATGTGCCGAAACTATCCGCCAATCTTGTCTCCATACAAAAGCTGACCAAAGACCTTAAATGTCATGCAATTTTTTACCCTTCCTACTGTGTTTTTCAGGAACAGGATTCGGAGAGGAAGATTGGACTTGCTAAGGAAAGGAATGGGTTGTACTATCTTGAGACGCCGAGGATTTCGAAGAAAGTCACAAATAATTCATCCGTGTCATTTCTTAGTACTTCAAATAAGGATGTGATTTGGCTTTATCATTTTCGTTTTGGTCATCCATCTTTCCGTGTCTTAAATATCATGTTTCCTTCTTTGTTTAAAGGGTTAGATATGAGTGAATTTCAGTGTGATACTTGTGAATTTGCCAAGCACACCCGTGTATCTTTTCCTATTAACAACAAAAGAAGTTCTCATCCTTTTGATTTGATTCACAGTGACATTTGGGGACCTTCCACAATTCCAAATATCTCGGGGGCTCGATGGTTTGTTTCTCTAATCGATGATTGCACTAGGGTCACATGGATATTCTTACTCAAACACAAATCTGATGTAAGCATTATTGTTCCTAATTTCCATTCCATGGTTCAAAACCAATTTGGAGTCAAAATTAAGAGCTTTAGGTCAGATAATGCTAGAGACTACTTTAATCAGATCTTGTCAACCTATTTCCAAAAGGAAGGGATCATTCATGAGTCATCTTGCGTAAACACACCACAACAAAATGGGGTTGCCGAAAGGAAAAATGGTCATTTGCTTAATACTACTCGAGCATTGTTGTTTCATGGAAATGTCCCTAAGTCATATTGGGGGGAAGCCGTTCTTACATCTACATACATGATTAATAGACTACCATCAAGAGTATTAGATTTCAAAACTCCTATGTCAATTCTTTCCAGCTTTTATCCCCATTTCAGGACAACAAATAATCTCACACCTAGAGTCTTCGGTTGCACCTCATTTGTACATGTTCATAATCAACAAAGGGGAAAACTAGATCCTAGAGCAATCAAGTGTGTCTTTCTTGGTTATTCCTCTACACAAAAGGGGTATAAATGTTATCATCCTCCTTCTAGAAAGACCTACATATCAGCTGATGTTACATTTGTAGAAAACAAACCTTACTTTCCACAGTCTTATCTTCAGGGGGAGAAATCATTAGTGAAAGATAAAGACTTTGACGATCTTAATCTTGACTTACCTCTTAATAATCTTCCAATCCGAGCTCCCACCTCTGATCAATCAGTCCCTAATCAATCAGCTCCTGACCAATCAACTCCTGACCAATCAGTTTCTGATGAACCGGTTCATACTACTTCAATCCCGGACTCACTCCCTACATCCGAGTCTATTTCGGAACAAGCGTCCACCCCTCTATCTACCCGTATTTATGACTCTATGAGATTTCCTCAGGTGTACTCAAGAAAGGCAGTTGTTCCAGACCAAAAACAAGTTCAAGATTCCCATCCGAGTCTTGCAAATGAATTGCCGGTAAGTTCTGACTCTCCTTTGCATAATCAGTTGATTGATATACCAGAAAATGACTCGCACCTTCCCATTGCTGTTAGAAAAGGTACCAGAGAGTGCACAAAACGACCCTTATATCCACTATCTCACTATGTGTCACTTGAACACCTATCACCACCTCATAGAAATTTCATTGTGAGTCTGAACACCATTGCTATTCCAAATACTTTATCTGAGGCATTATCTAAAGAAGAATGGAGGAATGCAATGAGAGAAGAAATGGATGCATTAGAAAAAAACCAGACTTGGGAGATTGTTAAAAAACCGAAGGGAAAGAATCTTGTGGGCTGCAAATGGGTTTTTTCCTTGAAATACAAAGCTGATGGTTCTCTTGAGAGATATAAAGCGAGATTGGTGGCAAAGGGTTACACTCAGACTTATGGAGTAGATTATCGGAGACATTTGCTCCCGTGGCAAAGATGAACACCTGTGAGAATTTTACTTTCTCCTGGCGGCTCATTTTAATTGGCAACTTCAACAGTATGATGTGAAGAATGCATTCTTACATGGAGACCTAGAAGAGGAGATCTACATGAGTATTCCACCAGGCTTTGAAGGAGAAAAGACAACAAACAAAGCATGTAGATTACGAAAAGCACTATATGGGCTCAAGCAACGCCTAGAGCCTGGTTTGGGAGATTTTCCAGAGTTATGAAAGCTTTAGGCTACAAACAAAGCCAAGGCGATCATACCCTCTTCATTAAGCATTCGGCAACTGGGAGAGTGACGGTACTTCTAGTGTACGTTGATGATATTATTGTCACGGGTGACGATGATAAGGAAAAACAGGAGCTAAAACAGTGTTTGATTAAAGAGTTTGAAATAAAGGAGCTGGGAAGACTCAAATACTTCCTTGGCATTGAAGTTTCTTACTCTAGACAAGGAATTTTTGTCTCTCAACAAAAGTATGTGACCGATCTTTTGAAGGAAACCGGAAAACTTGGTTGTAAGCCAGTAGCTACACCTATTGAACCTAATATAAAACTTGGGGAGGCAAAGGAAGAACCTGCTGTAGATCGAGAAATGTATCAAAAACTGGTTGGGAAACTCATCTATCTGGCTCATACTAGGCCTGATATTGCCTATTCAGTGAGTGTGATTAGTCAGTTTATGCATGACCCAAGAGAATCCCACTTACAAGCCGTCAATCGAGTGCTACATTACTTAAAAGGAAGTCCCGGGAAAGGAATCCTATTCAGAAGAAATCAAAAACTGGTGCTACAAGCTTATACCGATGCTGACTATGCAGGCTCCACGGTGAGCGGAAGGTCAACATCCGGTTATTGCACATTTCTTGGTGGAAATTTAGTGACTTGGAGGAGTAAAAAACAGAATGTTGTTGCAAGATCAAGTGCTGAATCAGAATTTCGAGCAATGGCCCAAGGAATTTGTGAGCTATTATGGCTCAAAATCATCCTAGAAGATTTGAAAATCGAGTGGGAGGGTCCTATGAAGCTGTATTGTGACAATAAATCAGCAATTAACATTGCTCATAACCCCGTACAGCATGATAGGACAAAGCATATTGAAATTGATGACACTTCATCAAAGAAAAGCTAGAAGAGGGGTTGATCTGCATGTCCTACATACCTTCTGGAAATCAACTGGCAGATGTGCTAACCAAAGGACTCAATGGTGGGATCTTTCATGAAATAATTTCCAAGCTGGGAATGGAAGACATCTATTCCTCAGCTTGAGGGGGAGTGTTGAATTATCCTGATTTTTAGGACCTGATTATTAGGAATATTCGATCCTGATTTTTTGGTCCTGATTATTAGGGAATAGCTGTAAATAATTAGTTAGGAAATGATTTCTTAGTATCCCTTAATTTGTGGGATTATAGCTGCTTTTTCAGATCTGTTTTTCCTTGTTTGTACTTAAAGTAGTCCTATAAATAGCTTGTAATCGTTGTAACGAAAGGAATATAGAATTATCATAATTCTTTCCTCTAAATTCTTCAAAAACAAATCCAGTAACTTGCGTGAGATAGTGTATGGGATCCAATCTCTGTGGAAGACAATGTACCAATCCATCTATACATGTTACGATGGCAGACCTTTTCTATCTTCGATCCTTTTGCCTAAACGAATACTTTGGCTCTGAACTTCTAGACAACTCCTCATCCATAGTGGAATCATCTCCAGAAAGAATATCACATACAAACTTTAAATCTAACATAACTTGCAAAGATCCTTTATTTGATCACTTTAGATCCATTAGCTTCTTCAGTAGAAAGGTGGATTCCATATATATCAGTCACCTGTATAAGCAAAAACAGTCAGTTAATAAACACCAGATTAAAATAAGATTAAAATAAGCTATAAACATGAAGCAATCACAAAAACCAATGTCCACAGAACTGAGTAAATGATAAAAGTCAAAAGACACAACTTGTAAGACGTTATTCATTATGGGGAATAGTAATCATGACTTTCACAAGGCTCTTTACAGCGGCCTTGATCAACATTTGCGTTTGATCATTGTGGCGGCGAGGGTCGTTGGAGCTTGCCCGCTATTGGACTCTAATAAGATTTGTTAAGCCTATCCTACTCAGATTGCCCTATCGAGCAGTTCACTTAATTTGACATTGGCAGACGTGAACCATAAACATGGATTGCCATCTCTATTA
The DNA here is from genome assembly GCA_024733475.1 of Syzygium grande. Lineage (NCBI taxonomy): Eukaryota > Viridiplantae > Streptophyta > Magnoliopsida > Myrtales > Myrtaceae > Syzygium > Syzygium grande. Next base: position 167,095 of record JAMXDD010000012.1, read on the forward strand.
GCAGCTAAATGTTCGTTGAGCAAGCTTGCTGTTTGCATGCATCACGCAGCTTTTGAGCAATTCAGAATCTTTCCCAAGAGAGATCAGAAAAGAACACATTCTGATGATAAGGGATTGTTGCAGGAAGAATTTCTAGTTGAGAAGTAGTGACGGTAATGTTAAAGTAATAACATAGAAAACTTACTTCAACATCATGCAGTAAAACCATACCGTCTTCTAGTCCCAAGACAACAACTTTGCCATCAGGACGCCAGCATAATGATGTTATACATTTACCTGGAGTACATTAGAGTAGTTAGGAGAATCCAGTATTGACGACATACAATGAAATGTGCAAAGAAAAGTGAGTTCATAAACAACAACGATGACAAAAATTAATAGGCGAAGAGGAAAGATAGAGAGCACACATAAAACAAAAAAAAAAGATAATCAAAATTGTAACAGTACAATATAACTGAGAGGGATATTGGTTGGTTGATATGGTGTTTCTTTGGGGTAGTAGGTCATTTAAAGCCAGGGAATCTATATCTTTTTGGCAGCCTCCAATCCATTGTCTCAATCCAAAAACGAATCTTGTTGTTCAGCTTTGGAACCTCAAAGTGGTGTGGATCCATGAAAGCAAACTTCAGGCAAGGATCACAAGTGTACAAGTATCTACAACTTAGGATCTCAACAGAAACCATTCAAGGATTGGTTCAAGTACTATAGTGCACTCAACAACATGTTTTTCATATCCAGAAGACAATATGACATTTGAAGCATTCAGATGTTTCTGGCGAAAAAATACCTCCTCTAAATTTTTCCAGTGAGAATAGATAACAAAAATTACCAAGGCTAGGCATCTAATCATAAGCTCTTACGAATTTGAATTACCAAAAGATAATGTCATGTAAGAACTTAGCATACTTGGATGCAGCTTTCCCTACCCTCCTAGTCTCTTCACTTTCTCCAACTCCTCCCTCCATCCCTGACCAGATTGTATACAAATATGCAGCATAGCTTGAGATATATCCTATTCACAAGTAAGTTAAATTTCCAACAACGAACTTGATTAATCAAAATGATGTGGCGAAATGCCCCTCTGTAATCAGAAGAAGATAAATGTTAACTTCAAGTAATACAAAATGTGAGAAACTTTCCAGACTAGACCCTACATTTTAGCAATACAAAATGTGAGAAACTTTCCAGCCTATACTAAATCTCTCCTTGTAGGGAACGCTCAATCAGTACAAGAAGAGGAGCCAGAAATAATATTACATCGTGAGAGTCACCAACAGAAATCGAAGGAAAACTATATAGATGCCTGACGACATTGAGATGGTATTCTGCAGGGGCTAAACCTGCCAACTCCATGTCGGCATCTAGCATTTCAGCATCTGACATAGCTAGACTATCTAGCATAAATGACATCCCCTCCAATTCGAGTTCTTTATATTCATGGACACTTTAACTGGTGTACCGAAAAGGGCAACAAGATGGCAATACAGGAGTAGGGTACACTTCCAGTTGGTCTAGATGACCGTCGGTTTAAGTTATGGAAAAAATCCCCTAAGGCACCAACCTTGTCTAGAAGTTGACAGGAATGTATCGCTGCTATAAATAAAAGTCCCTCCATTTAACTGATATCAGCTTGGAATTCTTTACTTGCAACTAATTCATCTCTAAATTTCCACTTGTATGACCATCATTCACTCTTCATTTTTGTGTAAAACACCAATTCCTTAAGTTCAACGTGGTCTTCTCGTTTAGACATTCGAGCACTTTACCTCTATGTTCGTCCAATCCTCCATCGAATGCGATTTGAACGAGAAGGAAGGGCAGCACATTTAGGAAAAGCGAAAGAAGTAAAACGAGATTAAGGCCAATCACTCAGAGGGCACAACAACAAACTGAACAGAAAAAAAACAGAACTTTTTTTCTAGACGAAGCATTTACCAGGAGAGATTGGCCACAGCCTCTGCCAATTGAAGCGATGAAGCACCACCCACCTTCCTTCTCATCCTCCGTGTGACCATGGCCAGCAAATCCTTCTCCGGATCCCACTCAATTCACGCCATCTTCACCTGCCGCCAAACCGGAAGAAATCGAGCAACAGCCTCACCCAAAACCGAGTCGGAACACAATCGAATCGGCCACGCTCATTAGGAGGTCGCGAAAAGAACGCCCGAACGGGGGAGCCGAACCTGAGAAGCCAAGCGCGGCTTGTCGAACAGGAGCCGAACCTGAGAAGCGCACGCCGCAATCCTCCGTCGGTCTCCATAGGGCTCAAAAGGCTCCGGGAGCAGCCGGAAACGCAGCCGCCAACCAGCTGCTGGAGCGAACCACGAGGGAGTGCACAGAAGCGTCGGTGGCAAATGCGAACGGAGGGGTACGGTTTCGAGCGAGAATGTCGCCGAGGGTACGCGACGCGACTCGAGCGCCGAGGCTGCAGATGAAAGAGTCGAGCGAGGGTAGAGAGAGAGAGAGAGAGGAAGGGGGATGAGAGACGGTTTGAAGATAGTCCATTTCTATCACTCGCTTCAACAAATGTGGGTTAAAATATGAGCTAATGGCCCATCTCGACGGCCCTATTTACACTTGAAATTCCGCAACAATAGGCAGTTCGAAGGCGAGAACATTGTGGATTGTTTTGCACCTCAATCCACCCGTTTCAAATGCTTCTTTGATATACCAAAAAACGTTAATCAAAGGAAATCAAGCGGTCTCACGCGAGATGTGTGATTAATTGATAGTGGCCGTGCTTGTGCTCGTCTTTGACGACACCTTCCCGTTTTAGCTTACACCAGGGAGACTTTGCTCTCAAATACCAAATATGAAGTCTTCAAAATCATATCAATATTGCCGTTTAAGCCGTCATACTTTTGTCTTGTAATTATTTATGAATTGCTTTTTGGGGAAAATATTCGCGTGAGGCTTGCGGGATAACAGCGACTTGGAAGCTATCCAATTAAAACTTTTCCAGTCCTGTAAGGCAAGTGGGTAAAACTTAAAGCACCAGTATCTTCCAAGTCAAAACACAAAGTCTACTGTAACCATACGTCAATCTTCATGCCTTTACGTTGCGGCAAAGAATGTTCATCCGATAGGATTGTCGATAGTGGCCAAGATGATGAAACAGAGACTCACCGATAATCAATCCTGTCAAAGACCCAGATTTTTACATGGAAAACCTAATGCGGGAAAAAACAACGGACCGTTCAAAAAACTTTTACTAATCATTAAGAATAGTAGGATACACAATTGTTCTTCCTTAGTCACACACTAAAGGCTCAACTGTAATATTATTTCATCACCACGAAGGTGAGTTAATAAAAATAAAGCAAGAAACTCTAATTGCGATCGGAAAAAACGAGAGACAATTTGGAGAAGGTTTTCAATGAATAAACAACATGTTAAAATTGAGCCAATTCCGACAACATTTGGCCTTTGAATATGGACCGAAAAATCGCTGCCCCTTTTTCTTCTTCTGGTGCATTCTTCTCGGGGAACGCTCGCTCTCTCTCCCTCTCCACTCCACTTCACGAACAGCCCCTCCCTTCCTTTTTCTTTTTGACTTTTCCTTCTTTTATGTTATGTTAGCTGAACCCCACAAAGAGGCGGACCCAGCCCACAAACCTCCATCATTCTAATAGCAAAATCAACAGCAATAAGATCTCAGCCTCGCAAAACTTTGATTCCGAGACCTTCGACCGCAGGGGATACACCCGTTCCAAGCTAACTCTGACAGCAGCTTCCCCTAGTAAGAACCTCTAAGTTCTTTATCAACCCCACAAACTCTAGCAGGCAAGCATCAAATTGCTTCCATTTTAGTATGAAGATCCACACCTGAATCACAAATAACTCTTTTTGAATATAGACTCCAATAGACCTTCATACATGTGTCAACTATGATACCGACTTAATAATACAATCATCCGATGCATTGGCCATTATATCAAACGAGTTGGTTAGACTCTCACTATTTCAGAAACCTCTTATGTTAACAGACAGTTTCAGCTCTGCAAAGCTTCTGTTAAATATGATCAAGGCAAAGTGGGAAGACAATATGCAAACATCCTTTACCATTCCAAGGATGCATTGTCAGAGTTTGAAGAAGTTCAAGAAACATCAAGCTCCTGATCCTTTGATGATTTCGAAAATCTTCCATGAACCCATATAAAAGCTGTTGGACTGTGAGATAAGATTCTGAGTTTGAAACTTAACTGCAAACAAAGCATTGGAAATAGCATGTAAGATATGAAGAATAAAATATAGTCTGTTAAGAACAAGTTCAAGAAGTCGTATCAAAGCAAATTCAGAGTCATCCTGCAGAGCCGCACAGAGAAGTGATTAGTGATTAGCATGAAAAAAAGTATTTCTGCTCTGCACATGTGAATCTCTGGATATTATATGTAGTTTCAGATTAAAGGCATAGACCCCATAGAAGGACAGTGAATTGGGAATGTATCTGGTGGATGCTGAACCTAACATAACAGGGAAGAGCGGCAATAAATTCTTAAAAAGTATCTTTTTGAAATAGGAGAGAAAAGCATCAGGGAAGCTTTGTTGAAAATGTGATGATCAAATTAGTTCCTAATCAGGAAACATGAGATACGGTATTTCTGTACACAAGGATCATAAGCTAAACAGAGAGCCCAATCTGATAAGATCACCCAACTAAAGCTTCCATGTACATTGTCAAGTAATCAAACCTGAGATTAAATACAAAAACTAGATTATTAGATAGAGGGTGAGTGAAAAACCATTTGAGGACAACCTCCGGAAGACAAACCATAACCCCAATAGTTTCCTCTTCTTTCTTTCCTCTCATTATGGTAGCAAGGTTCCGGTCACTTAGGCAAAGAAATGAAAAATATAAATACAACTTTATGGTAATAGGCATATGAATAGAAATATCTACAGACAAACCCAATTAACAGAATTCCTGAATCAGCCAAACAAGAAATGAATATTTCAGCTCAAATAATTGATGAGTTTGTTAAAACCAAAAGCACAAGCTTTTTTTTTTTTTAAAGGATTGCAATGTTTATAGAAACCATTTTTGAGCCTGCGTAATCATACTCAAACTCCTGTTATGCATACAAAGAGATCCAGAATTTCACATTTGGTGCACATACCACCAATGGGGACCAGATTTGAAGGGTGGAAAAAGCAATCACTTCAAACAACATATAACAGCAATTATTTATCACATAGTTCATATTTTTTATCACTGAGGTAGCATGTTAAAGAACATTTATGAATGGAAAAAGTAGATTAGCATTAATGTGAAGAATTTATGATGAAAGAGCAATAAGCAACACATTCAAATAAGAACTTCAATACACAAACAAGATTCTATTACCTTTCAGCTTTCTAATTCTTTTTGCTAATACCCGCGTTCCATCCGTTGAAATTCCTTCGCAAGTGTCCTCCATAAATATTCGTGCCCCCCACATCCTCTAAACTACAGTAATTCTCTAACTCCCTGCATTGTTTCTTTGAGACAATAATGAGGGTAAGACGTCTTACTAATCTAACAAGATATATCAAGGCAGAAAAGCGCAAGGAATTGCATTTGATCTTTTGGAATGTGAGACCGCCAATCCAATGAGAAAGCGACAATCAACCCGTCAATTTCAACCCTTGTTACCATGTGGTTACTTAAAATAGTGCTGGACCAACAATAACCACAGTTGAAGCCCAGCAAACCACCCTAACTCGAGTCAACCTCATCTAGTGGAAGTGCTCTTAAGTATTTCTTGTTCCAGTCATGGAACAGAATTGGGAGAACCTGTAGGTGTTATTGCAGGAAAGATCCTAGCTTTAGTGCTTTGGTGGGTGTCCGTTAACTCATATCCTCAGTTTTGGCAACTAATTTGGTCACATTGCCTTAAAGCATAAGTCAGCCGCTAAAGCACATGAAAATAATACTAGGCTTGACAGCATATCATTCCGACATTTAAAGCATGACCAATTTCCATTACACCCTAATATTCTAATTCTCTGCTATATAAATGGATTGCACAACCTAGCAAAGGCCAACAAAATTAGCCGCTAGAGTACATGAAGGCAATACTAAGCTGACCACACCTCGCATGATATCCAAACCATTGCCTCACCAAATTTCAGGCACAAAGGATGAAGAGATGACCCACCACCCTTGGAATTATAAGGTCATCTTATGTCCAATTATGAATCGAGTCTCGGTTCATGTCTCCAAATGATACATATGATTCTATAACTAGGGCCAAGCGAACCTTTTATTATTAGCTGAATGAAATTCATTAAGAAAACCGAGGAGCAAAACTCACGGATAATTCACAAGAGAAAAATTTTATAATTCAACGGTTAGCCATTCTATTAACAATAATGACATGTCACAACTCAGCCCAAGTAAAAGTATATGTAAACCGAAATGACAGAAAAAGTTCAACTTTCAAGATATAAGTACACAGGGAATTTCTACCGGAAGCTTTCTATACATGGTGATGCCAAACATTCCATTTGGTACGTCCATCAGGTATAAACAACTAACAACTAAAGATTCTGGGGTTCCAGGTGCCATATTGTAAAGGACATATAATTAGGAACTAGAACAAGTTAGAGAAAATCACTCACATATCAATGTCAATTTCTTCATCAACCTCAGATAGATCCAAAGCTGCATGACCGGATCTTGATCATATAGAAACTTCAAGAACACGACAACAAGTTCACTGTCGAAATTCACAAGAGTATATAGGAATTCACCATAAGGAAGGACCCTGATTGACAAAAGTTAGACAAACCTATTGTATGTTAAAAGTTGATCACTTGGCTCTGACATTAGTCACTTACATTTATCAAGAAAGGTAGAGAAATCATAAGAAAGATTTTAATAGGCATACCGGCTACACAACATATGAGAGCACCCTTATGAATCATCGAACTCAGAGAAGAAGACATTCCAGCCTTTTCATTGCAATATCCACCGATTGTCTCACCCAAACCAACACCTAGATAACGAGAACGCCATCTTGAAAAACCCCGAGCTCACCCATTCTAAAGCCAATAATTTCTACTGAGCAAGCTGCTAAGTAAATAATAATACTTCAATTACTTAACCCCATAAGTCAAATATCATCTCTTATTAAGGAAACCGACACACACTCATGAGGGATAAAAATAGCATTGAACACATAAGTTACATCTTTGGAACCATCGAAGTTAAAAGTTTACTGAAAAGAAAATGTTTTACACAAGTAAATGGTCATTACAAGCCATCTTCATCTTACGCAACATTGTTTGAACTAAACAACATGCTCTAGAGTCTCGACAAATAAAAGTTATACCGGAAATTCATTAAAGAAATGCAACCTAGTCTCGCTATCCAATTCATGCAAGCGGGATAGAAGTTTGGAATGTTCATGTGAAATTATCAAGTCCCGCCCCCAAAGTCACTAAGAGAGAGAGAGAGAGAGAGAGAGAGAGAGAGAGAGAGAGAGCCATTTATGTGATAATTGCGGGCTATAAGCACAATATTGACGGAATTGCTAGTGTTTTCAAGGAGACAAAGACCAAGCCCTACATTTGTTAGCTTGGGGAAGGGCAATTGCTTTACATCATTCAAATATCGAACCGCATCTCTATCCAACAGCTTACACTTTTGACCACTTAGCACTAGTCCCAAAAATTCCACATGGAACTAGAGTAGGAGGTACTCGATTCAAAACTCTCCTGTTACCTATTTATCCCCACAATTATCAAATGTTTACACTTCAATCTAAAGGCGAAGTCCTAGCCTACGAGAGAGAGGCGGAGTATTATAACATTTTAATAGTAAACCACATCTTTATTTCATGGCTTAATATTTTTGTCTTTTGAAATTGTTCCACAAAATTCTACACCGTTGAAGGCACATTTTGAATAGACAAAAGGAGAAAGGAGCCCGAAAGCATTGATCGGCAGTACCATGGAGTTAAAGAGAGTTCACAACCCTTGGTTAGAAAAAGAAATAGGCAGGCTTTTAAAGATGAGGAAAATTCTATAGGTCTTTGTAATGGATTTTTGGCTTTCCACCTTATTTTTTCCACATTGTGGTGGCGGTTATTGGGACACCTAGTGTTTCTTTAATTTTGAAGGTAAATATGAACTTACAGGTGGTAATTTGTAAATAAGAGGCATCCCGTTGGTGCTCTTGTTGCCCAATAATAGACTTACTTATGAAAAAATAAAACAGGAGAGTCTATAACCTTAAAGAATATAACTAGAAACATCATTTCTCACTATAGTAGTAATCAATAGGAATGTGTAGCGCATACATGAGTCATTCTACCCAAGAGAAGCACAGAATCTGATCTAATTAACAACAGCCCTATAGTGTGCATGTACATGTGTGGGAACACCTATGCAAGCACATGATCGCTTTATAGGTGCACACCAAAGCATATGTTCACAACACACAAATGCCCACATGCATGGGACAGAGATTTGGCAGGGGAATAAACTAGAAATATATTTTCACTAGATAATAAAGGATTTTGTTAAAAGAAAAAGCTCCAAGACATCAGTATATATAAGAAAAAAAAACAAAAGAAAAACAAACAAAAATAAAGCATTAGAAGAGTATACAGTAATCAGAACATAGTGCTCAAAGCCGGTTAAAGCGTACAACCCCGAAGCAACCAAATTAAGATTCCAAACCCTACATTTTGTTGCTTTCTTTCCTAAGGCCCCACATGAGACAAAGGTGCGGCACTTCAGGACTTCTTGGAAATTGATCCTCCTAATTAGGCATTCCAACAACTAAAAAACTGGTGGCAAGAACCAAACCACCTTAGACAAGCCGAAGATTTGATGCAAAAGCTTGGGAGCGAAGTCAGAAAGAAGAAAGAGATGATCAACATTTTCCCCCAAATGCTTTCACACACAACACCATTCTATGAAAAATCAAATTCCGTTTCCTGAGATTTTCAATTGTAAGAATCTTATTCCAATTTGGCGGTAGATTTACTAGAAAACTTACACTCCCAAGCAATGGAAATTGATTCTCAAGGAACAAGGAAGCTTTGGTTGCAGATTGTTATCGTTTAAACAACGAAATGATCATATGGAATATTGAGTCCATGAGCCAAGCCCAAGATTAGGAGTTCAAAGCTTTTTCCCGCCTTCTTTTATGCCTTGCATAATTCAAAGATTTCTGTTGCTTTTAAGGATGCTCTTGTGTGGAACAACGGAAGAGACGGAATTTTTTTCAGAAAGTCTTACTACAAGCTGCTTTCGATAGGGAGATTCGTGGTAGAACAGATTTTCCTCGAAAGCGATTTGGAAAGTGAGGATTCCAATTAGAGTTTCTCTTTCGCTTGGGAAGAAACACGGGAACAAATCCTTACTTTAGATATGAGGCAAAAACTGGTTAACAGGTTTTTCCTCCATAGCAGGGAGGCATAGTCCGTGCGGCATTTCCTCCTTCATTGCATACTTGGACAAGAATGGTTTGGACAGTTCCTATGCTTGCACCATGTTATCTTGGGCTACCGAGAGATTTTATCAAGCAAGAACTTTGGGCATGGCGGGGCATTCGTTAACAGCACAACAGGTAGGATTAACTCAATTCCCGTGTCTTTTTTGGCTGATTTGAAGGGGAGCGGAACAAGAGAGCTTTCGATGAAGAGAAATCTTCCATTCTATTTGATGGAAATTTGGCTTAAAGTCATACACTTTTGATATAGTGCAACCATGCATATAGCTGTAAATGCCTTGGTTGATTAGTCAATGATTTATCTGGTATTTGAGCTCCCTTTCAGTTTTGGGAGTTGTTTTGTATATGGCTTTAGTTTTTGGGCTCCTTCTGTTATGGGTTGCACCCCATGGTGCTTTTACAGGTGAACTATACAATCTATAAAAAGAAACTTATACATTTCTGAAGATTTTAAGTTATTCCAATTACCTTTTATTCCAACACTTGTTATCCAATCATATAGTTTCAAGTGCCAACATCAACATTTCACATATGATTTTGTGCTAATCAGCATAACCATCATCCGCATACCATGCATTTATCGAGGGAAAAACACTCTATTAACTCATAGTTGTAATTCCTTTTGCGAGCAAGATCACTATGACAAAAGGGTGCCGCTACTACTGAATGTCAAGATCTAAAAAGTTCAAGAGAAACTTTGAATCTAAAGAACTACCAACACACTACCAAAAGCGGAGCAATACTAGGGACTAAGAATAGTATAGAAAACTGATTTGAAGAGGCAAAATGCGATTATAATATCGTAAGTAGGTCCATGATAAACCAATTTCAATACTAGGACTATTTGGCACGTGACTTAGTAAACCAATTTCAATACTAGGACTCAACATCCTCAGCATTATTCTGCCAAAAAGAGGTGTTATATCAAAAATCGTGATCTAAAGATACGATAAAAAATAATAATATAAAATAATCAATTCTCACATCTAGGCACGAAACAAATGATTGTGAACAGAGGCTCCCATAACCATGGTTAAGCATCACAGATTAGATCCATGTAGGATCCATTCAACATCATCCGAGCACCCACCAGTTAGCTTTCTCGCTCATTTTCTTGGATAATCGAGTTTTCATTCTCATCCTTAGCTTGTTGACAGTAAACTTAACAAAGGAAAGAAGAGTTTCACTTATTACAGTGAAAGTGCAATGAGTGGAATTTGGTAGTATAAATTTCCCATAACCAATGATTAATGACCTACAATTTCCATTATACGCTTATAGGAGAGATTGCCAACTTGTTGAATCAAACTCAAATCAGATTTTACTTCACTCTTTCCAGCCACTTTATGTTGGTAATTCATATCATTGCATATGATAGTTTGTATGAAGAATCAACATAAGGATGTTTCGACAAATATGGTGTGTCTCAAGATGTGCGAAGCATAACCATCTGTAACAAATTCCTATTTCTATCTAATCACCTCCAAGACTGTTCTACGAGAAGTGTCAAACTTAATTATTTATCGGGGAAAAAGGCCAAATGCAAAGATAATAACGTGCACTCACAGATGATTGAGGACAACCAGGTGAAGTTCTTTTCCAGCCCTCTGCATGACTTTTGATACACGCCCATACCCTATCGCTGAACAAACTAGCATACTAAGATTATAAAGACCAATAAAAAAAAAAAAAAGGTCAAAGGTCCTAAAGAGCATCGAGCTTAAAAACCAGCCACACCACTTCACCCGGAGAATTAACAAGAAACCGATGGACTGCAGGGATCGGTCCTAGCACCACCGAGAAGACTCAAAAAATTCCTCCCGAGGAGAAGAGTCAAGACCTAGATAAGCAAACGAAAACAGTTAAATGAAGAAAAATGAAACGCCATCTACCGCTCTTGTATTAAAGTACCACTTGCCATGGTCACGAATAAGGTTTGACAGCAAATCAAACTTCTCATGAAATATCTTTGATGGCATCATTCCACCGCTTATGCATGGTGATAATGATGTCCGGATGACATGAAATAAATCTTCAATGTTCATAGCCCGTAAGCAACTTGATGAAGTTCATTGTTTTGCAGACAAAAGAGATTGATAATCTAAGGAGGCATTCGGTGACAAAGATTCTCAAAAGTCTGCTCGATTTCAATATGAGAACTAAAAAGCAATGAAAATGCATTTGGTACTACGAAAGCGGTTGATGCATAAAAGGAAAACTATTCTCAAAACCAAAAGCACAAGCTTTTTTTTAAAGGATTGGAATGTTTCGGAAGCCAATTTTGAGCCGGGTAAACATACTCAAAACTCTTGTTATGCATTACAAAGAGATCCGAATTTCACATTTGGTAAACATATCGGCCAATGAGGACCCGGACTTGAAGGGGCGAAAAAAGCAATCACTTCAAATAACATATGACATCAATGATTTATCACATAGTTCATATTTTTACCAACTGAGGTAGCATGTTTAAGATTTGACCAAAAAAAAAAAAAGGTAGCATGTTTAAGAACATTTATGAATGGAAAAAGTAGATTAGCATTAATGTGAAGAATTTATGATGAAAGAGCAATACGCAACACATTCAAGTAAGAACTTCTATACACAAACAAGATTCTATTACATTTCACTTTTCTAATTCTTTTGCTAATACTTGCGCTTCATCTATTGAGATTCCTTCGCAAGTGTCCTCCGCAAATATTGGTGTCCCCAAATCCTCCAAACTGTAGTAATTCTCTAACTCCCCTGCATTGTTTCTCCGAGACAATAATGAGGGTAAGACATCTTACTAAACGACAAGATATATCAAGGCGAGAAAATATTAAAGCTGTTGGAATTTTGCAAAATAAGATTCTAAGTTTAAAACTTAAGCGCAAACAAACCATTAGAAATAAAATGTAAGATATGAAGAATAAAATATTGTCTGTTAAGAATCAAGATGAAGAAGGCGTATCAACTTTTAAGTTGAAAGATGCATACTCGCTCACATGGGCATCTTCCTCCCAATTGAGACACACCACTTCTTTGCCGCATGGGACTTCAAGCTACTCAACAGTTTTCCATTCTGCTTGATATTTATACCATGTTAGAAACTATTATAAACAGCATGTATAGCTACGCAAGCGATAACATATAAAAAGCAGCACACCACATATCCATAGTTAAGTAAAGAAAGCTACGTTAGCTTTCATTATGTATTATGTAAAAACAAACTCTCTTCCGAACAAAGCGTAGTCCATGAAGTGGATGATGGTTAATATCAATGAAGCTTAAGGCTTAAGGCTTAAGGCTTTAACATCAATGAAGATATGAACATTGTACATATTGCATTAGTTATTCATCTTTGTCGGTCATGTATGGATTGGAATGATCCATTCGATCTAATTATTTGAACGGACTATTCATCTCTTCTCGTTTGTCAACCTATTTAACAAATGGGCCATGTTCAATGATCTAATAAGATTTGTTAAGCTTATCCTGCTTCGGATTGACCTATCTAACAGTCCATATTAACTTGACATTGGCAAACATGACCATTACACATGGATTGCCATCTCTATTAGCGACTAAATGTTCATTTGGCAAGCTCGCCGTTTGCATTGCATCATGCAGCTTTTGAGCAATTCAGAATATTTCCCAAAGCGATATCGAGAGAACACATTTCGATGATTAAGGATTCTGAGAACAAATTTCTTGTTGAGAAGTAATGAGGGTAACATTACTGACAATAGCATGGAAAACTTACTTCTACATCATGCAAAGTAAAACTGCATACCATCTTCAAATCCCAATACAACAACCTTGCCATCGGGATGCCAGCATAATGATGTTATACATTTACCCGGAGTAGATTAGAATAATTAAGAGAAGCTAGTATTGATGACACACAACAAATGTGCAAAGAAAAGTGGGTTCATAAAAAAAAACAACCAAAGAAACAATGGAGAGAGAGAGAATAGAAGAAGAGGGAAGATAGAGAACATACGTAAAACCAGAAAATGTTAGTTAAAATTTGTGAAGTGAGGCAAAGCCTATATCTTTTGGGCAGCCTCCAATCCATTATCTCAATCCAAAGATGAATCTTGTTGTTCCACTTTGGAACCTCGAGGTGGAGTGGATCCACAAAAAGCTAACTTCAGCAAGGATCGCAAGAGTACTTGTATCTACAACTTAGGATTTCAACGTAGAAACCATTTGAGGGTTAGCTCAAGTACTCTAGTGCTTTGAACAACATGTTCTCCAAATCCAGAAGACAATATGATGCGCTAAGCATTGGGATGTTTTCGGAGAAAAACGCCTCCTCTCTAAATATTTGCAAAGGAGAATAGATAGCGAAAATTGCCAAGGCCAAACATCTATTCCTAAGCTCTTACGAATTTGAATTACAAAGAGATAAAGTCATATAAGAACTTAAGATACTTGAATTCAGCTCCCTCTACACTCCTAGTCTCCTTGACTTTCTCCAATTCCTTACTCCATCCCTCTCGACAAGATTGTCATACAAGTATGCAGCATAGCTTGAGATATACCATTAACAAGTAAAACTCCCACTAGTGAACTTGATTAATTAAAATGATGCGACAAAATGCCCCTCTATAATCAGAAGAAGATAAATTAACTTCAAGTAGGACAAAATGTGAGAAACTTTCCAGCCTATACTCTACAATCTAGTATACATTAAATATGTCCTTGTAGGAACGCTCAATCAAGAAAAAGGAGGAAGAAGAGGAGCCGGAAGTAGCATGTACATTGTGGGAGTCAGCATTAGAAATCTAAGGAAAACTATATAGATGCGAAAGCATTGAGATGGTATTCGCAGGGCCTAAACCTACCAACTCCATGTGGCATCAAGCATTTCTGCATTTGACATAGCTAGTCTATCTAGCATAAATGATGATCCCTCCAATTCAAGTTCTTTATTTTCATGGACACTTTAACTGGTGTACCCGGAAGGGAAACAAGATGGAAATACAGTAGTATGGTATACTTCCGGTTGGTCTAGATGACGGTCGGTTAAGTTAGGAAAAAATCCCCTAAGGCACCGACATTGCCTAAAAGTTGGTAGGAATCTATCGCACCTATAACTAAAAGTCCCTACATTCAATGTATCACTTGGAATTCTTTGTTTGCAACTAAGTCATCTCTAGATTTCCACTTGAATCACCTTCCTTCACTCTATGTTTTTCTATAAAACACCAAATTCTTAGTTCAACATCATGTTCTCATTCAGACTTTCAAGCACTTCACCTCTATATTTGTCCAATTCTCCATCAAACGCAAATCGAGCTAGATTGGCAATTACTGAGTGGTTCCTTTCAAGAAAAGGAAGCATAGCACATTTAGGAAAAGCAAAAGAAGTAAACAAGATAAGGCCAATGACTTAGAGGGCACAAGAAGCCATTGTTGAAGAAACGAACATGCTTTGAATTAAAAAGATAACTTTCTTTAGTCGAAGCAATTACCGGAGAGACCATCCACAGCCTCCGCCAATTGAAGCGATGAAGCACCACCTTTGAGTCTTCCTTGACCAATGCCAGCAAATCCTTCTCCGGATTCCACTCGCCATCTTCACTTGCCAATCGAAATCGAGCAAACTTCGCAAAACCGAGTCGGACCAATCGGGTTAACCACCCATCGGTCGCAAAAGAACACTAGGAGCCGAACTTGAGAAGCCGGTGAGACCCAAAGTATGGAGAGAAAATTGCAGCGGAGGAATAGGCGGGAGAGAAAATAAGGGCGAGTGAGAGAGAGAGAGACGAGACTTGATTGGGGAGTGGAGGTGGGAGTTTCAGCTCTGCAAAGCTTGATTAAATATAATCGGGGCAATTTGGGATGACAACATGCAAACATCCTTTACCTTTCCAAGGATGCATTGTTAGGGTTTGAGAAGTTCAAGAAACATCAAGCTCCCGATCCTTGATGATTTCGATTCCTTTTAGAAGCGCCTTGTGAAAACTCTCTTGGATATTTCAGCTTTTACACCCACCGGTGGAATGATAAATGAATCCACTTGGTGAGTCGAGAGGAAATCAATCGGCAACTAACATCAATGAACTACTAATAAAACTCCAAAATTTAGGGATCTCTGTTTGTCAAACTCGATATTCTTTTTGAACTCTTTGGATCAAACTAATGCGGCATCTAACATCATCAACCACGAAGCTTTGATTAAATTAGCATAGTGTATTCAACTCAAGTTGCTTGCTTTTGTGGGACATAGTATGATTCTTTTCCTTATCATCATGTGCTATTCTTGCATTAGAATAAATACAAGACAATTTTCAAATGACATATGGAATACCTAAAATTTTCCTCAGGAAACTTATGGAAATGCTTCTGTGTTTTCCTTTTCAAGCAAGTAAATGAACTAACAAGAGCTTATGCACAATATAAGGAACTATCTCACGGTACAGCCGATTAGGTCAAAAGACAATCTAGTTAATGTCTTGCTCGGCTCAAAAGTTCATGTACATGAAAGATGGCTGTACCAACTCTACAAACATTAAGATACATTCTTTTGGATAATCTATTATTAGCCTTGGAGTAGGTATATCCTAGATTCAAACCAAAGCGAACATGGATCCATAGTCAGAAAAATTCGAATTGGAATTTTTCTCGATTGATCCAAATAATTCAAGATGTGATTCTGCGAGATAAAATGTGTGGAACTCAATGGTTGGACAAGTTTTATCCCAAGTCATTGGCGTATGCATACTAACTAAAGCCCTATCAACATGCTCATTTAGCTCGTAAATTCACTCGTAAGTGTACTTTAGAAACATCCGGTCATGAAAGCATGATGAGTGCAGAGCAAACTAAAACCTCACATTAGAAGGACCGCCATATAGGGTCCTTCATTTAGCATTCTCAACCGATACAATGACCTTTGGCATACTATGAAATACCTGCATACATCAGTTTTTATTCAGTACCTCCAAAGCATTCCAGAATCAATCAAACGTTGAGAATCTTTATTTTTCTGCATAGGATGAAGGATGCTACCCAAAGACTAATGACAAATGATGCGCTTTAGAAAGCCTTCTTCTATTTCCATTCTTTGGCATGATAAGCGTAATCATATTGCCAAAGCACACATTGACTTCCATGAACATCTACCTCAAATACCTTGAATCCAAGTAAGGATACAATCATGACATCATCAACCAGGAAATACAAATGAAAATTGGGCGGTAGATCTCAAAAGAGCAAAGGTAACTTACCCCTTTATGTACCCTTAGTTAGAAAATGTGGATCATTTCCATTATATTGACTCATCCTCGTAAGACGTATGGTCCCGATTCCTAAATCGATCCCTCATCCGATTTCGAAATTTCGATCAATCCGCACTCTAAATAATTTGGAATTGTTTGGAGTGACTCGCATCCACCGATTCTTAGTTCTTCCAAAAACTCCAACGATCGAGGCCTTGAATTTCGGCTAAGTTTTTGCAGCAAAAACTTCTAATTTCTTCACCTCCCGATTTTGGAAGGTCTAGCCTTTCAATTGAATCACTCATAGAGACATCCGGACTTTCCAAAAACTCCAACCTATCGAGGCCTTGAATTCGGCTAAGTTTTTGCATTCATCAAAGCATTTAATATCTTTCGTCCCGATTTTTTGACCTCTCAATGGAAACGCGCAGTGAGAGATATCCGGGCTTTCAAAAACTCCAACGTGTCGAGGCCTTGAATTTGGCTAAGTTTTTGCATGCAAAAGCGTCTAATGTCTTGACCTCCGTATTTTGGAAGGAGTAGCCTCTCAATGGAAAAGCACCCAGAGATATCCAAAGGCTTTCCAAAATCTCCAACCTATCAAGGCCTTGAATTCACTAATTTCTCGCACCATCCAACATTTAATTTCTTCATCCTCTCGGATTTTGGAAGGAGCAGCCTCTCAATTGAAGCGGCACCATGAGGCAGTCAAGCTTTCCAAATATATCAATTTGTCAAGTTCAAGAAGACCTCGAACTTCAACTAGATTATTGCAATAAGAGACCACTAATGTCCTTAGATGGATAAAGCTGAGAAGAAACGTCCCTTTGTTTTAATAGATCGTGATGACCTCCAAACGTCCAAGAATTCCAACTCGAAGGGAGTGTTTAGGGATTGTGGTAATTCTGATTCTTCAATGTCTATCGGTTGGGAGCATTCTGAATTCTTTAATCGTGTTGATGGAAGCATCTGGATGCACTCCGGATCTCATGACTCAAACTAGTAGTCGCTTGAGATGGGTTGGGTGGGAAAGTGAGGGCAATTTGCGGCTTCCACAGGTGACGCTCAATTCTGTTAAGTTGGAAGGAAGTTTGTCCGGTAGCGATTGGAGTTGTCTGCAGTGAAGAACAACAAGGCATTGTAGGGAAGAAAGATTGCACATGCTCTCCGGCAATTCCCTTTTGATTTCTGCATTATAGGCGTGTAACTCTCATGACTTTCTCAACCTCCCAATATCCTTGGGTAATTCTTCTATACAGGTGCAAAAGAAATATCTAGAATCTCTAGATTCTCCGGAGACTCTATTTTTTTGGAAGCTTTCTAAGGGACTCACACCACTTCAAATCCAAGCGACGGAGAGCCCTCATGTCTCCAATTGAAGGATCGATCCGCTTGAGTCTCGACAACGAAGAAGAGGATGAGAACCTCCAAATGCTTAAAAAAGTTGAGAGGAAGATCGTATTTTCCAAGCAATGACAAGATCCGAGGTCAAGATATTTGAGCCTCTCGCCATCCGGCAAAATAAAATAATAATGATTGCCAAGGGGTTAGTGATTATGATTCAAAAAAAAGTATAAAAAGAAGAAAAACAAAAGACTTGCTCTTACCTTGAAAGAACTCCATCCTTCCCATTTCTCATTTATGTTGCTACGTGGCAATTCGAGTACAGCTAATTTCGTTACATGACAGTTTTTTACTTCAAAATTCATGGAACAACATGGCCACTGGAGCCATTTTAACTTAATTGAGTCCTTAAAATCTCTACTTATATATGCCCCTTCGATACGAAGGAATCTTAGATTCGTCAAATTCTTGAATTGTTTTGCTATGTAAATGTTGCCATCTCGCTCAGCCATTTTGTCTAAGCCTTCTAAAAGCTGCCTTTTACGCAGAATAATCGCCTCAACCTTGTCATTCCCTATAAGCAAGAATCAACGTCCATTAATGCTATATCCAGCTAAAGTAATCTAAATATTATTTGTTCATATTACTACTTGACGTGCATTAATGAGTTCGGGGGACTAGGAATGTGAAGACATCAATTCTTTACGCCAATAAACAATATTTATAAGGGCCAACAAAGCGAAGGATGTCAACTTCCATTATAGATTTGGCCATTAGAATTCGGGTCTTAGAAAGAAATTATGACGTAATGGCTGATTTAGAGTAAAAACTTTACAAGTTGTAATCTTCTTCTTTCCGGTATTGTAGCTTCATTACCATACTAATTGGGACATGCGTAAAGTCTTGTGAAACTTGATCAAATTGCAATGTGCAAAACCAAAATTTTGATTTGATCAATTCTAATATAAATATATATTTTTCTCTATCTCTTTAATTTCATACTAATTTCGTGTATATTACGCGATTGTGCTACTCACGCCATTAATAAAAAAAAACATATACTCTTATTTTCCATCGGAGTAATAACTAATTGCAAGAAACTGAATATTGTGATAGTAGTTATATTAATATATTACGTACTTATTATTTTACTAATAGTAACTTGAAATATTGTTAACTAATTATTTTCTAATTATAAATAACAATGACAATAATATTAGTTATATTAATATTCTCCATAAATTATTATTTTGTCATAAATTTTAGTTAAACAATGGATTACATTTGATATATTCATAATCATAAATAATTTATTAGTTAGATTAATATTCTCTACAAATTATTATTCTGTTATAACACTTAGTTTAACCATAGATTACAATTTGATATAATCATAATCATCAACAACTCAGTTGCTCAAGTATGATAAATATAATCAAAAAAATTTAATTGTTGAAAGTGAAAAGCATTTTTTATATGTGAAAATTGGAGCTATTCTTGGCTACAAGCCTAAATGGAATGGCTTTTCCTTGGTCTCCCCAGGAACAACTATTCCGATTGTGAGAGAATAGTAATTTTGAATCTATTTTTGAACAAAATGAAGGAATAATTGCTTCATCAGAATAGATTGGAAATAGAATAGTTATTCCGAAAACCAAATGTGTAGCAAACTAAAAAGAAGAACTTATATCACTTTTAGCAAAACCACTCTAATTTCACCTTATAATAGTGCCATGGATAAAGAGTGAAATGGAATCACGGAAAAATACTAAAATAATTATATAAAAATGTACCTTTTTAGTTGTAAAATTTAGGTAATACCATTATATTTGCATATGAAATATACAGCATAGTCATTTTTCTTTTTGGTTAGTTTAGTTTATTTTATCATGCAGTAAGACAAACATAATAATTAGACATTGGCTTTGAATTTGTTAATATATGAATAGGCTCTTACGATTATACCTAGGTCGCACTTGAGACCGTAAATAAGTGCAAGTCTTTTAAGCAACCACTAGAGTCAAACCAAATGATGGATTAAAGTAATAGAGCCGTAATTATGATTAATTTCACAAATGCAAGTACAATCACATCCTTAATTATACAAAATACAATTTTAAAGTACTCATCTCTTCGACCTTTTATGTAGAAAAAGTAAAACATTTCTCTTTTTAATGGTCATTGCATAAAATACTAACGAGGATACTAATATTAGAAGGTTCTATGTTCACTAGAGCAAGCACTAAGTAGAGGAGCAACATTACTCTAACAATAGAACATGGACTAAGGGAACAAAAGAAGAGGAACGGTTACCTTATTTCCCTTGAGCACTTCCAAGACTTCCTTGGAGTCCCATAACCTACTACGGTTCCAAGGTTGTTGCTGGTTTTCCTCACGAACGATCATCCTACCAAGGTCTCTCAATTGGTCATGCATTCATTGAGCTCCTGATTATCTCCAATTTTTATTAATGACATAAATCTCAATACTTCAATATTCTCCCCCGGAAAAAGGTCACAAGCATCCCACATGTAGAATGCGATTCTCCTATCAGTGCCAATGAGAAAGCAAGCAATGTCCAAAAATATTTGTTTTTGTTCATACTCTAATGCATCGTAACTTATCCTTAACTTTTCTTGCACATTCATATGAGAGACTTTTTTTAACTTCTCTATCGTATCTCTCCATTGCATTAACTCTTTTCCACAAAATAATGGACCAAAAACCTCAAGGGATAAGGGAAGTCCTCCGGTTATGGATACAACTTCATGAGTGAGGTCCTTAAATTCCCTTGGAGGAGAGTCCCTTTGAAATGCATATTTGCTAAACAGAATCAAAGATTGCTTGTCATTCAATTCTCTAAGGTTGTAGTTGTGGTCCACCCCACTGCTTCAAGAATCATCTTGTTTCTAGCAGTAATAATGATCCTACTTCCCGAGGAAAACCAATCATGATTACCAGCCAAACACTTCACCGATCGACATTATCCGTCATCATCAAGAAGAACAAGGACCTTTTTAACTTTAAACTTGGAGGAGATGAAATTAATCCCTTCATCCTCATTACGAGCTACATTTTCTTGCTTTGATATATCATAGATTAACCGATTTTGTAAATGATGAACACCATGCTTACATGATTCCCTTATATCAAAGCAATGAAGCTACGATACTCAAATTGATTGGATAGCTTATTGTAGATGGTTTTAGCAAGAGTAGTTTTGCCAATGCCTCCCATTCCATGGATGCCAACAAATAGGGGGCATGGGAGTTATTATCCATAAGTTCCATAACGTTCTTCACACGACTATCAATTCCGACCAAATTCTTAGAAACAACCAATTCGAACTTTTTCTTCAATTCACTTAGCACTTTTTGGACAACCAATTTCACCAATTCTGCTTCAGGCCTGTCAAATGTGACAAGAGTTCAAATATGTGGCAACAATAATTTTATATTGCTTATCTATTGAGAATAGAGTAATAAATAAATCTAGCGATAAATCGAAAAAGTTTAAGAATTGTTTCTGTCACACCTCCATATATTATCTCATATGCTAAGACTAAAGTTGAGAAATGCTTGTGGTTGTTTCACATGGCGTGCCCCATTCCACTATTACTCTAACATAATTTATTAAGCCAGAATAAACTTGAGGGTATCGCTAATGAATCTTGAAGATTGCATATATTATGGATTTGAACCAAATTTTAAACTTGTTGTTTATTAAAGATATTAGGGATGACGTAATCATGACTTTTGAAAATTTTGTAGAGCATTTGAATAAGCCAAAATCCAATAAGCCAGCCCAGAATGAGAGTCAACCATCAATCAATCAACAAGTCATAACTTTTGATGCAAGATGATTTTGGGCCTGTAATACCAAGTGATATATAGTGAATTGCCTGAATACAACTGAGGGAGTTTCTCCTTATTTGTGCACTTTTACATAATGTAACGTACACTATAAACATGAAAAAAGAAATGGCCCAATGTTACAAAATCTTTGGATATAAGAGTAAAAATTCATTAAAAATTCTTATTATTCAAGTGAATGGGATCATAACAATAAAATCTATAATTAGATTGGTCGATATCATTAAAGCAAAAACTAAAAAAAAAGAATAACTTATAGAATGCACGCATCGCAGGAACTTACTGCTAGCAAAATCTTACTTTTTTTTTTATATATAAAAGAAAGAAAGAAAATGAAGCAGGTGAGAATAAGAACAACCAGTTAACACCCACAGATAAAAAAAAAAGTAGAGAATGTTTTGATGAAAAGTTTTACCCATCGGCTTCGTATCCTTTCAAGGTGCTGACTTCAAGGAGTGCTTGCTTCCATTTCTTCAAAATCGTTGGGTCGAAACGCCTCTCGAGCAAACGCTTCTCACGCGCATGAAATCCATCTCCAAAACTCCCGATTTGATGTCCCACGTCAGCTGGTTTCACTTTGTAGAATATAGGCAACACTATGTGCCCATTATTATTCTTGCACTTCATTATTTGAACCAGTTCATCTAGGCACCAACTGCTTGTACCATAATTCACGGAGAGTATGGGGATCAGGATTTTACTGTTCGTGATGGCTGCCAAAAGCTCTGGTATGATGTTCTCGCCTTCGCGGAGCTCGTCCTCGTCTCTGAAAACATCAATTCCGGCATCAAGGAGCCCATTGTAGAGGTGATCAGTGAAGCCTTTTCGAGTATCCGAGCCTCTGAAGCTCAAGAACACCTCGTAGCTGTTTCCAGTCGATGCGGTCAACGAACTGGATGCACCTTTGTTAGTTTCCATCAGAGACGAACTAGATCCACCGGAATTAGTTTCTGTCGGAGACGAATTAGATGTGCCATTATCAGTTTCTGTCAGAGACGAAGTAGATCCACCAGACTTAGTTTCTATCGGAGAAGAACTAGATGCACAGTTGTTAGTTTTTGTCGGAGATGAACTAGATTCACTGGAATTAGTTTCTGCCGGCGACGAACTAGATGCACCGTAATTAGTTTCTGTCCAAGACGAACTAGATCCACCGGATGTAGTTTCTGTTGGAGACGAACTAGATGCACCGCTATTAGTTTCTGTCGGTGCAGTCATCGAACCAGATGTGCTTGTATCAACATCTTCTGCATTTCTACGCGCACTAGTTTTCTTCTTATTGAGAAAATAGAATGCAATTCCGGGGAGAAGGATCAGTGCCACGAGCTCGGCGAAAGAATGCCCAAAAATGAGACGATGCATTTCGTCTTTGCTCTGGCTCTGCCCTTAGTTTGCGCTTTCAAGTATGATGGAAGAAAAAGGCCAGAATGCCTCTCAGGAAACAGGAAATGCCTTCTTGTTGCCCATTCTCTTGTGGTTTGATTTATATACCGTAACCAGTTCGCAACCACAGTCGCACCAACAAGTCAAGCTTGTCAACCACGTGGCCTTCACGTGGCGGAAATCTCATTGCGCAAGAGAATCGCAGGCGATACCTCTCCAGTAAGAAGTAATAAAACGGTAGATTTGTTGGGAAGATGAAAAGTGGAGAGAGAGAGAGAGAGAGAGAGAGAGAGAGACTTGGGACGAGTCTTCCTTGAACTTAGTCCCACTGCTTGCACCGTTCAAACTTTCCTTTTGCTTTTGTTAATTCATTTTCCATCAGAAAAGTCATTTTTGTTGAATATATTTAGAATTTAGCCCCTTTCACTTTAAGCCTATTAAATATTAACGCATGTCAAGGATCATAAAAAATTATCAACATACCATCTCTATAATATATTTTTTTTTTCATTTTGTACTTGAGCATAATGAGAAGAATTTCTTTTTTTACTCTGTTTCTGCCTTAATTTCTCCTTCAAATATCAAAAATAAATCAAAATGCTTTTTCGCTTTCGCTTTTGCTTTTACTTCATTATATGTATGTATTTATTTATGGGTTTGATTTAAGGCACGCACCAATAATTCAAACTTGCCAAGGTAGATAAGTAATTCCTGGACTGGGACCACTAACCATGCGTTTATGGTCGTTGGCTTCATGTGGTGGAAGTTTCAATGCACAAAAGAATCCAAGACGACCCTACCCAGGAAGAAGAAAACATGTGAGCAAGTTTTGCTGCAGAAGCAATGAAAAAAAAAATCAAATAATAAATTTATTGATTTCAACTTATTTATTTCATTTAGTCAAATTTATTTATTGATTTCACAACTTTTTAATTAACCCAAAGCCAAATTAATAAATCAAAATTTACAAGTTTTACTTGCATATGTTTTTTCTTGGTTTAGTTTAGCGCTCGCTCTAATATTTTGCCCTCCTTCTTGACTTGGTCAAAAAGTAGGCTTTAAAAAAATAAAAAGAAAAATAAGAGATATAAAGGGCAAAAGGAGACCAGGAGAGAAAGGAACAGAAAGGGAAAAGAAGAGGAATAAAGGGATAGAAGAAAAAAAAGGAAAGGAGAAGAGAAAGAGGACTTTGCGTATACGCGTCAAGCGGACCTCAACCGCGAGAATAATTCGTCACCGTCAATTGTGATTTTTGCAAAGTCTCCAACTCGGGTCATCTTTGCACGTGCTTTTCTTTATGGGTTAATGCCACAAAAAATTTTAAACTAGTATACATATGATAAATTTACCCTAAATTAATTTTTTGACCATTAAAAATCCTAAACTGGTACACCCACGATAAATTTACCGCAAACTAATTTTTTTACTAGAAAAAATCTCAAACCGGTATACCTATGATAAATTTATCTCATAATAATTTTTTGACCACTAAAAATCTCAAACTGATACATATGTGATAAATTTATCATCCGTTAGTTTAGGTTAAATTTTACTGTCAAATTACTAAGTTGGATGACACCTGGCAGTTGGCGTGTGTATCAATTTGGGGTTTTACCCCTCCATTTGTCACAGGTTTATCAATTTGTGATTTTTCGTGATATTAATCCAATTTAGCATAGGATAAATTTATCACAAGTGTACAAATTCGGAGTTTTTAGTGGTAAAAAAATTAGTTTTTGGTAAATTTATATCGGTGTGTCTGGTTTGGAGTTTTCCGTAATCAAAAATTAATTTGGGGTAAATTTGTCACATATGTACCAGTTTTAAGTTTTTCGTGGTAAAAAATTAGTTTTTTGATAAATTTATCACACGTCTTGTGGGTTTAGATTTTTTTTACAGTACTATACCCTTTCTTTAAAGATAAAATGGTTTTTCTCACTCTGGTTCTAACTTTGAACAAAAGTTGTTCAACTTCAAAATAGTGCTGAACTTGATTTCATTTTTTATTTTGAAATTGAAATGATGGAGAAATTTAACCGTGAGGAGTAAAATTCTTGGAAATTAAAGTGCAAAGGAAAAGTGAATTTGGATGAAATGTAGATGCTTCGAGAGTAGATTAAACAAACTAACGGTGAAGTTGCATCTTTTTGCTCTTTGTTGCTTCCTCACTCGTGCCTCGACAATTCTCTCTCTCTCCCTGTCTTTTCATTTTTTTTCTTTTCAACTCCTCCCCGAGAAGCTGCCTCCTCTGTTCTTCTTTTTCTTCCTTTTCTTTTTGCCGACCACTTCTTCGTTTTTTTCTTTTTTTCTTTATTAAGGTTTTCCATCTTTTGCCGACCGTAACGCTGTCTCTCTGTATTTCTCTTTATTGGCCATGAAGAAAAGCTCCATCCTTTTCTTTTTTCGAGCTCTCTTTGGCAATGGTTATATGCTGAAATATCTCCCGCCCCACTTCGCCGAGAATCCTCTGCCTTTTTTATGCCCAGATTTTCTTGTTTTCTTTGGCCGTGAGTTCCGGTCGCACTCTGGTTCTGACTTTGAACAATAGTTGGTCAACTTTGAAACAGTGCTGAACTTGATTTCGTTTTTTCGGTTTGAAATTGAAATGATGGAGAAATTTAACCGTGAGGAGTAAAATTCTTGGAAATTAAAGTGCAAAGGAAAAGTGAATTTGGATGAAATGTAGATGCTTCGAGAGTAGAATTATAGCTGGACTTAAAATTTGAGGGTTTTTTGGGGCATTGGGACTATATAAAAAGAGGGAAGTGAAAGTTGATAAGCTTCGCCTGTTTTAATCATCCAGGGGCAGATTTGTAATTAGATAGCATATAATTTTCCTTCTGCCCTCGTGCCCTGTGGCTGGGTCCCACTAGTCCTTGCTCAACTTGAGGCTACTGCTCTTGCCTATCAAGTTTTGGTCCCTTTCTTATTTCGAGTGAGTGGTTGTGTTCACCACTCTTCTCTTTACTTAATTGTGAAGTTATCAATTAATCATTTAATCAAATTTAATGATTTCACAATTTCTTAATCAACCCAAAGCCAAATTAACAAGGCAAAATTTATAATTTTTCCGGCAAATGTTTTTTCTTGGTTTAGTTTAGCGGTTGCTCTAGTATTCTGCCCTTCTTCTTGAGTTGGTCAAAAAGTGGGCTTTAAAAAAAAAAAAAAAAAGAAGAGATATAAAAGGGAAAAAGGGAGAGCACGAATCAGGAGAGAAAGGAAAAGAAAGGGAAAAGAAGAGGAAGAACGGGAAAGAAAAAAAAAATAAAAGAAAAGAAAAAGAGAAAGATGACTTTGCGAGTCCACGTCAAGAGGACCTCGCCCGTGAGAATAATCCGTCAGTGTCAATAGTGACTTTTGCAAAGTCTGCAGCGGCAGTCACCTTTGCATACCCTTTTCTTTAAAGATAAGATGATTTTTTTCACTCTGGTTTTAAATTGAACAAAAGTTGTTCAACTTCAAAACAGTGCTGAACTTGATTTCATTTTTGGGTTTGAAATTGAAATGATGGAGGAATTTATCCGCGAGGAGTAAAATTCCTGGAAATTAAAAGTGCTAAGGAAAAGTGAACTTGAAGAAAATATAAATGCTTCGAGGGTAGATTAAACAAACTTATTTTAAAAACTCTCTGTCGCTTCCTCATGGGTGCCCCGACAATGCTCTCCTCTCTTCACTTTTTCTTTTCACCTCCTCCGCTAGAATTGCCTCCTCTGTTCTTTTTCTTTCTTCTCTTCTGCCGACCACTTCTCGCTTTTTCGTTATTAAAGTTTTCTCTCTTTTGCCGACCACAACCCCCTCTCTCTCTCTGTATTTCTCTTTCTTGGCTGTAAAGAAAAGCTACATCCTTTTCTTTTTTGAGCTCTATTTGGCAAATGATTATATGCCGAGAATCCTCTGCTTTTTTTATGCCCAGATTTTCTTGTCTTCTTTGGCCGTGAATTCCGGTCCCTAAATGCCGAAATTGCTCTCATGTGAAGATGGAAACTGCTCTCTCTTGACCTCGTCCTCATAGTTCTTGTCAGTAATTTGGAGCACATGTGAGATTGGACATCAAATTTAAGAATTTTTTTGACGAAAAAATTGAGATTTCCGCCACGTGGCCTTCACGTGGCGGAAAACTCATTGCACAAGAGAATTCCAGGCGATACCTCTCCAGTAAGAAGTAATAAAACGGTAGATTTGTTGGGAAGATGGAAAGTGGAGAGAGAGAGAGAGACTTGGGACGAGTCTTCCTTGAACTTAGTCCCACTGCTTGCACCGGTCACACTTTCCTTTTGCTTTTGTTAATTCATTTTCCATCAGAAAAGTTATTTTTGTTGGATATATTTAAGCTCTTGATCCCCTTAGGAATTTAACCCCTCTCACTTTATGCCTATTAAATATTAACGTATGTCGAGGATCATAAAAAATTATCAACATACCATCTGTATAATATATATATCTATATATATATATATATATGTTCATTTTGTACTTGAGCATAATGAGAAAAATTTCTTTTTTACTCCGTTTCTGCTTTAATTTCTCCTTCAAATATCAGAAATAAATCAAAACACCTTTTCGCTTTTGCTTTTACTTCATTATTTATATTTATTTATTTATAGGTTTGATATAAGGCACGTACCAATAATTCAAACTTGCCAAGCTAGATAAGTAATTCCTGGACCGGGACCACTAACCGTGCGTTTATGGTCGTTGGCTTCATGGGGTGGAAGTTTCAATACACAAAAGAATCCAAGACGACCCCGCCCAGGAAGAAGAAAACATATGAGCAAGTTTCGATGTAGAAGCAATGAAAAAAACATAAAACCAAATAATAAAAAACAATTGCTGGTATTGGTATCCGTGGACAAGTGGTCATAATTGATAAATACATTCAAAGCCTCAGGATGGTTGCTGCACCGTTGAGCTTTCCTCTTTTTATTAATTTATTTTCCATCAGAAAAGTTATTTTGTTGAATAAATTTTATGCCCTTGATTCCATATAGGAATTTAGCCCTCTCACTTTGAGCCTGTTAAATGTCGTCGCATCATATCGCTAAACTTCATTTCACTACTGAAATGTTGTATTATTAACGATCGCTTATCCTAAAATCTGCTATATATATAAAGCCTTCAGACAATTAACAAGAAAACCCTAGCGACTTCATATCCTAATCCTTAGGGGAAGCAAGCAAGGGCCTGCAAGCCGTGCCGTGCTTCCTTAATTGTAGTTTTAGAACTTTTGGTTCGCTTCTCCCTTTATTGTTTTATGGACTAACCCAAGAGCTGCCAATGTTGAATAAGAATCAGTCAGAGGGTAGATATTTCTATAGCTCTTATTACACACCTTTTAAGGTGGAGGCCACTTTGAAAAACATCAATGCTCAATATTTTTGTCTTTCCTCTTGTTAATTTCTTTTCCAAGTCGGACTTTTCAATTCCAACGACAACTCTCTCTAGTTCCTTCCTTGACCTTTGCACATTTCTTATCTTCCTCGCTCCAAATCCCTGATCTTTCTTCCCCTTGTTGTCGCTTCTTCCCTCACATGCCTGCAGAACCCAAACCCCACGCCTGTGGTCATTCTTGGCGGCCGACGAGCCACCTTCCTTAAATCACCTGCGAGGGAGTGACGGATGCATTGATATCAGCGATGATCATAGAATCTCGTCTTCGATCATGGGATCAGGACCTATTTCTCTGAAAGAGCTACTACGTAGTGGTCAAGCCTTAATACGAATTAGGTGTATATGGTGGTGATTAATAGGAACCTATTTAGGAGTGCTCTTCGTAGTTAAAACATCTCCATTAAAAATAAAAATCACATTGAAGCTACTATTTAGGAGTGCTCAACTCTATAATATAACCGATTTGTCAAAAATGAAATTAATTGGAAGAAGAAATTACAATTGACAAGCGCACCAATAATTCAAGCTTGAGTTACATAATGGGGCCAGTTGGCAACCAGAATCGCACCAATAATTCAAGCTTGTCAAGCTACCACGGGCTTAGAGTCGTTGCCTTCGCGTGGCTGAAATCTCAATGCACAAGAGAATCCAAAGATAATAGACGAGGTCTGTCAAAATTTCAGTACACATAAAAGTGGAGAGAGACTTGGGACGAGACTTGTCACATGGGTTGCAGGAGAAGATGTAAAGTGCGGAGAGAGAGAGAGAAAGGGTGACAGAGATTCGTCCGGTCCAATAATTTCCACACAAGTGCTCAGAACAGATAAAAACAAACAAAGCGTCAGGACAATGAAGAGGGCACGCTTAGTCCACTGCTTGCACAGTTAAACTTTCCTTTTTTCTTTTGTTAATTTATTTTCCATCAGAAAAGGTATTTTTGTTGAATATATTTATGCTCTTAATCCCACTGAGAAATTTACCCTCTCTCACTTTGAGCCTTTTTAAATATTGTATTATTGAAACGTGACAGAAAATGTAAAGGAAGAGATTGGAGAATTTTGTATGTATTGTGATAATTATCTGTACATGTACATGCCACTATTTATAGTGCAAAAGGAAATCAAAGAAAGAATAAAATATAATACATTCTGATACATTTTCCTATTTTATCTCAATTGACAGAATCAATCATTTCCCAATTCCGTGATCGTAATCACGGACGGCATCATATTTTCCTCCAACACTCCCCCTCAAGCTGGTGGCTTATATATGTCAAAGACACCTAGCTTGCTCAGTAGATATGCATGCTGTCTTTTACACAAAGGCTTGGTGAAAATGTCTGCAGGCTGCTCCATAGTTTTGATTCCTCGAGTTGTGACCATCCCTTCTTGAATTTTTTCTCGAGTAAAATGACAATCCACTTCTATATGTTTTGTCCTTTCATGAAAAACTGGGTTTGCTGCTAATTTTAATGCTGCATCATTATCACAAAACAGTTCACTTGCTCCATTAATTTGTACTCCGAGATCCGATAATAAACCTCGTATCCAAATTATCTCGCAAATGGTTTTAGCCATAGCTCGATATTCCGATTCAGCTGATGATAGAGAGACAGTCGGTTGTTTCTTTGTCTTCCATGATATCAAAGAATTTCCCAGTTTAATGCAAAAGCCAGTGATAGATCTTCTAGTCATGGGACAAGTCGCATAATCTGTATCACAATAAGCCTTCATTTTCATATCGCAATCACGAGACAATAGGATTCCAAGTCCTGGACATCCTTTCAAATATCTCACGACTTTTAGCGCTGCATCCATATGAGACTGCTTCGGATTATGCATAAACTGACTGAGTATTTGCACTGCATAACATATATCGGGCCTGATCATGGTGAGATAAATCAACTTTCCAACGAGTCGCTGATATCTTGATGGATCTT
This sequence comes from Syzygium grande, assembly GCA_024733475.1. Classification (NCBI taxonomy): domain Eukaryota; kingdom Viridiplantae; phylum Streptophyta; class Magnoliopsida; order Myrtales; family Myrtaceae; genus Syzygium; species Syzygium grande. The sequence continues at coordinate 197,674 of JAMXDD010000012.1, forward strand.
TAAGTAATGGGTCTTCATCCGATGACGATAAGCTCTTATCATATTCAAGCGTTGTGAGCTTGACATTCTGTTCAACAGGAATAATGGCTGGTTTACACCCCGATAATCTTGTTTCTGATATGATCTCCAAAACAAATTTCCGCTGGCTTAGACATATTCCTTTGTCTGATCTGGCTATTTCAATACCAAGAAAATATTTGGGAGGTCCCAAATCTTTGATATGGAAAGTAGATCGCAAATAATCCTTGAATTCTTTGACAGCAGAATCATCATTTCCCATAACAAGTATATCATCAACGTATATTAACAAATAAATTGATGAAGTACCTTTGGTCCATGTGAATAGAGCATAATCATGCCTAGAATGCTTAAAACCTGCATTTGTAAGTGCAGTGGCGAACTTGGCATACCATTGTCGAGAAGCCTGTTTGAGTCCATACAGGGATTTACGAAGACGACATACCCGAGACTCCCCCCTGTCTGCGTAAACCCTGTGGGAGGTCCATGTATATTTCTTCGTCCAAATCACCGTGAAGAAAAGCATTATGGACATCCATCTGATGTAATTTCCAATTACGGAAAGCAGCGATTGATAAAAAAGATCGTACAGTAACCTCCCAAATATTTTCTTTGAGTCTTCGGTCGGCGGGAGCCCGGCGGCGACGTCGGGGGCTACGCAGTTGCCGATCCAGGTGCGAACAAGTTGGTTGCATTTGCGCCAATAGCGTTGCATCCGGTCGTCGGTTGGGAAAGGCACGGTTCCGTCAAGGAATCCGTCCTTATCCTTGGTTACAAGGGCTCGCCGGAAATCCCGAGCCCATGTGTTGTAGTTATCGGGACCGGTGAGTTGTAAACTGATAAGTCGAAGCTCTGGTCCGTCGGCCGGTGATGTGTACAATGTGTCGCCGAGTTCTGGACGGCTGTTGGAGGTGGGAAATGCATATGGGTAAAACCCGGGTTGCAATGCCGAGTAGGGGATTCATCCCTTGACCCGGCGAATGCAATTCGGGTCTGTGATCTGAAGGTGACATTCCGGACCCATTTGGTTGGGCTCCGATATTTGCATCTTCTGTGAACGGGGCTTGCTGTCCCATTTGCTGATTTGACCCGACAGCCCATTGGCCTTGAATTGGAATCCATTGCATCGTTGGCCATTGGACATAGCCTGGAGTTTGCATTGAAGCCGAAGGATGCACTGGAGCCAAAGGATGCTGAACAGAGTCACCTTCATTGAGCGTCGGATCAACTTGGTCTATAGTCTGATCCTGAGGTAAGTTGTTTGATGGTTCCTCCCCTGTAGGTGGAATTGATTCTTGATTTTCACTGGTGGTTGGCCCTCTGTTCTGATTTCTTGGCATGATGTAATGTGCAGATAATCCGAATTCCTACTCGGAGCGCTAATTCGTTTTGTCGGATGAAATTTGCAATAACGAAATTAGAGAGCTATCGAGGGCAACTCGGAAGGATTTTTGCGGAAGCTAGTTCAGAACCGAATGCTCTGATACCATGACAGAAAATGTAAAGGAAGAGATTGGAGAATTTTGTATGTATTGTGATAATTATCTGTACATGTACATGCCACTATTTATAGTGCAAAAGGAAATCAAAGAAAGAATAAAATATAATACATTCTGATACATTTTCCTATTTTATCTCAATTGACAGAATCAATCATTTCCCAATTCCGTGATCGTAATCACGGACGGCATCATATCTTCCTCCAACAAAACGATAAACATCATTTCAATACTGAAATTTTCGAAGATCATAAAAAATTATCAACATGCTCTATATATATATTTATTTATTTTGTACCCGAGTACAATGAAAAGAATTTCCTTTTTGCTCTATTTCTGCCTTGATTTCTCCTTCAAATCTCATAACTAAATCAAAATGCCTTTTTGCTTTTGCTTTAGTATATATATTTCTTTATTGGTTTGATTTATCTAATCCAAACGATTTTTTTTAATCCGATCTAATCCAATCAGTTAGCATACACCAATAATTGAAACTTGCCAAGCTAGATATAAATTTGTAATTCATTGACCGGGACCACTAAGCATGCATTTATTGTCGCTGCCTTCATCTGGTGGAATTTTCAATGCCTGGGAGAATCCAAGGCGATCTTGCTCAGGAAGTAGAAAACATGTGAGCAAGTTTCGATGCAGAAGCAATGAAAAAGAAAATAAAACCAAAAATAAAAGACAATTGCTGTATTGGTCTCCGTGGACAAGTGGAAGATGAAAAGTGGAGAGAGAGAGACTTGGACGAGAGAGAGAAACATACACAGTGATGTTGGGCACGCTTTAGTCCACCACTTGCAGCGTTGAACTTTCTTCTTCTTCTTTTAATTTATTTTCCATCGGAAAAAGTTATTTTTGTTGAGTATAGTTAAGCTCTTGATGCCACTTAAGAATTTACTCCTTCTCGCTCTGTCAAATATTATTGTATCAAACCGGCACACTTCATTTCAATTGCATTATCAACGATCACTTATCTTATATTTGAATGGAGGCCAATGAAAGATGAGATTTGTTTTCCAATAGCTCTAGCTTTGACTATACTTCATAAGACTTTTGTTTACTAATCCGGAGTCTAAGAGTCCCGTCGCAGATTTTTGAAGCATTCTTCTGTTTTAATTGAAATTGAGCTTCCATCGTCAGCTCAAAAGCTCGAGGAAGAAGAGAAAATAGATGGAGCCCAGTACCATGCTAATAAATGAATACAATGGGCAGATATAGGGGGACGATTCACTAAATATATATGATGGGACATGGACAGCGACTTGCAATGCATGACAAGAAACATGCTGCTGATGCATCATCGACCACTGATAAATTTTACTATTTAAGGGCAGCCAATATTACAGAAGAATTGATAAGCGGGTAGATATTTCTATGGCCCTTACTACACGACTTTTAAGGTGGAGACCATTTTGAAACTCCATACTTTTGTCTTTCCTCTTGTTTAATTTCTTTTTAGGTCAGACGTTTCAACTCCAAGACAACTCTTTCTAGTTCCTTCCTTGACCTTTGCACATTTCTCGTCTTCTCCGCTCCAAATCCTTGATCATCCCCTTGGTGTCACTCCTTCACTCACTTGCCTGCAGAACCCTAAGCCATGTGTCACGGGCCGATCGATCTCAAGGTTCCTGACCCGTGCGGCTTGGAATTTCTTCCCAAGTCGCCTTCCCCCACTCAACTCACAAGAACTTTTAGAGAGAGCTACAGAGAGAGTAAGGCTCCTGATTTCTATTACTTGAAAGTATGAGATGATACAATGAGGGGAGGACCCTTCTTATACAAATCGGACTACTAAAGATGTCAAGTAGATCTCTCCTCGATCTAAGCGGTGGAGATCGTGATCTCCCAACTACCCAACTACCTCATTAATTACGTAGGTTTACAATTAATGTATTTCCGCCCCCGGGGTATTCTAGAACACATCAAGAAAAACCCTAGTACTTGAACACTCGGGACCTCGCTTTCTCAGTTGCCGGTCACGGTCCATCGCCCGCAGAAACCCTCATGAGCGATCCAATTCTTTGGGCCATTTCATCCCCCCCCCTGACAGTGACGCCCTGGGTCGAAATCTTTAGTGATGAAAAGTATGATGCTTTTTGAATTGCCAAGAGCTTCCTCGAGCCCCAACTGGCTTCACTTCGGAAGACCCTTCCATCGGATTAAGTATTCTCGCCCGTACAAGACGATGTCTCTTCCGTATGACTCGATCCGCCATGATGAAGTCGGCGTCTCGATCATAGGAGGTTTTTGCTCCAAGCGGCGCCCGCTGCGACTCCCCCCCCGGGTCCTCCTACCGTCTACATGGAAAGGTTTAACATACTCACATGGAATACAGGATGTACCTTGAGTTTTGGTGGCGGTTCAGGTTTGTATCGACTTTTCGGGCTCGATGTAGCACTGGAATGGCCCTAAATGGCGGCAATATAAGTCTTTATGGGCGTCCTTGTACCGAAGAACCAAGTGTAGCTTGGCCGACACCAAGTCGGCTTGGAACTCCGCGATGCCGTCGCTTCTTATCGGCCCACTTCTTCATCGCGCTTGAGGGCTTTGTGTAAACGCGTTAGTGCCAAGTCCGCTTGCTCATGCCACTCCTTGGCAAACTTGAAGCGGATGGGCTACTCCCCTTATGGCCCGTTACAGCAGTACTCGGGTGAGTGGTTGTTGTCACATCATGATCTCGACGGACTACGATTCGTGGACTCGCTCTTTTGAAGATTGTAGGAGGGTGGGCAGCGTCGATCAACCCGCCCAATTCACTTGCGTCGTGCCCGTGGTCGGGTATAACTCCCAAGAGTGCGATGACCGCTCCGTTTGTCCATCGGTTTGGGGATGCAAACTCGTGGAAATTAGATCCGACCCTAATAATTTAAAAGCTCGGTCCGAGAATCTACCCGTGAATAAAAGTCGCGATCGCTCCGATCGTTTGTGGCACTCCCAATATTTGACGGCGTGCTTCAAGAATAGCTTGGCGCTTCCTCGGTAGGACAATCACCGATCACCGGGCCCGAGCGTCGGCGTCACTGAAATCGATCCACCCGACCATGAGTCCGAGCACCCGCCGGACTTTGTAGAAGTTGACAATGAAGTCATGGAGACACTCTCCCATGGGCGCTCGGGATGGGAAGTGGCTCAGAGCCCCGCCCGGCGACCTTTGTTCAAGCTTGTCTTGTTGGCATACAAGGCAAGTCCGGACATATGCCTCAGCGTCGTCGCGCCAAGTGAGGCCAAAAGTAGCGATCCTCCCTGGCGCCATAGTGCGGTGGATCCCGGATGACCCGCCCACTTGGAATCATGGCACTCCGTGGGATTTCCTTCCGTAGTTTCCCATATAGTAGCATTACAATGTTCCGTCTCTTGGTGTAAAAGCAAGTCACCTTCACACCAAAATTGCGGGTTTTGCCCTCCGTGCATGGTCGATGAGTGCTTTGGCGTTGGATCGTGTTGGAGTCCCTCCTTGATCCGCTCATCCCGAGGGATTCTTGGGACGACTTACGATTGTGATGCTAGCTCACTCCTTCGGCTAAAGCGCGCCGGCACGGAATTTGCCTTCCCGGCATACTCGAGCACATAATCGAATTCCTTAGGAAATCTTGCCATCGAGCTTTGGGCTCAACTTCTTTTGAGTTTGGAAGTAGCTCGTGGCCTACATTGTCCGTCCTTCGACGAACGGGATCCCAAGAGGTAATGCCTCCATATACGAAGACAATGAACCACCGCGGTCATTTCTTTCTCTTGGACCGTGTATACCGTCGTTCGGTATCATTCAGACTTCCTCGACTCAAATGCCGGGTGTCCATCTGCATAAGAACACCACCAATAGCAAAATCGGAAGCATCGGTTTCTACCTCGTAAGGTTTGGTATGATCGGGTAGCACGAGCACCGGCTCCTCGGTCATTGCTTGCTTCAACCGATCAAACGCCTTTTGGCATCGGGTCGTCCACTCCCACGGCTTCTCCTTTTTCAACATATCCGTGAGTGGCACGGTGATGCTCGAATATCCTCGGACGAACCGTCGATAGTAGTTGGTGAGGCCAAGGAATGACCTTAGATCCGTCACCTTGGTTGGCGGCTTCCAATCTACAATGGCCTTAATCTTGGCCGAGTCCATCCGCACACGTCCACCCCCGACGATGTGCCCCGGGGAATGGAACTTCCGTTGTGCGAAGACACATTTCTCCCGCTTGACATATAAGTCATTCTCCCGTAGGACTTGGAAGACTCTCTTCAAATGCTCGATGTGTTCCTCGAGCGTCCGGCTATACACCACAATATCATCAAGATAAACCACTACAAATTGATCTAGGGCGGGTGGAGTACCTTGTTCATGAGTGTGCAAAATGTGGCGGAGCATTTGTCAAGTCGAATGGCATGACGAGGAACTCATATGATCCATACCGCGTCCACACAAGCGGTCTTTGGTTCATCCTTTTGCAATCCGCACTTGATAATAGCCCGATCGAAGATCAAGCTTGGTGAACCATTGTGCTTCTCCAAGTTGATCGAACAAGTCGGCAATAAGAGGGATCGGGTACTTGTTCTTGATTGTCAACTTTTCAAGCCCCGATAGTCGATGCACATCCGGAGTGACCCATCATGCTTCTTTCCGAAATAGGACCGGGCGCCAAACGGAGCCTTCGATGGTCGAATATACCCGCATCGAGCAACTCCTTGAGTTGTCTTCTTAGTTCTTCCATTCGGGGAGGCGCCATGCGATGGGTGCCATGGCGGGTGGTCGAGCACCGGACACGAGCTCGATCTTATGATCCACCTCCCTTTGAGGCGGAAGCTTCTTTGGGAGTTTGGGTGGCATCCGTCCTTGAAGGAATCGAGGACTTGGGTTATCTCCGTCGGGACATCACTCCCTTTACCCTTTGGATCCTCGATTTTCAAGGTTGCTAGGAAAGTAGCCTCCCCTTTCTTCGCTCCCTTAGTAACTTGCATTGCCGATATTATCTTTTGGTCGCCCGACTCTCGTTTGACCGGGATCACACATTGACAACGTGTGTCCAAGATACAAATACAATCGGCAAATGGGATGATAAGAGTATCTATCCTATCAAGGAATCCTAAACCAATGACAAAGTCATAGTCGTCAAGTGGAATTACCTCGATCATTTCCTTGCTCTTCCATTGCCCGAGTTGAAACTCCACATCCTTAGCCACCCCATTGGTAGGGACTTCTTTGGAGTTCACCGTCTTGAGCCAACCGGCCCCTTTCTCAACCCGAAGATTGAGTTTCTTCGAGCCTCTTCGAGATAAGCAGATCGGATGCTCCGTGTCGATGGCGCACTCATCTTGGTTTTCCCGATCGTCACGTCCGCGAACATCAATCCCTTGGGCTTATTCGCCTTTTTGGACTTTATGGAACTTAGGATTACATAGCGTGCGAGTCGTGCCTCCTCTTGTTCCTCCTCGTGTGCTTTGACAATGGCGGCTAGTTTGCCTCGAGTTGGGCAATCACGAGCCATGTCGCACTACCGTCGCACAAGAAAACTTTTGAAGATGCGTCCTTCTTGTGTTCTCCTCCATTTCGACTCCGCCTTAAGCCCTTGGAGGGGCCGTTGATGGTTTGCTTCCACTCGGACGGTGGAATTTATTCGATCTCCCCACCAACGCTCTTGTCCCTTGGTGGGGTATATCGGCTTGCTTCGGGAGTAGGTTTGTACTCCACCATGGCCTCGACTACGGACATGGCCGTCGAAGATCTCTAGCATTGCATCGCTTTAGCTCTTGCTTCACCCATGGTTTTAGTCCACCCACAAATTGGAAATAGGCCTCCGTGTCATTCATGGGCGAATTTGGAGTAACAACTCCGAGAACTTCCGAACATACTGCGAGCTCCCCTTTTGTTCAAAGCGTGAGTTCATCTCGAGCTTCTTCTTCCGCATAAGCGGGATAGTATTAATCGTCGAAATTTCCTCGACGAACAACTCCCCATGTAGTGATCGGTGCACCACTCAGGTCATCACTCCCTGACGCCACCATAAGAGTGCATTATCAGGTTAAGTACATGGTGCGGTGCTTACCCGGATTGCTCCATTGGTGATTCCCATCGCTAGGAAGTATTGCTCCATGTACCATAGGAAGTTGTCCACGTCTTTGGGCGTCGCGAGCCTTTAAACTCCTTCGGCCGGGGCATCCATTCGTGGAGGCGGTTTTGCCGCGGCAACTCCTCCGTTCACGTGCTCCTTCCATCTCGGCAACCTTCGCCTTTAGTTCGGCCATCTCTAGCAAGAGCATGGCCTCCACCAAAACCTCAAGGCATAAATCCCTGTTGCTCAAGTTCTTTATGGCATCAGTCAAGTTGACATCTCCCTCCAGGAGTTCTCCCAAGCGAACTTAGCTCTTGCACTTGACCTCGAGCTCTCCCGTTCGGACTCGCCCTCGCCGATCGTCTGCTTAAGATCCTCGACTATTCCTTGGACATCACCCACGGCGATCTCCATTTTAGCCAGCGGGTCTCCAGTCACCATTTCCATGAATTTGAGCTATCCACGGTCCTCTCTTGCCTCGGCACCTTGCCTCGGCGGCTTCCCGATCATCGATTGCGCCTTGCTCGGTTTGTGGCGATACGTTGGATCGTGGCTTGGCGGCCGCCTTTGGCCATCTTGATACGATGCATGTCGCGAGGGCGATCGATCTGTGATTCCACGACCGTGCGGCCTTAGGGAATTTCTTCCAAGTACGACCTTCCCACACTCGACTCACCAAGAACTTTTAGAGAAACTCTAGAGGGCTACGGATTTCTATTGCTTCTTGAAAGTATGAGATGATACAATGAGGAGAGACCCCTTCTTGCTCTAAGTCTGGGACTAACGATGTCAGTAGATCTCTCACCGATCTAACGGGTGGAGATCGATCTCCCCAACTACCCAACTACCTCATTAATTCGAGAGGTTTACAATTAATGTATTTCCGCCCCTGTAGGAGTATTCTAGAACACATCAAGAAAACCCTAGTACTTAGAACACTCGGGACTCGCTTTCTCGTTTAAGGCTCGGTCACGGTCCATCGTCCAGAAACCCTCATGAACGATCCAATTCTTCGGGCCGTGACACATGCCCCATGGTCATTCTCAGCGGCCGACAAGCCACCCTCCTCAAAATCACCTCGGAGTTCATGAGAGATGGATGCATTGACACCAGCAATGATCATATCATCTCGTCTTTGCTCCCAGGATCGGGGACTATTCCTCTCAAAAAGTGACTATGTAGTGATCAAACCTTAATATGAATTAGGTGTTTATAATGAGATGATTAACTTGAACCTATTTAGGTGTGCTCCTCATAATCAATGCATGTCGATTAAAAATAAAAATCAGGCTGCAGCTGCTATTAGGAGTGCTCAACTCTATAATATACCATGTTTGTCAAAAAATGAAATTTGTTGGAAGAAGAAATTAAAATTGACAAACGCAAATTTGCAAAATAATTCGTAGGACTTATGAAATATTTAAGAGATTAGTTTTTTTTTCAACACGAAATAGTAATAATTAATACGAAAAATTCCTCACCTTGTGTCTCTCTCACGAACGTGGCCCCATCCACTGCCCAATATTTTTCTGTCTCGGGGCAAGAAAAATTCGAAGTTAACATAAGCGCACGCGCCACATAATTACTGGGAAAACTACTTTTATTCTAGGTCAACACGCCTTGGGAAAAACATATTGGCTCAAGTCCGCCACAGCGTTAAGCACTAGGCACAAAAACCAATAGACGACCAGCTTAATTATTCCATAATTATATAAATTAATGAAAATTTATCCAAGTTAGCCATTTGCCAATTGATAAAAAGATGGAGCCAAATATATCAATATTGATGTAGAGATACGGAATTTAATTTTATCTTGAACATTTCTAAAGTGCATAAGGCAACATGTATCAAAATGTCTCATCCCTCAAAAAAAAAAGTGACGCAAGAAAAAGGGGTCAAACGTAGTATTTCTCAAGCTAAACATCCTTGGATTTGAGAGGAACATACTCTCCGAGATAGATGAAAACCGGTCAATTTTGGTCAAACCTTAGGTGAAAAATTAGGTGTTTATGATGATGATGATTAATATGAACCTATTGATAACTGGGTAAGGAAGGACAACAACGAAGTGCAGGGTGTGAGCGCTGAGGAGGAAAAATAAAATCTTGCTAGATCAGGGCAAAAGACGAAAGGCAGTGAATCAAGCAAATCCTATGCGGTAAAAAAGTTCTTTTGCCCATTTCTTGTTTCGAATGAGTAGCCGGGCCCACTACTCTTCCCTATGCATAATTGTCAAATTACCAATTAAGCATTTAATCAAATTCATTGATTTCACAATTTCCTAAGCAACCCAAAGCCAATTATTAAATAAAAATTTTCAATTGTTTCTGGCAAATATTGTGCTTGGTCAGTTCATTTAGATTAAATTTAATTTTATATAATACTTAAACATAAATGCATGTGGTTCCTCTAAAATAACAAGGGGTAACTATGTTAATACAAATGCTAAATAGGTTTTACTTATCACCCAATATGTACCTAAGCGTATTATTCCCACGCAACACTTCATTCAATATAAATCTATTCCTATTAAATAACGAGGGTAGCAATCTTTAGGTCGTACTTTCCACTCAAAATATATTTAAACTTATTAATATTGTTATTCAACTTGGTTGGTGCAAGATGTGAAGCAATTTGTATGTTCAATAGTGAGTCCATCCAATTAGATATTATTTAATGCATTCTTTTTATTTAGTTACTCAATAAAACCATGCTCTTCGGATATTGAATCAACTACAGTCAAAAGATTTGCATCAAGAATTAAGTGAAATGTTAAAAATTCAATGTATGAATTACTTCATTTTACAATAGAAAGAAGCTTTATTATGATATCCACTTGTAACAATGCAAGCTAAAAGAATTATCAATGCTATTTGTATATCAACAATCTAAACTAAATTGCCAATATGCGAAATTGTGGAGTGAAAAAAAAGGAAAAGAAAGAGTGCTCGTGCATTTTTTTTTTATTTTTTTGGTCAAAGTGTGTGACATTCCGAAATTTCCGCCAATTGGAATTATTAAATAATTGAATTATATGAGGTGTGCTCATAGTAAATTTCTCGGCCGGAACTGATCATTCCTGGAAATGCTAACCATTAGGGAAAGGCTAATAGGGGAATTAAATTTCGCGACTAAAGGAAATTCGATCGTGAATGGATTTCACCATTAAATCGCGTAAGTGATATTTTGAGCCATTGTTGGTCGATCCAAGGATAGTTAGGGGTCGGGTTCGCCATTGTCCTAAGAAGTGGATCGCGGGTGATTCCGTTGGACCACCTAAACGACTTGATTTAATGATTCCAAAATTATACCGAACGATCGCACTTCGGATCAAGTGATTGATCTTCGCGATTTTAATGACAACCGAGATTGTCACGCACCGAACGGACTTGCACGTGACTCGATTTAGTATCAGTCATGAGTCGATTTCACGAATTTCTCTAGCAAGCCGCCCGTTAGCTCGAGAAACGCTCGAGTCGCGTTTAATAGAATTTAATTATGGAATTTTTGCCCAAATTGGACACCGGAAAATTAGGAAATCACACCGGAACATTAGAATGATGTTGCACGTAACACGTGTGAATTTTTGGTGCGCTTAAATCCTTCAGAAAAACTCGATTTGGACAAGAAATGGAGAAAGTGACGATTTTGCCCTTGATGATTTATAAAAGGTTAGTTATAGGAGTAAGGGACATTTTGGTCATTTTGTGCCTTGGATATTTTGGGTCAAAGTTACTATTTAGTCTAGACAAGTCTTTCTCTCTCTCCTCTCTTCATCCCAATCGTGAAATGCTCCCTCTTCTTTATTTTTCACCGTGAAGCCCCTCCCCCACCTTGGACCCATTCTCTCTCTCTCCCTCTCTCTCACCGCCGGCGCCGCCGCTCGTTGCCACCACACCGGACCACCCTCAAGCCACCGTCCACGCCACCATCACCCTCCCGCCGTCTCTCTCTCTCAGTTTCCCTCTCTCTCTCTTGGCCGTGAGGCCTTCAGGCCACGCGCAAGTCATACCGTCGCCGTCTAAGCCGATCGCCGCCACCCGGGAGTTGTACGTCGTCGCCGTCATCCCCGATTAAGGGCCGCCGCTCTCCGTTCTAGCCGCGATAGTCTAGAACACGGGTAAGTCGCACCTAAACCTAATTTAGGATTTCGGGTATCGCGGATGATTTTGGACAAAATCAGTATGGAATTAGGTGCGGAATGGCATGAATAGGGAGTGGAAATTTTATGGCGGGCATCGGAAATTAATTCGAACAATATTTATGAGAAATTCAGAAAATTGGGGCTGCGAATTACTGTTCATATGCCTAGAAACACTGTTCAGATGCCTCGAAACACTGTTCACCAGCTGTAAATTACTGTTCACGGGGCTGTGAGAGTCCGATTGAGGCACGAGTTGAATTTTTGGAACCTAGAAATTATGGCGAGAAAGTTCCGTGAAGGCTCGGAATTAATCCGATGCCATTTAGTCAGAGAAAAATAGGAATTTACGTGTTGGATGCTTAGTTAATTATAAATAAATGGTGGTGAACAAATTGAGCTTGTTGTTGTGCAATTGGGTGATTATATGTGTTCGTTGGGTGTACTCGTGAGTTTGATTAAATTAATTAGTGATGTTGCCATGTCCTATGATGAGTAAGCTTGAATTATGAGTTAAATAATGCGCACGTGGACTGTGGGTAGCGGGTCAATTGATTGTGGTAATCGTGTGCTGAATATGTGCATGAGTAAGCTGAATGTGTGCATGAGTAAGAAAGAAAGGATGTGTGGCATGGCATGAAAGATTGTGGAAGGTTGTGCCGTCCTGAGGCGTGTACGTTTACGCGGGACGATGCCCGGTATTTCCGGAAGACTGCCAGTCTGAGGCGTGAACTTCTACGCGGATTGTGCAGTAGGTGGTAGATGTTGAGCCTGAGGCGTGTACGTTTACGCGGGCAAGAAACATGGCCTGAGGCGTGTACGTTTACGCGGGCCCGGAAGTGTTGTGATTAGTGGTCGCAGTGTACCTGAGGCGTGTACGTTTACGCGGGTCACTGGCGAGTGATGTGGGAAGTGATGAGTGGTCGCAGTGTACCTGAGGCGTGTACGTTTACGCGGGTCACTGGCGAGTGATGTGGGAAAGAGGAAATGAGAACGGAATGGATACGTGGAATGAGAATTGAACATGCGTGTTTGCATACGACATTATTGTGATTGAGTGCAGGTTGAACGCTTGATTGAGTCTGGCAAGAGTGACTGATGTGCCTGCTATGTGATGATTTGATGCGTGTGAACGTGTGTTTTGCGAAATTGTCTGGAGGTACGTGATAGCCTAGGTTGGGTTTAGGAGTGTACTTACTGATAAGTGTCTCACGGTTATTTTCAACCAAACAATTTCAGAATCCTGACAGGACCCATGAATCCTCCGCCACCGCCACCAGTACGTTCTAGAGTTCCAATGCATACAGAGTATGAGACAGCTAAGTTTCAAATGGGAGACGGATGAGAAGGAGTCGGATTCAGAATGGACGCCAAGTAAAGGGGCGTAAAGGTTAATCCAGGAATAAAAAGTAGATGGTGGATAAGTACCCTTTTTTTGGATCAAAAGCCGGTTTGTCAATCTTTTTGTTGTATCGACGAAGTGTAACGGGGTGTATTTGTATGTGATGGTGGTTTAGTGAGGTGGTTGTAAATTATAAAAGGGTAAGTTAAGAGTTGTGAATATTTTACAAGTTGGAATGAAAGTAGTTGTATATTCTCTCTGATTTTTATCCCTAGTTTTTAATTGTCCGGGTTTAATTGTTGTTAACCGCTGTGGTAGTAAATCTCTGATGGCGTTTTGAGGTCAGCGATATTCCTAAGACGTCGCTTGAATCAACCAGTGGAGAATGTCGCGAGCTCGATAGGGTTTGGGGCGTGACAAAGTGCCCTTGCATTTCCGTAGCCCTCTGTTTCTTGGACTAACCAACGAGCAGCCAATGTCGAATAAGAATCAGTACAGTGGATACATATTTCTATGGTCCTTACTACGTGTCTTTTAAGGTGGAGACCACTTTGAAAAAAATCAATGCTCAATATTTTTGTCTTCCCTCTTGTTTAATTTCTTTTCCAGGTCAGACTTTTGGAAATGCCTTCTAGTTGCCCATTCTCTTGTGGCTTGAGTTACATAATGGGGCCAGTTGGCAACCAGAATCGCACCAATAAGTCAAGCTTGTCAACCACGTGCTTAGAGTCGTTGCCTTCACGTGGCTGAAATCTCAATGCACAAGAGAATCCAAGGCGATACCTGTTCAGGAAGAAGTAATGAAAAGAAATGAAACCCAAGATAATAGACATAAAACGGTGGATTTGTTGGGAAGATGAAAAGTGGAGAGAGACCTGGGACGAGTCTTCGTTGAACTTAATCCCCTGCTTGCACCGTTCAACTTTCCTTTTTCCGTTGCTAATTTATTTTCCATCAAAAAAATGTATTTTTTTGTTAAATATATTTAAGCTCTCAATCCCACTTAGGAACGTACCCCTCACTTTGAGCCTATTAGATATTGTACAGTCAAATCGATAAACTTTTTTTCAATACTGGAATATTGTATTATTAACTATCACTTATTCTAAAGAATTATGTTATTAATGTGGAGGATCATAAAAAATTACCAACAAGCAATATATATATACACACATATTTTGTACCCAAGCACAATGAGAAGAATTTCTTTTTTTGCTCTGATTTTGCCATAATTTCTTCTTCAAATCTCATAAATAAATCAAATTGCCTTTTTGCTTTTGCTTTTGTTCTATTATATATATATATATTATATTACTTTATTGGTTTGACTCATTCAATCCAACCGGGTGGCACGCACCAATATTTGAAACTTGCCAAGCCAGATATAAATTAGTAATTCATTGACTGGGACCAATAACCATGGCGTTTATGGTTGTTGGCTTCATGTGGTGGAAAGTTTCAATGCCCAAGGAGAATCCGAGGCGATCCTGCTCAGGAAGAAGAAGAAAACACGCGAGCAAGTTTCGATGAAAAAGCAAAGGGAAAAAATAAAACCAAAAATAAAAGACAATTGCTATAAAAATCCAAATTCTTGTTTGACACATTTACCCTCAGGGTATTTTAGTCTTTGGACGTTGGGCGAGGGTCGCCCTCGCTCACCCTCGCCGGAAACCTCGCCGGCGAGGGCAGCTTCGCCGGAAAAAAGAAAAAAAAACAGAAAAAAATAGAAAAAGGGAAAAAGACTAAAATACCCTAGGCTATAGTATATTGTGAGACAAAGTTTGGGGGACAAGGTGTCAAAAAAAAAAGAGAGAATGAGAGAAGTAAAGTTTAGGGTTTTTGGTGATTTTTTCCCAAAAGAAAACAAAACCAAAAATAGAAGACAATTGCTATATTGGTCTCCGTGGACAATTGGAAGATGAAAAGTGGAGAGAGAGACTTGGACAAGAGAGAGAGAGAGAAAACCCGCTTGCACCTTTGAACTTTCCTCTTCTTTTGTTAATTTATTTTCCATCAGAAAAGTTAGTTTTGTTGAGTATATTTAAGCTCTTGATCCCGTTTAAGAATTTACCCCTCTCCCTCTGTCAAATATTGTTGTATCAAATCGGTAAACTTCATTTCATTATTGAAATATTGCATTATCACTGATCGTTTATTCTGTATTTGAATGGAGATTAATAAAAGATGAGATTTGTTTTCCAAATAGCTTTAGCTTCGACTATACTCTATAAGGCTTTTGTTTACTAATCCGGAGTCTAAGAATCCCGTCGCGGATTTTTTAAGCATTCTTCTGTTTTAATTGAAATTGAGCTTCCATTGTCGGCTCAAAAGCTCGGGGAAGAAGAGAGAATAGATGGGGCCCACTGCCATGCTAGTAAATGAATACAGTGGGCAGGTCTGGTGGGATGATTCTCTAAATATATATAATAAGGACATGGACAGCGACTTGCAATGCATCCGGACAAGAAACATGTTGATGCATCATCGACCACTGATATATTTTATTATTTCTCGGACCCACCAAAGAGCAGCCAATGTTGAATAAGAATCCGTCGGTGGGTAGATATTTTTATGGCCCTGGCTGCACGTCTATTAAGGTGGAGACCACTTTGAGAAACATCAAAGTGTTCTTGTCTTCCTCTTGTTTAATTTCTTTTCCAGGTAAGACTTATTTAACTCCACGACAACTCTCTCTCTAGATCCTTGCTTGACCTTTGTACATTTCTTATCTTCCTCGCTCCAAATCCCTGATCTTTCTTCCCCCTTGTTGTCTCTTCTTCCCTCACATGCCTGCAGAACCCAAAAACCCATGCCCATGGTCATTCTCGACGGTCGACTAGTCACCCTCCTCGAAATCACCTGCGAGTTCGTGAGGGACGGATGTGCGGGGCCTTGATTTGTCGCTCCCCGTGATGTCAAAATCACACAACAAATTTAATCTACGTAAAAAATATACTTTTATGATTAATAAATCGCTATGATTTTCCTCCTTTATTTGGATTTAGCCATCGAAATTACAACACCTCGTATCCTAATACAAGAGAGATGCCATCAATTATTTGACTTAAGATTATGTTCACTAGAGGCCTCTGCCCATGGTTGCAGTGAAATACTTAGATTGTTGATTAGTGATTACGCCTCCAACACCTTCACAGTTACGACCCTTTCACAGTCCAACAACTTATATCGGCTTTCAAGACATTCATTATAACTCAATAAATGTTCGCAAAACAGCGCCCCATGAAAGGAGGTTTTAATTCCATGGGGTGAGACCCACGGCATCGTGCTCCTTGTCATCGCTATTAGAAAAGGACCCCACCCAAGGTTGGTGCACCACCCCCTTGCGAGTCAAATCGCACATAAATCCTGTTTCATTATTAATTAATAAATTTGTGGGGGAAAAAAAGTTATTAATTACTAAAAATTGCCATTTCTCACAAATTTTAATTTTTGGTCAGACTATTTCTCAACAAATTACAGAAAAAGAAAAAAAAAAAAAGCAACTAGCTACTTGCTGCCACCAATGTAAACGATCGAAACCCAACGCTCTTATGCGTTATTTTAAACTAATTTCAAGTACTTACTTCCCAAACGAAAATTCCCGCCAATAATTTGCGGAAAAAAAATGGAAAATTATTAATAACATATATGATATAATATGATTACATGCCCTCGCTCTTAGAAATCCAACTTTGCAGTAATTACTAATTCGGGAATATCGTCGTATATTCACACTACAATTATTTATAATAACACTATAAAATAGAAAATGCTCATACCCTATGCCTATTAGAATCAATTTTCAGGCCTCGACTAGTTTCAACTAAGGAAACCTACTGAAAATATTCCGACTTCAAATCTTTACCGAAATACCCAAAAAAAAGTCTTGTTGTTATAAGTATATCATCTCAATCTGCAAGTGCATAAAATCGTAATTCGCGATAATTAAAATGATCATTGAATTGTCAAAGTATCTTATACAATCCTCCATTTTCCGATTCTATCAAAGATGCATACTAGTTATGACCGACTCAACTTATTTATCGAGGATCTTAGAATTAGTTTGCTTTTCTTTACAGCTAAGGGTGCAAAACAGGAAAACAATTTTTAATAATCAATCTCATCTAATAATTGATTTATTTTATTGGAATATAATTGAGTGCCTTGTTTTTCGGGAAGCTTCAATGTGAATTTATTGTACACCTACTTGGGCCAAAAGAACAAAAAAAATGCGAATAAACACCTACTATTCTAAATTTATGTTCAATTAATAAATTAATTCAGATCTATCCACATTAAGCCCACCCAAACCCACGGTCCAGGTCACAGGAAAGCGCGTGGGACCACCCCTTGGGCGCGCAATCGGACAAACGGTGCTAGCCAGCAGCCTAGTTGTGCCTCAATTCAAGGACAGTGTGTCACGCCCCGTACCCCACGAAGCATGAACAACCGCGTTAAGGTGGAAATGAGGTGTGACGCTCCCAGGTTACGTCACCGACCCAAAAAACCCAAATAAGGAAAAACACGCCACATGCGGAAACAACGTATATATATTAAATATATATACACCCGAACAAATTTAAAAGCAACCATGAATAGTAAGAGGTAACAAATTACGATCGATTAAACCTTGATATACATTCTTTACAAACTTATAAATACTATCCATTTGTAAACAGAAAGGTACATCAAAAGGGCCACGAAGCAAAAAGGGATCAGTGGCCTGGGGGTATCAAACTAACTACAGGGAGGGGGCTACAGTCAAAAAGTGTCGGCCCTCACTCTTAAACTGACATCTAACCTACGGTACCCAGTCGGGATCAGAACCCAACGACTCTGCGGAACTCTCGGCCTGTTCCTGGTCCTCCTCGGAACTCATGTCCTCAGACTCTGTCTCTGGCTCAGGGTCCTGTTCCTCCTCGTGCTCGTCTATGTCCATAGGTTCAGGGGCATCAGGGTTCACCTGCTCTGGAACGGGATCCACTACCTCCGGCTCAAAGGCTAATCCACCAAGCTCCTCGTGCTCTTCCTCATCCTCTACAATCTCGTACTCAACCTTAGAGTTGGGATCACCCTCCATATCAACATCTACTATGTCACCGTCTGGACATTGAAGGTCCAGTAGACCCTCGCCTACGAACGGAACATCGGCAGGCCTGATAGGACCGAACTCGTCTTCAAAACGGTCCCGAAAACACCAAGCTAGGTACTCGTGGGTCTCAAGGTGGGCTAAACCTACGTCTACCCATACTAACGTATAATGTCTGTAGTATCTCTCCCCGTTCCCCACGGGGTGCACGGTCAACGTACGCTCTACATGGTGGGGAATCCCAAAGCGTAACGGTGCGTCGTTGAAATTCATGGCCGGGAATCTGAAAAGTCAGTTTTACCACAACCGTGAGAAAAACTCAGCGAATATAAAATCACTAATCCTAAACTAGGCTAATGTGCACCTCCAGAGGGTAAATAAAACACATTAATCAGTGAACCAGTATAACAATCAATATAAGTTCACCCGGGCCCACAGCCCAATTCACTACTCCGCCCTGCAGGTTAAACTTTTAATATCATTATAAAACATGTGCAGTTATATCGACCCGAAGGCCACGACCCTAAGGCCAACAACAGTTAAACCGATCCGAAGGCCACAACCCGAAGGTCACAGTTTATCCCGACCCGAAGGCCACAGTTTATCCCGACCCGAAGGCCCGCTAATATTCACATACCCGAAAATCTAAAGTCAATTATCAATATCAACATGCCAAGCACAATCTTTCACAATTTAGGCAAAATTCAATACGTTACTGGCATGTTCAGTTTAATCCCATTCAAGCCTAATTAGTACGGCTCTTGTACCACGCACTCATATCAATCCAATTCATTGCGCCTAAGGTCCACCATGACCAATCAAACTTGACCCATCAGTCCTCGAACATAGGGACACCCCTGAAGATATATACAAACTCCAAATAGCCTCTAAATTGCCCAATTTCAAGCCATTACTCAATAGTCCATTTAATGAATAATTTAGGCAATTTAGTGCAAATTCGGATCCTTGTGAACAGTGCTGGACAGCATGCATTTTCCAGCCCTAAATCACACTTAAATAATCTTATTAAGCCTCAATTAAGTCCCCTAATCAGCCCACACACATATACACCTAATTAGGCCATAATTTAGCTTAATTATCCCTAAATTTACCCCTAAATCGCATAATTAGGCTAATTCGGGGTTTAGGGATTTTTACTCGCCTAAAATCGACTCGAAGCGACGGGAGCGGGCGGTCGATTACCGACAAGCGGTGAGAATTGACGGTGGCGCTCCGGGGGCAAGCCGGCGGTCACGGCGGCGCCAATGTGGCTCACGGTCACCTTGGCCAAAACAGGGGAGGCTGTTGGGCGTGAGGGCTGAGGATAGTGGAGAGAGAGAGAGACGGTGAGGGCAAGGTGGTCGACGAGGGCGGCGTACGGGCGGTGGATGGCGGCGTCGGCGGGGTGATGACCGACGGTGATCCTCTCTTTTCCGCCTGGAACAGTTGCTATGGGGGGGCGATTAAGAGGTGAGGGAGGTCGATGGAGGCAGGATGACTTCCATTGGTGGTGTGTGATGACTGGTGGCCAGCAGCTCCGGCGTGAACAGCAGCTCCGGCGTGAACAGCAGCTCCGGCTGGACAGAAGCGAAGGAGGAAGAAACGGCAAAGGGGAAGGACGATCGTGCAAGCTAGTCGGGGAGAGAGAACGTGAGCTGAGAGAGACTGAGGAGAGAGAAAAAGCAGGTCAAATGTGGTCAAACTTGGGTGAGTGGAATCCATGTGTCAACAATCCAAGAGTTTGGACAATTTGCCATTTAATCCAATGGCCTAGATTCATTCTTCTCCAATAATGCAAGGGTGTGATGGTCATATACCCCTAACCAAGGCTGACCAGGTTTGGTTTGGTCTACTTAACCTTAGTTAGTCCCCAAAATTTATCCAAAATTCGGAATAAATTAAAAATGGCCTAGGGGCATTTTTGTAATTTTCCGATCTCGGACGGAAATTTCAATTTTTGCACATACGCGTTCCATATGTGTGTGACCAACATAATATGGCGTCGGATTCGCGAAATTCACTTTTTAAGTTCTCGAAAATCGACCGTGAAATTTCGGGAATAAAATAATATTATTTTCCAATTTTTGTCGAAATTCCAATTTTTGGCCAAAACCACTCTAAATGTGCGTAGCCATCCCAAAATAACCTTAGCCGCGAAAAATAACCTCAAACGGCCTTCGAATCTGGCCTCGGTGCCCATAGGGGCAAAACCGTAATTTTCTCAATTTCTGTCGAATTTTCGGTTTTCAGCCGTATTAGTCCCAAACATGAATGGACACTCTAAAATGACGTCCGTCTTGCAAAATAGTCGTAATTACCCTTGAAATTTTGATTTCGAAGTTCGGGTTCAATATTGCGATCTAATTTGCTCGTTTTGCAATTTTAGGGTCTCTCACTAACGGGCGGCTGTTTAGGTGTTACGCGTATCGACCTAAGACTGTTCGAGTCGTGATGGCCTCAATTTCGAGAGAACGAGAGGAATTATCACTAGCACCGGGGGTCGTAATCGTTTGGGTTAAAATCGGGGTTCATTTGTCAAGCATACTTTCAGTCGTGCGAAATCACTTGCGATCCGATTGTATGTTACCGACAATATCAACCTGTCATTTTCCTAAGATCGGCCTATATTGGCTCGAAATATTTCCTCGACGTTCATCGAAATCGGCGCTCAATCGCGATCGGGTTCTCGGTCTATGTACCTATTCCTATTTAGCTTTTCCCATTTGGTTAATATCCCGTGATTGATCAAGTCCGGGCAAGACTTACTAAAATCATACGAGAATTAACATACACTTTATTGGTCTCGATAACGGGTCAAAATTCGAGATGTTACACGGTGTCAGCATCAGGAGCCTCCATCTCGTTGTCTCTCTATGTGATGCGACCGGTGGATCACTTGCAATGCAACTAGAGAGATCGAGAGAGAGAGAGGGGGGGGGATGGGCGGTGGTGATGGGACCCACGTGGGATGGAGGCACGTAGTTATCGCCCGCCACTTGTCCACCTCTAAAAAGTCAATTTGCTCTTTTTTTTATTTATCTTTTTATGCGCCTTTTTTTGGGCCGGAATTTCTGAAACACACTTAAAAAAAGATACTAAAGAATCTTCAGCTGCTTTTTCTTTGGTCTTTTAGTAAGTTATTCTGAAGGCACAATATACATTTGCACCGGTCGACATCGGGCAGAGTCGCAAACAATGTAAGCCAAATTCCGGTGTAATAAAATTTAGGATGAACTTCCTCAAACTACAAATGGGCTAAATTTGAAATAAAAAACAATTTGCTCGCCTGAAAGCACCAATCACCAATCAAAAGCTTGGTTGCATTCTGAGGCCTCTGAGGCAGTCCCTCAACCAGGCTGCAGTACTTCTGCATGCCTCGAACCAATTTCGAACAGAACAATCAATTTGCCTTCCAAAATCCTCACGTCTCAAAAAAAAAAAAAGAGAGTACTTCGACTCAGCTTTAATCAAGGATGAAGCTTCAATTACCAGCTGCCTCATACGGCAGCAAAAGAGGACTCGAAATCTCCAATGGGAAACCCTCATCAAGTGTATACCAAAGGCAGAAAGCGATCACAATTTCCCTCAAAGTTCTCCAACAAAGCTTGATGTTTTGCTTCAAACCGCGGCATTCTTCCAACACCCTTCAAGGTCTCGTGCATCACCTCATCGGTGACCTCCGAGCAGCAGATGGACAGGGACTTAAGATTACTCCGAGCGATACTCCCACTACACGAGAAGCTAAATGGCCTCAAATGCAGCTTCACCAACGAATAGCATCCGTGAAGGAGCAATGGAACCGCGCTTGCACAGCCTCGTAGCCACGTTGACAGAGAGATCCTCAGGGAAGGCGGTGGACAGCAAAATGAAGCCACAGACTGAGAATAGGCATCCAATAGTCGAGAAATTCAATGTCGATGCAGAACTTCCTGACACTAGGCGACGCGTACAGAGGATCAAGACACTGTCCATGAACGGGGTGTTGTGCCAGGGGAAGGGAGATGACGAGGTCAGGGACACGTGTCACCCACTGGAGACACAACCTGCAATTTTCCCGCGCAGTTTAAATGCAAGTGGCGACCATACGTTGTTGGATCACAAGTTAGAATCCTCGTATGGATTCATGAGGCTACGATGATAAGAGGGCTTGCTCATGTTGAAATACCAAGTAAATTCATTGAAGACGTGAAGATTTGAGAGGGCGATGAATAAAGGAGGATTTAATTTTACAGTAAATTCAGCTAAAGTTCACAAAAAGCTATCATCACCATAAATAATAAACATAAGAAGAGAAGTGTCACATATGCACATGTTACATTCACACATTCTTTCTCCTCGAGATTGGCAATAATTCCAAGAGAAAGAATAATGCAATGAAGCAATTTTAGATTCCTGAATGTTTTTTTTGGTAAAGATTAGATTCCTGAATGTTTATACATCATTAAGTTAAAAAGACTACATGATACTCTTTATTGAGGATGCCAAATCCATTAACGATATTGTAGACATAATCTCAAGATCTTAAACCAACCATTTATTTGAGAATTCCAAATCTGTGAGATTGGAATATAGCATATATTCTTTACTACCACCTTGAAACCATATATATATATATATATATATGTATGTATATATATCTGGCTAGTCATGTTCCACACAAGAATGTATTTTGTACATCGGATGGGGTGCATTACTTAACAATTACACGTGAAGGAGCGAGTCAATCTCGGGTGAGAGATTTCAACATTCAAATGAAGAGTTCATTAGTCGAGAACACTGCGTGAACCATTTACCACTCAACCCAGAGTATAAATAATCCAAACCAAACATTTGGTTCTCTTGCAAATGAAAATAAACATATACGGATGAAGCAAAAGCTTGGCACTATCGAGTAGGTCTCAGAGCTTGCAGCAATACCACGAAGACAGTAACCACCGGATAGAAGCCATGACTCAGCATCTTTCCGTCAATTCTATCTAACTCGATAGATAAATAGTTACCTTTTGCTCCATTTCCTCTTCGACAAATGCCTGCCTAGCAGAAAAGGCACATGGCAGGTACAAATTAAGACTCTCCAAGAAGGGTGGAGTGGAAGCGCTTCAGTCAGAAAGCCCACGTGCATTGCTTCTCACACTGATGTCTGCAGCTTCAAGTCTTAAGAGGTTCACCCACTGGAACGACACGGGCATAACCACCACAAATTCTTGAACAAACCGTCATTCTGAATCAGAAATTTCATCTTCATCCTCGTCCAGTATGTAGACCAGGGCCTGCATTCTTGCAGCTAAAACACAAGCCACACCTTTACTTGCTGTTGCCAATAAAACATCAACTTGATTTCAGTCTGTTGTTCCTTGAATATATGGCCATAGCTAACGTGATGTTTAGATACCTTTGCTGGGTAAAAGTAAAAGTACAACACATGCATTATGCTAAAACACAGGCAGGAAGCAAACCTTGTGTGCCTAAAGAGGCTATGGCATGCATGTAAACTATGAATACTCTACACTATCTCGATCTATCATCATGAAATTGTACACAGTGGTTCTCAGTCGGTAACTCAGATTGCAATGCAACTACCATAAGAGGATGATTTTTCTTTTTGTATTTGTCTGGTGACTATAGATTCATCCTTTCCACACTTTGTCCTCTCAATTGATTTAAAATTTAGGGGAAAAACTAATACTTCAGTATTTTACCTCTTAGACTGAAAAAATGTTCTTCTTTGGAGCATACTTTTGCACAACTTCAATCTGTAGGAACAAACATGAAGTGGACCATTAAGAAGGCACAATGTACCTATGCCAGTCACATTTAAACTTAAGAGTAGGTTCTAAGTGGAAATGTAGAAAGGAGCATGGACAGGATTAATTCAGTTCCACCACCCAGCCAACTAGATAAATTTGTTACTGACACTGCCAAGTTTATCAAACATTGATGCACAAACGAAAGAGTATGGGTAACAATAATTTTCCAGACATCCAAAACTGCAAATGGACATGGTAAGAAGCTCAAAGAAAAAACTTTCAGAACTACACAATTGATGGCATCGCAATGAATTGATCCTTAGCTCGATAGTATGACAGTGTCAAAATGTTCTTACCACTAACTGACAAGGGAGGAACTACAGTATGGGGAATGCTGCGAAGCTTCCCATTCTCCATCTCCAGGCGCAAGATAGGGTCCTAGATGTGTAGTTTCACTGGGTTAGTGTTTCAAAAGTGAGAATAATATAACCAAGCAAAAATGTCCTCACAAAATAGAAGCAAAAATGGCACTACTAACCCATTATGGCCATCAAATGCACATTTCTTAACCTACACAAAGTACAAGGCTCCAGCTGTCAAGATATGTTGGAACTTTTGCCGTTACGGTAAGGCAGAAAGTAAAACATCCTTTGAAATCGCAAGCATGCATTGGCATGTATATGCATTATGCACATAGGAGGAAAAACTAAGCTGCTGGTACACATGCTGATGAGGAGAGCAGATAAATAATAAATAGGAACAATAAAAGAACAAACGTTTTTAAAACGGGACCGGTGGTTCAACCGGTCAAACAGGTAGAACTGTGCTCTACTGGTTTGACCGATTGAACCGATTGCATGTGATGTCATCTGATAGAATACTCTGCATATATTAGATAATAAACATTCAGAACAAAAGAAGCCCAATGAGTCGGCAGACACCATAGCATCTAAACAGATTACACACGCTTGTTGTCATTATCCACCACAAATTGAAGAAAGAAGAACTGGTCCAGATTAGTCGACAGATTTGCCGGGTAACTGTTGACAGGTACACTTGGTTACCGGTTGAACAGGGTCAATTCCACCAGTTCTTGACCAATACCATTTCTGCTGGGAAACCAGACTTGACAGGTCTGGTTCCCAGTCCAACCAGAGCCGCTTCTTAAAACTCTGAAAAGAACAGGAGTCGACAGAAAAGCACAACATGCTAGTTTTTTCCTTTTGTGATCAATGTCTTAAGTAGTGAATTGACATGATCGGAATAGAACTCAGGATATTATGAGTAAGAAATCAATATGCAAGCTCCGGATCCGCGAGTTACCTTCAATTGGTACAACTCCCAGTTATTTGCACAAGCGGTTCCCGCAATATGCATAAATGCAAGGTCACTGGCCTGCAAGATCGTCATCCCGGTATCTCCCAAGTTTTAACGAGTATCATTCATCTTATTTAGCAACATAACAATTTGATGTTCCTGTTTCCAAAAGAATATATTAGCCACATTTGCAAATTTGGGCTTTAAAATATGATATTCCAAGCTTTTACCTTATATAGAGCCAAATCCACACAACAGTGACCAGGAGAGATGCACAACAAGATCCTTCCAAAGGTCTTCTCTGCTTCACATTGCTTAAATCATTGGTAAGTCCTCACACTATTGCTATACAATTTGTTACATCTAAAAAAGACTCGTCGGGTATTTGGAAGGAAATATGATCTAAAGCAAATTCAGAGTCATCCTGCAGAGCCATACAGAGAAATGATTAGCATGAAAAAGTAGTTGTACTCTGCACATGTGGATCTCTGGTTAATATTTGTATTTTCAGATTAAATGTATATACCCCATAGAAGGACAGTGAATTGGGAATGTATCTGGTGGATGCTGAAACTGACGTAAGAGGGAATAGTGGCAATGAATTCTTACAAAGTATCTTTTTTGAATTAGAAGAGAAAGGCATCTGGGCAACTTCCTTGAAACTGTGATGATCAAATTAGATTCGAATTAGGAAACATGAGATACAGTATTTCCATACACAAGGATCATAAGCTAAACAAAGAGCCCAATCCGATAAGATCACCCAACTAAAGCTTCCCATGTACATTGTCAAGTAATCAAACCTGAGATCAAATATGAAAAACTAGATGATTGGACAGAGGGCAAGTGAAAAACCATTGTTGAGGGCAACCTCCAGAAGACAACCCCTAAACCCCAAAGGTCTCCTTTTCTTTCTCTCCTTCTCTCATTATAGTCTCAAGGTTTTGGCCACTCAGGCAAGGATACGAAAAATATAGGTACAACTTTATGGTAATAGGCATATGGATAGAAATATCTACAGACAAACCCCATTAACATAAGTCCTGAATCAGCCAAACGAGAAATGAATATTTCAGCTCAAATAATTGATGAGTTGAGTAAAACCAAAAGCACAAGGCTTTTTTTAAAGGATTGCAATGTTTAAAGAAACCAATTTTGAGCGTGGGTAATCATACTCAAACTCCTGTTATGCATACAAAGAGGTCCATAATTCCACATTTGGTACACATATCAGCAATGAGGACCAGACTTGAAGGGGGGGAAAAGCAATCACTTCAAACAATAGATAACAGCAATGATTTATCACATAGTTCATATTTTTACCACTAAGGTAGCATGTTTAAGAACATTTATGAATGGAAAAGTAGATTAGCATTAATGTGAAGAATTTACGATGAAAGAGCAATAAACAACACATTCAAGTCATACCTTACCAAAAAAAAAACAACACATTCAAGTATTTCTTACGGGTTACAAAAAAAAAAAAAAAAAACAAAAAAAAAAAACAACACATTCAAACCCAAAAAAAAACAACACATTATACATTTCTTACCTTACCAAAAAAAAAAAGATTCTATTAGAATTTATACACTAAAAAATTCTATTTTGCTAATACCTGCGTTCCATCTGTTGAAATTCCTTTGCAAGTGTCCTCCACAAATGTTCGGTGTCCCCAAATCCTCCAAACTGAAATTCCTCTGCATTTTTTCTCTGAAACAATAATGAGGGCAAGACATCTTAATAAACAAGAAACAAGAAAAAATGCATTTGATCTTTTGGAATGTGAGACCTTCTAATCCAATGACAATCAATTTAAATCCTTGTTATCATGTAGTTACTTAAAATAGTGCTGGACCAACAATAACCACAAGCAAAACCACCCTAACTCGAGTCAACTTCATCTAGTGGAAGAGCAGTGCTCTTAAGTATTTCCTGTTCCATTCATGGAACAGAATTGGGAGAACCAGTAGGTATTATTGCGGGAAAGATCCTAGCTTTAGGGCTTTGGCGGGTGTCCGTTAATTCATATCCTCAGTTTTGGCAACTAATATGGTCACATTGCCTTAAAGCATGAGTCAGCCGCTTAAGCACATGAAAATAATACTAGGCTTGACACAATATCAATCTGTCATTTAACGCATGACCAAATTGCATTACACCCTAATATTCTAATTCTATATAAATGGATTGCACAACCTAGCAAAGGCCAACAAAATTAGCCGCTAGAGTACATGAAGGCAATACTAAGATGATCACACCTCGCAGTATCCAAGCCATTGCCTCACCAAATTTCAGGTACAAAGGACGAAGAGATGACCCACCACCTGTAGAATCATAAGGTCATCTTATGTCCAATTATGAATCCAGTCTCGCTTGATGTCTCCGGATGATACATATGATTCTATAACTAGGGCCAGGCGAACCTTTTCTTATTAGCTGAATGAAATTCATTAAGAAAGCCAAGGAGGAGCAAAACTCACAGATAATTCACAAGAGAAAAAATTTATAATTTAATGGTTAGCCATTCTTATAACAATAATGACATGTCACAACTCAGCCCAAGGAAAAGTATATGTGAATTGAAATGACAGGAAAGGGTTTAACTTTCAAGATATAAGTACACAAGGAATTTCTACTGGAAGCTTTCTATAAATGGTGATGCCAAACATTCCACTTGGTACGTCCATCGGGTATAAACAACTAACAACTAAAGATTTTGGGGTTCCAGGTGCCATATTTTAAAGGACATATAATTAGGAACCAGAACAAGTAAGAGAAAATCACTCACAGATCAATGTCAATTTCTTCATCAGCCTCAGATAGAACTAGAAGCGGCATAACAGGATCTTGATCATATAGAAACTTCAAGAACACGACAACAACTTCACTGTTGAAATTCACAAGAGTATATAGGAATTCACCACAAGGAAGGACCCTGATTGAGAAAAGTTAAACAAACCTATTGTATGTTAAAAGTTGATCACTTGGCTCTGACATCAGTCGCTCTGTACGTTTCAGAAGCCAACTGAAAAAATTTGCAAAAGCTTCAGCAACAAGCACATTATTAACCAATACAAAATGCTTTCAACCCCTAAGAAAAATTCCACAAGCATGCCATAGGCTCGAGAATTCCATAGGATCCTACCAATATTCTGATCCTACTCTAGATCTGAGCGGTCGCACAATAATTATTTTCATTTGAAACAAGTAAGATTGCACTTCTTCAGGGTAGCATGTGAGAATTGAAAAGGTACAAACAAACCCCAAGTTGTGCGAGGTATAGGAAGCAAAGATACAAAAAATTCATGCAATTTCTCTTATTTGCTCTTTCAAAGGCATGACAATATCAACAAAACAACAATGTGTTATTGTCAGTATTCTGTAATGACCTTAACAGGTACTAAATGGACCTTTGTTGAACAGGTTCAAGTCATGTGAAAAGGTGAGTATTCCGTAACGACCTTAACAGGAACTAAAGGGACCTTGTTGAACAGATTTAAGTCATGTGTAAAGGGCCACCGTCTAACAATGACTCCTTTACAATGTCGATAAGAAGCACATTTTTCAACTAATTAAATGCTATTTGACTTACATTTATATGTTATTTTGAGCACCCAATATCGTGTCTTATCCACAAATAGTTCAACTTCATGTCTAAAATTTAGGAATTTAGTGTCACTAAAGACATGATACCATACATGATGAGAGACAGGCAAGATATCACAATAGTCACCAATAGAAGATATCAAGAAAGGTAGAGAAATCATAAGAAAGATTTTAAACAGCATACCGGCTGCACAAAGATGAGAGCACCCTCATGAATCCCTCAACCTGTACACAAGCAGCATTCCAGCCTTTTCTCATGCATTATCCACTAGTGTCTCATCCAAACCAATACCTAGATAATGAGAACGCCATCTTGAAAGACCCTTGAGCTCACCCATTCTAAAGCCAATAATTTTACGCAAGAAGGCTACAAAGTAAATAACAATACTTCAATTACTTAACCCCATAAGTCAAATATCATCTCTTATTAAGGAAATTGACACACACTCATGAGGGATAAAAATAGCATTGAACACATAAGTTACATGCTGGAACCATTGAAGTTAAAAGTTTACGAAAGAAAATGTTTTACAAAGTAAATGGTCATTACAAGCCATCTTCATCTTCTGCAAACTGTGTTTAAACTAAACAATGTACTTTTCATTATCATTTTGTGCTATTCATGCATTAGAATTAATGCAAGACAGTTTCAAATGGCATATAGGATACCGAAAAGTTTCCTCAGGAAACTTATGGAATTGCTTCCTCTGTTTTTATTTTCAACAAGTAAATGCACTAACAAGAGCTTATGCACAATATAAGGGATTATTTTATAGTACAGTTGATTATGTCAAAAGACATTCTAGTTAATGTCTTGCTTCGTTCCGACCAAAAAAAAATTGTCTTGCTTGGCTCAAAAGTTCAGGTATATGATAGATGGCTATACCAAATCTACAAACCCTAAGATTCATTCTTTGGGATAATCTATTATTAGCCTTGGACTAGGGATATCCTGGATTCAAACCAAATCAACATGGATCCATAATCAGAAAAATTCGAATTGCAATTTTCTCAATTGATCCAAATAATTCACGATGCTTTTGCTAATGCCCTGTTTGCTAGTTCACTCACAACCACACCACTAGGAGAAGAGCTTGTTCTTGCATTTAGCTTTTCTAGATCGACACGATTACCTTAATTAGCTAATGCAGATAATTGAGTGAGATAAAATGTGTGAAACACAATGGTTGGACAAATTTTATCACAAGTCATTAGCCTATGCATACGAAGGGATGCCCTATCAACATGCTCCTTTTGCACAGTAAATTCACTCGTAAGGGTACCTTAGAAACATCTATTCATGAACTACATGATGAGTGCAGAGCAAACTAAAACCTCACATTAGAAGGACCGCCATATAGGGTCCTTCATTTAGCATTTCTTGACCTACACAATGACCTTTGGCATGCTATGAAATACCTGCATACATCAGTTTTTATTCAGTACCTCCAGCATTCCAGAATCAATCAAACGTCGAGAATCTTTATTTTTCAGCATAGGATGAAGGATCCTACCCGAAGACTAATGACAAATGATGCGCTTAGAAAGCCTTTTCATCTATTTCCGTTATTGGCATGATAAGCAAAATCATTTTGCCAAAGCACACATTAACTTCCATGAACATCTCTCCTAGATTCCTTGAATCCAAGTAAGGATACAATGATGACAACGTCAACCAAGAAATAACAAATGACAAGATCGTAAATCTTGAAAGATATTGTAAGTAGGAAATACAAATGAAATTTGGGCGGTAACTTACCTGCTTTATATACCTTCGCAAGAAAATGTGGATCATTGCCACTATATTACTCATCAAGGTCATAGTAGACTAGATACATCTTAGCTAGAAAATGTGGGCGTGTTCTTGTAAATTTGATAAATCCGCGTTCATAACTTGGAATTGTTTTGAGTGACTTGAGGAGATATTGGGCTTTTCAAAAACTTCAATGTATCGAGGCCTTGAATTTTGGCTAAGTTTATGCATTCAATGGCATATAATTCCTTGACCTCCGGATTTTGGAAGGTCTAGCCTTTTAATGGAGGCGCACCTAGAGATATTGCTTTTTCCAACGTATCGAGGCCTTGAATTTGGCTAAGTTTATGCATTCAACGGCATATAATTCCTTGACCTCCGGATTTTGGAAGGTCTAGCCTTTCAATGGAGGTTGTAAAAAATAGGCAGGCTTTCCAAAAACTTCAACGTATCGAGGCCTTGAATTTCGGCTAAGTTTTCGCAACCAACGGCATTTAATTTCTTGACCTTAGGATTTTGGAAGGTTAGCCTTTCGACCTTTCCAAAAACTCCAATGTATTGAGGCCTTGAATTTTGGCTAAGTTTATGTCGGCATCTAATTCCTTGACCTCAATTTTGGAAGGTCTAGCTTTTCAATGGAGGCGCACCTAGAGATATCCAGGCTTTCCAAAAACTCCAACGTATCGAGGCCTTGAATTTCGGCTAAGTTTTTGCAGCCAAGGGTATTTAATTTCTTCAGCCTCCCGGATTTTGGAAGGTCTAGCTTTTTTCAATGGAGGGCGCGGTGAGGGATATCCGGGCTTTCCAAAAACTCCAATGTATTGAGGCCTTGAATCTCGGCTAAGTTTATGCATTCAAGCATCTAATTCCTCAACCCTCCGGATTTTGGAAGGTCTAGCTTTGCAATGGAGGCGCGCCAAGAGATATCCAGGCTTTCCAAAAACTCCAACGTATCGAGGCCTTGAATTTCGGCTAATTTCTCGCACATTCGAGCATTTAATGTCTTCAGCCTCCCGGATTTTGGAAGGTCTAGCCTTTCAATGGGCCTTGAGGGATATCCGAGCTTTCCAAAAGCTCCAACGTATTGCTTTCCAAAATATAATTCCTCAAACCTCCGGATTTTGGAAGGTCTAGCTTTTCAATGGAGGGGCACCTAGAGATATTTTGGAGGGCTTTCCAAAAACTCCAACGTATCGAGGCCTTGAATTTTGGCTAATTTCTCGCACATTTGAGCATTTAATATCTTCAGCCTCCGGATTTTGGAAGGTCTAGCTTTTCAATGGAGGCGCACCTAAAGATATCCAGGCTTTCCAAAAACTCCAACGTATCGAGGCCTTGAATTTTGGCTAATTTCTTGCACAATGAAGCATCTAATGTCTTCAGGCTTTTGGATTTTGGAAGGTCTAGCCTTTTAATTGAAACGCTCCTAGAGATATCCAGGCTTTCCAAAAACTCCAACCTATCGAGGTCTTGAATTTCGGCTAATTTCTTGCATGCTCTAGCATGTAAATTCTTCAAGCTCTTGGATTTTGGAAGGAGCAGCCTCTCAATTGAATCGCAGTTTTCAACACTCAAGCTTTCCAAATATATCAATTTGTCAAGTTCAAGACCTCGAACTTCAACTAGATTCTCGCAACCATGGACCTCTAATGTCCTTAGATGGATAAACTGTGAAACGTCCACTATTTTAACAGATCGATAGATCCGAACGCGCAAGATTTCCAACTCGAAGGGAGTGTTTAGGGATTGTGGTAATTCTGATTCTTCAATGTGCGCCGGTTGGGAGCATTACGAATTCTTCGATAGTGTTGATGGAAGCACTCGATGCACTCGAACTTTTGACAACCAACTTCTAGTCGCTTGAGATGGGTTAGGTGGGAAAGTGAGGGCAATTTTCGGCTTCCATAGCTGACGCCCAAATGTGTTAAGCTGGAAGGAAGGTCATCCAGCAACGATTGGAGCTGTTCGCAGAAAAAAAAATCAAGGCATTGTAGGGAAGAAAAATTGCACATGCTCTCCGGCAATTCCCCTTTCAGTTTGAAGCAATAAGGAGCGCGTAACTCTCGAAGCTTTCTCAGCCTCCCAATACCCTTGGGTAATTTTTCTAAATTCAGGGCGTGAGAAATATCCAGAATCTCCAGATTCTCCAGAGACCCTATTTCTGCTGGAAGCTTCCTGAGGCTCTCACACCAGCTCAACTCCAAGCGAAGGAGGGCCTTCATGTCTCCAATTGAAGGATCGATCTGCTTCAGTTTCCGACAATGATTGAGGATGAGAACCTCCAAATGCTTAAAAGCGGAGAGGAAGATCGTATTTTCCAAGCAGTAACATTCCGTGAGGTCGAGATATTTGAGCTTCTTTGCCATCTGGTAAAATAAAAATAATAATGATTGTCAAGGAATTAGTCTAGAGTGATTATGATTCAAAAGAAAGCATAAAAAGAAGAAAAAAAAAAAGAAAGATTTGTTTATACCATGAAAGAACTCCATCCTTCCCATTTCTCATTTATCTCGCTATCCGGCAATTCGAGTACAGCTAATTTCTTTAAGTGAAAATTGTTTACTTCAAAATTCACAGGACAATTTTGCCATTGGAGCCATCTTAACTTCTCTATTGAGTCCTTAAAATCTCCACAGATACGTGCCTCTTCGATAGGAAAGAAGATATGTGGCCCTTCGATACGAAGGAATCTTAGATTCGTCAAATTCTTGAATTGTTTGCTGTGTCAATGTCGCTATCTCGCTCAGCCATTTTGTAGAAGCCTTCTAAGCTGCCTCTACTCAGAATAATCGCCTCAATCTTTTCTGTTCCCTATAAGCAAGAATCAACGTCCATTAATGCTATATCCAGCTAAAGTAATCTAAATATTATTTGTTCATATTGCTACTGGCGTGCATTAATGAGTTCAAGGGACTAGGAATGTGAAGACATCAATTCTTTACGCCAATAAACAATATTTATAAGGGCCAACAAAGCGAAGGATATCAACTTCCATTATAAATTTGGTCATTATAATTTGGCCATTCTTGGTCTTAAAAAGAATTATGACGTAATGGCTCATATAGAGTAAAAACTTTACAAGTTGTAATCTTCTTCTTTCCGGTACTGTAGCTTCATTACCATACTAGTTGGGACATGCGTGCAGTGCGCGAAATTTGATCAAATTGCAATGTGCAAAACCAAAATTTTGATTTGATCAATTCTAATATAAATATATATATTTTTTTCTCTAATTTCATACTAATTTTCATACTAATTTCATGTACTCTTATTTTCCATGATTGTAACTAACTAAGAACGCCATTAATAAAAAAAAAACATATACATTCTTATTAGTTTTTTCCTTGAAATATTGTTAATAATTATTTTCTAATTATAAAACTGAATACAATGATAGTAGTTATATTAATATTCTCCACAAATTATTATTTTGTCATAAATTTTAGTTAAACAATGGATTACATTTGATATATTCATAATCATAAATAATTTATTAGTTAGATTAATATTCTCTACAAATTATTATTTTATTATAACACTTAGTTTAACCATAGATTACAATTTGATATAATCATAATCATCAACAACTCAGTTGCTCAAGTATGATAAATATAATCAAAAAAAATTAATTGTTGAAAGTGAAAAGCATTTTTTAAATGTGAAAATTGGAGCTATTCTTGGCTACAAGCCTACATGGAATAGCTTTTCCTTGGTCTCCCCAGGAACAACTATTCACGATTGTGAGAGAATAGTAATTTCGAATCTATTTTTGAACAAAATGAAGGAATAATTGCTTCATCGAATAGATTTGAAATAGAATAGTTATTCACGAAAACCAAATGTGTAGCAAACTAAAAAGAAGAACTTATATCACTTTTAGCAAAACCACTCTGATTTCACCTTATGATAGTGCCATGGATAAAGAGTGAAATGGAATCACGGAAAAATACTGAAATAATTATATAAAATGTACCTTTTTAGTTGTAAAATTTAGGTAATACCATTATATTTGCATATAAAATAAACAGCATAGTCATTTTTCTTTTTGGTTTAGTTTATTTTATTTTATCATGCAGTAAGACAGACATAATAATTAGACATTGGCTTTGAATTTGTTAATATATGAATTGGCTCTTACGATTATACCTAGGTCGCACTTGAGACAGTAAATAAGTGCAAGTCTTTTGAGCAACCACTAGAGTCAAACCAAATAATGGATTAAAAGTAGTAGAGTCGTAATTATGATTAATTTCACAAATGCAAATATAATCACATCCTTAATTATACAAAATAGAATTTTAAAGTACTCATCTCTTCGACCTTTTATGTAGAAAAAGTAAAACATTTCTCTTTTTAATGGTCATTGCATAAAATACGAACGAGGATACTAATATTAGAAGGTTCTATGTTCACTAGAGCAAGCACTAAGTAGAGGACCAACATTACTCTAACAATAGAACATGGACTAAGGGAACAAAAGAAGAGGAACAGTTACCTTATTTCCCTTTAGCACTTCCAAGACTTCCTTGGAGTCCCATAACCTACTACGGTTCCAAGGTTGTTGCTGGTTTTCCTCACGAACGATCATCCTACCAAGGTCTCTCAATTGGTCATGCATTCGGAGCTCATGATTATCTCCAATTTTTATTAATGACATAAATCTCAATACTTTAATATTCTCCCCCGGAAAAAGGTCACAAGCATCCCACATGTAGAATGCGATTCTCCTATCAGTGCCAATGAGAAAGCAAGCAATGTCCAAAAATATTTGTTTTTGTTCATACTCTAATGCATCGTAACTTATCCTTAACTTTTCTTGCACATTCATATGAGAGACTTTTTTTAACTTCTCTATCGTATCTCTCCATTGCATTAACTCTTTTCCACAAAATAATGGACCAAAAACCTCAAGGGATAAGGGAAGTCCTCCGGTGGTGGATACAACATCATGAGCAAGGTACTCAAATTCCCTTGGAGGAGAGTCCCTTCGAAATGCATGTTTACTAAATGTAATCAAAGATTGATTGTCATTCAATTCCCTAAGGTCATAGTTGTGGTCCACCCCCAACTGCTTCAAGAATCATCTTGTTTCTAGAGGTAATAATGATCCTACTTCCCAAGGAAAACCAATCATGATTACCAGCCAAACACTTCAACCGATCGACATTATCCACATCATCAAGAAGAACAAGGACCTTTTTACCTTTAAACATGGAGGAGATGAAATTAATCCCTTCATCCTCATTATGAACTTCATTTTTTTCTTCAATATATCATTGATTAACCGATTTTGTAAATGATGAACGCCATTACGCTTCCCATGATTCCCTTTATATCAGCAATGAAGCTACGATGCTCAAATTGATTGGATAGCTTGTTGTAGATGGTTTTGGCAAGAGTAGTTTTACCAATGCCTCCCATTCCATGGATGCCAACAAATAGGGGGGCATGGGAGTTATTATCCATAAGTTCCATAATGTTCTTCACACAACTATCAATTCCAACCAAATTCTTAGAAACAACCAATTCAAACTTTTTCTTCAATTCACTTAGCACTTTTTGGACAACCAAATTCACCAAGTCTGCTTCAACCTATCAAATGTGACAAGAGTTCAAATATGTGGCAACAATAATTTTATATTGTTTATCTATTGAGAAAATAGTAATAAATAAATCCAGAGATAAATTTAAAAAATTTAAGAATCATTTTTGTCACACCTCCATATATTATCTAGTATGCTAAGACTAAAGTTGAGAAATGCTTGTGGTTGTTTCACATGGCGTTACCCATTCCACTATTACTCTAACATAATTTATTAAGCCAGAAAAAACTTGAGGGTATCCGTTATGAATCTTTAATATTGTATATATTATGGATTTGAACCAAATTTTAAACTTGTTGTTTATTAAAGATATTAGGGATGACCGTAATCATGACTTTTGAAAATTTTGTAGAGCATTTGAATAAGCCAAAATCCAATAAGCCAACCTAGTATGAGAGTCAGCCATCAATCAATAAAAAGTCATAACTTTTGATGCAAGATGATTTTGGGCCTGTAATACCAATCTGAAAAGTCATTCAGAGTGTGATATTGTGAACTACCTGAATGCAATTGAGGGGATTTCTCCTTTTTGCACAACTCTTCACGCTTGCAAGTTTCTACTTGTGTTGTGAATTTTAGTATCATTCTAGATTGGTGTTCTTATCAATTTTCATTGCCTCTAGGGATGATAACATATAATACTTTATTTTCCTTTTGAATCTATGTTCTATGATTTTAATTGATCTACTATTGTGTTTATAGGAAAGTTGAAGAATAATTTTACCCAAAATAAGAACATTGATTCAATATATGCAGGTGCATGAGATAGAAATTACTTGTTGAAAATAAGGAAATGCGTTGAAAAAAATTTAAACAAACATATAATAAAAATAATCTTTTTCCTTTTTTATATTTACCATGATCATATAACGAAACTTGTAAAATTAATTTAATAGCTACTAATTGACGACAATAATGATTTAATAAATGTAACCTGGGGAGAAAAAGAATTGGGGCTTTGACAATCACCATGACGGTATAAGATGTTATGAGCTTAAATAAAAATCACCAATAAGTTGTACTATTAATCTCAAATAAATATTTAATTAGAAAAATTTGAGACGAAGATTAATGTAACGTACACCTATAAACATGAAAAAAAAAGGGCGTAGTGTTACAAAATCTTTGGATATAAGAGTAAAAATTCATTCAAAAAATATTTTTATTCAAGTGAATGGGATCATAACAATAAAATCTATAATTAGATTGGTGAACATCATTCAAAAAAAAAAAAAAAAAAAAATAATTTATAGAACTCATGCATTGCAGGATCTTACTGCCAAGAAGATCTTACAGTTTTTTTATAAAAAAAAATGAATAAAATGAAAATGAATCAGGTAACAATCAGTAAAACCAACCATATTAAAAGAAACCCAAGAATGTCTTGGTGAGAAATTTTACCCATTAGCTTCGTATCCTTTCAAGTTGCTGACTTCAAGGAGTGCTTTCTTCCATTTCTTCAAAATCGCTGGGTCGAAACACCTCTAGAGCAAACGCTTCTCACGCTTATGAAATGCGTCTCCAAAACTCCCGATTTGATGTCTCACATCAGCTGGTTTCACTTTGTAGAATATAGGCAACACCATCTGCCCGTTATTATTCTTGCGCTCCATTATTTGAACCAGTTCATCCAGGCACCAACTGCTTGTACCATAATTCTCGGAGAGAATGGGGATCAGGATTTTACTGTTCGTGATGGCTGCCAAAAGCTCTGGTCTGATGTCCTCGCCTTGGCGGAGCTTGTCATTGTCTTTGAAAGCTTCGATTCCGACATCAACGAGCCCCTTGTAGAGGTGACTGGTGAAGCCTTGTCGAGTATCTCCTCTAAAGCTCAAGAACACCTCGTAGCATTTTCCGGTCGACGCGGTCGATGAACTAGATGCACTGTTGTTATTAGTCTCTGTCGGAGACGAACTGGATCCGCCGGAATTTATTTCTATCGGCGCAATCATCGAACCAGGTGCGCCTATATCAGCATCTCCTGCATTTCCACGCATGCCAGCTTTCTTCTTATTGAGAAAATAGAATGCAAGCCCGGGGAGAAGGATCAGTGCCACGAGCTCGGCGAAAGAATGCCCAAAAATGAGACGATGCATTTCGTCTTTGCTCTGGCTCTGCCCCTTGATTTTCGCTTTCAAGTCTGACGGAGAAAAAAGCCAGAATGCCTCTCAGGAAACAGGAAATGGCTTCTGGTGGCCCATTCTCTTGTGGTTTGATTTATACAACGGAACCAGTTGGCAACCACAATCGCGCCAATAAGTCAAACTTGTAACCACGTGAGTCGTTGCCTTCGCGTGGTTGCCTTCAATGCGCAAGAGAATCCAAAGAAAGGTCTCAAAATGCACACATAAGAGTCTTGGGGCGATACCTGGTTCAGGAAGAAGTGGGGAGAGAGAGAGACAGAAAAGAAATTCGTGAAATTTAAGTGATAATAAAGATAAAAACGGCAAAGTTCCGGACAAACTTAGGGCACGCTTAGTCCTTGCCAAACCGTTCAACTTTCCTTTTTCTTTTGTTAATTTATTTTCCATCAGAAAATGTATTTTTGTTCAATATATTTATGCTCTTAATCCCACTTAAAATGTAAATTTACCCCTCTCACTTTGAGCCTATTATATTGTGTCCTATCAAACCGATAAATTTCATTTCAATACTGAAATTTTTGAGGATCATTTTAAAAAAAATTATCAAAATGGAGAATCATATATATATTTATTTATTTATTTTGTACCCAAGTACAATGAAAAGAATTTCTTTTTTCTCTATTTTTGCCTTGATTTCTTTTTCAAATCTCATAAATAAATCAAAATGCCTCTTTTTTGCTTTTTGTTATTATATATATATATTTTTTTATTGGTTTGATTTATCTAAACCAAACGGTTTTTTATAATCCGATCTAATCCGGCCAGTTGGCACGTATCAATAATTGAAACTTGCCAAGCTAGATATAAATTTGTAATTCATTGATCGGGACCGCTAAGCATGCATTTATTGTTGCTACCTTCATCTGGTGGAAGTTTCAATGCCCCGGAGAATCCAAGGCGATTTTGCTCAGGAAGTAGAAAACATGTGAGCAAGTTTCGATGCAAAAGCAATTAAAAAGAAAATAAAACCAAAAAATAAAAGACGATTGCTGTATTGGTCTTCGTGGACAAGTGGAAGATGAAAAGTGGAGAGAGAGAGACTTGGACGAGAGAGAGAAACATACACAGTGATGTTGAGCACACTTTAGTCCACCGCTTGCACCTTTGAACTTTCTTCTTCTTTTTTTAATTTATTTTCCATTAGAAAAGTTATTTTTGTTGAGTATATTTAAGCTCTTGATGCCACTTAGAAATTTACTCCTTCTCACTCTGTCAAATATTATATCAAACCGGTAAACTTCATTTCAATTGCATTATCCACAATCACTTATCTTATATTTGAATGGAGGCTAATGAAAGATGAGATTTTTGTTCCAATAGCTTTAGCTTTGACTATACTTCATAAGGCTTTTGTTTGCTAATCCGGAGTCTAAGAGTCTCGTCGCAGATTTTTGAAGCATTCTTCTGTTTTAATTGAAATTGAGCTTCCATCGTCAGCTCAAAAGCTCGGGGAAGAAGAGAAAATAGGTGGAGCCCACTACCATGCTAATAAATGAATACAATGGGCAGATATAGGGGGACGATTCACTAAATATATATGATGGGACATGGACAGCGACTTGCAATGCATGACAAGAAACATGCTGCTGATGCATCATCGACCACTGATAAATTTTATTATTTAAGAGCAGCCAATGTTGCAGAAGAACTGATAAGAGGGTAGATATTTCTATGGCCCTTACTACACGACTTTTAAGGTGGAGATCACTTTGAAAAACATCAATGCTCCATATTTTTGTCTTTCCTCTTGTTTAATTTCTTTTTCATGTCAGACTTTTCAACTCCACGACAATTCTTTCTGGTTCCTTCCTTGACCTTTGCACATTTCTTATCTTCCCCGCTCCAAATCCTTGATCATCCCCTTGTTGTCACTCTTTCACTCACCTGCCTGCAGAACGCTAACCCATGCCCGTGGTCATTCTTGGCGGCCGACGAGCCACCCTCCTCAAAATCACCTGCGAGTTCAGGAGTGATGGATGCATTGATATCAGCGATGATCATAGCATCTCGTCTTCGGTCCTGGGATCAGGACCTATTCCTTTGAAAGAGCGACTACGTAGTGGTCAAGCCTTTATACGAATTAGGTATATATGGTGGTAATTAATATGAACCTATTTAAGAGTGCTCCTCGTAGTTAATGCATCTCCATTAAAAATAAAATAACATTGAAGTTACTATTCAGGAGTGCTCAACTCTATAATACACCCGGTTTGTCAAAAAATGAAATTAGTTGGAAGAAGAAATTACAACTGACAAGTGCTGATTTGCAAAATAATTCATACGATGAATAAAATATTTAAGAGATTAATTTCTTTTTCAACACAAAATATTGTAATAATTAATACGAAAAATTCATCGCCTTGTATCTCTCTCACATACGTGACCCCATCCACCGCCCAATATTTTTCTTTGTCTTGGGGCAAGAAGAATTCCAAGTCAACATAAGCGTGCACCACGTAATTACTTGGAAAACTACTTTTATTCTAGGTCAACATGCCTTGGGAAAAACATATTGGCTCAAGTCCGCCACAGCGTTAAGCACTAGGCACAAAAACCAATAGACGACCAGCTTAATTATTCCATATTTATATAAATTGATGAAAACATATCTAAGTTAGCCATTTGCCAATTGATAAAAAAGATGGAGCCGAATATATCAATATTGATGTAGAGATACAGAATTTAATTTTATCTTGAACATTTCTAAAGTGCATAAGGCAGCATGTATCAAAATATCTCATTCCTCCAAAAAAAAAAAGTGACACAAGAAAAGGGGGTCAACCGTAGTATTTCTCAAGCTGAACATCCTTGGATTTGAGAGGAACATACTCTCCAAGATAGATAAAAACCGGTCAATCTTGGTCAAACCTTAGGTGAAAAATTAGGTGTTTATGATGATGATGA
Organism: Syzygium grande; assembly: GCA_024733475.1. NCBI lineage: Eukaryota > Viridiplantae > Streptophyta > Magnoliopsida > Myrtales > Myrtaceae > Syzygium > Syzygium grande. The sequence continues at coordinate 238,877 of JAMXDD010000012.1, forward strand.
TTAATATGAACCTATTAATAACTGGGTAAGGAAGGACAACCAAGGAAGTGCAGGGTGTGAGCGCTGAGGAGGAAAAATAAAATCATGCTAGATCAGGGCAAAAGACGAAAGACAGTGAATCAAGTAAATCCTATGTGGTGAAAAAGTTCTTTTGTCTATTTCTTGTTTCGAATGAGTGGCTGGGCCTACTACTCTTCTTTATGCTTAATTGTCAAATTACCAATTAAGCATTTAATCAAATTCATTGATTTCACAATTTTCTAAGCACCCCAAAGCCAAATTATTAAATAAAAATTTTCAATTGTTTCTGGCAAATATTTTTGCTTGTTCAGTTCATTTAGATTAAATTTAATTTCATATAATACTTAAACATAAATGCATGTGGTTCCTCTAAAATAACAAGGGGTAGTTATGTTAATAAAAATGTTAAATAGATTTTACTTACCACCCAAAATAAACCTAAGCATATTATTCTCATCCAACAATTCATTTAATGTATACCTATTCCTATTAAATAACGAGAGGTAGCAATATTTTTAGGGTCGTTTTTCCACTCAAAATATATTTAAACTTATTAATATTGTTATTCAACTTGGTTGGTGCAAGATGTGAAGCAATTTGTATGTTCAATAGTGAGTCCATCCATTTAGATATTATTTAATGCATTCTTTTTATTTAGTTACTCAATAAAATCATGCTCTTCAGATATTGAATCAACTCCAGTCAAAAGATTTGCATCAAGAATTAAGTGAAATGTTAAAAATTCAATGCATGAATTACTTCATTTTACAATAGAAAGAAGCTTTATTATGATATCCACTTGTAACAATGCAAGCTAAAAGAATTATCAATGCTATCTGTATATCAACAATCTAAACTAAAATGTCAATATGTGAAATTGTGGAGTGTTAAAAAAAGACAAGAAAGAGTGCTCGTGCACTTCTTTTTTATTTTTTTGGTGAAAGTGCCCGTGCATTTCTGTAGCCCACTATTTCTTGGACTAACCAACGAGCAGCCAATGTTGAATAAGAATCAGTACAGTGGATAGATATTTCTATAGCCCTTACTACGCGTCTTTTAAGGTGGAGACCACTTTGAAAAAAATCAATGCTCAATATTTTTGTCCTTCCTCTTGTTTTATTTTTTTTCCAGGTCAGCCTTTTGAAAATGCCTTCCAGTTGCCCATTCTCTCTTGTCGCACCAATATGGGGGCCAGTTGGCAACCAGAATCGCACCAATAAGTTGTCAACCACGTGCTTAGAGTCGTTGCCTTCACGTGGCTGAAATCTCAATGCACAAGACAATCCAAGGCGATACCTGTTCAGGAAGAAGTAATGAAAAGAAATGAAACCCAAGATAATAGACATAAAACGGTGGATTTGTTGGGAAGATGAAAGTGGAGAGAGAGACCTGGGACGACTCTTCGTTCAACTAATAAATTTGAAAAAAATGAGAAGGAGAAAAATAAAAAAGGTGTCGATGGGCAGTCATTAGATTCCCTTCCGTCCGACGTCCCATTGAGTCATTGACTCGAGAGGCCTTTCTTTCTTTCTTTTTTTTTTTCCTCCTTCTAATTTCGGTATTAATTTCGCCTCAATAACGTGCTTAAAAATGTGGGAATTTTTTTCTTTGCGGGTCATGATGGAATGCGTGTTGTGATTGGGTTCGGAATTTTAGGTTGGCGAGTGGCGTGACTTCCATATGCTTTAATTGGAAACTATCATGGCACTCAACCGAAAACGAATGCGAGGAAGGATCGAACCCGAATTTTTTAGCTTTTTTTTTTTTCGGGGGGGGGGGGGGGGGCGGGGTTGAGCAAATAAATTTGGGCTCGTTTTTATTTTTTTTATTTTCACCTTCGTTGGAAACCGATAAGTAAAAGAATTTGGACGTAACTTTAAAGTTCTAGATACATGCATCTTTTTTTTTTTTTTTTTTCAAAAAGCAACTCGAAAACGCTACGAATTTGGATGCACTTATGCGATTTGATTAGATGGGTTTGATTATATTCTTGAAGAAAAGAAATTTGAAAAAAAAAATTACACAAATGTTCCTCCGATTTTTGGCCCAACGCAACGTCGTTTCTTTGACTCTTAATTTGTTCAACTTGACCCGTAAATTATTGGTAAATGTTCAATGTAGCCGTTTTCATTTGTTTGGCAACAAAGCGGGACGTTATCTGATGATGTGGATTATTATATGCTCGATTGGATTTTGGAAAATGACGAGTCGCCGAGTCCACTGCTTGCACCGTTCAACTTTCCTTTTTCGGTTGCTAATTTATTTTCCATCAAAAAATGTATTTTTCGTTAAATATATTTAAGCTCTCAATCCCACTTAGGAACGTACCCCTCTCACTTTGAGCCTGTTAGATATTGTACTGTCAAACCAATAAACTTTATTTCAATACTGAAATGTTGTATTATTAACTATCACTTATTCTAAAGAATTATGTTATTAATGTGGAGGATCATAAAAAATTACCAACAAGCTATATATATACACACACATTTTGTACCCAAGCATAGTGAGAAGAATTTCTTTTTTCGCTCTGATTTTGCCATAATTTCTTCTTCAAATCTCATAAATAAATCAAATTGCCTTTTTGCTTTTGCTTTTGTTCTATTATATATATTATATTTCTTTATTGGTTTGACTCATTCAATCCAACCAGTTGGCACGCACCAATAATTGAAACTTGCCAAGCCAGATATAAATTAGTAATTCATTGACTGGGACCAATAACCATGGCGTTTATGGTCGTTGGCTTCATGTGGTGGAAGTTTCAATGCCCAAGGAGAATCCGAGGCGATCCTGCTCAGGAAGAAGAAGAAAACACGCGAGCAAGTTTCGATGAAAAAGAAAATAAAACCAAAAATAAAAGACAATTGCTGTATTTGTCTCCGTGGACAAGTGGAAGATGAAAAGTGGAGAGAGAGACTTGGACGAGAGAGAGAGAAAACCCGCTTGCACCGTTGAACTTTCCTCTTCTTTTGTTAATTCATTTTCCATCAGAAAAGTTATTTTTATTGAGTATATTTAAGCTCTTAATCCCGTTTAAGAATTTACCCCTCTCGCTCTGTCAAATATTATTGTATCAAATCGGTAAACTTCATTTCATTACTGAAATATTGCATTATCAATGACCGCTCATTCTGTATTTGAATGGAGATTGATAAAAGATGAGATTTGTTTTCCAAATAGCTTTAGCTTCGACTACACTCCATAAGGCTTTTGTTTACTAATCCGGAGTCGTGCGCATGGAATGCATTCGGAATAAAAATTTGTTTAGGAAATGCATTCCGGAACAAAATAGCGTTTGTTAAAAATTTCCGGAATCGTTTCGGCGCGATTTTTACATTCCGGAATAAAAATGCGTTTGTTAAAAATACTTGATTCTAGAACGATTCTTGATTAGAATCGTTTTTGATTCGAGAATGAGTTTTGGCAAGAAAAAGAGAAGCTACTTTTTGTAGCTTCTTGATTCCGGAATGCATTCTCCCTATTTTCTCACAATTTTTTTCAAGAAAATGCATAAAAATTGAAAAATTCTAGAAAAATTCATAAAAATTTCCAGAAAATAAAAAAAGTCAGATTTCGAGAAAATATGAAATTTGGTGATTTTTTTTATAAAAAATAATAAAAAAAATAAAAAAATTCCAAAATTTCACAGAAAAATTTTAAAATACATTACCATCCACTTTGAGTGAAATTTAAATTTTTTGAGGTGCCAAAAAAAAATTGCAAAATTTCACAAAATGATTTTAAATACCGTGGCCACCTACTTTAAGTGAATTTAAATTTTTGAGGTGCCAAAAAAAAAAAAATAATAATAAAATAAAAATTTTGAAAACTTCACAAAATGACTTAAAATACCCGTGGTGCTCTGCAAAGTGAAATTTAAATTTTTGCGATGCCAAAAAAAAAAAAAAAAAAAAATAAAAATGTTCAAAACTTTGCAAAATGGCTTAAAATACATGTGGTCACCCACTTTGAGTGAAATTAAAATTTTTTTAGGTGCCCAAAAAAAAAAAAAAAAAAAAATTTCAAAACTTCACAGAATGGCTTAATTAGAATCTTGTAGCCACCCACTTTTGAGTAAAATTTAAATTTTTTGAGGTGCCCAAAAAATTTTAAAAAAAAAAAAATAAAAATAAAAAAAATTCACAAAAATGGGCTTAGAATCAATTATTACCCACCCAACTTTAAAGTGAAATTTAATTTTTTAGGTGTCCAAAAAAAATTTAAAAATAAAAATAAAAAAATTTCTGAATAATGGCTTTATAATCTTAGTTACCCACCCACTTTTAAGTAAAATTTAAATTTTTTAGGTGCAAAAAAAAAAAAAAAATCAAAACAAATTTCTATTCCGTAAATCAATTTACAGGAAATTAGTCGTGTTTTTACCAAAACAGTTTCTCTCCGGAAATCAATTTCTGGCGAAAATTCAGAAATTAATTTTGGCAAGAATTTGATTTATGGAATAGAATGATTACCATTCGCAGCCCTAAGAATTCCGTCGGGGATTTTTGAAGCATTCTTCCGTTTTCATTGAAATTGAGCTTCCATTGTCGGCTCAAAAGCTCGGGGAAGAAGAGAGAATAGATGGGGCCCACTGCCATGCTAGTAAATGAGTACAGTGGGCACTGGGCAGGTCTGGTGGGACGATTCTCTAAATATATATAATAAGGACATGGACAGCGACTTGCAATGCATCCGGACAAGAAACATGTTGATGCATCATTGACCACTGAAGGTGGGTAGATATTTCTTGGACCCACCAAAGAGCAGCCAATGTTGAATAAGGATCCGTCGGTGGGTAGATATTTTTATGGCCCTTGCTACACGTCTTTTAAGGTGGAGACCACTCTGAGAAACATCAAAGTGTTTTTGTCTTTCCTCTTGTTTAATTTCTTTTCCAGGTAAGACTTATTTAACTCCACGACAACTCTCCCTAGATCCTTCCTTGACCTTTGTACATTTCTTATCTTCCTCGCTCCAAATCCCTGATCTTTCTTACCCCTTGTCGTCACTTCTTCCCTCACATGCCTGCAGAACCCAAATCCCATGCCCACGGCCATTCTCGGCGGCCGACGAGCCACCCTCCTCGAAATCCCCGGCGACTTCGTGAGGGACGGATGCAAGGGGCCTCGATTTGTCACTCCCCATGATGTCAAAATCACACAACAAATTTAATCTATGTAAAAAAAATGCTTTTGTAATTAACAAATCGCTATGATTTTCTTCTTTTATTTGGGTTTAGCCATCGAAATTACGACAACTCGTATCCCAGTACAAGAAAAATGCCATCAATTACTTGACTTAAGATTATGTCCGCTCGAGGCCTCTGCCCATGGTTGCAGTGAAATACTTAGATTGTTGATTAGTGATTAGACCCTCCAACACCTTCGCAGTTACGACCCTTTCACGGTCCAACAACTTATATCGGCTTTCAAGATATACATTATAACTCGATAAATGTTCGCAAAACAGCGTCCCATGAAGGAAGGTTTTAATTCCATGGGGTGAGACCCACGGCATCGTGCTCCTTGTCGTCGCTATTAGAAAAGGACCCCACCCAAGGTTGGTACACCACCTCCTTGCGAGTCAAACCACACATAAATCCTGTTTTGTTATTAATTAATAAATTTGTGGGGAAAAAAAAGTTATTAATTACTAAAAATTGCCATTTCTCACAAATTTTGATTTTTGGTCAGACTATTTCTCAACAAATTACAAAAACAAAAATAAGCAACTAGCTACTTGCTGCCACCAATGTAAACGATCGAAACCCAATGCGCTTATGCGTTATTTTAAACTAATTTCAAGTACTTACTCCCCAAACAAAAATTCCCATCAATAATTTGTGGAAAAAAATTGGAAAATTATTAATAACATATATGATATAATATGATTACATGCCCTCGTTTTTAGAAATCCAACTTTGCAATAATTACTAATTCGGGAACATCGTCATATATTCACACTACAATTATTTACAATAACACTATAAAATAGAAAATGCTCATACCCTATGCCTATTAGAATCAGTTTTCAGGCCTTGACTAGTTTCAATTAAGCAAACCTACTGAAAATATTCCGACTTCAAATCTTTACCAAAATACCCAAAAAAAAAGTCTTGTTGTCATAAGTATATCATCTCAATCTGCAAGTGCATAAAATCGTAATTCGCGGTAATTAAAATGATCATTGAATAGTCAAAGTATCTTATACAATCCTCCGTTTTCCGATTCTATCAAAGATGCATACTAGTTATGACCAACTCAACTTATTTATCGAGGATCTTAGAATTAGACTACTTTTCTTTACAGCTAAGGGTGCAAAAAAGGAAACCAATTTTTAATAATCAATCTCATCTAATAATTGATTTATTTTATTGGAATATAGAATGAGTGCCCTGTTTTTCGGGAAGCTTCAATGTGAATTTATGGACACCAACTTGGGTCAAAAGGACGAAAAAAATGCGAATAAATACCTACTTTTTCTAAATTTATGTTCGATTAATAAATTAATTCAGATCTGTCCACAATAAGCCCGCCCAAACCCATGGTCCAGGTCATAGGAAAGCGCGTGGGACCACCTCCTGGGGGAACAATCGGACAAACGGTGCCAGCCGGCAGCCCAGCTGTGCTGCAATACAAGGACAGGTGTCAGCATTAGGACCCTCCATCTTGTCGTCTCTCTCTGTGATGCGACCGGTGGATCACTTGCAATGCAACTAGAGAGATTGAGAGAGAGAAGGGGGAATGGGCGGTGGTGATGGGACCCACGTGGGATGGAGGCTCGTAGCTATCGCCCGCCACTTGTCCACCGCTAAAAAGTCAATTTGCTCTTTTTTTTATTTATCTTTTTACGCGCCTTTTTTTGGGCCGGAATTTCTTAAACACACTTTAAAAAAGATACCAAAGAATCTTGTTAATTAGCTTTCTTTTTTTTTGGGTAAGGGTTAATTAGCATTCTTTGACACTTCTTAAAATATATAATGCCTAATGGAAGTAGCAATAGAGACTGAACATAAGCCGAAAACAAGGGCCGATCACTCATAATGACCATATTCGGCGAAAATTTATTATATGAATGTAATATGTGTATACATACTAAGTTGAATCTAAATCATTGAAAGTGATGGATTTTACATAGGTCTTACAAGAGATTTAGCGGTGCGGAAACTATTCAATACGTACATTAAGTTCGTCCATTAATACATCATATACGATATTTATTAGTTGGTTCAGTAATCAATTTTCTGAGCGGGGTGGTTCAATTGCTTAACAAATAAACGTAGCACGCTTAATATTCAAATAAGGAGAGTTTACTGTTTTCAATCTTCAATCTGAATTTTTTCAAAAATCAACACTTAAAAACTAATAAAAAAAGGCCAAGAATAAATGGCAGCGTGAGTCAAGAGAAGACGTCACTGATGACATGATTTAGCGTGCGTAGGAATCCATCCCCATTCACATATTCCACCCAAGACATCCTTCGGAAAATCTCCCCCTAAAATAAGAGAAAAAATTTCACCGATTCCTAATAATAAAAGTCGCATAAATCCAAAGTTTACTAGCCATTTATATGTAGCTGGAACCCATTTAGAAAAGTAATAATTGTAAAAAAAATGACAATTTCGATGACATTGTGGTTGTTGTCTTATGAAGTTAGACCATCCATCGAATAATTTGCACGATCTCTACCCAAAACTGCTGTGGCCCTTTGAGAGGGAAGGGCCCACCGTATAAGAAAACTCTAGAGTAAAAGTCAGAAAGAGAGAATGTATGAGATTATACGGTGCCTACGTGCACAAAACCTTCTAAGAAAGTACCCTTTTGATCATCGCATTCTTGTAAATGTTGGATTTTAATCCCTATAGTTTGTTTTAGTGACAAATCCTGTCAAAAACATATTCGTTAAATTGATCAAATGTTTTTGATCCTTTGACAAATTGAATTCATTTCCTTGGATAATCCCAATCCAAATCGAGCACATATTTGCGCGCCCTTTTATGCTAGCAAGCTGACTAAGCAAACTGATCTAGGTGGACTGATTCCTTGTGTATATTTTATGAGCATCTTCTCAGAAAATGTTCAACACATTGACACATGACAAGATAAGAGTAATTATAGCACACAGTATTGATGTAAAAAATATTCTCAAAAGCGGTCTTGTTCACTCTTGGTGTGATGGTTAGTAAGAGAGGGGATAGTTAAATTCATCAAATCAAAAGTGAACAAACTACATCTTGCTTAAGTACTAATTAATTAACTGATCAGTAATAAAAATGCGATTGCAAGTCTCGAGATATCAAAAGATGAGATGTGCTCTCGTTCATTTTGATCTAAACAATGGAGAGCATCTTCCTGATCAAGCTGGACAAGTAATATTGGTACGTTTATCTTTGATTAAATTATTCTTCTCGACCTCGCCCTCGAGTCAAGGCGATGCTTGTCTGGGAATATGTTCAATTTTCCAGGGAAATTAGGCCTAAAGATTGATATTACTTTCTTAATGAGAAGGTTCGGTGACTTTAGCCAAACACAATACCTATCCATGTAAATGGCCTAATACTCTAAATTTTTTTTTTCAATTTTAGGTCTAATCTCAATTTTGTTTTGAATCTTTTTGTCTGAAAAAAAAAAAAACACATAACTTTTTGGTCCAGTCCTAAATTTGCCCAAAATTCTTTTTGTCTAAAAAACACCTTAATTTTAGGTCAAGTCCTACATATACCCTCGCTAGCTCTCCATCCAAAAATTATCGTTAATCTTCCCTAGTTTTCCTAATTTTCTGATAAAAAGATTAGTTTTGGAGATAATTTTCCATGTCACTTGATGTTGATTTTTTACTGACATAGAAATACCACGTTAAACAACTAATTACAGTTTTTGGACAGAGGGTTCATGGGGGTAGATTTGAGACTAGTTAGTGATTTTTTTAAACAAAAAAATGTTCGGGGTAGAGTTGGGATTGGATATAAAGTTGGAATTTTTTTTAGCCATAAATATTAGGGGCAAATTTAGCATTGGGGGCTAAAGATGAGGATCTTTTGAGGAAAAAAAAAGGTTCAGAATAAAATTAAGATTGAACCTTCAATTTGAGGGTTTTCAGGGAATTAGGACAGTATAAAAAGAGGAAAGAGTAAGTCGAGGAGCTTCATTTGTTTTAATCGTCCAAGGGTGATTTGTAATTAGATAGCATATAAGAATTTTATTTCTACCCCCTCTTCCGGTGGCCGGGTCCCACCAGTCCTTGCGTAACTTGAGGCCGCCGCTCTTCTCTACCAAGTTTTTGTCCATTTCTTATTTCAAATGAGCGACTGGGCTCACCACTCTTCTCTCTACTTGATTGTCAAGTTACTAATGAATCATTTAATCAAATTTTAGATTTTTTTTTTGGTTGAACAAATTTATTGATTTCACATTTTCTTATTAACCCAAAGCCAAATCAATATAACACAATAGTGTTTGGTAACCAAAAAGCAATGCCATGACTTTATGCTTTTAAGTTTATCGTGTTGATAATTCCTTATATGCATGCTATTCAGTGTTGCTTTAAGTTTGTATTTACTTTGTACATTTTTTCACTTTTTTTTTTTTACAACTTATTGCCCGAAAGTTCAACAAACGTCTTGGCCCTCGAAGTAAATTTTCTTATGAAGTCTAGACTAGGGCTTTTGCAATGTCCGTGGCCTGGATTAAAATTGCTAGAAAGGGCAAGATCTTCAGAAGATTTTGCTTAAATTCGTCCGAAATACTTCTGCCTACTTCTTTTGGTAGGCAAGTAATGATACCCTGCACTCTCGATTGGCAGTTTTCTCCTGACATGGTACTTTACATAATTAAATATCAAGTTAAGCATCGGTTTGAAAGCCTTCAGTGTGGCGAAGAAGATTAGATTGATCTTCATCTGCAGCTTTGCTCCAAATGGAGTATATGCATTTGATGGTGTGCAATTTGCTGTAAGCTTGTTGATATGATCGTTGATTTGCTCTGTGTAATTCTGGAGTTTTTGAAGTTTCTGGCCGTTAGTATTGGCTAGTGGCGTTGTTGCTTGTTGGCTTTGGATAGTTGGTGATATAGTGTTTTCTGATTTGCCAGACTGTCTCTAGCACGTGAATATAATGACTCGGCTGTAGCTCGTGCAATATTTAATGATTTTTTTATGAGAAAGTCCATCTTAAGAGATAAACTTCGGAACCATAAGATACTCAAGTAACCTCGTTGACCAAGTAAGATGATAATTTTCAGATTCTTTCTCTTTACTTTCCCAAGAATCACTTAAAAAAAAACGAAAATGCTCTCGAAATAAGCTGCAATGAAATCATTTCCTACAATTTGCACTACAAAATTTCTGGTTCAATCTCCTTGTTGAACATACACGATCTATACAGTAGTCTCATGAAACAGGTCGCATGACTATCCTCTGCACAACACAGGATACAATTTGATATGGCACACCTCCTTCCACTATGACACATCAAACTGGGGAGGATGACATTTGCCCTCTCTAGTTGCCCTATGCTTTTCCTCGCTCTTCTATTAGCTGATGAATATGAACCTTCGAGACTCATTTTAGTAGATATTCACAGGTTCATCCAAAATAATAGCAACTGCCTGTAAGAGGAAGATGGATCATGAGATTCCGAATCAAAGTGTTCACTAGTACAGTTGGGCCAGCAGGATTTGCTTACTAGATGATCCTCTGTCAAAATCCGTGAGCTGTACATGCATGCTTTACAGTTTTTGTATTCCACCCCCGAGTTGATTGAAATATGTTATTTTCCCTGAAAAAAGGTTGCATCTGCTTGATAGTAATAAAGCTAGTAAAAGGGAAAGCACCCTTGATTGAAAACATTGCATGGACGAATAATTTCTTGTTTGTTGGAAATAGAGGCGCTCTTATGTTCTAAATAAGAGTTACAATGAATACCGCGAGAATAGTAGCACAAATCTTATCACCAAGATAAGCCAGTCAAGTAGCACCATTTGAATTTATATACCAGAATAAAAGTTGTAGCGTAATTTGGGATGAACTAGGAAGAAACTTGAAGCGACTTTAAATGCCAAAATATATAGATGTTTCAAAAATTTGAGGTTTTTGAACTTTTGTGAAAATTCAATTGACTCTCAAGTTCAAGAGAAAATAAAATATAAAAGTAAAACCGAACATGCACGATAAAATATGTTTGGAACAAAATGAAAGAACTTCCGCCCATGCTTTTGCATTCTCCCTCCTAAAATGATAATTCCCTCTAAGATGTATAGCAAGTCAATTTTGTCTGCGAACAGTCTCAACCAATTCTCAGACCAACTGATTTTCACTTCCACGTCCCTCTATAGACATCCTAAAATAAGGAAAGAAACAATCACCTTTCAGATTTTGTCTCGATGCTGCATGCAATAACACCTTGTTTCTACTTGTCTGTCTGCTTGTTATGCTGAATGTCTCCCAAAATCAATTCGGCATTCTTAGAAGCTCTTGGGAGGCATGAAAGTTGCGGGGAGAGTTCAAGCAATTTGTCAGGATTCAGTAGCTTTTCTTTTGACTCATGCCTTTTATGTCTTTAACTTTGAGGACCAACTTTTCCAACATGAGTGCATCATCTAGCAAAAACTTCACCGGGAAAGCACAGATTTTGGTTCTAGACAATTAGTATCTAACCCAACAATCTCAACTCTCTTTAGATATTGAGCCAAATCCACAAACAACTTCTGACGGGCAATGTTCCTCTTCGTCAACATTCCCAAACACTGAGTCACACTTGACCTGTAAATGGATAGCAAAACTTAGTCCTTTGTTTGAAACTTGCTGAGCTTAGACATTTTACACGATGAAACAATACTTACTATGAACAATAATCATCATGGACATCAACCACCCCAGTTATGATAAGCTGAACATACCTAATTCTCCAGCTAAGATATCAGCTGAAAAGAAGTACAACAGAGATCAATCATGCCTCTTAATTTCATCCCTCCCCTCAATCGAAGTCTTCTCACTGTTCCCAAAGCTATTCATAAAATGCCATTTACATGTAGCGGCAACATTCGCTAATCAACCTTTTATCATGGACATGGAAAGCATAAACTATGATGTTTCACTGAACTCACATGGCATAATAAAGCTACTAAGAGATTAAAAGTGCCTCATTTGTCTCAAGGGATTATAAGGCAGATGGCCACAAACACTTGAGTTTTTCAGTATGATCTGCAGTGAATCACAAGTCTTGAGCTTGATAAACTCATTGCAGGCTACTTAATGCAACAGTAGAGACCCACGCACAATGGTACAAGAGTTAGTAACACTGATTTACAGGCACTTGCTTTCTCTTCATCTCGTGATTCACCAAAAACATTTTCTATTCAGCTTTTCTAGGATCAAACACAAATCAAAGCTAACTATCAGTGCAAAATAGAAAGCGGATCCTGCGCTACGAAAACACATCGAATGGATGGACGAAATCAAAGGAGATCGTTACTTGACCAGAGCTGTGCTCAGGGATTTCTCACTGAGGCCAGAGAACTCGAGACCGCACTCATCTTTATGTCATGAAAGCATTAGAGAGACGATTGAGGGGCAAAGCATGATAGTCACGAGGTTTGATTTGAGGGAGAAATGAGAATGGAAGGAGGAGATAAAAGGGATATATCCTATTCACACAAGTAAGTTAAGTTCCCAACAACGAACTTGATTTATCAAAATGATGTGACGAAATGCCCCTCTGTAAACAGAAGAAGATAAATTTAACTTCAAGTAATACATAATGTGAGAAACTTTCCAGACTAGACTCTACATTTTAGCAATACAAAATGTGAGAAACTTTCCAGCCTGTACTAAATCTCTCCCCGTAGGATCGCTCAATCAGTACAAGAAGAGGAAGAAGAGGAGCCAGAAGTAATATTACATCGTGAGAGTCACCAATAGAAATTGAAGGAAAACTATATAGATGCCTGACGACATTGTGATGGTATCCTGCAGGGGTGAAACCAGCCAACTCCATGTGGGCATCAAGCATTTCTGCATCTGACATAGCTAGTCTATCCATCATAAATGACATCCCCTCCAATTCGAGTTCTTTAACTTCATGGACACTTTAACTGGCTCATCGCAAAGGGCAACAAGATGGCAATACAGGAGTATGTACACTTGCGGTTGGTCTAGATTACTGTCAGTAAGGTTATGGAAATCTCCTAAGGCACCAATCTTGTCTAGAAGTTGATAGGAATCTATCGCGCCTGTAAATAAACATCCCTTCATTCAACTAATATCAGCTTTATACTTGTGTTTTGAAATCACGCGAGTTCTGCGACGGATCAAATTGCTACACCTTTATCTATCAGTTGAAAAGATAAAGCTGAAATCACTTCCAAAGTAGTGATCTGTATTGAATTGCCAACTGAAATCCTTCGTAGAAAGTGAACAATTTGAAAAATATTTTTGAAAAAATAATCGCTCGTATGGTTGCAAAATGTACGAGAACGCAAGAAATTCTCATCATGCATGAAAATATCTAGACATAAATTATTGTCGATAATGAGACGTATTTCATTGATCAATTATAAGCAATCACTTTTATAAATATAATTTTCAAATCATTCATTCTTCACGGAACAAAAGAAGCCTTAATTCACGTCAATCTACAAATAATGTCATACGGCCTGATGTTCAGGTTTGTCTAACAAACGATATCGTTTAAATCGGGTCCATATGTTCAACGGTAATCTTGTTGCGCACAAACATCGAAAAAGGCCCGCCCATGTCAAACTCATGGGACATCACATTGATGCTAATGTGGTGGTGGATTACTTATTGAAATGTAATTTGGAAAAAAAAAAGCAATGTGATCATCCTCATTTACTTTTGAATTAAAAAAAAAACATATGCGAACGAATTATTCAAAATCGGCATCTTACAAGAGTGAACATTCACTCATACTTAAATGTCGAGATGACAGGCCAAAGCTCAAGCTCAATCAAGCCATTTGCTGTCACCACCCAAGCTCCAAACACTTAGCTGGATAAAAATACTCGATCATGTCGTTTGCCATCACCACCTGAAATCCACCCCCTTACTGCACGCCATTTTTTTTTTCTTATTTTCCAATTTGTGATGATTTATTATCGAACTCGAACGATACGGAATTATTCCTAGTCGAGCGTGCCAAACGCTCTCCGTGTCCATTCCTGCTCCGTGTCCATTCCTACTGAGCCGGATATGGACTGACCGAAACACACCAGCTGCTTTTTCTTTGGTCTTTTGGTAAGCTATTCTGAAGGCACAATATACATTTGCAGCGGAGTCGCAAACAATGTAAACCAGATTCCGGTGTAATAAAATTTAGGATGAACTTCCTCAAACTACAAATGGGCTGAATTTGAAATAAAAAACAATTTGCTCGCCTGAAGGCACCAATTACCAATCAAAAGCTTGGTTGCATTCTAAGGCAGTCCCTCAACCAGGCTGCAATACCTCTGCAAGACTCGAACCAATTTCGAACAGAACAATCAATTTGCCTTCCCAAAATCCATCCCATCTGAAAAAAAAAAGTAGTTCGACTCAGCTTTAATCAAGGATGAGGCTTCAATTACCAGCTGCCTCATCATACCAAACGACCCACTCAAATGCAACGACAAAAAGAGGGAGAAAGCTCCAATGGGAACGGCAACACCACAAGTGCCATAACTTAATGATTGCTTAACAAGTGTTTAGGCATTTCTTTTACGAAATCCTATTTGCTTTTTACAAACTTCTTTTTTTGTTGTTTGAACGAGAATTTTGATCCGGTGGATTTCACGCTATAGAGACAAAAATGATGCACTTTTGTACGCTAAAAACATGCGTCGTTGTTGATTAAAAATGATGCACTTAATGCACTTTTTGTAAGCATTAAGTGAAGCATCTTACAAGAGTGAACATTCACGCATGCTTAAATGTCGAGACGACGGGCCAAAGCTCGAACTCGACCAAGCCATTTGCTGTCACCACCCAAGCTCCAAACACTCGGCCAGATAAAAATACTCGACCATGTCGTTTGCCATCACCACCCGAAATCCACCCCCTTACCGCAACCCGTCTTTTTCTTATTTTCCAATTTGTGATGATTTATTATCGAACTCAAACGTACGGAATTATTCCCTAGTCGAGCGGCAAACGCTCTCCGTGTCCATGCCTACTGAGCCGGATATGGACTGACCCTACACCAGCTGCTTTTTCTTTGGTCTTCTGGTAAGTTATTCTGAAGGCACAATATACATTTGCACCGGTCGACATCGGGCAGAGTCGCAAACAATGTAAACTAGATTCCGGTGTAATAAAATTTAGGATGAACTTCCTGAAACTACAAATGGGCTAAATTTGAAATAAAAACAATTTGCTCGCCTAAAAGCACCAATTACCAATCAAAAGCTTGGTTGCATTCTGAGGCCTCTGAGGCAGTCCTTCAACCAGGCTGCAATACCTCTGCAAGACTCGAACCAATTTCGGACAGAACATTCAATTTGCCTTCCAAAATCCTCACGTCTCCAAAAAAAAAAGAGTAGTTCGACTCAGCTTTAATCAAGGATGAGGCTTCAATTACCAACTGCCTCATCATACCAAACGACCCACTCAAATGCAACGGCAGCAAAAGAGGACTCGAAAGCTCCAATGGGAAACCCTCATCAAGTGCATACCAAACGCAGAAAGCGATCACAATTTCCCTCAAAGTTCTCCAACAAAGCTTGATGTTTTGCTTCAAATCGTGGCATTCTTCCAACGCCCTTCAAGGTCTCATGCATCACCTCATTGGTGACCTCCGACCAGCAGATGGACAGGGACTTACGATTACTTCTGAGTGATACTCCCACTACACGAGAAGCTACAGGGCCTTAAATGCAGAATCGCCAACGAAGAGCATCCGTAAAGGAGCTGTGGAACCGCGCTCGCACGGCCTCTTATCCACATTGACAGAAAGATCCTCAGGGAAGGCGGTGGATAGCAAAATGAAGCCACGGGCTGAGAATAGGCATCCAATAGTCGAGAAATTCAATGTCCATGCGGAAACTTCCTGACACTAGGCGACGCGTACAGAGGATCAAGACGCTGTCCACGAACGGGGTGTCGTGCCAGGGGAAGGGAGAAGACGAGGTCAGGGACACGTGTCACCCGCTGGAGACACAACCTGCAATTTTCCCATGCATTTTAAATGCGAGTGGCGACCATACGTTGTTGGATCACAAGTTTGAATCCTAGTACGGATTCATGGGGCTACGGTGATAAGAGTGCTTGCTCATGTTGAAATACCGAGTAAATTCATTGCAGAGGTGAAGATTTGAGAGGGCGATGAATAAAGGAGGATTTAATTTGAGAGTAAATTCAGCTAAAGTTCACAAAAAGCTATCATCACGATAAATAATAAACATAAGAAGAGAAGTGTCACATATGCACATGTTACATTCACACATTCTTTCTCCTCGAGATTGGCAATAATTCCAAGAGAAAGAATAATGCAATGAAACAACTTTAGATTCCTAAATGTTTATACATCATTAACTTAAAAAGACTACATGATACTCTTTATTAAGGAAGTGAAATCCATTAACGATATTGTAGACATAATCTCAAGATCTTAAACCAACCATTTATTTGAGGATTCCAAATCTCTTAGATTGGAATATAGCATATATTTTTACTACCACATTGAAACCATATATATATTTGGCTAGTCATGTTCCACACAATAATGTATTTTGCACATCGGATGGGATGCATCACTTAATAATGACACGTGAAGGAGCGAGTCAATCTCGGGCGAGAGATTTCAACATTCAAATGAAAAGTTCGTTAGCCGAGTACACTGCGTGAACCATTTACCATTCAACCCAAAGTATAAATAATCCAAACCAAACATTTGATTCTCTTACAAATGAAAATAATAAACATATACAGATAAAGCAAAAGCTTGGCACTATCGAGTAGGTCTCAGAGCTTGCAGCAATACCACGAAGACAGTTTCCACCAGATAGAAGCCATGACTGAGCATCTTTCGGTCAATTCTATCTAACTCGATAGATAAATTGTTACCTTTTACTCCATCTTCCTCTTCGACAAATGCCTGCCTAGCAGAAAAGGCACATGGCTGGTATAAATTAAGACTCTCCAAGAAGGGTGGAGTGGAAGCGCTTCAGTAAGAAAGGCCACATGCATTGCTTCTCACACTGATATCTGCAGCTTCAAGTCTTAAGAGGTTCAACCACTGGAACGACACGAGCATAACCACCACAAATTCTTGAACAAACCGTCCTTCTGAATCAGAAATTTCATCTTCATCCTCGTCCAGTATGTAGACCAGGGCCTGCATTCTTGCAGCTAAAACACAAGCCACACCTCTACTTGCTGTTGCCAAAGAAACATCAACTTGATTTCAGTCTGGTGTTCCTTGAATATATGGCCATAGCTAACGTGATGTTTAGATACCTTTGCTGGGTAAAAGAAAAAGTACAACACATGCATTATGCTAAAACACAGGCGAGAAGCAAACCTTGCGTGCCTAAAGAGGCTATGGCATGCATGTAAACTATGAACACTCTACACTATCTCGATCTATCATCATGAAATTGTACACAGTGGTTCTCAGTCAGTAACTCAGACTGCAATGCAACTACCATAAGAGGATGATTTTTCTTTTTGTATTTGTCTGGCGACTATAGATTCATCCTTTCCGCACTTTGTCCTCTCAATTGATTTAAAATTTAGGGGAAAAACTAATACTTCAGTATTTTACCTCTTAGACTGAAAAAATGTTCTTCTTTGGAGCATGCTTTTGCACAACTTCAATCTGTAGGAACAAACACGAAGTGGTCCATTAAGGAGGCACAATGTACCTATGCCAGTCTCATTTAAACTTAAGAGTAGGTTCTAAGTGGAAATGTAGTAAGGAGAATGGACAGGATTAATTCAGTTCCACCACCCAGCCAACTAGATAAATTTGTTACTGACACTGGCAAGTTTATCAAACATTGATGCACAAAGGAAAGAGTATGGGTAACAATAAGTTTCCAGACATCCAAAACTGCAAATGGACATGGTAAGAAGCTCAAAGAAAAAAATTTCAGAACTACACAATTGATGGCATGGCAATGAATTGATCCTTAGCTCGATAGTATGACAGTGTCAAAATGTTCTTACCACTAACTGACAAGGGAGGAACTACAGTATGGGGAATGCCGCGAAGCTTCTCATTCTCCATCTCCAGGTGCAAGATAGGGTCCTAGATGTGTAGTTTCACTGGGTTAGTGTTTCAAAAGTGAGAATAATATAACCAAGCAAAAATGTCCTCACAAAATAGAAGCAAAAAGGGCACTACTAACCCATTATGGCCATCAAATACACATTTCTTAACCTACACAAAGTACAAGGCTCCAGCTGTCAAGATATGTTGGAACTTTTGCAGTTACGGTAAGGCAGAAAGTAAAACATCCTTTGAAATCGCCAGCATGCATTGGCATGTATATGCATTATGCACATAGGAGGAAAAACTAAGCTGCTGGTACTCATGCTGACAAGGAGAGCAGATAAATAATAAATAGGAACAATAAAAGAACAAACGTTTTTAAAACCGGACCAGTGGTTCAACCAGTCAAACAGGTAGAACCGTGCTCTACCGGTTTGACCGATTGAACCGATTGCATGTGATGTCATCTGATAGAATACTCTGCATATATTAGATAACACATATTCAGAACAAAAGAAGCCCAGTAAGTCGGTAGACACCGTAGCATCTAAACAGATTACACACGCTTGATGTCAACTTAATAGCATCCTGTTCAATTTTCTAGTATATTAGGCCAATACGGTCAATAAACAAATTATCCACCACAAATTGAAGAAAGAAGAACTGGTCCAGACTAGTTGACAGATTTGCTGGGTACCAGTTAATAGGTACACCTGGTTACCGGTTGAACATGGTCAATAGCACCAGTTCTTGACCAATACCATTTCTGCTGGGAAACCAGACTTGACAGGTCTGGTTCCCCGGTCCAACCAGAGCCACTTCTTTAAAACTCTGAAAAGAACAGGAGTCGACAGAAAAGCACAAGAGGCTAGTTTTTCCTTTTGTGATCAATGTCTTAACTAGTGAATTGACATGATTGGAATAGAACTCAGGATATTATGAGTAAGAAATCAATATGCAAGCTCCGGATCCACGAGTTACCTTCAATTGGTACAACTCCCAGTTATTTGCACAAGCGGTTCCTGCAATATGCACAAATGCAAGGTCACTGGCCTGCAAGATCGTCATCCCGGTATCTCCCAAGTTTTCACGAGTATCATTCATCTTATTTAGCAACATAACAATTTGATGTTCCTGTTTCCAAAAGAATATATTAGCCACATTTGCAAATTTGGGCTTTAAAATATGATATTCCGAGCTTTTACCTTATATAGAGCCAAATCCACACAACATTGACCAGGACAGATGCACAACAAGATCCTTCCAAAGGTCTTCCCCGCTTCACATTGCTTAAATCATTGGTAAGTCCTAACACTATTGCTATACAATTTGTTACAACTTAAAAGGACTCGTCAGGTATTTGGAAGGAAATATGATCTAAAGCAAATTCAGAGTCATCCTGCAGAGCCATACAGAGAATGATTAGCATGAAAAAGTAGTTGTACTCTGCACGTGGATCTCTGGATAATATTTGTATTTTCAGACTAAAGGTATATACCCCATAGAAGGACAGTGAATTGGCATGAAACTGAGGTAAGAGGGAATAGTGGCAATGAATTCTTACAAAGTATCTTTTTTGAAATAGAAGAGAAAGGCATCTGGGCAGCTTCCTTGAAACTGTGATGATCAAATTAGATTTGAATCAGGAAACATGAGATACAGTATTTCCATACACAAGGATCATAAGCTAAACAGAGAGCCCAATCCGATAAGATCACCCAACTAAAGCTTCCATGTACATTGTCAAGTAATCAAACCTGAGATCAAATACGAAAAACCAGATTATTGGACAGAGGGTAAGTGAAAAAACCATTGTTGAGGACAACATCCAGAAGACAACCCCTAAACCCCAAAGGTTTCCTTTTCTTTCTCTCCTTCTCTCATTATAGTCTCAAGGTTCTGGCCACTCAGGCAAGGATATGAAAAACATAGGTACAACTTTATGGTAATAGGCATATGGATAGAAATATCTACAGACAAACCCCATTAACAGAAGTCCTGAATCAGCCAAACAAGAAATGAATATTTCAGCTCAAATAATTGATGACTTGAGTAAAACCAAAAGCACAAGGCTTTTTTAAAGGATTGCAATGTTTATAGAAACCAATTTTGAGCCCAGGTAATCATACTCAAACCCTTGTTATGCATACAAAGAGGTCCAGAATTTCACATTTGGTACACATATCAGCAATGAGGACCAGACTTGAAGGGGGGAAAAAGCAATCACTTCAAACAACAGACAACAGCAGTGATTTATCGCCATAGTTCATATTTTTACCACTGAGGTAGCATGTTTAAGAACATTTATGAATGGAAAAAGTAGATTAGCATTAATGTGAAGAATTTACGATGAAAGAGCAATAAACAACACATTCAAGTACCCTTACCCAAAAAAAAAAACAACACATTCAAGTACCTTACCAAAAAAGAAAACAACACATTCAAGTAAGAACTTCTATACACTAAAAAGATTCTATAACATTTCAGCTTTCTAATTCTTTTGCTAATACCCGTGTTCCATCTGTTGAAATTCCTTTGCAAGTGTCCTCCGCAAATATTCGGTGTCCCCAAATCCTCCAAACTACAGTAATTCTCTGACTCTCTGCATTTTTTCTCCAAGACAATAATGAGGGTAAGACATCTTACTAACCTGACAAGAAATGTCAAGGCAGAAAAACGCAAGGAATTGCATTTGATCTTTTGGAATGTGAGACCTTCTAATCCAATGAGAAACGACAATCAACCCGTCAATTTCAATCCTTGTTATCATGTGGTTACTTAAAATAGTGCTGGACCAACAATAACCACAGTTGTAGCTCAGCAAACCACCCTAACTCGAGTCAACTTCATCTAGTGGAAGAGCAGTGCTCTTAAGTATTTCCTGTTCCATTCATGGAACAGAATTGGGAGAACCAGTAGGTATTATTGCGGGAAAGATCCTAGCTTTAGGGCTTTGGCGGGTGTCCGTTAATTCATATCCTCAGTTTTGGCAACTAATATGGTCACATTGCCTTAAAGCACGAGTCAGCCGCTTAAGCACATGAAAATAATACTAGGCTTGACACAATATCAATCTGTCATTTAACGCATGACCAAATTGCATTACACCCTAATATTCTAATTCTATATAAATGGATTGCACAACCTAGCAAAGGCCAACAAACTTAGCCGCTAGAGTACATGAAGGCAATACTAAGATGATCACACCTCGCAGTATCCAAGCCATTGCCTCACCAAATTTCAGGTACAAAGGACGAAGAGATGACCCACCACCTGTAGAATCATAAGGTCATCTTATGTCCAATTATGAATCCAGTCTCGCTTGATGTCTCCGGATGATACATATGATTCTATAACTAGGGCCAGGCGAACCTTTTCTTATTAGCTGAATGAAATTCATTAAGAAAGCCAAGGAGGAGCAAAACTCACAGATAATTCACAAGAGAAAAAAATTATAATTTAATGGTTAGCCATTCTATAAACAATAATGACATGTCACAACTCAGCCCAAGGAAAAGTATATGTGAACTGAAATGACAGGAAAGGGTTTAACTTTCAAGATATAAGTACACAAGGAATTTCTATTGGAAGCTTTCTATAAATGGTGATGCCAAACATTCCACTTGGTACGTCCATCGGGTATAAACAACTAACAACTAAAGATTTTGGGGTTCCAGGTGCCATATTTTAAAGGACATATAATTAGGAACCAGAACAAGTAAGAGAAAATCACTCACAGATCAATGTCAATTTCTTCATCAGCCTCAGATAGAACTAGAAGCGGCATAACAGGATCTTGATCATATAGAAACTTCAAGAACACGACAACAACTTCACTGTTGAAATTCACAAGAGTATATAGGAATTCACCACAAGGAAGGACCCTGATTGAGAAAAGTTAAACAAACCTATTGTATGTTAAAAGTTGATCACTTGGCTCTGACATCAGCCGCTTTGTACGTTTCAGAAGCCAACTGAAAAAATTTGCAAAAGCTTCAGCAACAAGCACATTATTAACCAATACAAAAAGCTTTCAACCCCTAAGAAAAATTCCACAAGCATGCCATAGGCTCGAGAATTCCATAGGATCCTACCAATATTCTGATCCTACTCTAGATCTGAGCGGTTGCACAATAATTATTTTCATTTGAAACAAGTAAGATTGCACTTCTTCAGGGTAGCATGTGAGAATTGAAAAGGTACAAACAAACCCCAAGTTGTACTAGGTATAGAAAGCAAAGATACAAAAAATTCATGCAATTTCTCTTATTTGCTCTTTCAAAGGCATGACGATATCAACAAAACAACAATGTGTTATTGTCAGTATTCTGTAATGACCTTAACAGGTACTAAATGGACCTTTGTTGAACAGGTTCAAGTCATGTGAAAAGGCGAGTATTCCGTAATGACCTTAAGAGGAACTAAAGGGACCTCGTTGAACAGATTTAAGTCATGTGTAAAGGCCCACCATCTAACAATGACTCCTTTACAATGTCGATAAGAAGCACATTTTTCAACTAATTAAATGCTATTTGACTTACATTTATATGTTATTTTGAGCACCCAATATCGTGTCTTATCCACAAATAGTTCAACTTCATGTCTAAAATTTAGGAATTTAGTGTCACTAAAGACATGATACCATACATGATGAGAGACAGGCAAGATATCACAATAGTCGCCAATAGAAGATATCAAGAAAGGTAGAGAAATCATAAGAAAGATTTTAACAGGCATACTGGCTGCACAACAGATGAGAGCACCCTCATGAATCCCTCAACCTGTACAAGCAGCATTCCAGCCTTTTCTACTGCATTATCCACCAGTGTCTCATCCAAACCAATACCTAGATAATGAGAACGCCATCTTGAAAGACCCTTGAGCTCACCCATTCTAAAGCCAATAATTTCTACAGCAGGCTACTAAGTAAATAACAATACTTCAATTACTTAACCCCTTAAGTCAAATATCATCTCTTATTAAGGAAATTGACACACACTCATGAGGGATAAAAATAGCATTGAACACATAAGTTACATGCTGGAACCATCGAAGTTAAAAGTTTACGAAAGAAAATGTTTTACAAAGTAAATGGTCATTACAAGCCATCTTCATCTTCTGCAAACTGTGTTTGAACTAAACAATGTACTTTTCGTTATCATTTTGTGCTATTCATGCATTAGAATTAATGCAAGACAGTTTCAAATGGCATATATGATACCGAAAAGTTTCCTCAGGAAACTTATGGAATTGCTTCCTCTGTTTTTATTTTCAACAAGTAAATGCACTAACAAGAGCTTATGCACAATATAAGGGATTATTTCACAGTACAGTTGATTATGTCAAAAGACATTCTAGTTAATGTCTTGCTTCGTTCTGACCAAAAAAAAAAATTGTCTTGCTTGGCTCAAAAGTTCAGGTATATGATAGATGGCTATACCAAATCTACAAACCCTAAGATTCATTCTTTGGGATAATCTATTATTAGCCTTGGACTAGGGATATCCTGGATTCAAACCAAATCAACATGGATCCATAATCAGAAAAATTCGAATTGCAATTTTCTCAATTGATCCAAATAATTCACGATGCTTTTGCTAATGCCCTGTTTGCTAGTTCACTCACAACCACACCACTAGGAGAAGAGCTTGTTCTTGCATTTAGCTTTTCTAGACTGATACGATTACCTTAATCAGCTAATGCGATAGCAGTTTTGTGAGATAAAATGTGTGGAACACAATGGTTGGACAAATTTTATCACAAGTCATTAGCCTATGCATACGAAGGGATGCCCTATCAACATGCTCCTTTTGCACCGTAAATTCACTCGTAAGGGTACCTTAGAAACATCTATTCATGAACTACATGATGAGTGCGAGCAAACTAAAACCTCACAATAGAAGGACTGCCATATAGGGTCCTTCATTTAGCATTCTCGACCTACACAATGACCTTTGGCATGCTATGAAATACTGCATACATCAGTTTTTGTTCAAGACCTCAAAGCATTCCGAGAATCAATCAAACGTCGAGAATCTTTATTTTTCTCGCATAGGATGAAGGATCCTACCCAAGACTAATGACAAATGATGCGCTTTAGAAAGCCTTTTCATCTATTTCCATTTATGGCATGATAAGCAAAATCATTTTGCCAAAGTACACATTAACTTCCATGAACATCTCTCCGGATTCCTTGAATCCAAGTAAGGATACCATGATGACATTGTCAACTAGGAAATAACAAATGACAAGATCGTAAATCTTGAAAGATATTGCAAGTAGGAAATACAAATGAAATTTGGGCGGTAACTTACCTGCTTTATATACCTTCGCAAGAAAATGTGGATCATTGCCACTATATTACTCATCCGAGTCATCTGTATACTCTGATCCATCTTCACTAGAAAATGTGGGCCCCATGTTCTCGTAATTTTGATAAATCCGCGTTCCAGGTAACTCTGGAATTGTTTTGAGTGACTTGCTTCCGGAGATATCCAAGCTTTCCAAAAACTTCAACATATCGAGGCCTTGAATTTCGGCTAAGTTTATGCAAAATTCATCGGCATTTAATATCTTCAGCCTCCCGGATTTTGTAAGGTCTAGCCTTTCAATGGAAGTGCAGTAAGAGATATCCAGGCTTTCCAAAAACTCTAAGCCTTGAATTTCGGCTAATTTCTTGCACCGTCTAGCATCTAATCTCTTCAAACTCCTGGATTTTGGAAGGTCTAGCCTTTCAATTGAATCGCACTCAGAGATATCCAGGGTTTCCAAAAACTCCAATGTATCGAGGCCTTGAATTTCGACTAAGTTTTTGCATTCATCACCGTTTAATATCTTGACCTCCGGATTTTGGAAGGTCTAGCTTTTCAATGGAGGCGCACCTAGAGATATTCGGGCTTTCCAAAAACTCCAACCTATCAAGGCCTTGAATTTGGCTAATTTCTTGCACCATCTAGCATCTAATTTCTTCATGCTCCTGGATTTTGGAAGGTCTAGCTTTTCAATTGAAGTGCACCAAGAGATATCCAGGCTTTCCAAAAACTCCAACGTATCGAGGCCTTGAATTTCGGCTAAGTTTATGTAGTCAACAGCATTTAATAAACCTCCGGATTTTGGAAGGTCTAGCTTTTCAATGGAGGTGCACCTAGAGATATCCAGGCTTTCCAAAAACTCCAACCTATCGAGGCCTTGAATTTCGGCTAATTTCAGCTTGTAATGTCTTCAGGCTCTTGGATTTTGGAAGGAGCAGCCTCTCAATTGAATCGCACGTTGAGACAGGTCAAGCTTTCCAAATATATCAATTTGTCAAGACCTCGAACTTCAACTAGATTCTCGCAATCAACGACGTATAATGTCCTTAGATGGATAAACGCGAAACGTCCCTTTGTTTTAATAGATCGACAATCAAAACGTCCAAGAATTCCAACTCGAAGGGAGTGTTTAGGGATTGTGGTGATCCCCGATTCTTCAATATACATCGGTTGGGAGCATTACGAATTCTTGATAGTGTTGATGGAAGCCCGATGCACTCGAACCGCTGAAACCAACTCCTAGTCGCTTGAGATGGGTTGGGTGGGAAAGTGAGGGCAATTTGAGGCTTCCACAGGTGGCCCAAATCTGTTAAGCTAGAAGGAAGGCGGTCAAGAACGATTGGAGCTGGTGCATGAGAGAAAAAAAAATCAAGGCGTTTTAGGGAAGAAAGATTGCACATGCTCTCCGCAATTCCACTTCGGGTTCTTTGCAATTATAAGCGGCGTAACTCTCGGAGCTTTCTCAACCTCCAATACCCTTGGGTAATTCTTCTATCTTAGGTTCGAAATATCCGGAATCTCTAGATTCTCCGGAGACTCTATTTTACTTTGGAAGCTTTCTAAAGGGACCGGACACAACTTCAAATCCAAGTGAAGGAGGGCCTTCATGTCTCCAATTGAAGGATCAATCCAGTGCGGTCCGCAACACTCAATCGAGGATGAGAACCTCCAAATGCTTAAAAGTCGAGAGGAAGATCGTATTTTTCAAGTAACAACCCGTGAGGTTGAGATATTTGAGCTTCTTCGCCAACTGGTGAAATAAAAACAATAATGATTGTCAAGGGGTTAGTCGTGAGTGATTATGATTAAAAAGAAAGCGGACATGGAAAAAAAAAAAAAAAGACTTGTTCTTACCACAAAAGAACTCCACCCTTTCCATTTCATATTTATCTTGTTTGTATGGGGCTCGAGTACAACTAATTCTTTTTACATGAAAATTTTTACTTCAAAATTCATGGGACATTTTTGCCATCTAAGCCATTTTAATTCCTTCATTGAGTCTTTAAAATCTCCACTAAGTTGTGCCCCCTCCATATGAAGGAATCTTAGATTCGTCAATTTTTTGAATTGTTCTTCCGTGTAAATGTCGCCATCTCGCTTCGGTTGTTTTGTCGAGCCTTCTCGAGTTGCCTTGACTAAGATCAACCGCCTCAATCTTGTCTTCCTATTAGCAAGAACCTTTATTAATACTAAATCCAACTAAAGTAATCTAATATCTTTTTGTTCATATTGTTAGCAATGTGAAGATATGATTTTCTTTTTATGCCAATAAACAGTATTTAATAAAAATATATATTTTTCTCTCTATAAATTTCATATTAATTTCGTGTATATTACTCAGTTGAGCTACTTACATGATTAATGAAGAAATAACATATACTCTTATTTTCCATTAGAGAAATAACTAATTACAAGAAACTGAAAATTGTGATAGTAGTAATATTAATATATTATGTAGTTATTATTTTTACTAAGAACTTGAAATATTGTTAATTAATTATTTTCTAATTATAAATAACTAAGACAACAATATCGGTTATATTAATATTCTCTACAACTTATTATTTTATCCTAAATTTTAGTTTAACTATAGATTACAATTTGATATAATCATAATCATAAATAACTGAGTACTCAAGTATAATAAATATAATAAACAGACCCTAATAACTTTTGATGTATATTAAAAAAAATTAATCGTGGAAAGTGCAAAGCATTTTTAGAATGTGAAAATTGAATTCTTGGCTACAAGCCTCCATGGAATAGCTTTTCCTTAGCCTGCCAGGAATAACTAGTCCTGATTTTGAGAGAATAGTAATTTCTAATCTATTTTTGAACCACATGAAGGAATAATTGCTTCATCAGAATAGATTGGAAATAGAATAGTTATTTCTAAGAAGCAAAAGTGTAGCAAGCTTTCACAAAAAAAAAAAAATCGCTTTTGCATAAGAAGTCAATAAGTAAATCACTGGACTTCCACAAGTCAATTTCTTCGAACCTGAAAATTTTGTTATTATACTTCAGAATGTTGAAAGATTTCATGGATACTCATAGGTGATTGACATAATAATCTGGAAAGGAATCAGATCTCAATACCTAAAAGGAATCCAAGAGAAGAGTAACTATAAAAAAAAAAATAGAAAGAAAGAAATCTTCAACAGAAGTAATCTACTCACATTAGTCATTTCCCCATAAATTTCCCTTTGAAAATATCAAGATACCCTATCTATTTTCAAGATTTCTTTTGGGTGGCGTGTAACTTTCTTCACCTTCAAAATCGATAGCTAGAGTTTGGCCAAATCTCAAAATAAGCCCAACCTTTTGTACTTGCAACAAAAGTAGCAAAACCTTTTAAGCGTCTTAAAAAAAAAAAAAAGCCTAACCTTTTACATCTACAACAAAAATAACATAACTTTCAAACGCCATAAAAATAGCCCAACCATTTAACCAAAGAACAAAGCTGAAACCTATTACAAATTTCATCCATCATCATTGTTAAATTGCCATAGGTACCCTACATTGCTCACTATTTTAATATACACAGTCAGCCATGTCAACCCACAAAAAAAAAGATGTCGTGTTTTATTTTATAATCTTAGTAACAAACTTTGTTTATAATCTTTGTTACAAAATTCCTGGCTTTTTATTAAAACAAGTTGTGGTCATGATTAACGCAGTTCATTGTGCATGTTCACGCAATGAGCTATGTCGGATGACGTGAGGCGATTTAAAGTGAGAATAGGCAGAATTGATAGCGGGTTTCATTTTTGTCCCATGAGTGAAAGGATGAGTTAGAGGTAATCATATTTTCATCCCCCGTTCAAAAGGCTGGGCTTCTTTTTAGGATTTTTTCAACTTGTGTTATCTTTATCCCAAGTGTGAAAAGTTGTACTTTTTTTTATTTGGCTGTGTACTCATTAATATCGAAGGAATGAGTTATGAATGTGTTTCCCTTGTGATCTAATAAGGGCAGGTCTTTTGAGCAACAACTAGAGTCAAACCAAATGATGGATTAAAAGTAGTAGAGTAAAGTTATGATTAATTTCACAAATGCAGATACAATCACATGCTTAATTATACAAAATAGAATTTTAGGGTATTTATCTCTTTGACCTTTTATGTAGAAAGTAAAACATTTCTCTTCATAATGGTCATTGCATAAACTACGCTTAATGTCATACACCCACCCACACACACATATAAGGAATTTATGTTCCTATCTAATTCGGTAAGTTTTAAATCAGACCTTGTCCTATGAATATTGGTAAATGGAATTCCTAACGCAATATTACATAAAATAAGCATCCTTTCCTTTCTCCATTATGAAATAGTGATTAAAATTTATTGAGAAATGCGGGCATCGTAAGTCCTATTATATTAATTCTAACATATGATTAATATATCATGAGTAGTTATGGTTTACAGTAGCATTAGTCAAGTTATTTATTGTAAGTGTCAAGGACGCAACCAAATCAATATAGAAATTTAGGATTTTTGTCAATATAGAGTACTCCTATCAAGTATCTAAATAATTTGAAAGTGCCTCATTCTTGGAGATGACATCGTAATACACACTTGTTTAAGAAATATCTTAGATAAGCTACAACACTTACTAAGAGAGAGCAACCTCTTACTTTTTAGTAAAATCAATGAAACGACACGATGATACTAATAGTAGAAGGTTCTTTGTTCACTAGAGCAAGCACCAAGTAGAGGACCAACACTACCCTAACAATAGAACATGGACTAAGGGAACAAAAGAAGAGAAACAGTTACCTTGTTTTGCCGTAGCACTTTCAAGGCTTCCTTGGGGTCCCATAAACCTGCTACGGTGCCAAGGATGTTGCTGGTTTTCCTTGCGAACTATTTCCCTACCAAGATCTCTCAATTGATCATGCATTCGGAGATCATGATAATCTCCAATTTTTATTAATGACATGAATCTCAATACTTCAATTCCCTCCTCAAAAAAAAGCTACAGGCTTCCCACATGTAGGATGCGATTCTCTTGTCAGTTATAATGAAAAAAGCAAGCGATATCCAAAAATATTTGTTTTTGTTCATCGTCTAATGCTTCATAACTTATCCTTAACTTTTCTCGCACTTTCTTATGAGGCATTGTTTTAAACTTGTCTATTGTACCTCTCCAAAACGATAGCTTTTTTCCGCACAATAATGAACCTAAAACCTCAAGGGATAAGGGAAGTCCTCCGGTGATGGACACAACTTCATGAGTGAGGTCCTTAAACTCCATTAGAGGAGAGTCCTTTCAAATGCATGTTTGCTAAACAGTAATCAAAGATTGATCGTTATCCATTTTCATATGCTCATAGGTGTAGTCCACCCCAATTTCTTCAAGAATACTCTCATTTTCTGGTGGTAATAATGATCCTACTTCCCAAGAAAACCAATCGTGATTACCAGCCAAACACTTCAACTGAACGACATTATCCACATCATCAAGAAGAACGAGGACCTTTTTACCTTTAAACTTGGAGGAGATGAACCGAGTCCCTTCATCCTCATTACGAACTTCATTTTCTAACTTCAATATACCATAGATTAACTGATTCTGTAAGCAACATGCGCCATTACGCTCCCATGATTCCCTTATATCAGCAATGAAGCTACGATGCTCAAATTGATTGGAGAGCTTGTTGTAGATGGCTTTAGCAAGAGTAGTCTTACCAATGCCTCCCATTCCGTGGATGCCAATAAATAGGGTGGCATGAGAATTATCATCCACAAATTCCACAACCTTCTTCACATGACTATCAATGCCAACCAATTTCTCAGAAATAACCAACTCAAACTTTTTCTTCAATTCTCTCAACAGTTTCCGGACAACCGATTGCACCAATTCTGCTTCAGACCTATCAAATGCGACAAGAGTTCAAATATGTGGCAACGTTAATTTTATATTGTTTAGCTATTGAGAACACAATAATAAATAAATCTGGGATAGATTGAAAAACTGTAAGAATCGTTTTTGTCACACCCCCATATATTATCAAATATGCTAAAATTAAAGTGGGAAATGGTGGTGGTTGCTTCACATGGCGTTGCCCATTCCACTATTACTCCAACACAATTTATTAAGCCAAAAAAACTTGAGGGTATCGCTTATGAATCTTGAATATTGTATATATTATGGATTTGAACCAAATTTTAAACTTGTTGTTTATTAAAGATATTAGGGATGACCTTGACGTGACTTTGAAAATTTTTTAGAGCATTTGAATAGGCAAAAATCCAATAAGCCAACCTAGTATGAGAGTCAGCCATCATTCAATAAACAGATCATAACTTTTGATGCAGGAGGATTTTGGGTCCTGTAATACCAATCCGAAAAGTTGTTCAGAGTGTGATATTGTGAACTACCTGAATGCAATTGAGGGGATTACTCCTTGTTTGCGCAATTCTACCTGCTTGCAAGTTTCTACTCGCTTGTGAATTTAGTATCATTTTGGATTGGTGTTCTTATCAGTTTTCATCGACTCTAGGGATGATAACAGGTTGTACTTTATTTCCTTTTGAGTATCTATGTTTTGTGATTTTAATTGATCTAATATTGATTTTATACGGAAGTAGAAGAATAATTTTTACCCAACAAAAGAACATTGCTTCAATATATGCAGGTGTATGAGATAGATATTACTTGTTGAAGATAAGGAAAACGCATTGAAAATTATTTAAACAAACATATAATAAAAATAATCCTTTTTTTTTCGAATTTATATTTCCCATCATCATATATAACCAATGAAACATTTCTTTTGTAAAAATAATTGTAATAGCAACTAATCAACGTCATTAATGATTTAATAAATGTAACTTGGGAAGATAAATAATTATGGCTTTGACAATCAACATGCATGGTATATGATGTTATGAGCTTCAAATTGGACACCAATAAGTTGTACTATTAATCTCAAATAAATATGTAATTTAAAAGTTTGTGACGAAGATTAACGTAGCTTACACTATAAGCATGAAAAAAAAAAAGGCACAACGTTACAAAATCTTTGAATATAAGAGTAAAAAATCATTCAAAATATCTTATTTTTCAAGCGAATGGGATCATAACAAGAATAACTTAAAGCAAAAGACTGAAAAAAAAAAAAAGAATAACTTACAGAACTCATGCATCACAGGATCTTACTGCCAAGAAGATCTTACAGTTTTTATATATATAAAAAAAAAACAACGAAAATGAAGCAGGCGAGCAACATAACAACCAGTAAACATCCACACATATTAAAAGAAAGTAGAGAATGTCTAGGTGAGAAATTTTACCCATCAGCTACGTATCCTTTCAAGTTGCTGACTTCAAGGAGTGCTTTCTTCCATTTCTCCAAAATCGTTGGGTTGAAAGAAGGCCTCTCAAGTAAACGCCTCTCACGCTCATGAAACGCGTCTCCAAAACTCCCAATTTGGTGTCTCACATCAGCTGGTTTCACTTGGTAGAATATAGGCAACACCATCTGCCCGTTATTATTCTTGCGCTCCATTATTTGAACCAGTTCATCCAGGCACCAACTGCTTGTAGCATAATTCTCGGAGAGAATGGGGATTAGGATTTCACTGTTCGTGATGGCTGCCAAAAGCTCTGGTCTGATGTCCTCGCCTTGGCACAACTCGTCATCGTCTCTGAAAGCTTCGATTCCGACATCAACGAGCCCCTTGTAGAGGTGACTGGTGAAGCCTTGTCGAGTATCTGGGCCTCTAAAGCTCAAGAACACCTCGTAGCATTTTCCGGTCGACGCGGTCGACGAACTAGATGCACTGTCGTTAGTCTCTATTGGCGTGACCATCGAACCAGCTGCGCCAGCATCAACGTCTTCTGCATTTCCACACGCACTAGTTTTCATCTTATTAAAGGGACTATGCATTTTGGCTTTGCTCCTACTCTGCCCTTGATTTTGGCTTTCAAGTCTGACGGAGAAAAAAGCCAGAATGCCTCGCGGGAAACAGGAAATGCCTTGTTGTTGCCCATCCTCTTATAGTTGATTTATATAAGGGAACCAGTCGGCAACCACAATCTCACCAACAAGTCAAGCTCGTCAACCCCGTGGCCTTCACGTGGCGGAAATCTCATTGCACAAGAGAATCCAAGGCGAGTCTTAGTTGAACTCAGTCCACTGCTTGCACCGTTGAACTTTCCTTTTTCTTATGTTAATTTATTTTCCATTAGAAAAAGTATTTTTGTTGAATATATTTAAGCTCTCGATCTCACTTAGAAATTTAGCCCATCTCACTTTGAGATTGTTAACGCATGTCGAGGATCATAAAAAATTATCAACACACCATATATATATATATATATATATATATATTCATTTTGTACTCAAGCATAATGAGAAGAATTTCCTTTTTACTCTGTTTCTACCTTAATTTCCTCATCAAATCTCAGAAATAAATCAACAGGCCTTTTTGCTTTTGCTTTTACTTCATTATTTATATTTATTTAATTATGGGTTTGATTTAAGGCACGCACCAATAATTCAAACTTGCCAAGCTAGATAAGTAATTCCTGGACCAGGACCACTAACCATGCGTTTATGGTCGTTGGCTTCATGCGGTGGAAGTTTCAATGCACAAAAGAATGCAAGACGACCCCGCCCAAGACGAAGAAAACATGTGAGCAAGTTTCGATGCAGAAGCAATGAAAAAACCATAAAACCAAATAATAAAAAACAATTGCTGGTATTGGTATCCATGGACAAGTGGTCATAATTGATAAATGCATTCAAAGCCTCGAGATGGTTGCTGCATCGTTGAACTTTCCTTTTTTTTTAAATTTATTTTTCATCAAAAAGGTATTTTGTTGAATAAATTTTATGCCCTTGATCCCACATAGGAATTTAGCCCTCTCACTATGAGCCCGTTAAATATCGTCGCATCAAATCGCTAAACTTCATTTCACTACTGAGATGTTGTACTATTAGCGATTGCTTATCCTAAAATCTGTCATATATATAAAGCCTTGGGACAATTAACAGGAAGACCCTAGCGGCTTGATGTACTGATCCTTAGGAGAAGCAGGCGAGGGCCTGTAGGCCGTGCCGTGCATCCTAAATTGTAGTTTTAGAATTTCTGGTGCGCTTCTCCCTTTATTGTTTCTTGGACTAACTAAAGAGCAGTCAATGTTGAATAATAATCAGTACAAAGGGTAGATATTTCTATAACCCTTACCACACGTCGTTTAAGGTGGAGAACACTTTGAAAAACATCAATGCTCAATATTTTTGTCTTTTCTCTTGTTTAATTTCTTTTCCAAGTCACACTCTTCGACTCCAACTACAACTCTCTCTAGTTCCTCCCTTGACCTTTGCACATTTCTTATGTTCCTCGCTCCAAATCCCTGATCTTTCTTCCCCTTGTTGTCGCTTCTTCCCTCACATGCCTGCAGAACTCAAAACCCCATGCCTGTGGTCTTTCTCGGTGGCCGATGAGCCGCCCTCCTCAAAATCAATTCTGAGTTCGGGAGAGACGGATGCGTGGGGGCTCGATTTGTTGCTCCCCATGATGTCAAAATTACACTTCAAATCCAATCTATGAAAAAAAAAAATGCTTTTATAATTAACAAATTGCTATGATTTTCCTCCTTTGTTTGGGCTTAGTCATCGAAATTACGACAACTCGTATCCTAGTACAAGAAAAATGTCATCGATTACTGGACTTAAGATAATGTCCGCTCGAGGCATCCACCCACAGACGCCGTGAAATACGTAGATTGTTGATTAATGATTGGGCCTACTACTGACCTTTGAAGCGTTCTGTTCAATGGTCAAAGGCCAATTATATCATACAGCGCTAAAAAATAAAAAAAATAAGAAGAGGTCATCGTGGATTATAAAATCAAAAGGCAAAAATCGAATAAAAAGAAGAAATTACATCATTATACTAATCATGAGTCGATGAATATCATATTTACGGGACACGTGGACACCTTTTAATTATACGATTGTTTTTTCCAACAAACAACGTCGGCAGCAGTAAAGGGGTTTTGTTGCCTTTACGAGTCGTTCAACATTCGACTTATAGCTACAACACCTTCGGAGTTACGATGCTTTCACGGTGTAACAACAACTTACATCTGCTTTCAAGATATACATTGTAACTCAATAAAACCATGTCGACCAAGCCTAGTCTCACTATTGCAAGTGTACCTTTCTCCGGTGAAGTCACTTTCCTAACATATCATGTGTTCGATGTTCGGACAACGGCATCGCATGAAGGAGGGTTTTAATTCTGTGTGGTGGGACCCACGGCTTCATCCACCTGACGCAATTTTCCATCAACAATTTTCAGAAAGGAATTGGAAAATCATTAATAACATATATGATGTAATATGATTACATGCCCTCATTCTCAGAAATTACTAATTCGGGAACATCGTCGTATATTCACACCACAATTATTTACAATAACACTATTAAATAGAAAATGCTTATACCCTATGCCTATTAGAATCAGTTTTCGTGCCTCAACTATTTTCAATCGAGAAAACCTACTGAAAATATTCCGACTTTAAATCTTCACTGAAATATCCAAAGAAAAGTCATGCTGTCATCAATATATCATCTCAATCTATAATTACAGTTGCAAAAATCGTAACCCGCGATAATTAAAATGATTGTCAAATAATCAAATATCTTATAAAATCCTCCGTCTATCAAATATCCATACTAGATATGACCGACTCAACTTGTTTACCGAGGATATCAAAATTAGTCTCTTTTTCTTTATAGCAAAGGGCACAAAACACAGGAAAACAATTTTCAATGATCAATCCTGTCTAATAATGATTTATTTAATTGGAATATAGAATGAGTACCCTTTTTTAGAAAGCTTCAATGTGAATTTATGGTATACCTACTCGGGCCAAAAAGACAAAAAAATGCAAATAAATAGTTGCTTTTCTAAATTTATGCTCGATTAATAAATTAATTCAGATCTATTCATTATGAGCCCACCCTAACCCACGGCCAGGTCACGGGATAGCACGCGGGGCCTCTTGGCACGCCAACCGGACAACGGTGCTAGCTGTGCTGTTGTACAACGACACGTGTCGGCATCAGGGGCCTCCATCGCGTTGTCCGTCTCTGTGATGCGACCGCCAGTGGATCGCTTGCGACAGGAGAGAGGTTGGGTGGTGATGGGACCCACGTGGCATAAAGACCTCATCCCCTCGGACCCTGCAAAGGCTCCTAAATTATCGCCCGCCGCTCGTCCCGCCTACAAATCAACATTCTATGTATATATTTTGTCCCCGAGCACAATGAGGAGAATTTCTTTTTTGCTATGCTTGTGCCTTAATTTATCCTTCAAATCTCATAAATAAATCAAAGTGCCTATTTGCTTTTACTTTTTATATGGGTTAATACCACGAAAAACCTCAAATTAGTACACATGTGACAAATTTACCCCAAACTAATTTTTTTGACCATTTATGACAAATTTACCTCAGTTAAATTGGATTAATATAAAAAGAAATCACAAACTAAGATACCTATGATAAACGGAGGTAAAATCCCCAAATTGCATTCCTCCGTCAACCCGCCATGTGTCATTTAACTTATCAATTTGATAGTAAAATTTAACAAAAACTAACGTTAGATAAATTTATCACACGTGTGTATAAATTTGGAGTTTTTAGTGATCAAAAAAATTATTTTGGAATAAATTTATCACAAATATATCAGTTTGATATATATCTAAGTTTCTTAATTGGTATAACTTATCTAATCCAACCAATAGGCACGCGCTAATGATTGAAACTCGCCAAGCTAGACATAAATTAGTAATTTATTGACCGGGACCACTGACCATGTGTTTATAGTCGTTGCCATCATGTGGCGGAAGTTTCGATGCACAAGAGAATCGAAGGCAATCCTGCCCAGGACATGTGAGCAAGTTTTGTTGCAAAAGCGAGGAAAAAGACAATTGCTGTATTGGCATCCGTGGACAAGTGGTCATAATTTGATAAAATACATACAAAAGCATCACCACAGTGGTTGCATCATTGAACTTTCATATTTCACTTTTTTTTTAAAATTTATTTTCCATAAGAAAACAAGTGTTTTTGTTAAATATATTTAAGCTCTTGATCCCACTTAGGAATTTGCCTCTCATTTTGAGCCTTTTGAATATTGTCGTATCGAGCCGATAAACTTCATTTCACTACTGAAATATTATACTATCAACAGTCACTTATCCTAAAATCTACGATTATATATATATAACCTTCGGATAAAAACTCTAAAGTAATTTGTTGAACTTATTCTTGAAATCACAATACTAAAGTTTCTTGGGAAGTATCAATTGTCTTGAATGGAGATCAATGAAAGATGAAATTTGCTTTCCAAAAGCTTTAGCTTTGATTATACTCCATAAAGCTTTTCTTTACTAATCCAAAGTCCAAAAGTCCCACCGCATATTTTTGAAGCATTCTTCCATTTTAATTGAACTTGAGCTTCCTTCGTCAGCTCAAAAGCTATGGGAAGAAGAGAAAATAGATGGGGCCCACTACCTAAAAGCTTTTTTTTTTTTTTGTGAAAAATCATGCTTTTGGCAGAATGCAGGCCCACCATCAGAACCTTTTTCCCTTCGTCCTAGAACATTAAGGAACAAAGAAAAGACGCACATAGGTATCTTTATCTCATTAGATAACAACTTTACCTCATCTCACTCATTAAGATCATAATATTAGGTAAGAGTATAGTGAAAATTTCGAGAGGGCACAAGAAATTCTCAAGTTTTGAGTTTTATATTTGTATAAATAGATAATGTTTAGAACTTAAATAAAGCTTTTTCAACCATAGAAACTTAAGAATTCTAATTCCACAAAGTTCACAAAGCTATTTTCTTACCTACATAGTACCAATAATTACCTCATCTTTCATATTACTATTATTTTAAAATAAATTACTTAATTCAAAAAATATGCTGAGTTTATATATATATATATATATTTCGAAATCAATAATTTTGAATTTACGTTTTTTTTTATAGTATGAAACGATTGTGCCCATGCCTCTTTTAAGATGAATTTATTACTGTGTTTGTGGACAGAATGATAATTTAGAAGAGTACAAGCTCTCGTGTACAAGCTTTATATGGCGCCTGCATGCACAAACCTTCTAAGAAAGTAAACTTTCGCTCATCATATTCTTGTCAATGTTCTATTTTAATCATTTTAAATTATTTTTGTGACAAAACTAGTCAAAAACATATTCATTAGATTGATTAAATGTTTTTGACCCTTTAACAAAGTAAATTCATTTCCTTAGATAATCCAAATCAAGCACATATTTGTGTGCCCTTTTGGCTAGTGAATTGAATAAGCGAACTAATCTAAGTGGACCGATTCATAATTTTCTGATTAAACACGATTTCATTTTGGATATAATTTTCCATGTCACTTTGTTGATGTGGATTTTTTTTTACTGACATAGAAATGCCACGTCAAACAGTTAACAGTGTTTTTGAATATAAGGTTTACAGGGCTAGATTTGAGATTAGTTAGTGATTTTTTTAGATAAAAAATATTCAGGGTAGATTTGGGATTGGATATAAAGTTTTTAGACAAAAAAATTGGGGTATATTTAAGACTAGATCCAAAATTGAGGGTTTTTTTTAGATAACAAATTTGGGGTAGAATTATAACCGGACTTAAAATCTGAGGCTGCGTTTGGTTGTCCGGATTTCTAAGCGAATAGGATTTGGATAGGGTAGGATAAGAAATCCAGGATTTCTTCATATCCTGCCCCTTTGTTTGATGGATTCTAATTTAAAGTTGGATATGATAATTTTTATTTATTTATTTTCTTTGCTCACGGGTCCGGAGGAGTCGGTGAAGGAAAAAAAGCTGAGAAATTTTTTGGTGAAAACGCACAAGGTGTGGGGATGAAGATGATGGTGAGTTGAGCGTAGGGTTTACGAAAAAAAAGGCATTAGAAATCCTATCCGGGTCAATCCTCCCCCTTTAGATTTCTTTTATCCGGTCTACATCCAACCTTATCCTATTCGGACCATCATTACCAAATACAGGATATGATAAAACATATCCTATCCTGACTCTTATCCGGTTGACCAAACGCAGCATGAGAGTTTTTAGGGCATTAGGACCGTATAAAAGAGGGAAGTGAAAGTTGAGGAGCTTCACGTGTTGTAATCATCCAGGGGCAGATTTGTAATTAGATAGCATATAATTTTCTTTCCTCCCTCGTGCCTAGTGGCTGGGTCCCACCAGTTCTTGCTTAACTTGAGGTTGCTGCTCTTATCTATCAAGTTTTTGTCCCTTTCTTATTTCGAATGAGTGGCTGTGCTCACCACTCATCTCTCCACTTAATTGTGAAATTATCAATTAATCATTTAATCAAATTTAATGATTTCACAATTTCTTAATCAATCAAAGCCAAATTAACAAATCAAAATTTACAATTTTTTTGACAAATGTTTTTCTTGGTTTAGTTTAGCGATTGCTCTAACATTTTTCCCTTCTTCTTGACTTGGTCAAAAGTGGGCTTTCATAAAAAGGAAAAAAAGAAGAGATATAAAGGGAGAGCACGCACCATGAGAGAAAGGAAAAGAAAGGAAAAAGAAGAGGAAGAAAGGAAAAAAAAAAAAAAAAAAGGAAAGAAAAAGAGAAATAGAGCTTTGCGCATACACTCAAGTCAGATTTACTTCGGTTTACAATGCGCGGGCCTATGTTTATCTAATCGAAGCAGTTTTCAGAAATTAGGGTACAAATTCGAAAATTATGTGAAATTGTAATTACGAAATTGGATTTTAGAGTTGTTAAGCTGTGGAAGTAAGAGCGTTGCGGAGTTGTGGGGCTTGAAGGGAGTTGATTTGGAATAACGCTTTAGTTGGAACAAAATTTTCAAGTTTTGTGTGCGAGCTCCACATTGCGGATAGCTTTAAATAATCGCTCTGGTGAGCAATTTGTTGACGTGTGAGAGTCATTTTGTTGGAAAATGAATTTCGTCTGAAGATGGTGGGCCGTGAGAAAAATCCGTCGCTGTCAATCGTGACGTTTGCAAAGTCTCCAACGCTAGCCCCCTTTGCATGCCCTTTTCTTTAAAAATGAAATGGTTTTTCTCACTTTGGTTCTAACTTTGAATAAAAGTTGTTCAACTTCAAAACAGTGCTAAACTTGATTTCGTTTTTGGCTTTAAAATTGAAATGCTGGAGAAATTTAACCGTGGGGGAGTAAAATTCTTGGAAATTAAAAGTGCAAGGGAAAAGTGAACTCGGAGGAAATATAGATACTTGAGAGTAGATTAAACAAACTTAAGGTGAAATTGCATCTTTTTGCTGTCTGTCGCTTCCTCCCGCGTGCCGCGACAATTCTCTCTCTCCCTGTCTTGTCATTTTTTTTCTTTTTACCTCCTCCACGAGAATCTTGCCTCCTCTGCTCTTCTTTTTCTTTCTTTTCTTTTGCCGACCACTTCTCTGTTTTTCTTCATTAAAGTTTTCTCTCTTTTTGCCGACCATAGCCCTCTTCTCTTTCTCTCTCTCTCTCTCTCTGCATTTCTCTTTCAAAGCTCTCTTTGGCAATGATTACGTGCTGAAAAATCTCCCACCGCACTTGCCCGAGAATCCTCTGCTTTTTAATGCCCAGATTTTCTCGTCTTCTTTGGCCGTGAACTCCTATCCCTGAATCTCGATTTCGCTCCCTTGTGAAGATGGAAATTGCTCTCCCTCGACCTCATCTTCAAGATTCTTATCGTTGCACGGGGTAGATTGAGACTGAACATAAAATTTGATTTTTTTTTAAATAAAAAATTGGGGCAAATTGAGGACTGGGCATAAAGTTAAGAATTTTTTTTCGAAATAAAATAGTTCGGAGAAGAATCAAGATTGGACCTAATATTTGAAGATTTTTAGGACTTTGGCCTGTATAGAAACAGGGAAGAGAGGCCGAGGAGCGTCGCCAGTTTTAATCATCCAGGGGCAGATTTGTAATTAGATAGCATATTAATTTTCTTTAGGAATATGTTCATTAGAAGTCTTAAAACTTATCATGAAAGTGCAATTGAATTCTAAAACTTACAAAAAGTGTAATCAAGTCTTAAAACTTATCAAATTGGTTCAAATGAGTTCTAAAGTTAATACCGTCAAATTTACTAACGGAAAATACTGACATGGTGCTGACGTAGCTTATTTTAATATTCTCTCTTTCCTACGTGGCGATAACATGACTAAAATACGAAACATAAGATTAAAATAACGTCGTTTTTAGCCCAAATTTGATTTTTAATGTTAATTTTATTAAAAAATAAGGTGAAAAAAAAGAGAGGAGGAGGATAAAACAGTTGGCAACCACAATCGCACCAACAAGTCAAGCTCATCAACCACGTGGCCTTCACGTGGCCGAAATCTCATTGCACAAGAGAATCCCAGGCGATACCTCTCCAGTAAGAAGTAATAAAATGGTAGATTTGTTGGGAAGATGGAAAGTGGAGAGAGAGAGAGACTTGGGACGAGTCTTCCTTGAACTTAGTCCCACTGCTTGCACCGTCCAAACTTTCCTTTTGCTTTTGTTAATTCATTTGCCATCAGAAAAGTTATTTTTGTTGAATATATTTAAGTTCTTGAACCCACTTAGGAATTTAACCCCTCTCACTTTGAGCCTATTAAATGTTAACGCATGACGAGGATCATAAAAATTATCAACATACCATCTCTGTAAAAATATATATATATATATATATATGTTCATTTTGTACTTGAGCATAGTGAGAAGAATTTCTTTTTACTCCGTTTCTGCCTTAATTTCTCCTTCAAATATCAGAAATAAATCAAAATACCTTTTCGTTTTTGCTTTTACTTCATTATTTATATTTATTTATTTATTTATGGGTTTGATTTAGGGCACGTAGCAATAATTCAAACTTGCCAAGCTAGATAAGTAATTCCTGGGCTGGGACCACTAACCTTGCATTTATGGTCGTTGGCTACATGCGGCGGAAGTTCCAATGCACAGAAGAATCCAAGACGACCCTGCCCAGGAAGAAGAAAACATGTGAGCAAGTTTCGATGCAGAAGCAATGAAAAATAAAACCAAGTAATAAAAAAAACAGTTACTGGTATTGGTATCCGTGGACAAGTGGTCATAATTTATAAATACATTCAAAGCCTCAGGATGGTTCCTGCACCGTTGAACTTTCCTTTTTTTTTTAAAATTTATTTTCCATCAGAAAAGGTGTTTTGTTGAATAAATTTTAAACCCTCAATCTCACTTAGGAATTTAGCCCTCTCGCTTTGAGCCTGTTAAATATTGTCATATCAAATCGATAAACTTCATTTTACTATTGAAATGTTGCATTATCAGCGATCGCTTATCCTAAAATTTACCATATATATAAAGCCTTCGGACAATTAACAAGAAGACCCTAACAGCTTGATATCCTGATCTTTAGAAAAAGCAGGTGAGGGTCTACGGACCGTGCCATGCTTCCTAAATTATAGTTTTAGAATTTTCAATACGCTCTTTCCTTTATTATTTCTTGGACTAACTAAAGAGCAGCCAATGTTGAAAAATAATCAAGTCAGAGGGTAGATATTTCTGTAGCCCTTACTACACATCGTTTTAAGGTGGAGACCACTTTGAAAAACATCAATGCTCAATATATTTGTCTTTCCTCTTTTTAACTTTTCGACTTTTCGAAAAAACATCAATGCTCAATAGATATTTCTATAGCCCCTATTTTTGACTTGTCGACTCCAACGACGACTCTCTCTCTAGTTCCTTCCTTGACCTTTTTGCACATTTCTTATCTTCCTCGCTCCAAATCCCTGATCTTTCTTCCCCCTTGTTGTCGCTTCTTCCCTCACATGCCTGTAGAACCCTAAAACCCTAAACCTTGAATATAAGGTTTACAGGGGCATATTTGAGACACGTTAGTGATTTTTTAAATAAAAATATTTGGGATAGATTTGACACTGGACATAAAGTTTGAGATTTTTTTAGACAAAAAAATTAGGGCACATTTAGGACTTGATCCAAAGTTGAGGGCTTTTTTTAGATAAAAAATTTGGGGTAGAATTATAACTGGACTTAAAATTTGAGGGTTTTTTGAGGCGTTGGGACTATATAAAAAGAGGGAAGTGAAAGTTGAGGAGCTTCACCTGTTTTAATCATCCAAGGGCAGTTTTGTAATTAGATAGCATATAATTTTCTTTCTGCCTTCGTGCCAGTGGCTGGGTTCCACCAGTTCTTGCTTAACTTGAGGCTACTGCTCTTATTTATCAAGTTTTTGTCCATTTCTTATTTTGAATGAGTGGTTGTGCTCACCACTCTTCTCTCTACTTAATTGTGAAGTTATCAATTCATCATTTAATCAAATTTATTGATTTCACAATTTCTTAATCAACCCAATGCCAAATTAACAAATCAAAATTTACAAATTTTCCAGCAAATGTTTTTTCTTGGTTCAGTTTAGCGGTTGCTCTGGTATTTTGCCCTTCTTCTTGACTTGGTCAAAAAGTGGGCTTTAAAAAAAGGAAAAAAAAAGAAGAGATATAAAGGGAAAAGGGAGAGCACGAACCAGGAGAGAAAGGAAAAGAAAGGGAGAAGAAGAGGAAGAACGGCAAAGAAGAAAAAAAGGAAAGGAAACGAGAAACATGACTTCGCCATGAGAATAATCCGTCATTGTCGATCATGACTATTGCAAAGTCTCCAACGGTGGTCACTTTGCATGCCCTTTTCTTTAAAGATAAAATGATTTTTCTCACTCTGATTTTAACTCGAACAAAAGTTGTTCAACTTCAAAACGGTGCTGAACTTGATTTCGTTTTTGGGTTTGAAATTGAAATGATGGAGAAATTTAACCATGAAGAGTAAAATTCTTGGAAATTAAAAGTGCAACGGTGAAATCGCATCTTTTTGCTCTCTGTTCGCTTCCTCGCGCGTGCCCTGACAATTCTCTCTCTCTTCACTTTTTCTTTTCACCTCCTCCACTAGAATTGCCTCCTCTGTTCTTCTTTTTCTTTCTTTTCTTTTGCCGACCACTTCTTGCTTTTTCTTTATTAAAGTTTTCTCTCTTTTGCCGACCATAACTCCCCCGGCCACCCCCCCCCTCTCTCTCTGTGTATTCCTCTTTCCTGGCCGTGAAGAAAAGTTCCATCTTTTTTTTTTTTTTTCGAGCTGTCTTTTGGCATGATTATATGCTGAGAATCCTTTGCTTTTTTTATGCCTAGATTTTCTCGTCTTCTTTGGCCGTGAATTCCGATCCCTAAATGCCGAAATTGCTCTCATGTCAGGATGGAAACTGCTCTCTCTTGACCTCGTTCTCATTGTCCTTTGTTAAGTAATTTGGAGCACATGTGGGCTTGGGACATGAAATTTAAGAATTTTTTTAGACGAAAAAATTGGGGACTAATGTAGCATTGGGTTTAAAATTGAGGGTTTTTTGAGACAAAAAGAAAGTTTGGGATTAAATTAAGATTGAACCTAAAATTTGAAGGTTTTTAGAAAATTAGGACAATATAAAAAGAGGGAAGAGGAAGTCAAGGAGCTTCACCTGTTTTAATCATCCAGGGGCAGATTTGTATTAGATAGCATATAATTTAACTTGAGGTCACTGCTCTTCTCTACCAAGTATTTATCCATTACTTTTTCAAATGAGTGACTGGCCCCCCACTCTTCTCTATACTTAATTGTGAAGTTACCAATTAATTTTTTTTACGGATGTCTAACTTATTGATTTCATTTAGTCATATTTATTGATTTCACAATTTCCTAATCAACCCAAAACCTTATTAATAAATCAAAATTTTTAATTTTTTCCAACAAATGTTTTTGCTTGGTTTAGTTTAGCAATTGCAATCTTCCTTAAACACCTATAACATGTAATGTGTGTTAATTCAAATATTTTTATTATTGAATGAAGTTGAAATGTGCAGTCTTAATTCATTTAGATTAAACAGAACTTTATATAATACTTATACATAAATGCATGTGGGTTCCCCTTAAATAACAATGGGTAGCTATGTTAATAAAAATGTTGAATAGGTTTTACTTACCACTCAAAATATATTTCAGCATATTAATAATGTTATTCAACTTGGTTGGTGCACGATGTGAAGCTATTTGTATGTTCAATAGTGACTCCATCCATTTACATACCATGTAATGCATTCATTTATTTATTTAGTTACTTAATAAAACAATGCTCTCCAGACATTGAATCAACTCCAATCCAAAGATTTGTATTGAGTGAAATGTTAAAAAATAAATGCATTAATTACTTCATGTGACAATAGAAATAAGTTTTATTCTGATAT
The DNA here is from genome assembly GCA_024733475.1 of Syzygium grande. NCBI lineage: Eukaryota > Viridiplantae > Streptophyta > Magnoliopsida > Myrtales > Myrtaceae > Syzygium > Syzygium grande. The sequence goes on from JAMXDD010000012.1 coordinate 283,712, forward strand.
CAACTTGTGACAATGCAAGCTAAAATAATTATTAATGCTATTCATATACCAACAATCCAAACAAAAATGTCAATACTTGAAATGTGCTCGTGCATTTCACGAGCACTCTTTTCTATAGTATTAATTTACAATACTTTATAAGTGCTAAATTATCACATTAAATTCAAGAGCTTAACTGCATTATTCTCTAAAGCTAATCAACTCTAGCTTGTAAGTTAGAGTACTTTGCCTAAATGCATCTAACCTAAAAGGCATCAAACATGAGTGTAATATATCAGCCTATACATATTTACCACTCTAATAGGAAAGTATTAGGTATATTTACCATGTTAATTGTTGCAATACTAACATATTCAACCTATCAATAAATACAATTGTTGATCATTAGTTTGACACAATAAAGTTGACCTCTGATAACAATAAACACAATTTTATCAAACTTGACACAATATTATTTGGTAACCAAAAAGCAACGCCATGACTTCATGATTTTAAATTTATCATATTGATAATTCATTATATGCATGCTATTTAGTTCTGTAAATGTTGCTTTAAGTTTGTATTTGCGTTGTACATTATTTCACACTCGTTTTTATGACATCATATTGCACAAAAGTTTGACAAACGTCTTGGCCATCCAAGTAAATTTTCTTATGAAGTCTAGACTAAGGCTTCTGCAATGCCCTTGACATGGATTAAACTTGCTGCAAAGTGGAAGATCTTCATAGGCTCTCTCAATCTTCCTAGAACAGAGCAGAAACCCTATAGTCTAGAGTAGAGCAGAAAGCAAGGCAGGCCAACCTCAGGCCAAACAACAAAAAGCCTCATATAATTATTCAGTATCGAAGCTGGAGGTGTCATCTGTGAAGTGACCAACAGAAGTGAAATCTAGCCTGGGAAATGGCATAAACATCTAGAACTTTTACGGGCATTACTTCACCTAGTATAGTTGTTTATTTAACCAGCCCATTACTTTCCAGGGCAATCTTGATTTCTTCGCTACCTACCATCAAATCCATTTATTAAGAAAAATTGTCACGCCCGAACCCTACGGGCGCGAAAGCATCCTTGCAACGGTCGATTCGATTGCGGCGTCCGGGACGTCGCCAACCCAACACCCAAACGGCGAGAGAACAAAGCACAGCGGAAATAACAAACACCGAACAATAATTCACATAACCAAGGATAGCGTACAACCATCAATAAAAACAATTACGCACTTGCATTGCGGGAGAACCTTTGCACTATTCATATACAACCCAAACTTCAAAAATCAAAAGCAGGTCAAGGCCACTACTAACAAAAGGGGTAAGTGGCTCGGGTTGAGGGCAGGGTACAACTAGCGGGGCTCCTCCCGGTCTATCGGTGAAATCTGCCATCCTCAAGATATCTCAGAGCGGTATGAAAAATGGGTTTTCAACAATCGTGAGAATAAATCTCGCGGTAATTCCCTAAACCTAAGCCTGGGCTAACGTGCACCTCTCGACAAGTACTAAACAAACACACATAGTCTAAACTGTATATACTCGGCCCTCGGCCTAAATCTAGAACTTACTACCCTGCGGGTTAGGCATTCTATAAATAATAACAATCACCTTGCAGAATTTAAATCATGGCACATACATGCGCATATCTATGTCAATAGCGTTTTATGCATATGCTCATGCCGCACTCATGCTCATGCCTCATCAATGCATTATCGTATACTTGCATGCCAAGACCCATTTACCAATTTCTCCTCCGACCCGCGAACACATCGGGGTCGACCAGCAAAACGATCAGGTCTATCACTTGAGATCGATCTCCGCCGGCCCGCGTAAAATGCATCGGGCTCATGACACATTACCGCGTAAACGATCAGGTTGGTCATCTTCCGGTAAACGGGTATCGCCCCGCGTAACACGCCTCGGGGACGGGTTCACTACCTCGCATAACACGATCGGGGTTTATTGTGATCACACATTCACAAACCTCAATTTTATTTGAATCCCGCGTAAAAGCGCGATCGGCATTTTTAGGTGATCACAATGCACATGTCACTCGGGCACACTTGTAAATTCAAATGCCGTGCCAATGCTTGAGATGTACACCCATGGTCATAAGGTTCACACTTGAGCACTCACAAATTTCACAATTGGCATTCAATCCAATGAATCACGAGCCCAATTAACCCAATCATCCATCCACAGTCATGGCACAAATTCGACACATAATTTATACATATAAATCACCCAATTGGATTAGTATGAAATTTATGCACTTTCGAAGCCCGCCAAGCTAATCCATTCCTAGTCCCGCCCGGACATGCGACATGGCATCATCAAATTAACCACAACCAAGGCTCAATTAGCCAGTCAATTACACAAATCGATCATTCTCGGTAATTGCATGTTTAGGCCTCAAATTAATCGCGCGGCGCCCAAATTTAATCCCGTCGTCAGGCCACCATTATATCGTAATTTCTAGACTAATAATTATCGCCAAAATGCTCCATTATACTCCCCAAATATCATTCTAATCAGCCACCACAAAATCAAAATACGGCGCGCACTATAATCCACATATTAAACCCGAACATTCCCGAACTCGGGCCGATTTAATCCAACTGTCCAGCCCATTTATCACGCTTCTCGGGCCACTAATCCTCCATTAATTTAACGTACTAAGCCCGTTGAATGGTCACAAAAATAGCCACCACTCGGTCTATCGATTTCATCCCTCAAGGACACCATTTTACCCAAATCCCGACACCTATGCTTCGCCACATCACAGCACCATACGAGCCACTAAATCTCGACCAAACAATCATCCTCGGTCACCAAAAACACCACAAAACCAGCCCCTAACAGCAGCCACCATATAACCCCTAAATTACCCTAAATTAATCCCTAAACTTGTCTAGAAATGCAAATTATCCTAATTAGGGTTTAGGGTCAAACTCACCGGATGTCCTAAGCTAAAACGGGCCGAACACGCGGCGAAAAGGGGCTGGGGTGGCGGTCCCTCACTGGAATAAGAGAGCTGACGGTGGCGGCTCGGCGAACGGGCAGCGCGGCGGCGGGCAAGTGTCTAAGCTAAACCAGCGGCCCAGAGAGAGATAGACATGGTCGGAGAGAGAGGTATAGGATAGCCGGATGCTGGGGCAAGGGGGGGTGACGCCGGAAGGACGACGGGCGGCGGAGCCCCTCCTACCAAGGCCATTCACGCCAAACCGAGAGAGAGAGAAATGGAGGAGAGGGGCTTTGCTGCTGTTTTGGGGGAGACAAGCGTGAACCATTTGCCTGATGGCGGGACAAATGCTTAATTTATGGCTGTGCGGTTGGCCTCATCTCCGCACGGGCGAGCAGCCATGGCTGGGGCCGCTGGCGAAGCAGGGAGGGAAAGAGGGGCGGTGACGGGCGACGGTCGATGGCCGGACGACAGCAAGCCGCGCGTTGGGCCACGTTGGGCGTGTGGAAGGCCAAGAACGACGCCTTTGCCGCTGCGGCGCGCAAGGAGAAGGAGAGGATGGCCGGGCAACGGCGGGCCAGCCACGGCCGCGATCGTCAACAAGGTGGCATTAGTGGAGCAACACAAGTGAGGCTTAGGGGCGCCAGGCAATTTGAGCGAGGAGAGGTAGAAGCAAGACTAGTCGGGGGAAAGACCAACCAAGAAGAAGAAGGGAGGAGAGAAGAGAGAAGAGAAAAGAAAGAGGAAAGGAGAAGAGAGAGAGGGAGAGAGAGAGAGATGGGATGGGTCCGACATGCATGAGGGGGGACGTGGACCGGAAGGGGGGAAGCGTGGTCGGCTTGGGGGAAAAAAAGGGAGGGAGAAAGAGAGAGAGAGAGAAGAGAGAGAAGGAAGAGGCAGGTGCGACGGGGAGAGAGAGAGTGCGTCTTGGCGGGTAGAGGGAGAGAGAGAAGGGAGAATGAAAAGTCAACGTGAACTCAAGCGCGATCCAATAAACACGATTCGAACTAAAAATCGAATGAGCGGTCATGATTCAAATCTGAAGAAAAAATCTAATAATCCACAAAAAATCTCAAATAATAACATAGGACAACTGGCCAAATAAAATAACTCAAAAGCACACTACGGAGGAGGTCTACTAGTCAAATTCGTACTCGGTCAAAAATTCACTTTTCCACTATTCCTAACAATCTAAATCTTGGCCACATTAATATCGACACCGTCCAATTTATTCGTCCCAAAACTCCGAAAATCGATTGCCAAGTTTAGGGTCTAAATAACGACAAAAATTCGATCGAGTGCGATTCTAGCGAAATCTCTAATTTAAAATAATAACCAAAGGTGATCGGTTCTCGGCGATTTTTTACTATAAACACAGCGACAAATCAGCGTTTTATAAATCCCAAAAATGGGCCAAAATTCGGGATGTCACAACTCTTCTCTCCTTACAAAAATTTCGTCCTTGAAATTTACAACCCAAACCCCGACTATTCAAACAATTGGGGTCTTGGTGTCGCATCGCCTCCTCGCTTTCCCATGTGGTACCTTCCGTCTGTGATGTTCCCGGATAACCTTGACCCGATGGAAGCGTCTTGTTTCTCAACACTTGTTCCTTCTGTCCTTGATTCGCACCGGCTTTTTTTTTCCACGTCGACACTGTCATCGTCCACGTTTATTGCTTCATGATTCAGCACGTGGGTGGGATCGGTTCATACTTCTTTCTCCTACCTCATCCCAACTGGCGATTACGCAAGCCTTGCCATATAATGCTTCAAATGGCGCCATTACGATCTCTTTCTGCTAAAAAGTTATTGTGTAGGTAAATTCCACCAAACGCAATTGTTCTTCCCACTTGCCCGAAAATCTAGCATATACGCTCTCGGCCATATCTTCCAGCGTCACGAATAGTCCTCTTAGGTGGCCATCCGTCTAAGGATGATAAGCCGTCTTGAATTGCAACTTAGTCCCCATGGCGATTGCGGACTTTTCCAAAAGTTCGTAGTAAACCGGGGATCATGGTCCGAAGTGATCGATACAGGGGTACTCCATGAAGACGAACTATCGACACACATATAATTCTGCCAACCTTTCTAATTCGAGGTCCTTTCGCACCGCGAGGAAAGTCGTTGACTTAGTCAATCATTTACTATTACCTAAATAGAATCGTGTCCCCTCGACTTCTTGGTAATCCGTTACAAAGTCCATGGTGATGTGCTCCCATTTCCATGCAGGATTTCCAACGGCTGCAACAATCCACCAAGTTTACAATCTTTGTGCCTTCACTTGTTGGCACGTCAAATACTTAGCTACATGTGGCCACGTTCACTTTCATTCCATTCCACCAATAGTCTTGTGAAGGTTACGGTACATTTTAGTCTTTGCTGGGTGGATCTTTTGTAATTGCTTCTATGAGCCTCGACAAAATCTTCCTTAAGTTCCAAATCATCGAGCACGCACAAAGCGTTCTCAAAACTTAAGAATTCCTCCTCGGACACTTGAAAGTCTGGTTTCCTCTTAGTGTTATCCATACTCACGTTTTTACGAATCTTAAGGTCCATAGGTACAGCGCCTTGATCTTGGTTTGCACTTTCGGCTCAATCCTTAATGTGGCTATCAATTTGGAGAGATGTCTTACCTCGAACTTAAATTTCGAGTCCCGCGCTCCTTCAATAAAATCCACTCTTTAACCAACAAATCGTGATGCTCGATTTCGACTTAAGGCATCCACTACCCGGTTGGCCTTTCGGGGTGATACAATATGTCATGATCATAGTCCTTCAACAATTCCATCCAACGCCTCTACCTCATATTCAGTTCCTTATCGAAAACAAGTACTTGAGGCTTTAATGGTCCGTATAAATCCGGAACCTTTCTCCACATAAATAATGCCTCCAAATTTTAAGCCTTGAAAATAATTCTTTGCCGGTTCTAAGTCGTGGGTCGGGTAGTCCATCTCATGAGGGCCTTAAGCTGTCTCGATGCATAAGCAACCACCCTTCCATGTTGCATTAGCACGCATCCTAATCCTTTAAGCGAAGCATTACTATAAATCTCATTCTGCCCGATCACGAAGGAAATGTCAACACTTTGGCGCCGTCGTCAATCTCTGCTTTAGCTCACGAAAACTTTCTTCGCACTTGCCGGTCCATTCAAACTTAGTTCTCTCCTTAAGCAACCGTCAGCAGAATGGCTATATTTGAGAATCTTTCCTCGAATCTCGATAATACCTTGCCGGTCCTAAGAAACTTGAACCTAAGTAATTGTTGTCGGTTTCAGCCAATCCATCACCACCTCAATTTTTACGGATCCATGGAGATTCCTTCTCCGGAAATTATGTGTCCAAGAAATGCAACTCGATTCAACCAAAATTCGCATTTGCTAAACTTAGCATACAGTGCGTGCTCTCTTAATGTCTGTAGGACCTTTTTCAAGTGTTCCTTATGTTCCTCGGAACTTCTCGAATACACCAAGATACCATATATGAAGACAATGATGAACTGATCTAAAAATTCCTTTAATACTCGATTCATTAAGTCCATGAAAGTAGCAGGGGCATTAGTCAGCCCAAATGGTATCATCGTAAACTCATAGTACACATATCTCGTCCTAAATGCCATCTTCGGCACATCCTCCTTAATCCTCAATTGATGATAGTCAGTCTTTGGGCCAATCTTTGAAAATATCGACGCCCCTTGTATCTAATCCAACGGATCATCAATCCTTAACAACGGATACTTATTCTTAATGGTCACCCGATTCAACCGCTTGTAGTCAATGTGCAACTTTAACGATTCCGTCCTTTTCCTCCACGAATAAAATGGTGCTCCCCATAGAGACACACTCGGGCGAATGAAGCCTTTATCCAATACTCCTGCATTTAGACCTTCAATTCCTTCCATTTCGATAGTGCTATCTGTAAAAGCGCTCTAGATATCGACTACTGTTCTAGGGCTAACTCAATCACAAAATAATTATCTCTCCATCTCTTAAAGGCGAAGCCCAATCCATCAATTTTCAATCCCACGGTCTCCCAAAGCAAGTCACCCTAGTTCTTTTAAAAAAAATCCGAAATTTCCAAGCGATAACTCGTTCATCCAAATCTGGTCAAAGGATGTCATCGGTAATTCTAAAACCCATAAATTGATTGCGTCTATTCACCATGAGCAATTATATGTCTCACATGACCATTCAGATCTATAACTTCAAAAATCACTTCTAATACATCAAACATCATTACACATTGCATTTAGATCCTTAAGACAAATCTTTCGCTTCTGTCCTAGCCATAGCGCATACCCTTCCTTGTGCCTACAGTCGGTCCTGGTTATTCTGGGGCAACTTCCGCTTGATATCCTACTCGTGATTGCTGTTGTTGCGTTGGCGGCCTAGCTTGTCAATTCGAGCAGTTTCTTACTTGGTGACCATGTTGGTCATCTCCAAAACACGCTCTAAGTCCACTTGGGCGAGGGCCATTCCCGTGCCTCTTTCCACAAGACCGACATGCGGCGCTATAATAGTAGTTCGACTTTTCAATTTTTCTTTCTTACAGGGAGAAACAAACCGCTTATTCCGGTCATAGGTTTCTTACCAAAATTGCGATTATCCCTAGCGGCACGTGCCATGATCCGAGGCGGTAGCCCTCCCATTCATATCTGCTCAACCATTTGAGCCCTCCGGTATGGTTCGTTGAAATCCTTTAAGCTCAATAGCATCATTGATTGCGGAGTTCGGTTTTAGTTCATCTGGAACCTCGTTTTTTCCTATCACGGGGCTCTCGACCATCCTTAGTGCGTACTTAGGCGACCTTGAGAATTGAACCTCATACTAATCCACGGTTATATGATTCTATGAGCCTTAGAAACTTTGCCATTTTCTATTCCCATGCAGTCTCGGAGAAGTATTTTTCCCATTGAAGGTCTCAATAAGGGTAGTCAATTTGGGATCGTGCATACATGGAAAACCTTACCTTGGGTGGCCTCCCACTAGCCATTTGCTACTCCCTAAAGTTGGTACACCACTAGGGCCACCTTTTCTTCCTTCGTGCACTCCAGCGGTGCAAAGGCTTTCTCTAATTCTTAACCTAGAGAGTCGCAACCTCGGAATCACCATTTCCTCTAACTTGGTTGACTTAAGTTTTAGAAACTGTTTCACCATGTAATGTATCGCGATTCCCAACTCCTATCCCTTGATTACGGTTAATAGCATCGACAACAGACCTTAGCTATAGCGGCGGCTTCTTTTTGAGCCCTCTTGTGCCATTATGATTCTAACTTTTGCAAGTACCTTCAAAATCCCATTCCCTATGGGATCCTCCACAATTCTAGTTCGCGAACTTATACGATCTCGACCTTGACCTCCTCCTTGGCTACTCATTATTGTGAGTTCCCACCACTCACCTATCTGCTATGATTTCGCTCAAGAATTAGAGACCTAAACCAAGCTAAATCGGTCTAAGGTCCTAGGTAAGGGACTCAATAAAATAGCGATCGATCACTCGGCATGTGATTAAGCATAAATAGCGAGACTTCAATCACAAGAATCGTGCTTTGACCTCGAGAATCTGCCCTTTTTTGCACTTCACGGGTCAAATAACGCGGTCAATCAATCAAGACATAGACAATCGGGAGGTACACTTAGCTTTGCGAGGTCACCCTACAGGCTACCCAAGGTCATCGCTCCTTATCACTCCAGGGCTTGACCTAATGGGATCGAGCTAACCTTGCTCGATACCAAATCAGCAGGGGTTGTCACGCTCCGAACCCTCGGTAGGCGAGCATCCCTACAGCGATCGATTAAACTGCGGCGTCCGGGGATCGTCGCCGACCAACACCCAAACGACGGAGAACAAAGCACGGGAAATAACGAACACCCAAACAATAATTCACATAACCAAGGATAGCCGTACAACCACCAATAAAAACAATTACGCACTTGCATTGCGGGGAGAACCTTTGCAATATTCATATACAACCCAAACTTCAAAAATCAAAAAGCGGGTCAAGGCCACTCTTGACAAAAAGGGGTAGGTGGCTTAGGTTCGAAAACACTACAACTAGCCGAGGCTCCTCCCAAAAAAACGCATCGGCACGCTTTGCCATCCTCAAGGTTGGGGTCCGAAAAAAAATCGGTTTTCAACAACCGTGAGAATAAATCTCGTGAGTAATTCCTTAAACCTAAACTAGGCTAACGTGCACCTCGACAAGTACTAAACAAACAGCACATAGTCTAAACTGTATATGACTCGGGCCCTCGGCCCGAATCTAGAACTTACGACCTGCGGGTTAGCATTCTATAAATAATAACAATCCCGCCCGTAATTTAAATCATGGCACATACATGCGCATCTCTATGTCATAACGCGTTTTATGCATATGCTCATGCTCGCACTCATGCTCATGCCTCATCAATGCATTATCGCACACTTGCATGCTAGCACTCTGCCATTTACCAATTTCTCCTCCGACCCGTGTTAAACGCATCAGGTCCGACCAGCGTAAAGCGCATCATGTCTATCACTTGAGATCGATTTACGGCCCGTGTAAAACACATTAGGCTCATGACACATTACCCGCGTAAAACGCATCGGGGTTTATTATGATCTTCCGGTAAACCGGGCATCGTCCCGCGTAACACGCCTCAGGACGGGTTCACTACCCCGCGTAACACGCATAAGGGTTTATTGTGATCACACATTCACAAACCTCAATTTTATCTGAACCCCGCGTAAAACGCATCAGGGCATTTTAGGTGATCACAATGCACATGTCACTCGGGCACACTTGTAAATGCAAATGCCGTGCCAATGCTTGAGATGTACACCCATGGCCATAAGGTTCACACTTGGGCACTCACAAATTTCACAATTGGCATTCAATCCAATGAATCACGAGCCCAATTAACCCAATCATCCAGCACAGTCATGGCACAAATTCGACACATAATTTATACATATAAATCACCCAATTGGATTAGTATGAAATTTATGCACTCGAAGCCCGCCAAGCTAATCCATTCCTAGTCCCGCTAGACATGCGACATGGCATCATCAAATTAACCACAACCAAGGCTCAATTAGCCAGTCAATTACACAAATCGATCATTCTCGGTAATTGCATGTTTAGGCCTCAAATTAATCGCGCCGCGCCCAAATTTAATCCCGTCGTGGGCAACCATTATACCGTAATTTCTAGGCTAATAATTATCGCCAAAATGCTCCATTATACTCCCCAAATATCATTCTAATCAGCCACCACAAAATCAAAAATACGTAGCAAGACTATAATCCACATATTAAACCCGAACATTCGAACTCGGGCGATTTAATCCAACTGTCTAGCCCATTTATCACGCCTCTCGGGCCACTAATCCTCCATTAATTTATCGCACTAAGCTCGTTGAATGGTCACAAAAATAGCCACCACTCGGTCTATCGATTTCATCCCTCAAGTACACCATTTTACCCAAATCCCGACACCTATGCTTTGCCACATCACAGCACCATACGAGCCACTAAACCTCGACCAAACAATCATCCTCGGTCACCAAAAACACCACAAAACCAGCCCCTAACAGTAGCCACCATATAACCCCTAAATTACTCTAAATTAATCCCTAAACTTGTCTAGAAATGCAAATTATCCTAATTAGGGTTTAGGGTCAAACTCACCGGATGTCCTAAGCTTAAAACGGGCCGAACACGCGACGAAAAGGGGCTGGACAGTGGCGGTCCCTCGCCGGAACAGTAGCGACGGTGGCGGCTCCGGCGAACGGCGCGAGCGGCGGCGACGGTCTAAGCTAACCCGCGGCCTAGAGAGAGAGAGACATGGTCAGAGAGAGAGAGAGGTATAGGACAGCTGGACAGCGGGGCGAGGCGGCGGGCTCACGCCGGAATAGTGACGACGGCGGCGGAGCCCCTCCGGCCCAAGGCCATTCACGGCCAAACCGAGAGAGAGAGAGAAAGGGAGGAGAGGGGGGGCTTGCCGGCTGTTTTAGGGGGAGACAAGCGGTGAACGGCGACACCGGCAAGCGATGGACGGCCGGCTTTGGGGACGGGCCAGCGCTACCGGCCTTATTGGCGCAGCATGAGCAGCGGGCGATAGCTTGCCGTGGCGCTGTGGCGTGTGAAGAGAGAGGGAGTACGCGCTGGGCGGCGGTGATGGCGATGGCCGGACGGTTGACGACGGCGGCGGCCAGCGCTGGCCGGGCCATGGCTCTGGGCGAGCGACTTTTGCCGCAGCCGCGGCGCTGAGGGAGAAAGAGAGGACGCCGCCATGACGATGGCGGCCAAGGCCGCGACCGAAGCTCGTCGGGCGATGGCGATCACAGTGAGCAGCCAGCGGGAGGCTGAGAGGTCGGCAAGGTGCAATGAGCGGAGGAGAGAGGGAAGCAAGACCAATGGGGGGAAAGACCAACGAAGAAGAAGGAGGAGAGAAGAGAGAGAAGAGAAAAGAAAGAGAGAGAGAGAGAGAGAGATGGCAGGGGAGTGGGTCTGACATGCATGCAGGGGGGACGGACTGAAGGTAGGGGGAAACGTGCACGGCTTGGGGAAAAGAAAAAAAAGCAGAGGGAGGAAGAAAGAGAGAGAGAGAGAGAGAGAGAGAGAAGGAAGAGATAGGTGCTACGGGGAGAGAGAGAGAGCGTCAGAAAGGGAAGAGGAGAGAGAGAAGGGAGAACGAAAAGTCAACGCGCACTTGAGCGCGATCCAATGGACACGATTCGAACTAAAAATCGAACGAACGGTCACGATTCAAACCAAGAAAAATCTAATAATCCACTTAAAAAATCTCAAATAATAACATAGGACAACCGCCAAATAAAATAACTCAAAACACACTACGGAGGAGGTCTACTAGTCCAAATTGCACCCGATCAAAAATTCACTTTTCCATTATTCCTGACAATCTCGATACTGGCCACATTAATATCGACACCGTCCAATTTATTTTGTCCTGAAACACCCGAAAATCGACTGCCAAGTTCAGGGTCTAAATAACGACAAAAATTCGATCGAGTGCGATTCTAGCGAAATCTCTAATTTAAAATAATAACCGAGAGTGATCAGTTCTTGGGCGAGATTTTACTATAAGCACACTGACAAATCACGCGTTTTATAAATCCCAAAAATGGGCGAAATTCGGAATGTCACAAAAACTGTCGTATGAGAAGCAAGAACAAGGAAAGGACTCATTGACTGAATCTGATAGACCATACTGCTAAATATTTGATTTGAACAGACAGGACGCTTACAATATTTCCAATTGGAAAGAGACCAAATATACTGAAGCACAAAACCCCATCTTTATCTCCACTGCAAAGGATATGGAAACATTGCTTTGAAGAATTTGAGAGCTCTACAAATGAATCTTGAACGTCGTCAGTTAAACCAGCATCTCTGGGTACTGGTCCAGGCATTCGAGGAACTCTTAAAGCTGGAGAGAAGAATTGAGTAGTGTGATCTTCAAATGCCAAAGAGTTACCAGAAGCGTTCTATAAAACAAATGAATAATTACTTTCCAGTTGGAAAATAAAAAGCTGAAAAAAAATGAGATTTAAGCTAAGGAGCCAAACAAATCAACAAGTTACAGATGACACCAAACATACGCTTTCAAAAAATCTTCCATAAGCCCATACTAAAGCTGTTGGACTGTGAAATAAGATTCTAAGTTTGAAAAAGAAGTATTGAAGAATACGAGACTAAAATAACTACTTAATTGCAAACAAAGCATTATGAAAGGTGTGAGCCACAAGATATCCACTATTGTTTATAAAGATCACAAGGTCGTATCAACTTTTATGTTGAAAGATGCATACTCTATTCACTTGGGTATCCTCCTCCCAGGTGAGACACACCACAGCTGTCATATGGGACTTCAAGCTTCTTAACAGTTTTCCATTCTGCTTAATATTTATACCATGTTAGAAATGATCACACCACAGTGTGCCTAACTACTGCAAGCACTAGCATATCAAAAGCAGCACACTGCATATCCATAGTTCCATAAAGACAGTTACTTTTGTAAGATAACATTCATTATGTATAAACAAACTCTCTTCTCAGCAAAATGTAATCCATCAAGTGGACGATTAGTAATAAAACTGGTAGAAATCTCAAAGAAATGGAATTGCAGAAGCCTCAGCCAAGTTCTCAGTCATTCTACTCATGACCAAGCAATTATAGCTTAATAGAAACATAACCAGTTATTTACAAACTTTTCCACCCACAAGCATAACAGAGCCACATACAAATCACATCATTTAAGAGTCACCTAAATTATTACCTTCCTAATTTGACTGAACTTAACATATTTTACAAATAATTGAAAGAAGCTATTAATTTTGATGAAAATGAGCATGTCACATATGAATGCTTCTATATGACACCATCCACTTAGACCATAGATTCTCACAACGAGCTGAACCCCAGTAAACACCATGCTGTAATTTGTCGTTGACAATTGAAATAGTTTCAATCATTGATGACAACATTAGCAGCGAGGTGAAATTTTTTTGTCCTACATGAGAATGCAATTGCGCACATCAATCAGATAAATCCTAGAGTATATAAAATCTATTGAATGAGTATATTAATTTTGTATGATATGATTGTAAAGTAATTCACCACTGATTTCACCGATTAGATATGAGTCAATCAATTTCCTCAAATCTTCATTTAACTTATGCATCAAATAATGTAGTGTCCAAAACATTTCATGGCTTTGATGTAGGACGATGAGTCCCACAATAAAGAACATTTATTTAGGCATCACACGCAAAACTGCCTAAGCATCAAACCTAGGGTTTCTTAAGCATCATGCCAAAGAGGAATTGCATCACACAATCTGCAAAGCAAACGCTTGCCTAGTTCAATGAATTATCAACTCTATTGAAAAGTGAAAATTCTAACTATATTCGTAGACTCTCTAAAAGCTCTACTCCTAGTTGAAATAGGAAACCTCTAAACAATAAATATTATTGGAGTATACGTACGATCCTACTACTTAAACTTTAAAAAAAAAAAAAACTTAGTTAAATCCTAATAATACTCAAATCCTAGTTGCTAATTTTAGTGATTAAACTTCAAGAAGAATTCTGTTCCTTGTTTGAGTTTCAAAGTCAATCTTCACCAAATACTTGGTAGTCATCTTGCATGATTTTGTTGGCTGCATCGGGCTTAGTGGATGGTTTAATTGTCTACTACTAAATTCTATGAATGGGAATCCAATTACAATACTAAGTACACAATCTTTGTGTCCTTGTAGTCAAATGGGTACTTATTTGACAAAAGAAAGATAATTTGTAGCGATATCTCATGTCTGGAAATAATAGCATTAGTCGAATTTGAAGTATCTTTATCATTAGTTATTACCAAACAATAAAAATAACACCATACTTTACAATTAATTTACATCTGTTATGGAATACCAATCACAAACATTATATCAGATTTTATGATTACATTGGATGAAATTCACGATCCATAGATTTAATTTTTTGATTCATGACTCATATTTCCATGTGACAACTAAGGGTGGCCCCAAGTGGTTATCATGTCATATCAAAATTTTGGCTACCTACTTAATAGTAAACACAATTAATAAACGAATATTATTCCGGGTTCAAAGTTCAAACCGCGAAACACATGTAATTTATCTAACTAAACAATAGTGCCAACTTGATCAACAACCTGAACTATCATTACCTGTTTATATTTAGTTCAGTAAATTCTCTAATAATAAATCATACATGAATTTTGTTTCCATAGTGGTTACAAATTACAATTTGATCACACCATATAAATGTAAAATTTCATGTAAACCTAGGATTTTGTAAGCTTATGACTAGTTTCTTTTCAAACTTATTTGACATTCATGACGATATGCATATTGTACATATGCTGTGTCGGTCATGTTAAGATTGGAATGACCCATTCAATTCAATCTAATTAGTTAAATGGGTTATTCATCTTATTCATCTCTTGTAATTTGTTGACCTATTTAACAAAAAGGTCATGTTCGAATGGAGTTTTCTAATACAATTTCTTGTTAATCTTATCCTGCTCAGATTGACCTATCTAGCAATCCAATATTAACTTGACATTGACAGACATGACCAATAAAAATGGATTGCCATCTCTATTAGCAACTGAATGTTCGCCGAGCAAGTTTGCTGTTTGCATTGCATCATGCAGAATTTGAACAATTCAGAGTCTTTCCCAAGAAAGATTAGAGAAGAACATGTTCTGATGATAAAGGACTGTTCCAGGAGGAATTTTTAGTTGAGAAGTAATGAGGGTAACGTTCAAGTAACAACATAGAAAACTTACTTCCGATATCATGCAGTAAAGCTGTACTGTCTTCAAGTGCCCAGACAACAACCTTGCCATTAGGACGCCAGCATAATGATGTTTTAAATTTACCTGGAGTAGAGTAGAATGATTAAGAAAAGCCAGAATTGATGATACACATTAAAAGAAGATAGAGACAGAGAGAGAGAGGATGAATAATTTGTTCCCAAAAAAATTAAAAGGAGAGGAAAGATAGAGCACACACATTAACCGACAAAATCTTAATCAAAATTTGTGAAGTGAGGCAAAACATCACAACTGTACAAAATAATCGAGAGGTATATTAGTCACTTGATATGGGATATCTTTGGGCCAGTAGGTCGTCTAAAGCGAGGGAATCTATATCTTGTTGGCAGGCTCCAATTCAATATCTGAATCAAAAAAAAAAAAATATTGCTGTTCAACTATGGAACCTCAAGGTGGGGTGGATGCATGAAAGCTTACTTCAGGCGAGGATTACAAGTGTAACTTAAGATCTTATCAGACACCATTCAGGATTGGCTCAAGTACTATATTGCACTCAAGACATCCTCCATATCCAGAAGACAATATGACGAGCAAAGCATTCAGATGTTTCTGGAGAAAAAATATCCTCTCTAAATTTTTCCAGTGAGAATTGATAGCAAGAACTAGCAAGGCTAGGCATCTAATCCTAAGCTCTTACAAATTCGAATTACCAAAAGATGAAGTCATATAGGATCTTAAAATACTTGGATACAGCTCCCCTTACCCTCCTAGTCTCTTTGCTTTCTACAATTGCTCCCTCCGTCCCTCTCGACCAGATTGTCGTACAAGTACACAGCATAGCTCGAGATATATCCTATTCAAAAGTTCAACTCCCACCAGCGAACTTGATTAATCAAAATGATGTGACGAAATGCCCTTCTGTAATTAGAAGAAGATTAATTAAACTTCATCCACTAAATCTCCCCTTGAAGGGCACGCTCAGTCAGTAAAAGAATGCTCGATTAGTAAAAGAAGAGGAGCCAGCAGTAAAATGACATTGTGGGAGTCATCATCAGAAATCTAAGATCTTTTTAGATGCCTGAGGAACATTTAGATGGTATTCTGCAGGGGCTAAACTTGCGAACTCCAAGTGGGCATCGAGCATTTCCGCATTTGACATAGCTAGTCTATCTAGCATAAATGGCATCCCCTCCAATTCATGTTAATTATGGTCATGGACACTTTAACTGGTGTACGAAGAAGGGCAACAAGATGGTCATACAGGAGTATGGTACACTTACGGTCGGTGTAGTGTAGTGTAGATGACTGTCGGCTAGGTTATGGAAAAGATCTTCTAAGGCAACAACCTGGTTGAGAAGTTGATGAGAATCTATCGCGCCTGTAAATAAAATTCCCTTCATTCAACTAATACCAGCTTGGAATTCTTTTACTTGCAACTAAGTTGTCACTAGATTTCCACTCGCATCACCATCATTCGCTCTTCGTTTACGTGTGAAAAGACCAACTCCTTGGTTCGATGTCACCTTCTCATTTAGACTTTCAAACACTTTATACCTCTATATTCGTCCAATTCTCCATCAAACGCAATTCAAACTAGATTGGCAATGACAGTGGTTCCTTTGGCTAAAAAGGAAGCGCAGCACATACAGGAAAAGCGAAAGAAGTCGAACGGCAATGACTCAAAGGGCACACACCAAGCCATCGTTGAAGAAACGAACACACTAAACAAAGAAAGAAAAGAGAACTTTCTCGAATCGAAGTACCAGGAGAGGTTGTCCACAGCCTCTTCCCAATCGAAGCGACGAAGCACCCCACCTCCGAGTCCCCCGTGTGACCATCGCCACCAAATCCTTGTCCGGATTCCACTCAACTCACGACATCTTCACCTAACACCAATCGGAAGACAATCGAATTGGCGTTGAAGCTGAAATGGAAGCACGCGCCGGCGACCCTTCTTCGTCGGTCTCCCATTGCTAGAAAGCTCCGCCGGCTGGAGCAAACTGCGAGGGAGCGCACAAAAGCATCCGGAGGAAATGGGCCGGGCTGAGCTGGGCTGGACTTCATAACTATATTATAGCCTTGTCAAACAACGCCCAGGCTCATGGGACATCACATTGATGCGAATGTGGTATTGGATTAGTTGTTGGGATGTGAATATGGTGAAAAAGCAATGTGATAATTGATCCTCATTTACCATTTGAACAGAAAGAAATATGCCTCATGAATTATTCGAATCGGCACCAAGGTTAGCATGACTTTTTTTAGCCCAAATGGAAAACAATTAAAACATTGAAAAAATAAACCACTTAAATTCTTATTGCTTAGACCAAAAGCAAAAAAAAAAAAATGTTTTGTGGCAAATAGGTGGAGCTTATCGAACAATTGCAAATTCAAATAAACGTACCGGATTATGGCCTCGATTAAGTTTACTGTGTTCATTGTAAAATCAATTCATGGGCCCGAAAATGCTGCCATTGCCAACCGTTATTTTGCTGGATTGATCAACCGGATAGGAACAGAAACATTTTCCGGACACGTTCGCATCAAGCAACGGGAAGCCATGGCACATAGATTTCGAGCACTTCTATGGATCCTAGTCGCTTTTCAGCTCCAGAAGCTCCGTGCACACCATCACTATCCCATTGCATAGATGGATTGCTGGTCTCCCACATGGATCTCAACCTCTGCAGGCAGCTAATAGACAAGCGGAGGTTCAGAATGATTGCTCGTCTGAGCTCTAAGCCCGATATGCTCTCTCAGTGTTTAAAGCGGACTTTGTACCCCAGGTCATATCTGATCGGATGATCCCTTGCTGCATAAGAAGTCCTCTTAAGTTGTTGATTCACAGCAATGCATATTCAGGGATGACTTCATCCAAATAATGTCTACTTTCTGGACTTCATTAGCACATGTGATGTCTATATGTGTAGTCTATCGGTTGACGGAATTGGAAATGGACAATTCAATACTCTTGCATAAAATTGAATCGGAAGGAACTCGACCATTCAAATTAACTTCTTGTCCACATGTCTATTCACTTGCGCATGATCTATAATCAACTAAATTATGTACTCGTGAAAATCGTTCCTTAAACCCCTAAGGACAACCCGAACAGTTCTAACTCTGTGCGTCCGTATGTGTCGATGTCGAGTAAAAGCTTGTCAGCCTTCAATGCACAAATTGCAAAATGGGTTCTGTCGAGGAATTAGCGTCCGTCACCTGTAAGTATATATCAAATAGAGGAAATACCATAAAAATCTTCAACTACGTCCACTTAGATGCCAATGCCTTCTGTCACAGGTCCGTCCAAATTTGCCATTAAAAATCCGACGTGACGGCTTACGTGGACAACTGTAGGTAAATGGAGCTTATGTGGATTTGGACAATTCCACCGCCAAGCTTAATTTTGTTTAGTATGATACTAATATTCCAAGCTTCTTTTTTCCCAGGTCACTAGTACCTCAAAGATGTTCCGACTCTCCATAAGCGTTGCTCTTTTCTATTTGTCACCCAATTAGAACCAAAAGCTACCTGCGACAAGGGGCAAACATATTTAAGATCCGTACGTTAAAATTTTGAATTTTTGTTAGGCCTAAACAGACTTGTTAACAAGATTGGTTGCTAGTCATGTCTCAAAATTTGAACATCAATAGCTTGACATTCTAAAAATACAACATGGTTTTTCCATCTTTTTTCACGATGATGCACTCAATTAAATTCCCATAATGTCTCCAACCGGGAAAAGCATGATCTAGACATGATATATGAACATATATAAATATCAAAAAAGTCCTAAACCTATTACTATTGTATCAATTTAGTTTTAATTTTTTTTTTTTTGTCAATTGAGTCATAAAACCATTTGCATTTATGTCAACTAAGTCCACTCGGCCAGAAATCACTAACAATACACTCGTTGTCCTATGTGGCGTGGTTGGCCACGGCGTGATTTTTTCAAATTATTTTTTTATTTTTCCTTTTTTCTTTTCTTTCTCTTTCTTTTTTTTTTTTTTCGCTTCTTCCTCTAGCCAGTCCACCGACCTTTGGCGACCAGCCGAGGCGAGGGACCTCGTTGTTGGTGGGGTCTCATGACCTAGGCGATGGCCACCTAAGGTTTGTGAGACCCCAGGCAGCCCTCGCTTGGGTCGCATGATCATCGCCGGGTTTGCATGACCCCAGCTAGCCCTCACGGGTGTCGCTCGAGGTTGTGCGACCTCGATTGACACGGTTGCCGGCCCAGATCTGGCTCTTGGGAAGCCTAAGGGTTTGATTTATTTTTAATAAAAGAAAACAATAAAATTTGCAACCCAAGCCCTTTACAACATTTTATTACCAAACATTACTTAACCCAAAATTGCTTTACATAGAATTTTTACCATACATAATTTACATTTACTCAAAACCCTTCGGACCAAAGGCCTTTGCATTTCCCAAAGGGCTTTCAAAATGTTGAACCAAATGCATCCTGAGAGCTGGCAAAGGAAGGCTCGTCAAACAGTGAGAGATGATTCAATGGGAAGTCCAGTCGACTCAATTTACAGCAATGGATGGCTTAGGTTGAATTCATAAGACGTTACATTCAAAGCTATTACAATGTAGTGAAAATGCATTAAGCTAGACAAAAAAAAAAAAAGAGCACAAGGTAGCAAGGAAAAAGATCCAGCCATCCAGGAAGCCAAAATTATACATTGTTGTAACTTGATCTTGTCTACGGAATTGAAATAATGCATGAGATAGAAAATTTGAATAATAAGAACAAGCGATCCACACATGATGAATGGGGTGTCTCATAGCTTTCTGTCCAAAGCATATGCCTCACTTGGAAGTCTTCATTTTACAAAACGAACTTCCCTCGACACTGTCGCCACCATCTCCTATGATAGTATAACATCCATTTTATGCTTTGCAGATGTCTGCGCCTAATAAAGGTATGCAATAAAAAATGCTGAACCAGCTCACTTATTCCTTCAGACACGCCACAACAAATACGAAGCCTTTCTCGATCTCGCTTCACCAACACCAGCTCTTGCCTGTCTCCCCCTCAATCCAAAAGGTATTCTCTTTTTCATTCCGTTATCCTATAAATACAGCTTTTGGGCGCACCACTAATCCGGGATTACCCCAGAATCTCAGGCGAAACTTAAAAAGCCGGAAGCCAAAATGTGAAAAAGCCTCATGTTTTCCTATCGTGGCTTCCGATGTAGATATCAATTGGCATAGGGTAAGGCATTCTCATTCAAGCATCTGGTCGTGTTGTGGTGAAGGATGAAAGAAGACCCGCGGCCTGCACAGGAAAAACATCACTGAATGTTGGTAAGGCGGCAGCTGAACTCTCCTTGAATATGCCCACTTGACCATCAGTCAGGATGGATCCCAATATCAATGTGTTCTCTCCAAATCTGCTGCCAACCTGGCCAATTGTGAGAGGAAATAATATCAGATGCATGTCATAGAACATGGAAAGACTTTCTTTCCAAAACACCTAGCCAAATATCTGACATCTCTGAAACTAAAATCTTCTCACAATTACAATGTCCGGCGAAAAGCCAATGTCTACTCCCGATGTACCAAAACAACATGAAGTATGTGGAACTATCTTGGTGCACAACTACACAAACAAGCTCAAAATAGGAAGGCCAAAGTTAAGAACTTCTATAACCACTTTCGAACTGTTACACCACTCAGTTTTCTTGCACTGTGTCCGAGACTATTGGCACTTATTACATTCCATGTCACAAATGATTCGGTTAACTCAAACATTAATGCATGCAGTGAAACAGAAAACCCCCAATAAACACCCCAGCAACCAAAGATATAATCAAATTTAAGTTTCTCCAAATAAGAAAATATCAAAGCTGAAAGATCAAGTCCAAATAGAGCTTAGAAAGTAAGACATATTATCTCCAACACAGATGTTCATGACATAGCTCTATAAAGCAGGTAGATGACTAGCCAGGGACATGATAAAATAATATATAACAAGGTAAAGAAAAAGAAGCAAAAGAAAGAAAGCACACTCACCAGCATAAAAGACTTCAACAATGGAACTTGCTACTCCAGAAGACGATCAGTAGTCCAGATCAATCGTTCAAGAAATTTCTCCATTACTACACAATTTCTGACTCTTCGATGAAAAACTTTCTATAGAAACACCAGTAGTTGCTTTAGATGTCCTCCTCAAGACAATGCAGGTACACTGCAGACAGAATTTAATAATAAGAGACGCTTTTTTCAGATAATCTGGTCACAAAGCTCAAATATTTATCCTGCAGACACAATCACATGGAAAGGCAGATTTAACCTGATTAGAAGTATTTAAACTGGGGAACCTGTGAAGCATCTCCTAATATTTGATTCTGAATTCAAGGGCAGTTTTTGTAATCAGTATACGGATATTCTGAAATTCCACCAATTGGAATTTATTAAATAATTGAGTTTTATGAAATGTGCTCGTAGTAAGTTCTCGCTTGGAACCGATCATTCACAGGAATGCTAACCATTAGGGAAAGGCTAATAGGGGAATTAAATTCAGCGACTAAAGGAAATTCGATCGTGAATGGATTTCACCATTAAATCGCGTAAGTGATATTTTGAGCCATTGTTGGCGATCCAATGATAGTTAGGAGTCGGTTAGCCTCTGTTTCTAGTAGTGGATCGCGGGTGATTCCGTTGGACCACGAAAACGACTTGACGAATGATTCTAAAATTATACCGAACGATCGTACCCCTCGGATCAAATGATTGATCTTCGCGATTTTAATGACAACCGAGGTCGTCACGCACCGAACGGACTTGCACGTGACTCGTTTTAGCATCAGTCATAAGTCGATTTCGCGAATTTCCCAACAAACCGCTCGTTAGCTTGAGAAACGCTCGAGATGCGTTTAATAGAATCTAATTATTGAATTTTTGCCCAAATTGGACACCGAAAAATTAGGAAGTCACGCGGAACATTAAGACGGCGTTGCACGTGACACATGTCAATTTTGATGCGCTCAATTCCTTCGGAAAAACTCGATTTGGACAAGAAACGGAGAAAGTGACCAAAATACCTCTAGGATTTATGAAAGGGTATGTTTTAAGGGTAAAGGGCATTTTGGTCATTTCCATATTTAGTCAAAATTTACTATTTAGGTCAAGAATGTCATCTTTCTCACCCCATTTTTCTTTCCCTTTTGCCGTGAAGCCCCCCAACCGTGGACACTCTCTCCCTCTCTCGGCTTCTTTTCCTTTTAGCCGCGGAGCTGCCACCGCCGCCGGCCGCTTGCCACACCGCGGACCGCCACCTTGCCGTCGCCCGTGCCGCCCTCCAACCTCACTATCTCTCTCTCTTTCCCCTCTCTTCTCTTGGCGTGAGCCCCCAATCGCCGCCCAAGCTGCGTCGTCGCTGCCAAGCCGATTGCCGCCACCCGGGAGCCGTACATCGTCGCCCTTGTTTCCCAATTAAGGGCCCTTTGTTTTCCGTTCTAGCCGTTTTAGCCTAGAATGCGGTAAGTTATACTCTAATCGATTTAGGATTTTGGGTATTGCTGAACAATTTGATTTTGGATGAAATTGGACTTGTCTTGGTCTGCGAAATGTTGGGGCTTTAGACCGGGAATATATAGTGGGCCTTGAGGAATTGATTTGGAATTTTGGAGGACGATTTGAGGGAATTTTAAGCTAAGGATCACTGTTCACGAGCTGTGATTCACTGTTCATGAGGCTATATGCTCGGTTCGGGATGCAAGTTGGATTTTAGAACTGGTATTTAATGGTGAGAAAATCCCATGAAGGATCGAGAATTAATTCGACGCCACTAGAACGCGGATAAGTCGCGCTCTAAACCCAATATTAGGATTTCGGTATCGACGGGCGATTTTGGGTGAAATCTGTATAAAGTTAGGTGCGGAATTGTAAGAATTGGTAGTGAAAATTTCATGGCGAGTCTTAGGATTTAATTCGGGCATTAATTATTGGAAATTAGAAAATAACAGTGGCTGTGATTTACTGTTCACGGGCCGTGATGGGCCGATCGGGACGCAAGTTGGATTTTTAGAATCGAGAATTTATGGTGAGAAAGTCCGTGAAGGACCGGAATGGATTTGGCGTCGTTTGGTGGGAGAAAATAGCGATTTCTGTGTTTAATGTGCGTTTGAAAAATAATTTAGTTGTGGTGATTAAATTGAGTATGTTGTTGTGCAATTGGGTGACTGTATATGCTTGTTGGGTGCACACGTGAGTTAGATTAAATTAATTATTGGTATTGCCATGTCCTATGCTGAATGTGCATGAGCTACGTGTAAAATAATGCGTGTGCGGGCCACGTGTGAAGGGCCGATTCGTGTGATAAATGCGTATGGCGATGGGCATGAGTAAGAAGGAAATTGTGGTGTGGCAAGTGATGGTGGGAAAGTGTGTGAAAGTGCAAAAGTGCGAAGTTTGGGATCGGGCCGGTATCATAAACTCCGGCAGCAATCACGTAGGTCTGTTGCATTTGGCACATGCCGAGGCTTGAAAAAGCAAGAATGAGAATCGGGTCCGAGGCACGACTAGAGCTGGGTGGAGACCGATTGGACCGAGGCATTATAAGCTCGGGTTTCGATCATGTAGGCCCGTCGACGGTGCAGGCCGAGTGCTGGATCTTGATGGTACCGAGGCGGTACTTTCAACGCGGTCACCGGGCGAGTGAAAGAGAAAAATGAATGATCGCAAATTAATACCGAGGCTTGTACTTCAACGCTGGTCATTGGCAAGTGAAAGAGGAAAATGAATGATCGCAGGTACCCGAGGCGGTACTTTAATGCGCGGTCATTGGCGAGTGAAAAATGGAAAATGTATGATCGCAGGTGCCCGAGGCGTGTACTTCAACGCTGGTCACTAGCGAGGGTTGAGAAATGCCTGGTATTATCGAAAGACCGCCAGCTGAGGTGTGTACTTCAACGCGGGTTGCGCAAGTGGGTGGTAGATGTTGAGCCCGAGGGCCTGTAACGCCTACGTAGGCAAGAAACATGGCCCGAGGCGGTGCGTTCACGTGGGCCTGAAGTGTTGTGAAAAGTGGTCGCGGTGTGCGAGGCATATACTTCAACGCGGTCCTTTGGCGAGTGGATGCGAAAGTGAAAATGAGAATGGAAGTAATAGTGGGATGAGAACGATACATGCACGTGTTTGCATACGATGTGATTGTGATTGAGTACGGTGTGCATGTTTAAGTTTAACTATATTATTTGATGTGCCTGCAATGTAATGGTTTGATGTGTCACGAATGCAAGTGTGTCTATGTGATTGTCTAGAGTGACGTGATAGCCTAAGTTGGGTTTAGAGGCGACTTACATCGAGAAGTGTTCTCACGGTTGTTTCAACCAAACTATTTCAGAGCCCCCATCCGAGCCATGATCATATTGAGGTTGACTCGGAGTCGTCGGGTGAACAGACAGCCTGAAGAGGATTCATGTAGTGATGCCGAGGACGGTGAGTCGAGTGGATGCCTCCCGAGAAGGCGAGGGACTAAACTGGGAGCGTGGCAATAAATTGAGAGTGCCCCATTTTTGGATAATGTTGATCTAGGAAGTTGATCCTTTTTGTATCATGGAAGTTAATAGTTACTAGATCGGGTGTGCTTGTAATAATAATGGATATTGTAAATATTATGGTGTAAGTTTGGCGATGAGAATGAATATGTTCATTCTCCTTGATTGATTCCCAGTTCTAATTGTCCGGTTAATCGTGGATTCCGCCATGTGTTAAATCTTTGATGGCGATTTGAGGTCGGCGACATTCCTGGGGACGCCGCACCATTCGACCGGAGGCGGAGGTCGCGAGCTCGGCGGGGGGTTCGGGCGTGACGTCCCAGTTTGAATTGGTATCAGAGCAAGGTCAGCTCGATCTAAGGTTGGTCGAATTGGAGTGATAAGGAGCGGAAACCTTGGGGTAGTAATTAGGGAGATCTCAGTGGGTGTAGGGTAGAGTGAGCTACACGTGCCTCCAGATTGTTTGTTGTGATTGTTTGTGTAAGTCAATTGTGTGTGGTAATTGCATTGCAAAGCGTCTGGACTTGAGGTAAGTGTTCGGGACCATGATGGTGATTTCGTGATTTGTAGTGGGGAAATTGCTTGTTGAGTAAACGGGTGTGTTAATTCGCTGCTTAGAATCAGATTGATCGGGGTTGGCCTAGATTGCTAATTCCTGAATGGAATTATAGCAAGTAGGTGATCATTGAGGCAGTAAGATTGAGGAGAAGGGGTAAGAAAACCCAAAGGTATTTAAGTGCGGTAGGCCAAGAGGCCCAAGACTTAATGTTAGAGGTTGTGACTCAGACCCTATAAGAAATAGGGAATGTATAGGTGCAAGCTCGGGAAAGGGCCATTGTTATTGCCTAGGCTGCCGAGGTTGCAATGATTCTTGCTATGAGTGGGATTAATGCCGCTTAGGCCAAACTCAGATAGTGGCCAATAGGCAAAGGCGCTAGATGTTGGAATAGTTTCTCGGTCGAAATCGTATAAAGTCAATGGTAAGGGTGATTTTAGATTGCACCGAGGTGGGTATAGGAATTAGAGAAAGCCTTTGAGATTTTGGGGTGCACCGAGACTAAAAAGTAACGCTGTTGCAGGTACTAGCCCAAGACAATGTTAAATATTGGTGGTAGACCACCAAGGATAAGATATCCCCAATGAGTACAACTGGATTCGAGCCATGATTGTTAAGAGTTCCTATGGGAAAATATTTCCTAGAGAGTGCCAAGAGAAGGGAACTAACAAAGTTTAAGTGATTTGCCGAGGACGATGACTATGGAACGATATAAAATGGAGTCCATTTGACTGGTTGAGAATCCATTGGGACAAGGTTCGGAAATCCCAAAAGGATCAAGTCGGGTCTACGAAATCTAATGATCTCACTAAATATCAGGGAATGATGAGGAAGTGTATGAATAAGCTCAAGTGATAGAGCGAGATCGGTTGGAAAGTGCAACTACTTCTGGATAGTGATTTACTCAAACTAAGGATGACCGCCGCCTCGAGATGAGGCAAATGGCGGGGAAAAGCAGTGATCGTTCCACGGTTAGGAAGGATATTAGAAAGCCGAATCGTCAAACGAGCAGTTTTAAGGCTTGCATCGAAAGTGAGAGTCGGAACAACTAATTAAACTGGATGGGATTGAGTCTGTTGTGCTTGAGTCGCGTTTGGTGTGACGATTCCTCGATTGATAAGGTGATGGTATTATTAAAGTATCTTAACTATGAGATAGTAATCGGGAGTAGAGAAAAGAGTGTCAACTTGACAGTGTTGGTCAGGTGCGATTTTGAGTGGGAATTGAAATGGATTGGCTAATAAGACAAAGCCGTTATGGATCACGACTAAAGGACGATCCAGTTCAACCCAGTTGAACGCCTTAGGATTGATCTTTAGGAAAATCGAGGAGGAATCTCGATTCCTTGAATGCCCTCGTTTAAGGTGACTAGATACCCGATGATAGTTGCGAAGGATACGAGGTGAATATGGTCTACCCAATCGTGACGGAATTAAAATTGAAAGAGTAAGCAAAGTGTGTGACCTTTCAAGGTCTGTTCTTAGGAATTGCCGGGTTGCCACTAGAGCGAAAAGTGAAATTGTGAAAGAATTGGCCCCAGGGTGCTTTTGATTCGAGGTAGCGGTGTTGGATGTTCTTGTTGAAAATTTAAGGAATTGAAAGTCCAGATGTAAGGACTCGTGGATAAAATTTTATCCGCCCTAGTGTGCCTCCGTGGAGAGTTCCTGTAGTGTGTGTGAGGAAAAAGGACAGGACATCGAGAGGGTACGTAAACTACCGGTAGTTGAAGCGGTCGACAAAAGAGTAAATACCTCTGGTCGAGGATTAATGATTTGTTTGGTCAATTGTAAGAACCTCAATGTTCTTGAGATTGAACAACGGATTTGATGTTACCAATGGGGACTTTGAAAGGAAAATGTTCCTAAGATTGTATTAAGGGCGGAAATTTTCCGTTAAGGATATGAACAGGAGATACAATTACGACTGCTTAACAAATGAGGTGTGAGCACTATGAATGCATAGCGATGTCTCTCGGTTTAGGGAATAAACCGTTGTTTCTGTGGACTTAAGGAATTGGGAATTCAAAGAACTTATGGGTTAGTTTGTCATGGTGGTCGTTGACGACAGTTTGGTGTATGCGATAAACTCCAAAGAGCGTAGGTTACAATCGACAGAGATACTATGAACCTTAAGAGATCGCGCTGCTACGCTGAGCATGGCAAGTCACAATTTTGGCTCAATAGAATAATATTCCCTGGACATATAATATAGGGGAAATGGAATTACAGTGAACTCGACTAAGGTTGAGGTGATGACTAAGTGGCCAAGATTGATGCCAATAACGGAGGTTGGCAGTGTCTTAGATTTGGCTGACGATTATCGACGTTTTGTGGAAGATTTTTTGCCGATAGCCGTGCTATGGGCACGATGATTGAGAAGGAAATTTGTTTGAATGGAATGATCATGGTGATTAGAGTTCCCAAGAACTGAAGCGTAGGCTGATAATTGCCCCGGTGTTGAATATTCAACTAGAATCGAGAGGATTCGGGGTCTATAGTGACGCTTCATTAAAAGACTTGAGAGTGTGTTGATGCAATACGTAGAGTAGCGAATTATGCATCATGCCAGTTGAGGCCACTTGAAAAGAATTATCGACGTATGATGGAAAATTGACTGCAACACCATGTATCGCCATGGAAAGACTGGATGAGTAATAGATACGTTAAGTCGTGAGTCGATTGGGACGTATGGGGTGATCAAGGAATGAACCTCGTCAGGAAGGCTCAGGGACTTAGAACTTAAATTAAGTTTGAGGTGAACTGGATGTGGAATTTGTTGATTACCTTAGGGATTAGTTGGAAATCGAGGCCTGAGACAAGGAATGGCATTATGTGGATCGCAAGATACGAAGAGTCATTAAGGTGGAGGCCGATAAGAGGAAGTCAGATTTTCATATATTCGGGGATAGAAATTTTGAGATTCTATGAATGATTGTGTATACCCGATGAGGCGAGACTTAAGGAGGAAAAATTTGAATGGAAATTTCCGCAGTAAGCATAAGTTCATCCGAGTAGCACAAAGGTGTGTCCAACGATGTAGGGAGTAAGAAAGAAATCATATTTGAGACCCATGAGAGTAATTACGATGTTCACACAGGCAGTACGAAATGTGCTAGGATTTGTGGTGACACTGCCGAAAAAATGGGGTGAAAGTAAATATGGCCAAGTAGATGGCCAAGTGTTTGACATGCCTCTAAGTGAAGACATAGCACGATAAGCCTAGAAGGCTATTATAACCGTTGAATGGAAATATGACATGATCCCACGGATGTTATAACAAGATCAAAGTAAAGTCGGAGGAAACCGATTCCATTGGAATAGCAGTTGATAGATCGACTAAGTCCGTACACTTCGACATTGTGAACAGACTTTGAATCGGACAGATAAGTAGAGTTGTCAGAAAGGTCTCACGATCGGAGACGATGACTTTTGAAGCTTGAGATTGGGAATTAAGTGATAGCCCAAGTGTTCATCAATGGAAAGATTATCCTAGTTTGACAGAAAAGGGAAGTTGAGCCGAGGCATGTCGATTGTTCGATATTCGAGAAAAGATCGGAGATATGATCTAGCAAATTGCCTCGTTGCCTAATTTGTCCTTAAGTATACGATGTATCCCACGTGCCGACGTTGAAGAAGTATAAACCAAATATGACTCATGTTAAGGGGAAACGGACGTGGATGATAAAGTGTCGTACGTGGAAAGGGCTGATGAAGCTTGAGGATCAGAAAGGATCATGGGCCGCATAATAAGTCAGTCCCAGTGATCCAAGTGTATGGGAGCACCGAAGGACAAAAGGTGCCGTTTGGGAAAGCGAAAAGATAATGCAACGTCAATACCCCCCAGCTATTTGAGCAATAATAAAATTGTAAATCTTGAGTAGTAATGAGATTGTAAATTTCGAGAACGAAATTTCATAAGGGGGAAGATTGTGACATTCCAAAATTCCACCAATTGGAATTTATTGAATAATTGAGTTTTATGAAATGTGTTCGTAGTAAGTTCTCGTCCAGAATTGATCATTCCTGGGAATGCTAACCATTAGGGAAAGGCTAATAGAGGAATTAAATTCACAAGAACTAAAGGAAATTCGATCGTGAATGGATTTTCACCATTAAATCGCGTAAGTGATATTTTGAGCCGCTGTTGGCTGATCCAAGGATAGTTAGGAGTCGGTTCGCCTCTGTTCTAGTAGTGGATCGTGGGTGATTCCGTTGGACCACGAAACGACTTGACGAATGATTCTAAAATTATACCGAGCGATCGTGCCCTCGGATCAAATGATTGATCTTCGCGATTTTAATGACAACCGAGGTCGTCACGCACCGAACGGACTTGCACGTGACTCGTTTAGCATCAGTCATAAGTCGATTTCGCGAATTTCCCCAGCAAGCCGCTCGTTAGCTCGAGAAACGCTCGAGATCGTTTAATAGAATCTAATTATTGAATTTTTGCCCAAATTGGACACCGAAAAATTAGGAAGTCACACCGGAACATTAAGACGACGTTGCACGTGACACATGTCAATTTTTGATGCGCTCAATTCCTTCGAAAAACTCGATTTGGACAAGAAACGGAGAAAGTGACCAAAATACCTCTAGGATTTATGAAAGGGTATGTTTTAATGGTAAAGGGCATTTTGGTCATTTCCATATTTAGTCAAAATTTACTATTTAGGTCAAGAATGTCATCTTTCTCACCCCATTTTTCTTTCCTTTTGCCGTGAACCCCCCCAAAACCGTGGACACTCTCTCCCTCTCTTGGCTTCTTTTCCTTTTAGCCGTAAGCCAAGCCACCGCCCGGTCACGCCGCTTGCCACGCCGAATCGCCACCTTGTTGTCGCCCGTGTCGCCCTCCAACCTCACTATCTCTCTCTTTCCCCTCTCTTTCTCTCTTGCCGTGAGCCCCCAATCGCCGCCCAAGGCGCGTCGTGCCCGCCCAAGCCGATTGCCGCCACCGGGGAGCCGTACACCGTCGCCGGCGTTTTCAATTAAGGCCACCGCTTTCCGTTCTAAGCCGTTTTAGCCTAGAATGCGGTAAGTCATACTCTAATCGATTTAGGATTTTGGGTATTGCGAACAATTTGATTTTGGATGAAATTGGACTTGTCTTGGTGCGAAATGTTGGGGCTTTAGACCCGGGAATATATAAGCGGGCCTTAAGGAATTAATTTGGAATTTTGGAGGACGATTTGAGGGGAATTTCAAGCTAAGGATCACTGTTTATAAGCTGTGATTCACTGTTCACGAGGCTATGATGCTCGGGTTCGAGGCTTAAGTTGGATTTTTAGAACTGGTATTTAATGGCGAGAAAGTCCCATGAAGGATCGGAATTAATTCGACGCCATTAGAACGCGGATAAGTCGCTCTCTAAACCCAATATTAGGATTTCAGGTATCGACGGGCGATTTTGGGGGCGAAATCTGTATAAAGTTAGGTCTTGAATTGTATGAATTGGTAGTGAAAATTTTATGGTGGGCCTTAGGATTTAATTCGGGCATTAATTATTGGAAATTAGAAAATAACAGTGGCTGTGATTTACTGTTCACGGGGCCATGATGGGCCGATCGAGACTTAAGTTAGATTTTTAGAATCGAGAATTTATGGTGAGAAAGTCCCGTGAAGGACGGAATGGATTTGGCATCGTTTGGTGGGAGAAAATAGCGATTTATGTGTTTAATGTGCGTTTGGAAAATAATTTAGTTGTGGTGATTAAATTGAGTATGTTGTTGTGCAATTGAGTGACTGTATATGCTTGTTGGGTGCACACGTGAGTTAGATTAAATTAATTATTGGTATTGCCATGTCCTATGCTGAATGTGCATGAGCTACGTACAAAATAATGCGTGTAAAGGCCCCGTGTGAAGGGGCGATGGCGATGTGATAAATGCGTGTAGAGCATGAGCATGAGTGAGAAGGAAATTGTGGTGTGGCAAGTGATGGTGGGAAAGTGTGTGAAAGTGCAAAGTGTGAGTTTGGGATCGGGGCAGGTATCATAAACTCGGGCAGCGATCACGTGGGTCTATTGCATTTGGCACTGGGTGAGGCTTGAAAAAGCAAGAATGAGAATCGGTCCGAGACACGATCAGCTGGGTGAGACCGGGGTTGGACGAGTTCCATTATAGGCTCGGGTTCCGATCGGATCAGGCCTGGGCATGCGTATTTGGTGCCGAGGTGTGTTGGATCGCAGTGGACGTGGTGAATGACCGCGGCGTGTACTTCAATGGTCATTAGCGCAGTGAAAGTGAAAAATGAATGATCGCAGCGGTACCCAGACGTACTTCAATGCGGGTTATTGACGAGTGAAAGAGGAAAATGAATGATCACAGCTGTACCGAGGCGTGTACTTTAACGCTGGTCACCGGCGAAAGTGAAAAGTGGAAAATGAATGCATCTAAAGGTGCCTAAGACGTACTTCAACGGGTCACTAGCGTAGAGTTGAGAATTGCCGGTATTGTCGGAAGACCCGCCAGCCCGAGGCATGTACTTCAACCCCAAGGCGCAGAAGAGGGTGGTATTGAGCCCTGTATGCATCGCCACGGGCAAGAAACATGGCCTGAGGCGCAATGCCACGCTGGCCTCTAAGTGTTAGAAAAAGTAGTCGCGGTGTATTAAGGCGTAGCACTTTCAACACGGGTCCTTTGGCGAGGTGGATGGTAAAGTGAAAATGAGAATGGATAATAGTGGGATGAGAACCATACATGCACGCGTGTTGCATGTCTGATGTGATTGTGATTGAGTACGGTGTGATGTTTAAGTTTGACTATATTATTTGATGTGCCTGCAATGTAATGATTTGATGTGTACGAATGCAAGTGTGTCTATTTGATTGTCCGGAGATACGTGATAGCTGGGTTGGATTTAGGGGTGTACTTCTCGGAAGTGTTCTCACAGTTGTTTCAACCAAACCATTTGAGCCCCCCTTTGAGCCATGATCATATTGAGGTCGACTCGGAGTCGTCGGGGTGAGCAGACAGCTGAAGAGGATTCATGTGGTGATGCCGGGGACGGTGAGTGGAGTGGGCGCCTCCAAGAGGGCGTAGGGACTAGTTATGGGAGTGAGGCAATAAATTGGGAGTGCCCCATTTTTGGATAATTCTGATCTAGGAAGTTGATCCTTTTTGTATTATGGAAGTTAATAGTTCTTTGGATCGGTGTGCTTGTAATAATAATGGATGTTGTAAATATTATGGTGTAAGTTTGGCAATGAGAGCGAATATGTTCATTCTCCCTGATTGATTCCCCAGTTTTAATTATCCGGGTTAATCGTGGATTCCGCCGTGCGTTAAATCTCTGATGGCGATTTGAGGTCGGCGACATTCCTGGGACGTCGCACCATTCAACCGGAGGCAGGAGGTCATGAGCTCGGCGGGGGTTGGGCGTGACAGTATTCACAAATAACCGATTAAGTTGTATGAAGAACCTGAAGAGGACAGCATGCCGTAAATATGACTGTCTTTCATTCTCCCACAGATATGGCTCTAACCTTTGATGGATGAACAAGAAAACACAATTAGGTAACTGCAACAAAATGAAGAGTTATAATCACAAAACCATCTACTGGGACGTAAACATAACTCAGCTAGTACTAGATGGATGGTCCAAGGGTGTCAATTAGCTATTTCTTGCTACATTTTAACATAGTAAGTAGATCTCCAAAATTGTAACTATATTCAGTGAATTCATTTGAAGTCATCACTGATAATCGTAGGGACTTTTGATTTCTGTCCCACCTTCTTCCCTCACCTCTCAATGTTCCTCCCTTTCCACCTTTTCCCAAAAAAAAAAAGCATTTAGTACAGAGTCATCTCTGGACAATATGTCTACACTATAACTAAATGCACAAAATTGAGCATCATCATCTGAGCATCATTCATGCTTGAAAGTGCTGTTCACGTATCATAATAATCTCACATGCAATAACTTCTACCTAGGTTTAACAAAACGGCAACCACTTGACCATGAAAGAAAATCCTTTCTATTCCTAATATTGTCATTTACCCTCTAATCTAAACACGGATCATATAAAATCTTCCATTTCTTAGCTGAAAAGATATTCTAGGAAACAATTTTATGTGAAAAACAGAATCAAGGTATAGAATTGTCGGATGCAAATATTAGTGAGGAGTGAGATTGGATTTTGTAAAAACATCTTGGAGAACTGTCTGCTTGTGGAATATATACTGCAAAAACAAATCCAGTAACTTACGTGAGCCAGTCCATGGGATCCAATCTCTGCAAAAGACAATGTACCAATCCCTCTATACATGTTCTGATGGCAGACTTTTTCTGTCTCTGATCCTTTTGCCTAAACGAATACTTTGGCTTTGAACTTCTAGACAACTCCTCATCCATAGTGGAATCACCTCCAGAAAGAACATCATATATGAACTTTAAATCTAACATAACTTCCAAAGCTCCTTTATTTGATCACTTTAGATCCATTAGCTTCTTCAGTAGAAAGGTAGTTTCCATATATATCAGTCACCTGTAAAAGCAAAAACTGTCAGTAAATAAACACCAGATTAAAATAAGCTATAAAGATGAAGCAATCACAAAAACCACAGTAGGATTGTCCACAGAACTGAGTAAATGATAAAAGTCAAGAGACACAACTTGCAAGACATTATTCATTATGAGGAAAGTAAGAGGACTTTATGATATCGTAAGACCTAAACACTATAAATCAGAAAAGGCTCTTTACAACCAAGGCGATAGTAATCATGATTTTCACAAGGCTCTTTACAGCGACCTTGATCAACATTTGCATTTGATCACTGTGGCGGGCGAGGGTTGTTGGAGCTCGCCGACCATTGGACTTTAATAAGATTTGTTAAGCTTATCCTGCTCAGATTGACCTATCGAGCAGTTCACTGTTAATTTGACATTGGCAGACATGAACCATAAACATGGATTGCCATCTCTATTAGCAGCTAATCATTGAGCAAGCTTGCTGTTTGCATTGCATCATGCAGCTTTTGAGCAATTCAGAATCTTTCCCAAGAGAGATCAGAGAAGAACACATTCTGATGATAAGGGATTGTTGCAGGAAGAATTTCTAGTTGAGAAGTAGTGACCGTAATGTTAAAGCAATAACATAGAAAACTTACTTCAACATCAGGCAGCAAAACCGTACCATCTTCTAGTCCCAAGACAACAACTTTGCCATCAGGACGCTAGCATAATGATGTTATACATTTACCTGGAGTACATTAGAGTAGTTAAGAGAATCCAGTATTGACAACATACAATGAAACGTGCAAAGAAAAGTGAGTTCATGAACAACAATGGAAAAAAAGAAGAGAGAGAGAGAGAGAGAGAGAGAGAGAGAGAGAGAGAGAGAGAGAGAGAGAGAGAGAGAGAGAGAGAGAGAGAGAGAGAGAGAGAGGCCATTTATGTGATAATTGCGGGCTATAAGCACAATATTGACAGGAATTGCTAGTGTTTTCAAGGAGACAAAGACCTAGCCCTTCTGTTGTTAGCTTGGGGAAGGGCAATTTCTTTACAACATTCAAATATTGAACTGCATCTCTATCCAACAGCTTACGCTTTTGACCACTTAGCACTAGTCCCAAAAATTCCACATGGAACTAGAGTAGGAGGTACTCGATTCAAAACTCTCCCCGTTACCTATTTATCTCCCCAATTATCAAATGTTTACACTTCAATCTAAGGCGAAGTCCCAGCCTACGAGAGAGGCGGAGTATTATAACATTTAAATAGTAAACCACATCTTTATTTCATAGCTTAATCTTTTATCTTTTGGAAATTGTTCCACGAAATTCTACACCGTCATGAATGCGCATTTTGAATAGACAAAAGGAGAAAGGAGCTTGAAAGCATTGATCAGCAGTACCATGGAGTTAAAGAGAGTTCATAACCCTTGGTAAGAAAGAAATAGGCAGGCTTTTAAAGATGAGGAAAATTCTATAGGTGCTGTAATGGATTTTTGGCTTTCCACCTTATTTTTTTCACATTGTGGTGGCAGTTATTGGCACACCTAGTCTTTCTTTAATTTTGAAGGTAAATATGAACTTATAGGTGGTAATTTGTAAATAAGAGGCATCCCCTTGGTGCTCTTGTTGCTCAATAATAGACTTACTTATCAAAAAATAAAACAGGAGAGTCTATAACCTTAAAGAATATAACTAGAAACATCATTTCTCACTATAGTAGTAATCAACAAGAATGTGTAGTGCGTACATGAGTCATTCTACCCAAGAGAAGCACAGAATCTGATCTAATTAACAACAGCCCTATAGTGTGCATGTACATGTGGGGAACACCTGTGCAAGCACATGATCGCACATAGGTGCACACCGAAGCATATGTTCACAACACACAAATGCCCACATGCATGGACAGAGATCTGGCAGGGGAATAAACTGGCAATATATTTTCACTAGATAATAAAGGATTTTGTTGAAAGAAAAGTTCCAGTACATCAGTATATATAAGAAAAAACAAAAGAAAAACAAACAAAAATAAAGCATTAGAAGAGTATACAGAATCAGAACATAATGCTCAAAGCCGGTTAAAAGGTACAACCCAGAAGCAACCAAAGATTCCAAACCCTACATTTTGTTGCTTTCTTTCCTAAGGCCCCACATGAGACAAAGGTGCGGCACTTCAGGACTTCTTGGAAATTGATCCTCCTAATTAGGCATTCCAACAACTAAAAAACTGGTGGCAAGAACCAAACCACCTTAGACAAGCCGAAGATTTGATGCAAAAAGCTGGGGAGTGAAGTCAGAAAGAAGAAAGAGATGATCAACATTTTCCCCAAATGCTTTCACACACAACACCATTCTATGAAAAATCAAATTCCGTTTCTTGAGATTTTCAATTGTAAGAATCTTATTCCAATTTGGGGCAGATTTACTAGAAAACTTACACTCCCAAGCAATGGAAATTGATTCTCAAGGAACAAGGAAGCTTTGGTTGCAGATTGTTATCGTTTAAACAACGAAATGATCATATGGAATATTGAGTCCATGAGCCAAGCCAAGATTAGGAGTTCAAGCTTTTGCCTGCCTTCTTTTATGTCTTGCATAATTCAAAGATTTCTGTTGCTTTTAAGGATGCTCTTGTGTGGAACAACGGAAGAGATGGAATTTTTTCTGTAAAGTCTTACTACAAGCTACTCGATAGGGAGATTCGTGGTAAAACAGATTTTCCTCAGAAAGCGATTTGGAAACTGAGGATTCCAATTAGAGTTTCTCTTTCTACTTGGGAAGAAACCTGGGAGCGAATCCTTACTTTAGATGTCACGCCTCGAACCCTACGACGCGCAAACATCCCTACCATGGTCGATTAGGTAATGCGGCGCCCTGGGACGCAACACCGACCCAACACCCAAACGACAGAGAACAAAGCACAGCGGAAATAACAAACACCCGAACAGTAATTCACATAACCAAGGGTAGCTGCACAACCATCAATAAAACAATTACACACTTGCATTGCCAGGGAGAACCTTTACAATACTCATATACAAAGATGAACCTAAAAATCAAAGCGGTCAATGGCCACTACTATCAAAAGGGGTAAGTGGCCGGGTGGTTAGGGGCTCGCCAGGTGGTTAGGGCTCGCCAATTCTTCATCGGGACACCAAGGGTACACATTCCCGGCATCGGTACACCGACTCCTCTCGGTCTATCCGGTAAGAAATCCCAAAACGAACCGGTACGGTCGATATCTCGGGGCGGGGTCTGAAAAATTGGTTTTCAACAACCGTGAGAATAAATCTCAGCGAGTAATTCCCTAAACCTAAATTAGGCTAACGTGCACCTCGACAAGCGCTAACAACACATAATACACACATAAGCGGCTGGGGCTCTGGGCCTAAATATAATCTTCTTTGGACCCTGCGGGTTAGGCATTAAATCAACAATAGTAGTCATGCGACAGAATTTAATCACAGGCACATACACGCATTTCTATGTCTAGCGCATGTTATGCATATGCTAATGCTCGCACTCATGCTCATACCTCATCAATGCATTATCGCACACTTGTACACTAGCACTAAGCCATTTCTCAATTTCTCCTCCAACCCGCGTTAAGCGCGCCAGGTCCGACCCGTGTAAAGCGCATCGGGTCTATTACCGAGATCGATCTCTGGCCCGCGTAAAAGCGCATCGGGCTCATGACACATTACCTGCGTAAAAGCGCATCAGGTTATTCATCTTCCGGTAAACCGGGCATCGTCCCGCGTAACACGCCTCAAGATGGGTTCACTACCCTGCGTAAAAACGATCAGGGTTTATTGTGATCACACATTCACAAGCACCAATTT
Source organism: Syzygium grande (assembly GCA_024733475.1). Lineage (NCBI taxonomy): Eukaryota > Viridiplantae > Streptophyta > Magnoliopsida > Myrtales > Myrtaceae > Syzygium > Syzygium grande. The sequence goes on from JAMXDD010000012.1 coordinate 321,330, forward strand.
TTATCCCGAACCCGCATAATATGCATCAAGGCATTTTAAGTGATCACAATGCACATTTCACTCGGGCACACTTATAAATGTACATGCCGTGCCAATGCTCATGATACACATCCATGGCCATATGGTTCACACTTGGGCACTCCACAAATTTCACAATGAGCATTCAGTTCAATGAATCATGAACCCAATTAAACAAATTATCCAGCACAGTCATGGCACAAATTCGACATAGCGTAATTTATGCATATAAATCACCAATTGGATCGGGTATCAAATTTATATATCCGAAGCCCGCCAACTAATCCATTCCTAGTCCCGCTAGACATGCGACATGGCATCATCAAATTAACCACATCCAAGGCTCAATTAGCTAATCAATTACACAAATCGATCATTCCCGGTAATTGCATGTTTAAACCTCAATTTAATCGCGCCCACCCAAATTTAATCCCGTTGAGGGCGACCATTATACCGTAATTTCTAGGCTAATAATTATCGCAAAATGCTTCATTATACTTCCCAAATATTATTCTAATCAGCCACCACAAAACCAAAATCTGGGCGCACACTATAATCCCCACATCAAACTCGAACTTTCCCGAACTTGGGCCGATTTAATCCAAACTGTCCAGCTCATTTATCGCGCCTCTTGGGCCACTAATCCTCCATTAATTTATCGCACTAAGCCCGTTGAATAGTCACAAAAACAGCCACCACCCAATCTATTAATTTCATCCACCAAATCCACCATTTTATCCAAATCCCGACACCCATGCTTCGCCACATCATAGCACTATCCGAGCCATTAAACCTCGACCAAATAATCATCCTCGGTCACCAAAAACATCACAAAACTAGCCTCTAACAGCAGCCATCAATTAACCCCTAAATTACCCTAAATTAATCCCCTAAAACCTGTCTAGAAATGCAAATTATCCTAATTAGGGTTTAGGGTCAAACTCACTGGGTGTCCTAAGCTTGAAACGGGCCGAACACGGGACGAAAAAGGGGCTGGGCAGCGGCGTCCCCCCGAATGGAACAATAACGACGGCGACGGCTCCGTCCGGGAGCGGCGGCGGCGGCTCGAGTCGGGCAGGCGGGGGGCGACGGTTTAAGCTAATCCGCGGCCTAGAGAGGGAGAGAGAGGCATGGTCAGAGAGAGAGAGAGAGAGATATAGAACGGCTGGACAGCGGGGCGAGGCGACGGGCCCACGCCGAAACAGTGACGACGGCGGCGGAGCTCCTCCGGTTCAAGGCCATTCACGGCCAAACCGAGAGAGAGAGAGAGAGAGAAAGGGAGGAGAGGGGCTTGCCGGCTGCTTGGGAAGACAAGGCGGGCGATCGGCGACGGCACCGGCGACTTCACGGCGGGCGACACGGGCGTATGCTAGTAGAACCGGCAGAGGCCAAATGCAGAAGACGATGAGCAGCGTACGAGGAAGGAGGGAGAGATACGGATGGCGCCGGCGGTCGCGCGATGACGACGGGAAATCCATGCAGGGCGACGACGGCACAGGCTAGGAGTTCAAATAGGGAGGGCTTTGGGAGAGAGAAAATGAGGGAGAGGGGGTCAGCGGTGGTATGCGCGCGAGGCTGGGGTGAAGGAGGAAAGGGGGAGAGAGAGACCAGTGGCCTGGGCATCGACGACTAGGTCGGTTTGTCAAGCGGCGTGGATCGAGATAGCCGGGCGATCGACGCGATTACACGGAATGGCGCTGTGGAGGCGAGGGCGGCCAAGTGGGCGGACGAGAGGTAAGAAGAGAAGAAGGGGAGAGAGGAAGAAGAAGAAGGAGGAAGAAAAAGAAAAGAAGAAAAGAAAGAAGGGGGAGAGAGAGAGAGAGTAGGTAGGGGTGAGGGAGGGGGCTCATAAGGGAAACTCTAACAAAAAAGAAGGGAAAGGAGAGAGAGAGAGAGAGAGAGAGAGAGAGAGAGAGAGAGAGAGAGAGAAAAGAAAAAAAATTATACTCAATCAAATATTAAACACAAAACCAAGGTCCAATTTCAAAATTGAAAATGGTCTATCGAGCCAAAATGAGCCTCACACATCAAAAAGGGACAAAGGCCAAATTAATTAAACCAAATTTTAACGAGGGAGGTCTACTAGTCCAAATTCACACTTGGTCAAAAACTCCCTTTTTCCATCATTCTGATAATAATCTCAACGTTGGCTACCACAATATTGATACCGTCCAATTTATTTAGTCCCGAAACTCCGAAAATCGACTCCAAAGTTTGGGGTTTAAATAATGGCAAAAATTCGATCGAGTGCGATTCTAGCGAAATCTCTAATTTAAAATAATAACCGGCAGTGATCGGTTAAAGGCGAGATTTTACTATAAAGCGATCGACAAATTCGCATTTTATAAATCCCAAAAATGGATCAAAATCCGAAATGTCACAATTCTTCCCCCCTTACAAAAATTTTGTCCTTGAAATTTACAATCCCAACCCGCCTACTCAAACAAATGGGGGTATTGGTGTCGCATCACTTCCTCACTTTCCCATGTGGCGCCTTCCATCTCGTGATGTTCCCAAATGACTTTGACCAACGAGATCGTCTTGTTTGTCAACACTTGCTCCTTCCTGTCCTCGATCAAGACTGGTTTTCCACGCACGACACTTTGTCATCCATGTCTATTACTTCATGATTCAACACGAGAGTCGGATCCGATTTGTATTTCCTTAACATCGACACATGGAAGACGTTATGAACTTGTGACAAATTGGCGGCAAAGCTAGGCGATAGGCCAACGATCCAATCCTTTCCAAAATCTTAAAGCGGGCCTATGTACCTTGGACTCGATTTTCCTTTCTTGCCAAACCGAGACAATCCTCTCATTGGTGAGATCTTGAGGAATACATGGTCGCCAACTTGAAACTCCAACGGTCTACGCCTTCGGTCAGCATAGCTTTTCTGACGGCTCTGAGTTGTTCTCAACCTTTCTCGGATAATTTTTACCGTTTCCACCGATTGTTGAACCAACTCGGGACCTGTTATACTTCTTTTCTCCTACCTCATCCCAACACAACGGTGTTTTGCAAGCCCTACCATATGATGCTTCAAATGGTGCCATTTCGACACTGTTGAAAACCGTTATTGTAGGCAAATTTCACCAAATGCAACTGTTTCTTCCCACTTGTCCTTGAAAATCTAGCACACGCCTCAATATATCCTCCAAAGTCTGAATGGTCCTTCTCGGACCGCCATCCGTCTCGAGGATGATAGGTCATCATTGAATTGCAACTTAGTTCCCATGGCTGATTGCAAATTTTTCCAAACGTTCGCGAATAAACCGGGGATCACGGTCCGATGTGATTGATATGGGTACTTCATGAAGACGAACTATTTGGACGCACATATAATTTTGCCAACTTTTCTAGCTCGAAGTCCTTTTAGCACCGCCAGAAGTGCTTGATTTGGTCAATTTATCTACTATTACCCAAATAGAGTCGTGTCCCTTCTAACTTCCTTGGTAGTCCCGTTACAAAGTCCATTGTGATGTGCTCTCATTTCCATTCGGGATTTCCAACGGTTGCAACATTCCACTAGGTTTGTAATCTGTGCCTTTCACTTGTTGGCACGTCAAACACTTGGCCACATTCTTGGCCACATCCATTTTCATTCCATTCCACCAATAGTCTTGGCGAAGATTCTGGTACATCTTAGTCTTTGCTCGGGATGGATCTTGTAAGTGCTCCTATGAGCCTCCGACAAAATCTCTTCCTTGAGTTCCAAATCATTGGGTACGCACAATCGTCCTCGAAACCTAAGGATTCCATCCTTAGATACCTGAAAGTCTGGTTTCCTCTTAGAGTTATCCATACTCAAAATTTTCTGAATCTCAATGTCAGAGATCGCAACGCCTTGATCTTGGCTTGCACTTCCGGCTCAATCTTCAATGTTGCTATCAAATTTGGAGATGTGTCCTACCTCAAACTTAAATTCTAAGTCCCGTGCTCCTTCCAATAAAATCCACTCTTTAACCAGACAAATGCGCGATGCTCGATTTCCGACTTAAGGCATCCGCCACCCGGTTGGCCTTTCCGGGGTGATACAATATGTCGCAGTCATAGTCTTTCAACAATTCCATCCAACGCCTCTGCCTCATATTCAGTTCCTTCTGCGAAAACAAGTACTTGAGGCTCTGATGGTCCGTGTAGATCTGAAACCTTTCTCCACATAAATAATGCCTCCAAATTTTAAGCGCAAAAATAATTGCTGCCAGTTCCAAGTTGTGGGTCGGGTAGTTCATTTCGTGAGGCCTTAACTACCGTGATGCATAAGCAACCACTCTCCCTTGTTGCATTAGCACGCATCCCAATCCTCTAAGCGAAGCATCGCTATAGATCTCATACCCGCCCGGTCCAGAAGGAATCGTCAACACTGGCGCTGTTGTCAATTTTTGCTTCAACTCTTGAAAACTCTCTTCGCACTTTTCGGTCCATTCAAACTTAGTCTCCTTCTTCAGCAACCTCGTCAACGGTGTGGCTATCATTTGAGAATCTTTCCACAAATCTCCGATAATAATCTGCCAATCCTAGAAAGCTTCGAACCTCAGTAACTGTCGTAGGTCTCGGCCAGTCCATTACTGCTTCAATCTTTGCTGGATCCACAGAAATTCCTTCTTCGGATATTATATGCCCAAGAAATGCAACCCGATTCAGCCAAAATTCGCACTTGCTAAACTTAGCATCTGATGTGTGCTCCTTAATGTATGTAAAACCTTTTTCAAGTGTACTTTATGTTCCTCGGGACTCTTTGAATATACTAAAATATAAATCTATGAAAATAATGACAAATTGGTCTAAGAATTCTTTAAATACCCAATTCATTAGGTCCATAAAAGTAGTGAGGGGCATTAGTCAGTCCAAATGGCATCACTATGAACTCATAGTGCCCATATCTAGTCCTGAACGCTGTCTTTGGAATATCCTCCTTTCGAATCCTTAACTGGTGATACCCTGTCCTTAAGTTAATCTTAGAAAACACCGAGGCTCCCTGCAATTGGTCGAACAGGTCGTCAATCCTTGGGAGGGGATACTTATTCTTGACCATCACTTGATTCAGCTAGCGGTAATCGATGCACAACCTTAGCGACTCATCCTTCTTTCTGACGAATAACACCGGCGCTCCCCATGGAGACGCACTTGGTCGGATAAAACCTTTGTCTAATAGTTCCTGCATCTGAACCTTTAATTCCTTCAATTCTGACAATGACATCCTGTAAAGGCGGCTTCGAGATTGGCTCAGTTCAAGGGCCAACTCGATAACGAACTCTACTTCCCTTTCTGGCGGCAATCCCGGCAATTTCTGAGGAAAGACATCGGGAAAATTGCACACTACTCGTATATCCTCAAGCCGCATTTCACCTGCCGTCGGATCAACTACACTGGCTAAATAACCTTGACAGCCTTCGTCCAACAATTTAGTTGCTTCCACGGACGAAACCCAAGGATCGAGGTTCCTCCTCGACTCCCTACGAACTCAAATCTAGGGTGTCCAGCCTGACTAAACTGGATCACCTTGCTACTACAGTCCAATACGGCATTCTGCTTAACTAACCAGTCCATGCCCACAATCAAGTCAAAATCATACATAGGCAAAACTGCTAAGTCTATCCTGCTTTCTACGCCACCAACTACTATCTTACAACTCGGGCACCCTAACGAAATACATATCTTATCCTTTAATGGCATAGTCATATATAACCGTGCTTCTAACGGAACCGGATCTAATCCAGCCAAATCAACAAACTGAGCAAATATAAACGAATGTGATGCTCCCGAATCGAATAATGCATACGCAACATGCTTGCACAGAGAGACTATACCTGTGACCACCCCCGGCGCTTTCTCCACTTCCCTTCGCGCCATGGCATATACACGTCCTTGTGCCGATGGCCTGTTCGTGCTAGCCGGCAGGGAATTTCCAAGCTGATTCCCAAATCGAGGTGGTTGTTGCATCAGGGTTCCTGTGGGGCGTTGTTAGGGGCAATTCCTGATCTGATGATCCATACTCCCGCACTTGAAGCAAGCCCCAAATCTGTTCTGCTGATGACTCAGCTTTCCAATATTCTTCTTGATCGGTGGAACGAATCGCCGATTTCCTGCCATCGGTTTCTTCCCTAGGCGGCAATTGTCCCTAGCCAAGACGAATCGCGATCCAGATGCGGCCGCTCTATCCACTTGTTCCCGCTCAATAGCCTGAGCTCTCTCATACAAATCTTCATAAGTTTTCAAATTCACTTTGATTATAATTTGTCCGCCGAATGTCCGCCTTCAGTCCATCCCGAAATTTTCGTGCCTTATCCTCGGGTGTTCCACCATCCTTGGCGCGAACCTTGACAACCTAGCAAACTCCGCCTCGTACTGATCTACGGTCATTGATCCTTGACGGAGCCTCATGAATTCTGCCAGCTTCCTTTCTTTGGCGCTCTCAGAAAAGAACTTTCCCAGGAAGTTCTCTGAAAATACGACCCAAGTCTGGGCGGTCCCTTCGGGAAATACCCGTCCTTTGGTGGCCCTCCACCAATCATTGGCGTTGTCCTGCAGCTGATATACCGCCAATGTCACCTTTTCAGCCTCGGTGCACCCTAGCACTTCGAAGGCCTTTCTCGGTTCCTCAAATCAGCGAAGTGCGACCTCGGGATCACCTTGGCCGTTGAACCCGGTGGTTTTAACCCGAGGAACTGCTCTACTAGCTTTGACATTGGCCTGGCCACATTTACCGGGCCTGGGATGGGATTCTCCACATTTCCCTGATTCCCACCATTTTCATTGTTTCCATTATTCCCATTGGCCCCATTAGCGGCAGCGATGGCGGCCTCAACAGCAGTAGCGATAGTGGCATCTCTCTCCTGGGCCAATCTACCTCCTAGAATTCCAGCTTCCTTGAGGGCTCTTAGGATTCCATCTACCCTCGGATCCTTCCAACCCCTTACTTGCGGTTCCACATGGTCACACTCCGACCTCGGCCTCTACCTCTTCCTCTTCACGGCCTCGACCTCTACCTCTTCCTTAGTTACTCGTCTCCCCAACTCTGTAAAGTCCATCCACCGCTATAATTCCCACATCGAGATTAAAGACCCAACCAAAGCTAAACCGGTCTAAGGTCCTAGGTGGGGGACTTAACGCTATATAGCAATCAACTACTCAAAGATGCGATTAAGCATAAATAGCACGAGACTTCAATCACAAGAATTGCGGTATCTTTGTCCTCGAGTCTTGCCGCACCTCCACCTTATGAGTCAACTAAAACAAGCACTCAATCAAACACAAGCAAATGAGGCACACATAGCACACGAGGTCACCCCATCGACTACCCAAGGTCATCGCCTTATCACCCAAACTTCGACTGAATTGAACGAGCCGACCTTGCCCGATACCAAAATCAAAGGGGATGTCATGTCTCCAACCAACGACACAAACATCCCTACCATGAATGATTCGACGATGCGACGCCCCCGTGACGCGACGCCCACCCAACACCCAAACACAGAGAACAAAGTACAGCTGAAAGAACAAACACCGACAAGTAATTCACATAACCAAGGGTAAAGCACAACCATCAATAAAAACAATTACACACTTGCATTGCTAGGGAGAACCTTTATAATACTCATATACAACATGAACCTCAAAAATCAAAGCGGTCGATGGCCACTACTATCAAAAAGGGGTAAGTGGCCGGGTGGTTAGGGCTCGCCAATTCTCCATCGAACACCAAGGGTCCACATTCTCGGCATTAGGTAACCGATTCCTCCCGGTCTATCCGGTAAGAAATCCCAAAGCGAACCGGTATGGTCGATATCTCGGGGGGGGTGCGAAAAATTGGTTTTCAACAACCATGAGAATAAATCTCGGTGAGTAATTCCTAAACCTAAATTAGGCTAACGTGCACCTCGACGAAGCGCTAACAACACATAATACACACATAACGACCGGGCCCTCGGGCCTAAATCTAATCTTCTTGGACCTGCAGGTTAGGCATTAAATCAATAGTGGTAGTCATGCGACAGAATTTAATCACAGCACATATACGCGTATTTCTATGTCACAATGCATGTTATGCATATGCTAATGCTCGCACTCATGCTCATGCCTCATCAATGCATTATCGCACACTTGCACACTAGCACTAAGCCATTTCTCAATTTCTCCCTCGACCCGCGTTAAGCGCATTAGGTCCGACCAGCGTAAAAGCATCAGGTCTATTACCGAGATCGATCTCGGCCCGCGTAAAGCGCATCGGGCTCATGACACATTACTGCGTAAAGCGCATCGGGTTGGTCATCTTCGGTAAACCGGGCATCGTCCCCGCATAACACGCCTCGGGATGGGTTCACTACCCCGCGTAAAACGCATTAGGGTTTATTGTGATCACACATTCACAAGCACCAATTTTTATCTGAACCCCGCGTAATACGCATCAGGGCATTTTAGGTGATCACAATGCACATGTCACTCGGGCACACTTATAAATGTACATGTCGTGCCAATGCTCATGATACACATCCCTGGCCATATGGTTCACACTTGGGCACTCACAAATTTCACAATGAGCATTCAGTTCAATGAATCACGAACCCAATCAACCAAATCACCCAGCACAGTCATGGCACAAATTAAACCACGTAATTTATGCATATAAATCACCCAATTGGATCAATTATCAAATTTATGTATCCGAAGCCCGCCAAGCTAATCCATTCCTAGTTCCGCTAGACATGCGATATGGCATCATCAAATTAACCACATCCAAGGCTCAATTAGCTAGTCAATTACACAAATCGATCATTCCCGGTAATTTATGCGTTTAGACCTCAATTTAATCGCGCCGCACCCAAATTTAATCCCGTCGTGGGCGACCATTATACCGTAATTTCTAGGCTAATAATTATCGCAAAAAATGCTTCATTATACTTCCCAAATATCATTCTAATTAGCCTCCACAAAATCAACTAAAAGCGCACTATAATCCCACATCAAACTCGAATTTTCCCGAACTCGGGCCATTTAATCCAAACTGTCCAACCATTGAATCGCGCCTCTCGGGCCACAAATTCTCCATTAATTTATCGCACTAAGCCCGTTGAATAGTCACAAAAACAGCCACCACCCGGGTCTATTAATTTCATCCACCAAATCCACCATTTTGTCCAAATCCCGACACCTATGCTTCGCCACATCACAGCACTATATTGGGCCACTAAACCTCGACCAAATAATCATCCTCGGTCACCAAAAACGAGAGAGAGAGGAGAGTCTGAGAGGGAGGGGAGAATGTAAAAAAAAAAAAGAAGAGAAAGGAGAGAGAGAGAGAGAGAGAGAGAGAGAGAGGAGAGAGAGAGAGAGAGAGAGAGAGAGAGAGAGAGAGAGAGAGAGAGAGAGAAAAAAAAAAAAATTATACTTATTCAAATATTATAGCAAACCTAAATGAGCCTCGCAGACATGAAAAGGGACAAAGGCTAAATTAATTAAATCAAATTTTAACGAGGGAGGTCTACTAGTCCAAATTCACACTTGGTCAAAAACTCATCTTTTTCTATCATTCCCGATAATCTCAACGTTAGCTACCACAATATTGACACCATCCAATTTATTTCGCCCAAACTCCCGAAAATCGACTCCAAAGTTTGGGGTCTAAATAACGGCAAAATTTATCGAAGTGCGATTCTAGCGAAATCTCTCGATTTAAAATAATAACCGGGAGTGATCGGGTTCCCGGCTAAATTTTACTATAAGCAAGATTGACAAATTACGATTTTATAAATCCCAAAAATGGGTCAAAACTGAATGTCACTTAGAAATAAGGCAAAAACTGATTAATGTGTTTTTCCTCAAGAAAAGAAGGCATAGTCCGCGGCATCTCCTCCTTCACCGTATTTGGACAAGAATGGTTTGGATGGGTTTCCTATGCTTGCACTATGTTATCTTCTGGCCACCGGAGGTTTTATCGAGAAAGAACTTTGGGCATGGCAGGGCATTCATTAATAGCACAACAAGTAGGATTAACTCAATTCCCCGTGTCTTTTGGTCGATTTGGAAGGAGTGGAACAAGAGAGCTTGGTGAAGAGAAATTGTAACATTCTGAATTTTGACCCAATTTCTAAATCAAAATTTCGAGGATAATTACGACTATTTGACAAAACGGACGTCATTTTAGAGTGGCCATTTATGTTTGGAACTAATACAAATTGAAAACGGAAAATTCGGATGTAAATTGAGAAAATTACAGTTTGCCCTGTGGACACCGAGGCTGGATTAGGAGGCCGTTTGAGGTTATTTTTCGCGCCAAGGTCATTTCGGGGCAATCACGCACGTTTGAAGTGCAAGCGATCAAAAATTGGAATTTCGACAAAAATTAGGAAATAATATTATTTTATTCCCGGGACTTCATGACGATTTTCGAGAGCTTAGAAAGTGAATTTCTTGAATTCGACACCGATTATGTCTCCCATGAATATATAGGACCAGTATGGGGAAAAATCGAAATTTCGGTTCGGGATGGAAAATTAATAAAAATGCCCCTAGGCTATTTTCATTTTATTCCGAATTTTGGTTAAAATTTGGGGTCTAACTAGGGTTAAGGAGACCAAACCCGAATCAAGTTAGCCTTGGTTAGGGTGTTTGACCATATTAACCTTGCATTATTGGAGAGAGATGAACCTAAGCCATTGGATCCAAGGGCAAATTGTCCAACTCCTTGGATTTGTGACATGTGGATTCCACTTACCCAAATTTTGACCACTTTTGACCTACTTTTTTCTCTCTCCTTAGCCTCTCTCTCTCAGCTCAGTCTCTCTCTCTCGCCGATGTATTTCATTGCTTCCTCCTGTCATTACGCTGCAGAGCCCTTTGTTCATCTTAGGAGCAGTGCCTTGGCAGGGCCCTGTGACCTCCGAGGCCACCACGCCCGCCCAGAATGCCCGCCTCGGCCTCAAGTAGGCCACCCTCATCTCTGTTTTAGCCCTCATTGATTTGTTCCGGCGAGAGAAGGAAACACGCCAGTCTTCGTTATGCGCCAACCTTAGCGCCCGCCGTCCACGCGTCGCGCCACCCTCGTCATTACGCCCTCACCACCTCTCTCTCCCACCATCACAAGCCTCCCGCGACGTAACTCCACATTTTTGGCCCGAGAGTGACCGTGAGCCCGGCCTGTTGCCCCGGGCCCGCCGTTGATTCCCAGCTGCGTGTCGAGGATCGATTGCCCGGCTCCCCGATTGCCTCGAGTCGATTTTAGGCAGTATCAAACCTCTAATCCTAAATTAGTCTTAATTGCACTTTAGGTGGGTGAATTAGGGTTTAATTAGACTAAATTATTGTCTAACTATGGGTAAATGTCTATTGGATGATTAGGGGCTATAATTAGAGCCTAATGGAATGATTTAAGTGTGATTTGGTGACTAATTGAGGGGCTGTTTGGGTACTTTGTTTATACGGACCCGAATTTGTAATGATTTGCCTAAGTTGGGATTAATTGGACTCTTGTGTGATTGTTTAAATCGGCTGATCCAATGCTTAAGTGGGACTTAATAAGGTTGTTTAGGGATGATTTAAGGCTGGCAAATTGTATAATGTCGAGCCTTTGTTCATGGAGGTCCGAAATTGTGCTAATTTGCCTAATTTGAGCATTAAATGTCTATAGAATAAGGGCTTGAAAATTTGGTGTTTTAAAGGCAATCTAGGACTTGTTGGAATTCTAGCCAGACGCCATGTTCAAGGAATTTAATGGCTAAATTTGATTAGGACATGGCGGGCCTTCGGTCGGAACAAACCGTGACCGACGGGTTGTGGCCTTCGGTCGGTTTAACGGTTGTTGGCCTTAGGGTTGTAGCCGGGTCGATATAACTGCACATGTTTTATAATGATATTAAATGCCTAATCTGCGGCGGAATAGTGTGAATGGGCTGTGAGCCGGGTGAATTTATATTGGTTGTTATATTAGTTTAGTGATTGATGTGTTTTATTTACTTTCCGGAGGTGCACTTTTAGCCTAGTTTGGGATTAGTGATTTTATACTTGCTGAGTTTTCTCACGATTGTAGTAAAATCGAATTTTCAGACCCGTCCATAGGATGCCGAGGAAAGCCCTCTTTTGGAATCCCCAAATGAATCGAGCGGTCGTCTCAGTGTACACCCCGCAGGATGGAACGGGCGTATGTTAGATACTATTTGGTTTTATTTGTAAACGTGGGAGAGGACTACACCACACCCAAGAGTATGTCGCTTGGTGTCATAGGGGAGCAGACGGCGTGGACAGACCCCGATCGTAACCTTTGACGTTCCGGTGGATGTAAACGGCATTATGATTCCTCGGATGGCGAGTGGTGAAGTATCGGACCCTCCACCTTCACTCAAAGCGTGAGTTTTCGGGATGAGACCGTGGATGGACCGCAGCCATGGATGAGGAGGAGGAAAAGTAGCAAGTTATAGCCGTGAGATATAGATCCGGTGGACTTACTAAGAGTTTGATCTTGAGGCAATGGACGTGGATATCAACGCAGCCGGAGAAGTTACCGAGGTTGGATCGGACGAGGAGATAGGAACCGAGGAAGACGATGAGTTAGGTCTTTACCTAGATCTAGAGTTAGAACTCAACTCGGGAGGACGAGAGGATAATGGCAGAGGCCATCGACTGAGGAGTCTCGAGGTTTAGGAGGATTCTTCCGAGGAGACTTTAGAATCATCCGATCCGCATCGGGAGCCTTAGATTAGGTCTCAAGATAGGGAGTAGAGGCTAACCGCTTTTTTGACCGTAGCCCTCTTCCCGATAGATAGTTTGATATCCCTAGACCACCGATCCCTTTTTTGCTTCGTGGCCCTTTTGATGTACCTTTTTGTCTAAAAGGGATAGTGTATTTAAGTTTGTAGTAGAATGTATATTTTGATTTAATAGATCGTAATTCGTTATCTCACGTTATTCATGGTTACGTTTTGAATTGTCCGGGTGTATATATTATATATATATATCGTTGTTTCCTCGCGTAGTGCATTTTATTGATTTGGGTTTTCGGGTCGGTGATGCAATCCACGGGAGGCGTCGCACTCATTTTCGACCTATACGCCGGATGTTCATGCTTGAGGGGTACGAGGCGTGACATCCCCGTCCGAATTGGTATCGAGCAAGGACAGCTCGGTCCAATCTAGTTGAACCACGGAGTGATAAGGAGGAGTGACCATGGGTAGCCATAGGGTGACCTAGTGTGCTATGTGTACCTCCATTACTTGTGTTTGAATGTTGTGGTGATTAATTAACCAAAGTGTATGCAAAGGGCGGGACCCAAGGTAAGTGTGCAAAGTCCTTGGGTGAAATTGCTGTGCCGTTGTGTTAGCCGCATGCTGAGTGTTTGATTGCTTGATTGTGTTGTGATACTGCCTAGGACCTTAGACCGGTTAGATTGGTTTAAGTCTTTAATGCCTTAGGGAGTTATAGCGGTGTAGGTGATCAGTGAGATTGCAAGGATGACAAAATGAGGGGTATGGAAGCCCAAGAGCATTGAGTGCTATAGGCCATGAGACCGAAACCTAAGATTAGAGGTTGTAACTCGGGCTCTATAAGAAAAGGGGAATGTGTGGGCAGGCAAGCTCAGGAAGGGAGCGTCGTTATTGCCTAGGTTGTTGAGGTTGCAGCGATTGTTCCTTGTGAATGGGAATAATGCCAGTTAGGCCAAGTCCAAGTAGTGGTCAATAAACAAGTGCACCAATTGGTGGAATGATTACCGAGTTGAAATTTCTCAAATCAATGGTAAGGGTGACCCCGAGACTATACCAAGATTGATAGCGGAATTTGAGAAAGCCTTTGAAACATCGGGGTGCATCGAGATTGAGAAAGTAAATTTGGCGGTGTATCAGTTACAGAATCACGCTAGTTGTAGATGGCCTTCCACCAGGGATAAGATATCCCCGATGAGTACAGCCCAGATTTAGGCCATGATTGTTAAGAGTTCCTATGGGAAAATATTTCCGGGAGAGTGCCCAAGAAAAGGGAACTGATGGAGTTTATATGATTTTGCCAAGGGCAGATGACTGTGGAACAATATGAAACGGAGTCCGCTTGGCTGGTTGAGAATCCACATGATAAAGTTCGGAAATTCTGAGACGGACTTGAGTCGGATCTCGAAACCTAATGATCTCATTTGAACATCAAGAATGATGGGGAAGTGTATGAATGAGTTCAAGTGATAGAGCGAGATCCATTGGAAAGTGTAACTACTCCTAGATAGTGCTTTGCTTAAAATAAGGATAACCGCCGCTCGAAGAAGCGAGATGATGGGGAAACAAAGCGATTTGTCCCATCGACTAGGAAGGATATCGTAAAAGTCGAATCATCAATCGAGCCAACCGAGGCTTGCATCGAAGTGGGAGTCGGAACAACTAGTTAAACTAGATGGGATTGAGTCTCATTGTGCTTGAGTCACGTTTGGTGTGACGATTCCTTGAATGATATGGTGATGGTGTCATTGAGGTGTCTTAACCGTGAGACAAGAATTGATAGTAGAGAAAGGAGTGTCGACTTGGCAAGATTGGTCATGTACGATTTTGTCGTGGAAATTGATATGGAGTGATTTGTAAGGCGGAAAGTCTGTAATGAATTTCGGACAATAGGGTAATTCCATTTTAGTCCGAATGGACATTCTAGGTTTGGATTTTAGGAAAGTCAAGGAGGAATCTCGATTCCTTTGATGCCCTTGCTTGAGGTGATTAGATGTCAAATGAAGATTGTGAAGGACGCTTAGTGGCCGTGGTTGACCTTATCGTGACGGAACTAAAGCCGGACAACTTTCCGAGGTCTTTCCTTAGAAATTTCGGGTTGCCACTAGAACAAGAAGTGGAATCGTGAGTTGCTACTGCTGTCGCCTCAGCCGGAGCTCCCTTCCCGCCGCCGTCGCCTGGCCGTGGCCGAGAGTCTCGCGGATCGCCGCCACTACGGCTGTCCTGACGATTTTTCCCGCTGCCCAACCTCATTTTCTTGCTCAAGTCGAGGTAAGGAATTCCTAATCCCGACTTAGGATGATGGGTAATGCTAGACTTGTTTAGGGGTTCGATGTGTTCATGTGTGGGCTGAATATAGTGAATATAGTGGCTGTCATGGGCTGTTCGGGGCGTGGTTTTGGTGGCTGTTTAAGCGCGATTGGGTGGCTGAGTTATGGGCTGGTTAAGCCAGTGGAGGGTCAAGTATGGGCTGAATCGCGATGGTTTATGGCTGAATTTTGTGGTGGGATTAGAGGTCGTTAGTGCTGGAATTTATGCCGAGATCGTCAGTCTTTCGTGCGGGATTTAATGATCGTTTGACGGTAGTTCGTGTTGATGATTCGTGATGGGGATAATGCGCCTATTGTGAGTTGAGGCTTAGTGTGATTGTATGAAGGGCCATTGAGACTAGAATATTAATTTAGTGTGTGATTGTTCCGTGCGGTCCAAATGCTTGAATTGTGTTCATATGTGGTGAATTAATGATTGGCTGTGATCGCTCTATAGTGATCGAGGTGTTTGTTGAAATGCAACGTGAACTGGTAGAACCGTGGTCTTTTGGCTTGAGCATGGCAAATTGTGTTGTGGTTGCTTGGAATGGTTGTGTGATATTTGATTCCGTGAAAAACGTGAAATTGATTGAATTAAGTGGCGTGTGTGTTTGCTTGAAAAGCCCTGGATTGATCGGGGTGGGCTACGGACTTGGGACGTGTTGACGGCGGTCCGTGTGAAGGTAGGAATGGCCAATGGGCCAATTGGAATGCGGGCTTGAGGCGTATTGACGGTGGCCTGTTAAAGGTGTGTTGGACGGGATGTGTTTACATCGCTCATTGGAATTGTTTGAACATCGTGGCTTGGGACGTGTTGACGGGCGCCACCGGGTATTAATTGAATGATATGGCTTGGGACGTGTTGACCGCCAATCGGAATTGATTGAATGGTATGGCTTGGGACGTGTTGACGGCGCCAACGGGTATTGATCGAATTGTGTGGCTTGTGAGGGAGAGAATGGACCCGAGGCGCAGGGGGTGGGTCGTGGAGAAAGATGTTCGGTCACGATGCGATTTGAGTGTGATTGGAATTGGCTATTTGAGCGCAGACTGAATTGGCTGGTTGAGCGTGTGATTATATTGACTGATTGAATTGGTTGAATTGATTGAGTGCGAAAGTGGGATGGTCCTTAGACGATTGTGTTATATTACCGGGATATTATTTCATTATTCTGCTTAACTAACGCAAAGGTGAGTAGGTGATTGGATGGCGAGGTAAGTTCATTTATGTGAATTATATATATATTATCGATTTGATTGCATGTACTTGTGTCGGGTATGCATTGGCCTATGTGGGGCTTAGGGGTTGCTTATTGAGACTCGTTCTCACGGTTATTATATAACCATTTCAGATCCGCGACCATGAGTGATTGGAGACGCTGCAAGAGTATCTCGAAGATCGAGGACGGGTCAAGTACCCTGCATTTTTGAGTTTCCCCTTTTTGTAGAAGAGTTAAGCTTTGATACCATTGTCCCTTTTGAGAATTGTGGTTCTGCTGTTGTGGCTTAGCCTGGGGACTGTCTTGGTGGGCGTCGATGTAGTTGTCAAGTGTAGGGATTATAGTTATTGTTTCATGCTATCGCTATCCCCTTGTCATTATTAATTGTCCGGTTGTTTCTATTTGTTTGCGTGTGCTTAATCTCTGATATTTTGGGTTGGGTCGGGGACGTGCTTGGGACGTCGCTTTCAATGATCGACCATCGAGGGATGTCGCGAGCTCGGCGGGTCCGGGCGTGACATCCACGTTGATTTGGTATAAGAGCAAGGTTAGCTCGAATCAAGATGGTGAAACTTGGAGTGATAAGGAGCGATGACTTTGGGGTAGCGATTAGGAAGACTTGTGTGCCATGCGTACCCCCGAGATCGTGTGATTGTGATTGTCGAGTGATATTATGCACTAATACGGGAAATGCAGGTGCGACGGGACTTGAGGTTAGTGCACGATCCCTGTTCCTTGTGATTGAGTGGCATTGTGATTGATTTCCGCTTAGTGAATTGTGTTGTGATTCATTGCCTAGGGCTTAGGATGGTATAGTTGGCCTAGGTCTTTAATTCTCGGATGGGAATTATAGGTAAGTAGGTGGTGTGAACCCTGTGATTATGAGTAGCAGAGGGTCGAGGTCGAGGTCGAGGTCGAGGTTGAGGTTGTGTAGGTCCGCAAGTTGGAGTTTTGAGGGATCCCAGATGGGATGAGATTTTGAGGGCACTCGAGGAAGTTAGAATTTTAATAGAAAGGCAAACTGAGGAGCGAAATGCTATTGTTGCTACTCGATGCTGAGGCCACTATTATCGTCGTCAATGGGAATAACGGAAATCATGGACATAATGAAAATGTTGGGAATCAAGGTCAATGGCAAGTTAACGCAATCAGATAGATGCGTCGGCTGGTTGGAAAATATTGGAAATTGAAACCTCCCAAGTCGATATTAAAGATGACCCTAAGGCTACAAAGATTACTTTGAATAGAGGAGGGCTTTTGAGGTATTTGTTGACACCTAAATTTCGCACATCATTTAGTGCTTAATTGCATAAAAAATTAGGGATCGATCTCGGTCCCTAGGAAAAAAAATAATAATTAGTTAAAATTGCATATAGATATTAGGAGCATTTCGTAGCTAATTAGGCCCATATAATTTGCATTGGACCAACAAGCAGATGGACTTGATTGAAATGATTTCGAGCTTAATTGAACTAAGCCCATGCAATGAAAACCAGACCCAGTCCATCAATCATTAGAGGGATTCGTTGACGAAATCAAGAGAATATTTGATTGAAAGAAAAGGGAAGGAAAATATTCGTCGTCCCGCAAGGAATCAGAAAGAAATATACATTCCCCGGATGTTGACACGCAAAAAGGAAAAATCGTGAGGAAGGGGAAGTCTCGGTCAAAAAGGAAAGGAAAGATTGAAGATATGAAAGTGTGGGGGGGGCTTCATAGACAATGGAGGGAAAGAAAAGTCAAAGAAGAATTGGAGAGGAGATACATGGAGGGGAGAGGTCTCGGTAAAAGAAATAAAAGGAAGGGGGGGAGCAGAATTTTAGAGAACCCGAGGAGGGTGAGTGAAAGAGGAGCTTGCTCATAAGGGGCTATTGATCGGATACACCACCATTCGTAAAAAACACGAAAAGAGACGAAAGAAGAGAGATAGCGGAGACAAAGGGAGCGAAACACGAGGGAGAGTGAGAGGGAAAGACAGCGGTCCTCTCCCCGGCCGTGTTTCCTCGGCCGCAGCCATCGCGCCTACGCTTGCCATCACCACGCCCGCCACGGCCAGACCTGTGGGTCTGAGACAACACTACCGCGCCCACCGCCATTGTGTTCGCCACCGCCACGCCGCCTCCTCATTGTCACTAATCCAAAGCGAGCCACCACCACGACGATCACCACCGCTACGCATCGCCCCTCGATGATCATCGCTGCCGCTGTCCCTTGACACCCACCACACACACAAGACAAGAAAGCCTGAGAAAAGAGAGGCTCAACTCAATTAAGGTGTAGAGAAGAAAAACATCTCCACGCTCTGCACTCACGGAGAAGTCAAAAGAGAGCATAGAGAGAAGAAGCCAAACAATGAACACACAGCCATACAATTGAGAAAAAAGTCGTGAGGAGCTTCAGAGATTCACGGCCACAATTCGAGAAGAGAAGAGTTCGTAGAAAAAGGGTGGCTTTGAAAACCAAAAGCACACGAATTGGCCCCTGAAGGAGCAGAACCAGAGAATTGTTGCTGGTGCAAACGGAGAATTGCCGCACATCCACGGTTTTGACGCTGTTGCTGCCCTCTTCCGTCTCAATCAGGTCCCGTGGTCTCACGCCTTCATTGTTGCAACACCCCCGTAACACCGCAAAAGCAGGGAATTCAACCAGAAACATCCCAAACCTTTTTGCACCGAGAGCTTCTAGATTTTCTTCTGTTTCGCAGGATCTTTCAAGGTGTTATGGTGAGCAAACCAAGCTATTGACTAGTGGGAATTTCCGTGTCAATCCACGAATCAAGTCGTGGCCAAGAAACGCCTAAATTGTGAGCCATCGCTCAGACACCACCGCTCGTGCACCGCCCTCGCGGCGTCGCCACACGGCACCGAGTTTAGTCCTTCACGGCAGCAAAACAACAGCCGTCGCCGCCCCAACGCGCCCGACACTCCCGGACGCACCACCGGTCGCAATTCCGATCCGCGTGATTCAAATTTGGAAAAAAATTTGCAAATCAGGTAAATATCTTATCCCGATTCGATTCGGATATTTTATTGCTTATTTTGTGCTTCTTGTTACCTAACTTTGCATATTTGAGTGATTAGGGCATTATCTAACTAGGATTTTATTGCCTCGCTTAATTTTAAAAACTGCGATTCACTTGAATATTCTTTGGAAATTTTAGATGTCTATTATTTGGATAGAATTTGAAAATTTCAAAATCTTTTGAATATATCCAAGATATTTAAGATATCTAAATTTTTCCAAGATGTGATCGATTAGGAAAATTTCCTAATCCGCGAACCCGCACACGTGAAAATAAGTCTATCTATCAGGCTTTAGATAGAGTTATCTTCATAGCGGTATTTCAATTTTAGGATCGATCCGTCGGGGCTTCAGATCGAAACTTAATTCGAAAGATTTAGCGGTTATATATATTTTTTTACTTGATTTTAATTTCGAATTTAGATTAAAAAATACCAAAAAGATTACTCTAGAATAGGTTAATTTCTTTAGTTTAAAATTGCATGTTTAGATAATTGGCATTTTTAATTCCGAATTTCATTAAAAAAATACAAAAAAAATAATATACCCGTCATTAGAAATAGGTCACGTTGTCGCATGACATATAGTTTGCATGTTAGGTTGCATTAATCGCATGTCAATTTTTGCACGTCATTACATATAGGTTAGCTTTCATTTAAATAAAAAAAAAAAAAAAAAGAAAATTTCTGCACCTTTGAACTTTAAGTCAAGATTCATCAAAATTGTCAAATTGAGTATTTTTTCGGAAATTGGTACGAAAAAGGGCGTTAGGGAATCTAGCATAACCAAGTCCCGAATTCATAATTTCTGGTTCACAGAAATAAAATAGTACTCCCGTTATTTTATTTAGGTTTCTAATCAACCTACTTTAAATGATTAGTGGCGACTCCCATTGAAAATATTTGCATGCTCACAATTGGACCTAAGTTGCGAATTGGTAGAGTTTGGGAGAACTCGAGCTAGGTTAGTTAATTTAATTGATCTAGTAATCCATTAGCCTAAGATCGGAAAACCCGATTTTTTTTAGGTCACGACAGTATTCAAGTGCACCGATAAGGAGAAAATGACCCTGGCTATATATCAACTCTAAGGAAATGCAAGTAATTGGTAAGAGGACCCCCAAAGTAGGATATTTCAGAGGGCATATTTCTAAGCTGGGGTGTCGTTATCGAGGTCTTTAATAAGAAGTACTTTCAGAAAGTGCCCAAGGAAAGAAAATGACATGGTTCCTTCGGCTCCACTAAAATCGGATGTCAGTTGATCAGTACGAGGTCAAGTTGTGAGGTTGCCTAAGTACGCACTAAAGATGGTCAAGGACCATGTGGATGGGACAAGGAGTTTCAGGAAGGATTGGAACCGGAATTTCACAATCAGTTGGTACTTTTGGGTCTTAAGGAATTACAACGAGTTGTATGAGAGAGTTCGATGGTTGACACGGATATGAGTGAAAGGACGGCCGCTTTTTGGATCGCGGTTCGCACCGGCTAGGGACAATGGGAACTGGGGAAAGAAGCCTATGATAGAGAATCGGAGATTTGTCCCCCTAGTAAGAAAGAACTTTGGAAAGCCGAACTATTACTCGAACGTCGCATGTCGATCTTATGAAAAGAGGCATAGGAATGGCCATTGCCAAGGTAAAAGTAGAGAATGTTATGGATGTGGACAGTAAGGTTACTAGACGAGAAATTGTTGAACCGACAAGTTAGATCACCAATGCAATCGCAAAGAATCGCAAGTAGGACATTAAGTGAGAGCGCCTGCAGATTAATCAAAATCGGCTAAGAACGAAGGAAAAGAGTATGTTGTGGCTGAGAAGGAAGTGAAGGATGTGCCTTGAAAGTCTAGATGCGTTATGAGATGGTGTTTGATACAATAGGAGATGATTTTGAAATTATTACTTGATGATTATGTACGGCGATTATCACTTATGGTGGATAGGCTAATCGATTTATGGATTTCTGATTTACTAATGACATTCTTGGACGAATTTGGAAGGATGAGTTATGCTTAGAAATTTCGGATTTTATAAAGAACCGGGTGATTTGTTTTCTTTGTTGGATTGAGCTTGTCCTTGAGGCGCATAATGATAATTAAATTGTGGCTGATTAATTGGGTAAGGAATCAAGGCCAAAGGACATAGCCGAGGTGTGTAATCTTCCGATGTCTTTTCTTAGGAAATTGCCAGGATTGCCACCGATAGGAGAGTCGAGGTTGTGGTTGAGTCGGCCCCCGGGACAAAACCGACCTTGGGAGCGCTTTTACAAGAGGTCACCGTTGGAATTGAAGGAATCGAAAGTCCAAAATGGGAGTTATTGGACGAAGGTTTTATTTCGGTCTCGAGTGGGTCTCCATGGGGGGCGGGAGTCTTATTCGTGAGGAAGAAGGACGGATCGTTAAGGTTACGTGTTGGCTACAAGCAGTTGAATCAGGTGACTATTAAGGATAAACACCTGTTGCCAAAAGGTAAATGACCATTCGACCGTTACAAGGAGCATCAATATTTTGTAAGATCGAATTGAGGACCTGGTTATCACCAATTGAGGATCAAGAAGAAGGACATGCCAAGTCGGCATTTAGGACAAGGTGTGGACATTATGAGTTTACGGTGATACCGCTTTGACCGACGAACGCCCGCAGCCTTTTATGGATTTAATGAATCAGGTATTCAAGGAGTTTTTGGATCGGGTTCGTGATCGTGTTTATAGATGATATTTTGGTATATTCAAGAGTTCCACCGAGCACCCAGGTACATTTGGAAAAGATTCTTCAGACCTTAAGGGAACATGCACTCTACGCTAAGTTCGAGAAGTGCGAATTCTGGTTTCATCGAGTGGCCTTTTTAGGACATGTGGTATCCAGGAGAAGGAATTGCAGTGGACCGAGCGAAAATTGAAGTCATCGTGAATTGGCCTAGGCCGACAACAAGAACCGAGGTTCGAGCTTCTTGGGTTTAGAAGGGTATTACGACGCTCGCGGAAAAAAATTTTCGGTAATAGCGACGCCGCTGACACGGCATCAAGAAGGGAAAGAGGTTTGAATGGACGGATAAGTGCGAAAGGAGTTTCCGGGAATTAAAAACAGAGGTTGACGATCGCTACGGTGTTAATGATTCCGCTCAAGCCCGGAGGATATGAGATTTAAAGGACGACGTTGCTAAGAAGATTGGGATGTGTGTTAATGCAACACGGGAGAGTAGTAGCATACGATAGCGGCAATTGAGGCCACATGAGCAGAATTACCCGACGATGATTTGGAGTTAGCCGCAATCGTTTTCGCTCTTAAGATTTGGAGACACTACTGTGTGGGGAGAAATTTCGATTTATACGGACCATCATAGCCTCAAGTACTTATTTTTGCAAAAGGAACTGAATATGAGGCGAGACGTTGGATAGAATTGTGAAGGATTATGATTGCGACATATTGTATCTCCCGGAAAGGCCAATCGGTAGCGGATGCCTTGAGCAGAAATCGAGCATCGCGCAATTGTTAGTTAAAGAGTGGATTTTATTGGAAGGAGTGCGGGATTCGAATTTAAGTTCGAGATAGGGCATCTCTCGGTCGATGGCAACATTAAGGGTTAAGCCGGAAGTGCAAGCCAAGATCAAGGCGTTGCGGTCACGAGCCTTGAGATTCAGAAAATTGTGAGTATGGATGACACTAAGAGGAAGCCGGACTTTCAAGTGTCGGAGGATGGAATTCTTAAGTTTAGAGGACGTTTATGCGCACCCGATGATTTGGGACTTAAGGAAGAGATTTTGTCGGAGGCTCATAAGAGCGATTCTGATATCCATCCGGGCAGCACTAAGATGTACCAGAATCTTCATCACACTATTGGTGGAATTTGCCTACAATACTTGAGTTTTCAGTGAGTATCGAATGGTACCATTTGAAGCATTATATGACGGGGCTTGCAGAACACCGTTATGTTGGGATGAGGTAGGAGAAAAAGTATCTCGGGTCCGTAGTTGGTTCAGCGATCGATCGAGATCGTCAAGGTTATTCGGGATAGATTTAAAACTGCTCAAAGTCACCGAAAGAATTATGCGGATCGGAGGCGAGACCGTTGGAATTCCAAGTGGGGACCACGTCTTCCTCAAGGTGTCACCAATGAGAGGATTGTCGCGGTTTGGCAAGAAAGGAAAATTGAGCCCGAGGTACGTAGGTCCATTTGAAGTCTTAGAGAGAATTGGTACTCGCCTATCGCCCTCGCTCTACCGTCAAATTTATCTCACGTCCATAATGTGTTCCACGTGTCTATGCTAAGGAAGTATGAGCCGGACCCGACACACATGCTAAATTATGAAGAAGTAGATGTAGACGACAGAGTGTCGTACTTGGAAAAGCCAGTTAGAATCGAGGACAGAATGGAACGGGTGTTGCGAAACAAGACAATTCCGATGGTGAAGGTGATTTGGGAACATTATGGGACTGAAGGTGCGACATGGGAAAGTGAAGAATCGATGCGACACCAATACCCCTTTTGTTTGAATAATTGGGTAGGGTTGTAAATTTCGAGGACAAAATTTTTGTAAGGGGGAAGAATTGTGACATTCCGGATTTTGACCCAATTTGGGATTTATAAAACGCGTGATTTGTCAGTGTGCTTATAGTAAAATCTCGCCCGGGAACTGATCACTCTCGGTTATTATTTTAAATTAGAGATTTCGCTAAAAAAGTCGATCAAATTTTCGCCGTTATTTAGACCCCGAACTTGGCGGTCAATTTTCGGGAGTTTCGGGACGAAATAATTAAACTGTGTCAATATGATCATAGCCAGCGTTGAGATTGTCGGGAATAACGGAAAAAGGGAGTTTTTGATCAAGTGCAATTTGGACTACTAGACCTCCAGCGTTGTAGTTTGACTTAATTAATTTGGCCTTTGTCCCTTTTTATATACGAGGCTTATTTTGGACGAAGAGATCGCTTTTTGGTTTTGAATTTGGGCCATCGGATCGAGTTTAATATTAGTTTATATTTTCTTTTATATTTCTCTCTCTCTCTCTCTCTCTCTCTCTCCCTTCTTTCCCCGCACACACACTTTCCCCCCATCATCCGTCTCTCCTATCTCTCTCTCTCTCTCTCTCTCTCTCTCTCTCTCTCCTCCTCCCCCGTGCCCGTCTCCTCCGCGCACATTCCCTGGCCCATTCATGCGGACACGCCTCTTCTCTCTCCTCATTTTCTTTTTCTTTTCTTTCTTCTCTCTTTTCTTCGTTGGTCCTCTTCCAGCTATACATACCTTTCTCGCTCAGCCCGACCACACCCAGAACCCCGGCTGTTGGATTGGACCGTGCCTAGAGTCGCCCGCCCAGCGTGCTGCGCCCGCCGTTGGCGCGCCATCATCATCGTGACCCTGGCTCCCTTCCCGTCCCTGTTTTTCTTTGCCCCGAGCTCCTTCCCTATTCTACCTCGCGCGATCGCCCCCATGCATGGTTAGAAGCCCATCGCCCCCCACCGGCTCATGGCTGCATCCAGACTTTTCCCCTCAAGCCGCCGCTGTTCTTTGCTACTCCAAATACCTACACGCCCGCTTCCCCTGCTTTTGGCCAAGCCTTCGCCGCGGGCCACCGGCCAGATGCTCACCAGCCGCCACGCCAAGCCGCCGCCGCTGTCACCCCTGCACGAGCCGCCGCACCACGCCTCCCTCCCTTTGTCTTCCCCGCTCGCGGTGGCCTTGGTCAGCCAGAGCCGAGGCCGACTAGATCCGCTGCCGCCACTCACGCTGAATTGCCGCCCATCCGCCGAAGCACGCCCGCCGGCCGGCCGGGCTCGGCTGCTCACACCCCGCTAAGCCCGCTTCTCCCTCCTCCTTGGTTCAATCAGCTCTTTCCCCGCCTCGCTCTAGCCACCGACTTGTCACCGCCGTGGAGTCGCCACGCGCCCCGCGGGCCCTCTTTGTTCAGCGAGGCCCCCTTCCGCCCTCGGCGCCGCCGAGCGAGCTCGCCGGCCTCGACGGAACTCCTTCTTCGCCCGTCGTCGCCGCCAGTGGTCGAGAGTCTGCCCGATCGCCGCCACGCGGGCTGTCCCGACGATTTCCCCCCGCCCAACCTCGTTTTCTTGCTCAAGTCGAGGTAAGTGAATTCCTAATCCCGACTTAGGATGATGGGTAATGCTAGACTTATTTAGGGGTTCGTGTGTTCGTGTGTGGGCTGAATGTAGTGAATATAGTGGTTGTCATGGGCTGTTCGGGCGTGGTTTTGGTGGCCGTTCAGCGAGATTGGGTGGCTGAGTTATGGGCTGGTTCGGGGCAGTGGAGGGTCAAGTATATACGAATCGCGATGGTTTATGGCTGAATTGTGTGGTGGGATTAGAGGTCGCTAGTGCTGGAATTTATGCCGAGATCGTCGGTCTTTCGTATGGATTTAATGATCGTTTGACGGTAGTTCGTGTTAATGATTCGTGATGGGGATAATGCGCCTATTGTGAGTTGAGGCTTAGTGTGATTGTACGAAGGGCCATTGAGACTAAAATATTAATTTAGTGTGTAATTGTTCCGCTTGGTCCAAATGCTTGAATTGTGTTCATATGTGGTGAATTAATGATTGGTTGTGATCGCTCTATAGTGATCGAGGTGTTCGATTTGAAATGCAACGGAATTGGTAGAACCGTGGTCTTTTGGCTTGAGCATGGCAAATTGTGTTGTGGTTGCTTGGAATGGTTGTGTGATATTTGATTCCGTGAAAAACATGAAATTGATTGAATTAAGTGGCGTGTGTGTTTGTTTGAAAAACCTGGATTGATCGGAGGGCTACGGACTTGGGACGATTGACGGAGGTCCGTGTGAAAGTAGGAATGGCCGATGGGCCAATTGGAATGTGGGCTTGAGACGGTTGACGGTGGCTCGTTAAAGGTGTGACTGCACCGGGACGGTTTACGTCGGTCATTGGAATTGTTTGAACATCGTGGCTTGGGACGTGTTGACGCAACCACGGGTATTAATTGAATGATATGGCTTGGGACGTGTTGACGGCGCGCCACCGGAATTGATTGAATGGTATGGCTTGGGACGTTGACGGGCGGTCATTGGTATTGATCGAATTGTGTGGCTTGTGAGCTAGTGAGAATGGATCTGAGGCGAGCGGGCGCTGGTCGAGAAAGATGTTCTGGTCACGCATGCGATTTTGAGTGTGATTGGAATTGGCTGGTTGAGCGTGTGGACCGAATTGGCTGGTTGAAGCGTGGACTGAATTGGCTGGTTGAGCGTGTGATTGTATTGACCGATTGAATTGGTTGAATTGATTGAGTGTGTGTGGATGGTCCTTGGACGATTGTGTTATATTACGGGATATTATTTTATTATTCTGTTTAACTAACATGCAGTGTGGGTAGGTGATTGGATGGCTAGATAAGTTCATTGATGTGAATTATATATATATTATCGATTTGATTGCATGTACGATTTGTGCGGGTACGCATTGGCCTATGTGGGGTTTAGGGGGTTGCTTATTGAGACTCGTTCTCACGGTTATTATATAACCATTTCAGATTCGCGACCATGAGTGATTGGAGACGCAGCAAGGGTATCTCGAAGATCGAGGACGGGTCAAGTACCCGGCATTTTGAGTTTCCCTTTTTGTAGAGGAGTTAAGTTTGATACTATTGTCTCTTTTTGAGAATTGTGGTTCTGCTATTGTGGCTTAGCATGGGGACGGGTCTTGGTGGACGCCGATGTATTTGTCAAGTGTAGGGATTATAGTTATTGTTTCATGCTATCGCTATCCCCCTTGTCATTATTAATTGTCCGAGTTGTTTCCATTTGTTTCCGCGTGTGCTTAATCTCTGATATTTTGGGTTAGGGTCAGCGACGCGTTTGGGACGCCGCTTTCAATGATCGACCATCGAGGGATGTCGCGAGCTCGGGCGGAGTCCGAGGCGTGACACCTAGATCTAGAGTTAGAACTCAACTCCGAGGGACCCTAGAGGATAATGGCAGAGGCCATGGACTCGAGGAGTCCGAGGTTCGGGAGGATTCTTTTGAGGAGTCTTGAGTCATCCGATCCGGGGATTGGGAGCCTTAAATTAGGTCTCGGTGTTAGGAGTAGAGGCTAACCCTTTTTAATCAGTAGCCCTCTTCTCGATAGATAGTTTGATATCCCTAGGCCACCCGATCCTTTTTGCTTCGTGGCCCTTTTGATGTACCTTTTGTCTAAAAGGGATAGTGTATTTAAGTTTGTAATAGAATGTATATTTTGGTTTAATAGATCGTAATTCGTTATCTCACGCTATTCATGGTTACGTTTTGAATTGTCCGGGTGTATATATATATTATATATATATACGTCGTTTCCGCACGTGGCGCATTTTATTGATTTGGGTTTTCGGTCGGTGATTTAAATCCGGGAGCATCGCACTCATTTCGACCTATACGTGGATGTTCATACTTGAGGGGTATGGGGCGTGACAAAATCTTCCATTCTATTTGATGGAAATTTTGGCTTAAAGTCATACACTTTTAATATAGTGCAAACTTGCATATAGATGTAAATGCCTTGGTTGATTAGTCAATGATTTATCTGGCATTTGAGCTCCCTTTCAGTTTTGGGAGTTGTTTTGTATATGGCTGTAGTTTTTTGGGCTCCTTTTGTATATGGGTTGCACCCCCTTGGTGCCCTACAGGTAAACTATATAATCTATAAAAAGAAACTAATACTTTTCTGAAGATTTTAAGTTATTCCAATTACCCTTTATTCCAACACTTGTTATCTAATCATATAGTTTCAAGTACCAACATCAACATTTCACATATGATTTTGTGCTAATCAACATAACCATCATCCACATACCATGCACTTATCAAGGGAAAAAACACTCTATTAACTCACAGTTGTAATTCCTTTTGCAAGTAAGATCACTGTGACAAAAGGGTGCCGCTACTACTGAAAGTCAAGATCTAAAAAGTTCAAGAGAAACTTTGGATCCAAAGAGCTACCAACACACTACCAAAAACGGAGCAATACTAGGGACTAAGAGTAGTATACAAAACTGATTTGAAGAGGCAAAATGCGAGTATAATACTTAAGTAGGTCGCAAACACCTAACACGAATCTATTTGGCATGCAACTTAGTAAACCAATTTCAATACTAGGACTCAACATCCTCAGCATTATTCTGCCAAAAAAGAGGTGTTATATAAAAAATCGTGATATGAAGATATGATAAAAAAATAATAATATAAAATAATCAATTCTCACATCTAAGCATGAAACAAATGATTGTGAACAGAGGCTCCCATAACCATGGTTAAGCATCACAGATTAGATCCATGTAGGATCCATTCACTGTCATCCGAGCACCCACCAGTTAGTTTTCTGCTCATTTTCTTCGGATAACTGAGTTTTCATTCTCATCCTTAGCTTGTTGACAGTAAACTAAACACAGGAAAGAAGAGTTTCACTTACTACAGCGAGTGCAATGAGTGGAATTTGGTAGTATAAATTTCCCATAAACAATGATTAATGACCTACAATTTCCATTATACGCTTATAGGAGAGATTGCCAACTTGTTGAATCAGACTCAAATCAGATTTTACTTCACCCTTTCCAGCCACTTAATGTTGGTAATTCATATCATTGCATATGATATGTTTGTATGAGGAATCAACGTCAGGATGTTCTGAAAAATATGGTGTGTCTCAAGATGTGCGAAGCATAAGTTACTGTAACAAATTCCCATCTCTATCTAATCACCTCCAAGACAAATGTTCTCACGAGATGATTGAGGGACAAACTTGATTATCTATCAAGGAAAATGGTCAAATGCAAAGATAATGAACAAACTAGCACCTATAAAAAACAAAAAAAAAAAAATGAAACTTAAAAAACCAGCCTACCACTTCACCCAGAGAATTAACAAGAAACTGATGGATACCACTTGCACCACCGGTCACTAAAAAGGTTTGACAGCAAATCAAGATCTATACGGTCACTAATAAGGTTTGACAGCAAATCAAACTTCTCATGAAATATGTTGATGGCAGCAAATCAAACCTCATGCTTATGGCATGACTGATAATGATGTCCGGATGACATGAAGTAAAATATCAATGTTCAAAGCCTGTTGAGCAACTTGATGAAGTTCATTTTTTCTTCAGACAGAAAGAGATTGATAATCTAAGGAGGCATTCGGCCGATAAAGATTCTCAAAAGTCTGTTCTGATTTCAATTTGAGAATTAAAACAGAACAGAAAATGCTTTGGTAACACTCCAAAAGCAGTTGATGCATAAAAGGAATACTATTCTCAAAATCGAAATCACAAACTGAAGATGACTTTTTAGCATTCTCATTCCACATGCAAACATGGAGATTTGGAATAACTAAGACTGTTTTTTGAATGTGATGTAACCTGATCATATTCTCACAATTTTCATCCCTAATGACAAATATTATTTTCACTAAAGAAATATTTTGTCAAAAACATTGAAAACAGTTTCTATGAAAATGGAAACTAAAGGCGTTTTCTAAAACTAAGTAGGCCTTAGACAGTTGAGAACAAAAATGACGAGTGAATCATGTGACAATATTTAAAATTTTGCAACAAATTTGCCTCACAACTTTCAACATCTGAACTTCATAGTTTCTAGAGGTTTTTACTGAAAGATAGTATGATACTTACAGGTTGGGTAGAAATCTAAAGCATGAATAAAATAATTCAGGCTTCAAAGTATGAGGCATCATGTTGTTCAGCTTATAATGACTCTCAAAAGTCAACTTAAGCATTTAAAATTTTCAGCAGGAAAGTTCTTCCATCATGTAAAGTTTAAAGTTATTTCTAAGAAAATTGCCTTCAAATTGCTCTATGTTAACTATCCATTTCTTTTTAAGGATGATGATAATATCCCGAGTAAATATGAGTTTTACTTTCCTTATGACCAAACAATTTTTTTTTTTTTTTTTTTTGGTAAAGGTAAGAATGACCAAACAAAGTTAGGTACCACTGAAACAAATATTAGTGCACATAAACAACCCAATATAATCGTAATATCAAGTTCAATCACCACTACATAAACTAGAACAAAAGTTTCACCTGAAACTTCAACAACATTAATCCTAGTGCAACTAAGTCATCTCTAGATTTCCACTTGTATCACCTTCATTCACTCTTGGTTTTTCCATAAAACACCAACTCCTTAATTCGACATCATGTTCTCAATTACACTTTCAAGGACTTCACCTCTATATTTGTCCTCCATCAAACGCAAATCGAGCTAGATTGGCAATTACAGTGGTTCCTCTCGCAAAAGGAGCGTAGCACATTTAGGAAAAGAGAAAGAAGTAAAATTAGATAAAGTAAATGACTCAAATGGCGCACCAAGCCATCGTTGAAGAAAAGAACACATTGAACAAAAAAGAGAACTTTCTCTAGTCAAAGCAATTACCAGGAGAGACTGTTCACAGCCTCTGCCAATTGAAGCGATGAAGCACCACCTTCGAGTCCTCCATATCCATCGCCAGCAAATCCTTCTCCGGGTTTCACTCCACGATCTTCACCTGCCAATTGGAAATCAAGTAACTTCAGAAAACCGAGTCAGAAAAATCGAGTTGACCACCCATTAGGTCGCAAAAGAATGCCAAATGGGAGCCAAACCTAAGAAGCCAGCGAGTCCGAGAGTATGCGGAGAATATCTCAGAAGAGAAACAAGTGGGAGAGAAAATAAGAGAGACAGACAGACCTACATACATACTTGATTACAGGAGTGGAGGCTGACACTTTCAGCTCCGCAAAGCTTCTGTCAAATATAATCCGAGCAATGTGGGATGATAACATGCTAACAACCTTTACCATTTCAAGGATGCATTGTCAGGGTTTGGAGAAGTTCCTGGAACATCGAGCTCCTGATCCTTTGATGATTTCAATTCCTTTTAGAAATGCCTTGCGAAAGTTCTCTTGGATATTACAGCATTTACATCAAGCAGTGGAATGATAACCGAATCCTGCTAGTGAGTCAGATGAAATCAATCCAGCAACTAAGATCACCGAACTACAAATAATACTCTGAAGTTTACGAATCTCTATTTGTCAAACTCGATATGCTTTTTGAACGCTTTGGATCCAACAAATGGGGCATCTAACATCATCAACCACAGAAGCCATTGATCAAAATTAGAATAGTGAATTCAACTCAAGTTGCTTGCTTTTGTGGGACATGGTATGATTCTTTTCCTCATCATTATGTGCTATTCATGCATTTGAATGAATGCAACATAGTTTTCAAATGGCATATAGGATACCGAAAGTTTCGTCAGGAAACTTATGGAATTGCTTCCTCTGTTTTTATTTTCAGCAAGTAAATGCACTAACAAGAGCTTATGCACAATATAAAGGGATTATTTCACAGTACAGTTGATTATGTCAAAAGACGTTCTAGTTAATGTCTTGCTTGGCTCAAAAGTTCAGGCATATGACAGATGGTTTTACCAACTCTACAAACATCAAGATGCATTCTTTGGAAGAATGATGTCTGTTTCATTTCTGTCCTTATGCAGTTTGTAGGCGGATTTGATTTAGAGACAATGCAAGCGTAAAATGCGTGGAACATAATGGTTGGACAAATTTTATCCCAAGTCAGTAGTGTATGCATAGTAAGGGATGCCCTGTCAACATGCTCCTTTTGCACCGTAAATTCACTCGTAAGGGTATTTTTAGAAACATGCAAATCCACGAATCGCATGATGAGTGCAAAAGCAAACTAAAACCTCACATTAGAAGGACTGCCATATAGGGTCCTTCATTTAGCATTTCTTGGCCTATACGATAACCTTTGGCATGCTATCAGATACCTGTATACATCAGTTTTTATTCAATACCTCCAACATTCCAGAATCAATCAAACGTCGAGAATCTTTATTTTTCTGCATAGGATGAAGGATCCTACCCGAAGACTAATGACAAATGATGCGCTTAGAAAGCCTTTTCTTCTATTTCCGTTGCTGGCATGATAAGCAGAATCATATTGCCAAAGCACATATTGACTTCCATGAACATCTCCCCCGAATACCTTGAATCCAAGTAAGGATACAATCATGACACTGTCAACCAGGAAATACAAATGAAAATTGGGCGGTAGATCTCAAAAGAGCAAAGGTAACTTACCTGCTTTATGTACCCTTAGTTAGAAAATGTGGACCATTTCCAGTATATTACTCATCGGGTGGCCAAAATGGATATCAAAATAATTCTTTGATTCGCTTGTAATTTCGATAAATCCACACTCTAGATAATTCTGGAATTGTTTTGAGTGACTCGCATCCACCGATCCTCAGTTCTTCCAACAACTCCAACCTATCAAGGCCTTGAATTTCGGCTAAGTTTTTGCATTCATCAGCGTTTAATATCTTCAGCCTCCCGGATTTTGAAAGGTCTAGCTTTTCAATTGAAGTGCACCAAGGGATATCTGAGGCTTTTCAAAAACTCCAATCTATCGAGGCCTTGAATTTCGGCTAAGTTTTTGCAGCCATCGAGCAACTAATATCTTCAGCCTCCCCAATTTTGGAAGGTCTATCCTTTCAATTGAATCGCACTCAGAGACATCAAGACTTTCCAAAAACTCCAAGCTATTGAGGCCTTGAATTTGGCTAATTTTTTGCAGCCATAAGCAATTTAATATCTTCAGCCTCCCGGATTTTGGAAGGTCTAGTTTTTAATTGGGCGCTCATAGAGACATACAGGCTTTCCAAAAACTCCAACCTATCGAGACCTTGAATTTCGACTAGTTTTTCGCAGCCACGAGCATCTAATATCTTCAACCTCCCGGATTTTGGAAGGTCTAGCCTTTCAATTGAAACGCCTTAGAGACATCCAGGCTTTCCAAAAACTCCAACCTATCGAGGCCTTGAATTTTGGTTAATTTTTTGCACATTCGAAGATCTAATGTCTTCAGGCTCTTGGATTTTGGAAGGAGCAGCCTCTCAATTGAGCAACTAGAGATATCCTTTCCAAAAACTCAAGCTTTCCAAATATATCAATTTGTCAAGTTCAAGACCTCGAACTTCAACTAGATTCTCGCATTTAGCGACCTCTAATGTCCTTAGATGGATAAACTGTGAAACGTCCATTGTTTTAATAGATCGACAATACCGAACCTTCAAGATTTCCAACTCGAAGGGAGTGTTTAGGGATTGTGGCAATTTTGATTCTCAATGCGTCTATTGGTTGGGAGCATTTTGAATTCTTCAATAGTGTTGATGGAAGCACTTGATGGACTTTAGCCTTTGCGGAACAAAACTTCTAGTCTTTTGAGATGGGTTAGGTGGGAAAGTGAGGGCAATTTGCGGCTTCCACGTGTGACGCCCAAATCCGAAAATTTGGAAGGAAGGTCGTTCGGCAACAATTGGGCTTTTGGATTTTAAAGAAAGAACATCAAGGCGTTGTAGGGAAGAAAGATTGCACATGCTCTATGGCATTTCCCTTTTTAGATGGTAGCACCTTGAAGCATCTAACTCTCGGAGCTTTCTCAACCTCCCAATACCCTTGGGTAATTCTTCTATACCGGTGTTAGAAATCTCCAAAATCTCTAGATTCTCAGAGACTCTATTTGTCTGGAAGATTTCTAAGGGACCCGGACCCCCTCAAATCCAAGCGAAGGAGGGCCTTCATGTCTCCAATTGAAGGATCGATCCGCTTTAGTCTCTCTCACAACCCAAGGCGATGATAACCTCCAAATGCTTAAAAGCGGAGAGGAAGATCATATTTTGCAAGAATACACAATACAAGAGGTCGAGATATTTGAGCCTCTCTCGCCATCTGGTAATATAAAAATAATAATGTTTGTCAAGGGATTAGTCTAGAGTGATTATGATTCAAAAGAAAGCATAAAAAAGAAAAAAAAAAGACTTATTCTTACCATGAAAGAACTCCATCCTTCCCATTCGCTCGTTTTATCCGGCAAGGATCGCAATTCCAGTCAGCTAATTTCGTTCCATGAAAATTTTTTACTTCAAAATTCATGCGACAATATTGACATTGGAGCCACCTTAACTCCTCAATTGAGCCCTTAAAATCACAACTGATATGTTTCCCCTTTGATACGAATGAATCTTAAATTAAATCAAATTCTCGAATTGTTTTGCTATATAATTGTTGCCATCTCGCTCGATTGTTTTGTTGGAGCCTTTTGAGTTGCCTTTACTCGGATCAATCGCCTCAATCTTGTTCGTTGCCTATAAGCAAGAATCAATGTTCAATAATACTGTATCCAACTAAAGTAATCGAATATCATTTGTTCACATTGCTATTGGCGTGCATTAATTTGTTCTAGAGACCAGCAGCGTGAACATATGATTTTTTCTTTTAAGCCAATAAAGAGTATTTATAAAGGCTAACAAAGTGAAGGATGTCAATTTCGATTTTGAAATTTGGCCATACGCATTCGGATAGTAAAAAGAATTATGATGTAATGGCTCATATAGAGTAAAAATTTTACAACTTGTAATCTTTTCTTTCCAAAGATTGTAGCTTCATTACCATACTTATTAAGACATGTGTGCGATGCACAGAATTTATCAAATTGCAACGTGCAAAAGAAAAGTTGAATTGATCAATTTTTGTAGAAATAAAATTTTTTTTTCTCCGTAAATTTCATATTAATTTCGTACTTGATTGTGCCACTCATGCGATTAATAAAAAAAAATAACATATACTCTGATTTTCAATTGGAGTAATAACTAATTACGAGAAACTGAATATTGTGATAGTAGTTATATTAATATATTATGTACTTATTATTTTATTAATAGTGACTTGAAGTATTGTTAATTAATTTTTTTCGAATTATAAATAACTAAGACAATAATATTAGTTATATTAATATTCTCTACAACTTATTATTTTATCATAAATTTTAGTTTAACAATAGATTATTTTTTGATATATTCATAATCATAAATAACTTATTAGTTATATTAATATTCTCTACAGCTTATCATTTTATCATTAATTTAAGTTTAACTATAGATCACAATCCGATATAATCATAATCATAAATAACTGAGTAACTCAAGTATAATAAATATAATAAACAGACCCTAATAACTTTGATGCATATTAAACAATTAATTGTTGAAAGTGCAAAGCATTTTTTGCAATGTGAAAATTGAAGCTACTCTTGGCTACAAGCCTACATGGAATAGCTTTTCCTCGGACCCCCTAGGAATAACTATTCCTGATTGGGAAAGAATAGTAATTTCTAACCTATTTTTGAACAAAATGAAGGAATAATTGCTTTATTGGAATAGATTGAAATAGAATAGTTCTTCCTGAGAACCAAATGTGTAGTAAGCTTTCACAAGAAAAAAAAAAATCGCTTATGTATAAAGAAGTCAAGAAGCAAAACAGAAAGTTTATGGATTTCCACATCAATTTCTCTGAACCAAAAATTTGTTATTATAATTCACAATGTTGTACAAGATTTCATGGATACTCATAGGTGATTCACATAATAATTTGGGAAGGAATCGGATCTCAACACCTAAAAGGAATTCAAGAGAAGAGTAACTACATACAAAAAAAAGGAAGAAATCTTCAATAGAAGTAATCTACTCACGTTAGTCATTTTCCCATAAACTTCCCTGTCAAAATATCAATATACCCTCTCTATCTTCAAGATTTCTTTGTGTGATGTGTAACTTTTTTCACCTTAAAAAATCGATAGCTAGAGTTTGGTCAAATCCCGAAAATAGGCCCAACCTTTTTGTACTTGGGATAAAAGTAGCAAAACTTTTCAAACGTCTATAAAGCCTAACCTTCGCAATTTATGACAAAAATAACATAACATTTCAAACGTAATGCAAATAGCCCAACTATTTAACCGTATACAAAAGTCGACTCCTGTTACAAATTTCATCCATTATCATCGCTAAATCGCCATGGGTACCCATCGCTAAATCGCCATGTTATTTTCATCCCATATGCAAAAGGTTGGGCTTCTTTTTATGATAGTATCATGGATGAGGAGCGAAATGGAGTCATGCAAAAATACTGAAATAATTATATTAAATGTACCTTTTTAGTTTAAAAATTATGGTTAATTTCGCAAATGCAAATACACTCACAAACTTAATTATACAAAAATTAAAAAAAAATATACAAAATAGAATTTTACAGTATTTATCTCTTGACTTTTTATTCAAAAAAAAAAATAAACATTTCTCTTTCTAATGGTGATTGCATAAAATACGCTTGATGTTATATACACACATATATGTTATATATAAGGAATTTCTGTTCCTATCTTGTTCGGTAAGTCTTAAATGAATCCTTTTCCTATGAATATTGGTAAATGGAATTCCAAACATAATATTACATAAAATAAGTATCCCTTTCATTCTCCGTTATGGAATAATGACTAAAATTTCACGAGAAATGCAGGCATCTTAGTCCTATAATATTAATTTTAACATCTAGATATTAATGATTTATATATCCTAAGTAATTTACGGTTTATAGTAGCATAGTCAAGTTATTTATCGCATGTGTCGAAGACGTAAATTCTAGGTCTTACCAACATTGAATACACTTATCAATTATCTAAAACATTTCAAAGTATCTCATTCTTGGAGATAATTTCGTAATATACACTTTAAGAAAAATCTCAGATAATACTACTATACTTACTAAGAGAGAGCAGCCTCCCTACTTTATAATCACGTCAATAACACATTCGAGGGCAATAATAGTAGAAGGTTCTCTGTTCACTAGAGCAAGCACTAAGTAGTGGACCAACATTACTCTTAACAGTAGAACATGGACTAAGTGGGCAAAAGAACGAAACGGTTACCTTATTTTCCTTTAGCACTTTCTGGACTTCCTCAAAGTCCCATAACCTGCTACGGTTCTGAGGCTCCCGCCGGTTTTCTTTGCGAACTATTTCCCTACCAAGATCTCTCAATTGATCATGCATTCGGAGATCATGATAATCTCCAATTTTTATTAATGACATGAATCTCAATACTTCAATTCCCTCTTCAGGGAAAAAGCAACAGGCTTCCCACATATAAGATACGATTCTCTTGTCAGTGCCAATGAAAAAGCAAGCGATATCCAAAAATATTTGTTGTTGATGATAGTCTAATGCTTCATAACTTATCATTAACTTTTCTTGCACTATCTGAGGAAGCACTACTTTCAACTTGTCTATTGTACCTCTCCAGAATGCTAGCTTTGCTCCGCACAATAATGAACCTAAAACCTCAAGCAATAAAGGAAGCCCTCAATGATGGATACAACTTCATGAGTGAGGTCCTTAAATTCCTTTGGAGGTGAGTCCATTCGAAATGCATGTTTGCTAAACAGAATCAAAGATTGCTCATCATCCATTTCCTTATGGCCATAGCTGTAGTCCACTTGAGCTGCTCTAAGAATCTTCTCGTTTCTGGTGGTAATAATGATCATACTTTCTGAAGAAAACCAATCATGATTACCAACCAAACGGTTCACCTGAGTGACATCATCCACATCATCAAGAAGAACGAGGACCTTTTTATTTTTAAACTTGGAGGAGATGAAATTAATCCCTTCATCCTCATTATGAACTTTATTTTCTTGCTTCAATATATCATAGATTAACTGATTCTGTAAGCAATGTACGCCATTACGCTTCCACGATTCCCTTATATCAGCAATGAAGCTACGATGCTCAAATTGATTGGAGAGCTTGTTGTAGATGGTTTTAGCAAGAGTAGTTTTACCAATGCCTCCCATTCCATGGATGCCAACAAATAGGGGGGCATGAGATTTCTTATCTAGAAGTTTCGTAACCTTCTCCACATGACTATCAATTCCGACCAAATTCTTAGAAATAACCAACTCAAATTTTTTTTTCAATTCTCTCAACAATTTTTGGACAACCCGTTTCACCAACTCTGCTTCATCCCTATCAAATGTGACAAGAGTTCAAATAGCAACAATAATTTTATGTTGTTTATCTATTGACAACAAAGTAATAAATAAATCCGGGGATAAATTGAAAAACTATAAGAATCGTTTTTATCACACCTCCATATATTATCTTATATACCAAGACTAAAGTTGGGAAATGGTGGTGGTTGCTTCACATGGCGTTGCCCATTCCACTATTACTCCAACACAATTTATTAAGCCAAAAAAACTTGAGGGTATCGCTTATGAATCTTGAATATTGTATATATTATGGATTTGAATCAAATTTTAAACTTGTTGTTTGTTAAAGATATTAGGGATGACCTTGACGTGACTTTGAAAATTTTTTAGAGCATTTGAATAAGCAAAAATCCAATAAGCCAACCTAGTATGAGAGTCAGCCATCATTCAACAAACAGGTCATAACTTTTGATGCAAGAGGATTTCAGGTCCTGTAATACCAATCCAAAAAGTTGTTCAGAGTGTGATATTGTGAACTACCTGAATGCAATTGGGGGGATTTCTCCTAGTTTGCACAATTCGACACGCTTGCAAGTTTCTATTCGTGTTGTGAATTTAGTATCATTCTCGACCGGTGATCTTATCAGTTTTCATTGCCTCTGAGGATGATAACAGGTTGTGCTTTATTTCCTTTTGAGTATCTATGTTTTGTGATTTTAATTGATCTAATATTGATTTTATACAGAAGTAGAAGAAT
This sequence comes from Syzygium grande, assembly GCA_024733475.1. Taxonomy (NCBI): domain Eukaryota; kingdom Viridiplantae; phylum Streptophyta; class Magnoliopsida; order Myrtales; family Myrtaceae; genus Syzygium; species Syzygium grande. Next base: position 360,180 of record JAMXDD010000012.1, read on the forward strand.
TAAGTTTTTCCCAACAAAAGAACATTGCTTCAATATATGCAGGTGTGTGACATAGATATTACTTGTTGAAGATAAGGAAAACGCATTGAAAATTATTTAAACAAACATATAATAAAAAATGATCCTTTTTTCCAATTTATATTTCCCATCATCATGAAACATTTCTTTTGTAAAAATAATTGTAATAGCAACTAATCAACGTCATTAATGATTTAATAAATGTAACTTGGGAAGATAAATAATTATGGCTTTGACAATCACCATGCACGGTATATGATGTTATGAGCTTTAAATAAAAATCACCAATTAGTTGTACTATTAATCTCAAATAAATATGTAATTTAAAAGTTTGTGATGAAGATTAACGTAGCGTACACTATAAGCATGAAAAAAAAAGGCACAACGTTACAAAATCTTTGAATATAAGAGTAAAAATTCATTCAAAATATCTTATTTTTCAAGCGAATGGGATCATAACAAGAATAACTTAAAGCAAAAAACTGAAAAAAAAAAAAAAAAGAATAACTTATAGAACTCATGCATCACAGGATCTTACTCCCAAGAAGATCTTACAATTTTTTTTATATAAAAAAAAACAACGAAAATGAAGCAGGTGAGCATCATAACAACCAGTAAACACCCACACATATTAAAAGAAAGTAGAGAATGTCTTGGTGAGAAATTTTACCCATCAGCTTCGTATCCTGTCAAGTTGCTAACTTCATCGAGTGCTTTCTTCCATTTCTCCAAAATCGTTGGGTTGAAAGAAGGCCTCTCAAGTAAACGCCTCTCACGCTCATGAAATGCCTCTCCAAAACTCCAGATTCGATGTCTCACATCAGCTGGTTTCACTTTGTAGAATATAGGCAACACCATCTGCCTGTTATTATTCTTGTGCTCCATTATTTGAACCAGTTCATCCAGGCACCAACTGCTTGTACCATAATTCTGGGAGAGAATGGGGATCAGGATTTCACTGTTCGTGATGGCTGCCAAAAGCTCTGGTCTGATGTCCTCGCCTTGGCGGAGCTCGTCATCGTCTCTGAAAGCTTCGATTCCGACATCAACGAGCCCCTTGTAGAGGTGACTGGTGAAGCCTTGTCGAGTATCTAGGCCTCTAAAGCTCAAGAACACCTCGTAGCATTTTCCAGTCGACGCGGTCGATGAACTAGATGCACTGTTGTTAGTTTCTGTTAGAGACAAACTGGATCCATCAGAATTAATTTCTATCGGTGTAATCATCGAACCAGATGCGCCGATATCAGCATCTTCTGCATTACCACGCATGCTAGCTTTCTTCTTATCGAGAAAATAGAATGCAAGCCCGAGGAGAAGGATCAGTGCCACGAGCTCGGTGAAAGAATGCCCGAAAATGAGACGATGCATTTCGTCTTTGCTCCGACTCTGCCCTTGATTTTTGCGTTCAAGTCTGACGGAGAAAAGAACCAGAATGGCCGTCAGGAAACAGGGAATGGCTTCTGGTGGCCCATTCTCTTGTGGTTTGATTTATACAACGGAACCAGTTGGCAACCAGAATCGCACCAATAAGTCAAGCTTGTCAAGCTACCACGTGCTTAGAGTCGTTGCCTTCACGCGGCTGAAATCTCATTGCGCAAGAGAATCCAAAGATAAGAGGTAAGGTCTGTCAAAATTTCAGTACACATAAAAGTGGAGAGAGACTTGGGACGAGACTGTGACATGGGTTGCGGGAGAAGATGAAAAGTCGGGGGAGGGAGAAAAAGAGAGATAGATATTCGTCCGGTCCAATAATTTCCACACAAGTTCTCAAAACAGATAAAAACATACAAAGCGTCAGGACAATGAAGAGGGCACGCCTAGTCCACTGCTTGCACCGTTGAACTTTTCTTTTCTTTTGTTAATTTATTTTCCATCAGAAAACGGTAATTTTTTTAATATATTTGTGCGATTGATCCCACTTATAAATTTACCCCACTCACTTTGAGCCCGTTAAATATTGTACTGTAGGACCGATAAACTTCATTTCAATACTAAAATATTGTATTATTAACGATCACTTATGCTAAAAATTTATATTATTAACACGTGTTGAGAATCATAAAAATTATCAACATGCTATAAATATTTATTTATTTATTTTGTACCTGAGCACAATGAAAAGAATCTCTTTTTGCTTGTTTTCTACCTTAATTTCTCCTTCAAATCTCATAACTAAATCAAAATGCTTTTTTGCTTTTACTTTGTTATATATATTTATTTATTCATTTGACTCGTCTAATCCAACCAGTTAGCACGCACCAATAATTGAAACTTGTTAAGCTATATATAAATTAGTAATTCATTGACAGGGACCACATACCATGCATTTATAGTCGTTGCCTTCATGTGGTGGAAGTTTCAATGCACAAGAGATGTAACAGCCTAAATTTCGATGTAATTTACGGGATCAATAAACTGATATTAATTCGCATTTCATTTTTAGTCTCGCCCCGGAGCTAATCACTCTCGGGTACTAACCAATGGGGCATGGCTAAGCCCCAAGCGAAATGCGTGGACCGGATACTGTCGTGGTAAGCGGACACCGATTCTGAGGCGAGGGAATATTCTAGCCAACGTGGGCCGTCGTAGGAAAAGGGTAATGGATTGAGTTTGGCCAAAGTAAGCGATGTATAATAGGGACACGGGTGATTACGTAAAGGCCAAAAGTACACGTGGCCGTGGGTCCTAAACACGAACCTAACGATTGTGACCCCCTGAAACTATTAATAATTTCTCATTCTCTCAATAATTGAGACCATTATGACCACGGATAGCCCTAGGTCGATATGTGTAACTTCTAAATGACCGTCCGTTAGTGAGACCACAGGCGAAAGTTTAGCGAGGTTTTATTCACAAAATTGGCCCCGATTTGATGCCGATTTTGAAGGCTTAAGAGACTATTTTTGGAACTCGGCGTTTATTCGCTGCCCACACACATTTGGAGTTAGTACAGTGAAAATTGAAATTTCGGTTGGGGTTGAAAAATTACGATTTTACCCCTATGGGTCTTGGTATTTAATTCGAGACCGTTTGAGGTTATTTTTCGAGGCCGATGCTATTTTTGAGTGGCCACGCATACCGGGAGTCGTTCTGGGACAAAAAGTGGAATTTCGACAAAAATTAGAAAAATAATATTATTTTATTCCCGGAACTTATAAATCGATTTTCGAGGGCTTAAAAAGTGAATTTCGCGATTCCGACACCATTTTAGGTTGGCCATGATATATGGAATGCGTATGCAAAAATTGGAATTTCGCCCGGGACCGAAAAATGATGGTTTTGCCCTAGGCTAATTTTTTGTTCCAAAAGTTTGGAAAAATTTGGGATAATTATCAGCTGTAATTTTTGAGGACTTTTGACCCTTTTTTCCCCTTTCTTTTTAGATAAGGATGAATATAAACCATTTATTTAGGGGTATTTTGGTCAATATTGCCAAATTTTGACACTTTGCACTCTTAATTATATTATTTGACTAAGTTGGACTGCCCTCTCTCTCTCCTCACTCATTCTCACGTGCGGACCAGCCCCTCGAGAAAATTTTCTCTCATTTTCCCACCTTTCTCTCCACTTTCTCTCCATTTCTCACTCATTGTCTCTCTCGCGGAGCTTAAAACAGACACGTCGCCAACCGCCGTGCCTGTAATGGAAAAACCCCCTTAGTCCCCGCCTCAACTCAGCCTTGGTTCGGTCCACTTTTCTCTCCCTTTCCCTCTCTTTTTCTCTCTTTTCTCTCTTTTCTTATTTTCCATTCTGTGAGCGATCTGGGGAGCTTGGCGGAGCTCCGATCGCCGTTCCGTCGACACCAGTGTCCAACACCTCCATCCGTCGCCGTTCCACCCGGGCGTACAATGTCCGTATAGTTCTGCTCACCGTCCATACGGACACTGTTCACGCTTGTCCGTACGGACCGGTAAAGTGATCGTCCGCGCCTCGCCCGACCACATTCCCGGCTATGCATGCGGTTCTATCACGAAAAGTACTATTCGTCCGTCACCGGTTGGGTGCTGTTCACCGTCCGCATACGTCGCCGCCTCGAGAATTCCGCCGCCCGATTGAACTGTTCACCAGTGATCGATCGCCATTCCCCGTCGTCGTGACTTCGGATTAGGTGAGTAAAATTCCTAAACTTGGATTAGGATTGATAGTGCATTTTTTGGACTGGTTTAGGTATTATCAGTACATGTTGGACTGGCTTAGATAGTGTCAGTGTATATTTGAGACTGGATTGAGGATTGACTGGTAGAAATTATTATCGGAAATTTGTGGTAAACAATTGAGGATTTATTGGGAGAGAAATTGGATTAATTGATCAATTTAGGAGCCCATTAGAAAATTACGGGAGTATGTCCGGGTTGATTGGTTGTCACGTACATTGTGCTTGGTTGTGATTGAATTTCATTGGTGCTCATGGTGCATTGCATTGCATAACATGGACACGCATTATGTATGCCTAGAGTGTGGCATGTAATGAAATTGTGCGAGAATGCGTGTATACGCCATGAGTGTGTGATCACCTAAATTACCTAAAAGCGTTATCTGTTGGGTCGAGATAATAATGGTGTGTGATCACCTAAGGACCTACGGTCGTGACCTTGGTCAATCCCGTCCTCATGCACTTTGAAGGCGGGGCGATGCGGTATGTCCGGAAGGCGACCATCCTCATGCACTTTGGAGGCAGGCTCTAGACAAGGTGGCGGTGTTGCGCCTCATGCACTTTGAAGCGGGGCTAGAGACCTTTGGGCCGGATCGGTTCTTTGCGCCTCATGCATTTTAGGCGGGCTAGATGCACGGGCCATGAAAAAATTGTTATTTCAGTCGTAATAATAATGAATTGGGCAAGTGTGCGTGTGGGCCAAAAAGAAATGTGCATGACATGTCAATAACATTTGCATGCATAAACATACAATGATTAGCATGCGAGTGGGTGAGACTCTATACATGAGCATATGTTTTGGCGTATTTGTGATTTGTATGTGTGCCCACGTATGTGCCATGATTTATATATATTGAACCGTCTAAGTTGCAAGGTCCAATAATGATTTGGTTGTTATTGATTGGTGATTTAAATATTTATTTTCGGTCGAGGAGATTGCATGTTAGCCTAGCCTAGGTTTAGGGGTTGAACTCATTGAGATTCGTCTCACGGTTGTGTAAATCGAAACTTTTGGACCCCGGCCGTGAGGATGGAGTGGCCTTGCCTCTTTTTGGGATCCCTCACGGAGATCCGGACGATACTACTACCTACCCTTCAGAAATGGGGAGGCTTTTGTGAGACATCACTCGAGGTAGTTGTGGATATAGGGCGGATTATTATCAAAAACAAGAATATGTGGCATGGTGTCATCGAGATGCCAATGGGATTGAGGGAGAGCCCCTTAGGACTTTTGATGTCGCCATCGATGATCTTTGGGTTGATGCAACCAATTATAGGCTGCTGGTGAGGTGATAGATCCCGAGGTCGCACTCGAGGGGATGATGTAGGAGTAGGAGATGCATGAGGAGCCCAATGTACTAACAGAGGACCCCAAGCCTATGGATGAGGAGGAGGATGGCGAACCCGTGGCATGGGCGGGGACATAGAGGAGGATGGTGAGATGGCGGAGCTAGGATCGGATAAGGAGGGGTTCGGGCTTTACCTTGACCCGAGTTGGAGATGGACTCGAGGGGACGGCGAGCTCAAGCTATGGATTCGGGAGGAGTCGGGGTCTAGTGAGGATGCCTCCGAGGAGTTATCGGAGGACCCCACCGAGTCGTCCAATCTTATTTGGGGAGCCTTAGGGCTGCCCTAGTGTCCTCGACTAGCAATGAGGGCCGCTACTTTTTTGGACCGTAGCCCTCTTCCTTAGTTTAGCTCGACCTCCCTAGCCACGTATCCCTTTTTGACCAGGTGGCTGCCAATAGTTTGTATCTTTTGTTATACTTATAAAAAAAAATTGTACAAAAGGGTTTTTAATAGTAATATAAATGTGTAATTATTCTCTATAATGGTGGTATGATTGTTGGCTATCCTTGGCTCTATTTGTAGTTGTCTGGGTTTGTTATTTTATACTTTCGCTTGTGCTTGATCTCGGTATGGGTGTGGGTCGGCGACGTTTCACGGGGCGTTGCACCATAAACGACCGTGACGGGATATTGCGCTCCGGTGGGGTGCTGGGGCATGACGGGGAGAATCCAAGGCGATCTTGCCGGGAAGAAGAAAACATGTGAGCAAGTTTCGATGTAGAAGCATTGAAAAAGAAATAAAATAAAAAATTGCGATTATGGTATCCATGGACAAGTGGTCATAATTGATAAATGCATACAAAGCGTCTTGACAGTTGATGCACCATTGAACTTTCCTTTTCTTTTCTTAATTTGTCTTCCATCGAAACGGTATTTTGTTAAATATATTCAAGTACTCGATTCCACTTAGGAATTTACCCTTCTCACTTTGAGCCCGTTAAACATTATCGTATCAAACCAATAAGGTTTAATACCACAAAAATTCCAAATTGATTTACCCGTGATAAATTTACCCCAAGTTAATTTGTTTTTTTTTTTTTTTTTTGATAACCTAGGGAACCCCCGCATGGCCCCTGGTAGGGAGCAAACCCTAGGGGTTGTCCCCGAAAAACCCTAAATTAGTACATCTGTAACAAATTTACCATAAAATAATTTTTAACCATAAAAACCCCAAACTAGTATATTTATGACAAATTTACCCTCTGTTAAATTGAATTAATATCGTAAAAAATCACAAACTAATATACCAAAGGACAGAGAGGTGTAAAACCCCAAACTAGTATACCCGTAAACTAACACATGTCATTCAACTCAAAATTTTGATAGTAAAATTTAATCGAAACAAACATAGGGTAAATTGTCACGTATACCAGGTTTGGAGTTTTTAGTGGTCAAAAAAAAAATTAGTTTTGAATAAATTTATCACATTTCTATCAATTTGAGGTTTTTCGTGGTATTAACTCAATTGATAAACTTCATTTTACTATTGAAATGTTCATTATTAATGATTGCTTATCCTAAAATTTACTATATTATATGTATATATGTAAAGCCTTGTGCAAAAACTCTAAATTGATCTGTTGAATTTATTCCTGAAATCACAATACTTGAAGTCTCTTGAGAAGTGTCAAATTTCTTGAATGGAGATAAGTGAAAGATGAAATTTGTTTCCAATAGTTTTAGCTTTGATTATACTCAATAAAGCTTTTGTTTACTAATCCAAAGTCCAAAAGTCATGCTGCATATTTTTTAAGTATTCTTTCATTTTAATTGAAATTGAGCTTCCTACGTCAGCTCAAAACATCTGGGAAGAAGAGAAAGTAGATAGGGACCAATACCTAAATCTTATTTTTAAGTGAAAAATAATACTTTTGGCATGTGTAACATCCTGAATTTCGACCCATTTTTAGGATCAATAAAGTGTAAATTATTTCTCATTTAATTTTAGTAAGTCTCACCCGGATTTGATCAATCACGGGATATAACCTTATGGGAAAGGCTAAATAGGAATAGGTACGTGGATCGGGGACCCGATCGCGAGTTGGGCACGGACTTCGAAGAACGCCGAGGGAATATTTTGGACCAACATGGGCGATCTTAGGAAGGTGACGGATTCGATTGCCAATGATGTACGATCGGATCACGGGTGATTTCGCATGATCGAGAGTACATATGGCGAGCGATTCGAACTAACCTAAATGACCGAGACCTCCGGTACTAGTGATAATTCCTCGCGCTCTCTCAAAAATCGAGGTCATTACGATTCGGACAACCTTAGGTCGTCTGGCGTAATATCTAAACGACCACCGTTAGCGAGAGGCTTTAAAATTTTAAAATGAGCAAATTTGATTAAGTAGATTGGACCCGAACCGATATCGAAATTTTGTGGATGTTTCCGATTATTTTGCAAGACCAACGTCGTTTTGGTGTGGCCATGCATATTTGGGGCTAATCGGCAAGAAATTGAAATTTCAACGAAAATTTGGGAAAATTACAGTTTTGCCCCATGGGCATTGAGGTTTGGATTCGGAGGCCGTTTGAGGTTATTTTTATTTTGCCAAGGTCATTTTGGGGTGGCCATGTACATTTAGAGTGGTTTTGGCAAAAATTGGAATTTCGACAAAAATTGGAAAAATAATAATATTTTAATCCGAAACTTGCGATCGATTTTCGAGGGCTTAAAGGATGAATTTTACGGATCCGACACCATATTATGTCTACCGTGAATATATAGGACCGGTATGGACAAAAATTGGAATTTCGGTTCGGGATCGGAAAATTACGAAAATGCCCCTAGGCCATTTTTAATTAATTCCGAAAATTGCATTAAATTTTGAGATTAACTAAGGTTGGTTAGAGCTAAACCAGGTCTGGTCAGCCCTTGGTTAGGGACAAATGACCATTTAGCCCTTGCATTATTGGATATGGACAAATCTTAGCCCTTGGATCAAGGGCAAAATTGTCCAATAGCCCTAGATTTTGACACTTGGAATCCACTAATTCCATGTTAGACCAGCTTTGACCAGACTATATTTCTCTCTCTCTCTCTCTCTCTCTCTCTCTCTCTCTCTCTCTCTCTCTCTCTCTCTCTCTCTCGTACAAACCCATTCGGCCATTTCCCAATTTTTCCTCTTCTTCCTCAGCGTTTTCTTTTACCGTGGGCACATTTACGCCCGTCCTAATCCGCTGGGAGCATTACCGGTGGGCACTGCCCTGCCGAGCCAACACCACCAGCAGCTAATTTCGCCCAAGACCAGCCACCATAGCCCTGGTTCCAGCCCTGAACAGAAGTGAACAGCAGCAAATCGCCTTCGCCGGTGTCGCCGCGGACCACTGGCTTGCACCCGGAACGCCGCCGTCGATCCTTACCGCGTGTCGATGATCGACCGCCCGTTCCCGTCGCCTCGAGTCGCTAATAGGCGAGTATAAACCTCTAAACCCTTAATTAGTCTAATTGTGTTTCTTAGGGAGTAATTAGGGGTTAATTAAGCTCATTTAGGATCTAATGATGTTTAATTGAGTGTAGGATGATTAGGATAGGTCATTAGGGCTTAATGAGATTGTTTAATGGTGGATTAAGGCCCAAAATAGCCCTTGTTCTGGTACTGTTCACAAAGTACCGAAAATGTGCATATTTGTCTAAGTTTTGCACTAATTGAATTCAATGATTCAAGGCTTGGAATTAGACAATTCAAGTGTTAATTAGGCTCATTTGAGGCTTAATTATGTATATTTGATGGTTGGATGATTAGGGTAAGTGATTAGGCCCTAATGGGTTTGGTTTAAAGGTGGTTTAGTGCCTAAATGTTAATTTTTCCTGGTACTGTTCATGGGGCACCGAATTTGTGTAATTTTGTCTAAGTGTTTCACTAATTAAGTTCAAGTGCTAATGACTTGGAAGTGGATATTTTGAGGACTAATTAGGCTTATTTGAAGCTTAATTAAGTGTATTTGATTGTTGGGTGATTGGGGTTTGAGATTAGAGCCTAATGAGGGTGTTTAATTGTGGTTAGTGGACAAAATGTGTCCTCCCTGGTACTGTTCATTCAGTACAGAATTTGTGCAAAATTGTACAAGTTGAGTATTTAGTTGATTCATTGATTAATGGCAAGAATTTAGGCATTTTAGGGGTTAATTAGGCTTAGTTAAGGCCTAATTAGGTGTACATGGTTGTTGGGTGATTAGTGGTTGTGATTAAAGCTTTATAAGATGGTTTAAACATGGTTTTGAGCCTAATTGATACTCAAATCTGGTACTGTTCATTCAGTACCGAAAATGCCTTGTTTTGCCCAAGATTGAGTATTTAATGGATGATGGATTGATGGCGGGAATTTAGGCACTTGAAGGGGGTCGATAGGGACTTGAATAAATTCTATTGAATGACCCCGAAATGGTGAGAACGACTATTGAGATTGAATTGCCCAAGGCGGGCCTTTTAGCGCATTGAGTTACTTTGGAATGAATGCGCAGAATGAGTGTTGAAATTTATTGAACTAGAGGGGTGACGAATTGATGGTGCCAAGGGTGCGTTAAATTGATGGGCTTGGTAAATAACTGTATTCTCGCATGTTGGCTTGGGTATTGGCGTGAATTTCTGAGTATAGGATTTGTATGCCATGTTGTGATTGATTGAGAATTGAGTGCAACAATGTGCATACCTGATTTATTTAATCGTGGCCTTCGGGTTGGACCCACGGGTCGACGATCAATTGTGGCCTTCGGTCGGGCCCACGGGTCGTTATATCAAATTGTGGCCTTCGGGTCAGGCCTACGGGTCGTTATAATCATTTGTGACCTTCGGGTCGGGCCTACGGGTCGATTTATTAATTGTGGCCTTCGGGTCGGGCCTACGGGTCGACGATCAATTGTGGCCCGGGTCGGGCCTACGGGTTGTTATATCAAATTGTGGCCTTCGGGTCGGCTTCCACGGGTCGTTATAATCATTTGTGACCTTCGTGTCGAGCCTACGGGTCGATTTATTAATTGTGGCCTTCGGTCGGGCCTATGGGTCGATTACCACTGTGGCCTTCTAGGCGGGCTTACGGGTCGTTATATTCAATTGTGGGCCTTGGTCGGTATAGTTGCACTTGACTTATATTGATATCAAATGCCTAACTTTCTTGTTTGAGATAATGTATTGGGCTGCGAGCAGGAGTGAATTTATGTTGATATCTTTGGTTCATTGTTGTGTGTTTTATTTACCCTTACGGAGGTGCACATTAGCCTAGTTTAGGATTAGTGATTTGTACTTGCTGAGTTTTCTTACGGTTGTGGTAAAATCGATATTTCAGATCCCCGTCCATGAGTAGGCTGAGCCTGAGACAGAGTTTGAGGCTATGAGTTCAGAGGAGGAGTCAAAGCAGTTCGAGAGTTCTTCCGAGATGTCTGGATTTGACCCCATTTGGATACTTAGGATAGACCTCGATTTTAGAGCGGGCCGATAGCTTTTGATTTGTAGCCCTCTAGTGTTTAGCCAATCTTCCTAAGCCACCCGATCTCTTTTTGTACTCGTGGCCTGTTACTGTATCTTTTGTTTATAACGGATATTGTATTATAAGTTTTATTATGAATGTACATATTGTTGTTAATCGTTCTCATATTGTTGTTCGTTGCTATTCATGGTTGTTTTTAAATTATCCGGGTGTATATATATTTATTATATATACGTCGTTTCCGCTTGTGGCGTGTTTTCTCTGATTTGGGTTTTCCGGTCGGTGACGTAACCTGGAAGCGTCGCACCTTATTTCGACCTATACGCGGATGTGCATGCTTCGTGGGGTACTAGGCATGACAGCATGCACCATTAGAACCTTTTTCCTTCCTCCTACAACATTAAGGAACTAGAAAAGACGAGCGTACGTATCTTTGTCGCATTGGATAAGAGTTTTATCTCTTCTCACTCATTAAGATCATAACATTAGGTAAGGGTATAGCGAATATTTCGAGAGAGCACAAGAAATTCTCAAGTTTAAGTATTGTATCTGTATAAATAGATAATGTTTATAACTTAAATAAAGCTTTTTCAACCATTGAAATTTAAGAATTTTAATTCCACAAAGTTCACAAAGCTATTTCCTTACCTACATGGTACCAACAATCGCCTCATCTTTCGGATTACTATAATTTTAAAAAATAAAGCACTTAATTCAAATATGTTGAGTTTTTATATATATTTTGAAATCAATAATTTTGAATTTATTTTTTAATATTATAAAATGATCATTTCCATGCCTGTTTTAAGATGAATTTATTACTGTGTTTGGACAAAATGATAATCTAGAAGAGTACTAGCTCCTGTGTACAAGCTTGTAAGGTGCCTACATGCACAAACCTTCTAAGAAAGTAAACTTTTGATCATCATGTTCTTGTGAATGTTCGGCGTTAGTCTTTATAAATTATTTTAGTGACAAGACTAGTCAAAAATATATTCGTTAGATTGATTAAATGTTTTTGACCCTTTAACAAATTAAATTCACTTCCTTAGATAATCCAAATCAAGCACATATTTGTGTGCCCTTTTTGCCAGTGAATTGAACAAGCGAACTAATCTAGGTGGACTAATTCCTAATATTTTGATCAAACACAATTTGTTTTGGATATAATTTTTCACGTCACCTTGCTTATGTGAATTTTTTTACTGACATAGAAATGCCACGTCAAACAGCTAATAATGTTTTTGAATGTAGGGTTAACATGGGGAGATTTAAGACTGGCTGGTGATTTTTTAGATAACAAATGTTAAGGGCTAATTTGGGACTAGACATAAAAATTGGGATTTTTTTAGACAAAACAATTGGGGGCAGATTTAGGACTAGATTCAAAGTTGAGGATTTTTTTAAGATAAAAAGTTTGGGGTAAAATTAAAACTTGACTTAAAATTTGAGGGATTTTAGGAAGTTAGGCCTTTTAAAAAGAGAGAAGAGAAAGGTCAGGAGCTTCACCTGTTTTTATCATCCACGGGTAGATTTGTAACTAGATAGCATATAATTTTCTTTCTACTCCCTTACCCCGTGGTTGGGTCCCACCAGTCCTTGCTTAACTTAAGGTCATTGTTCTTTTCGACCAAGTTTTTATCCATTTCTTATTTCGAATGAGTTGGTTGAGTTCACCACCCGTCTCCCTACTTAATTATCGAGTTACCAATTAATTTTTTTTTTAGATGTCAACTTATTGATTTCATTTAGTCAAATTTATTTATTTATTTCACAATTTCTTAATTAACCCTAAGCCAAATTAATAAATCAAAATTTACAATTTTTTCGGTAATTGTTTTTCTTGGTTTAGTTTAGCAATTGCTCTAACATTTTGCCCTCCTTCTTGACTTGGTCAAAAGTGGGCTTTTAAAAATAAAAGAAAAAGAAAAAGAAGAGATATAAAGGGAAAAGGGAGAGCATGCACCAGGAGAGAAAGGAAAAGAAAGGGAAAAGAAGAGGAAGTCTCCAACGGTGGTCACCTTTGCAAGCCCTTTTCTTTAAAGATAAAGTGATTTTTCTCACTCTGGTTTTAACTTGAACAAAAGTTGTACAACTTCAAAACGGTGCTGAACTTGATTTCGTTTTCGGGTTTGAAATTGAAACGATGGAGGAATTTAACCACGAGGAGTAAAATTTTTGGAAATTAAAAGTGCTAAGGAAAAGTAAACTTGGAAAAAACATAAATGCTTCGAGAGTAGATTAAACAAACTTATTTTAAAATTGCATCTTTTTGCTCTCTGTCGCTTACTCACGCGTGCCCCGACAATTCTCTCTCTCTCTTCACTTTTTCTTTTCACCTCCTCCACTAGAATTGCCTCCTCTGTTCTTCTTTTTCTTTCTTCTCTTCTGCCGACCACTTCTCGCCTTTTCTTTATTAAAGTTTTCTCTCTTCTGCCGACCACTTCTCGCCTTTTCTTTATTAAAGTTTTCTCTCTTCTGCCGACACAACCTCTCTCTCTCTCTCTCTCTCTCTCTCTCTCTCTCTCTCTCTCTCTCTCTGTATTTCTCTTTCTTGGCTGCAAAGAAAAGCTCCATCCTTTTCTTTTTCTAGATCGCTTTGGCATTGATTATATGCCGAGAATCCTCTGCTCTTTTTATGTCCTGATTTTCTTGTCTTCTTTGGCCGTGAATTCTGGTCCCTAATTGCCGAAATTGCTCTCATGTGAAGGTGGAAACTGCTCTCTCTTGAGCTCGTCCTAAAAGTTCTTGTCAGTAATTCGGATCACATGTGGGATTGGACATAAAGATTCAGAATTATTTTTAGACAAAAAAATTGGGGATTAATGTAGCAATGGGTTTAAAATTGAGGGTTTTTTTAAGATAAAAGAAAAGTTCGGGATTAAATTAAGATTGAACCTAACATTTGAGGATTTTTTAGGGAATTAAGACAATATAAAAGAGGGAAGAGGAAGTCAAGGAGCTTCACCTGTTTAAATCATCCAGGGGCAGATTTGTATTAGATAGCATATAATTTAACTTGAGTTCTCCACCAAGTTTTTGTCCATTACTTATTTTGAATGAGTGACTGGCCCCCTACTCTTCTCTATACTTAATTGTGAAGTGACCTATTATTTTTTTTTTATGGATGTCTAACTTATTGATTCCATCTAGTCATATTTATTGATTTCACAATTTCCTTATCAACCCAAAATCATATTAATAAATCAAAATTTTTAATTTTTTTCCTGCAAATGTTTTTTTGCTTGGTGTAGCTTAGCAATTGCAATCTTCCTTAAGCACCTATAACTAGTAATGTGTGTTAGTTCAAATATTTATATTATTGAATGAAGTTGAAATGTGCAGTCTTAATTCATTTAGATTGAATAGAACTTTATATAATACTTATATATAAATGCATGTGGGTTCCTCTTAAATAACAATGGGTAGCTATGTTAATAAAAATGTTGAATAGGTTTTACTTACCACCCAAGCATATTATTTTCATCCAACAATTCATTTAATATTGATCTATTCCTATTAAATAACGATTGGTGGCTATCTTTTATAAATATGTTGAATAGGTTTTACTTACCACTCAAAATATATTTAAGCATATTATTAATAATGTTATTCAACTTGGTTGGTACAAGATGTGAAGCAATTTGTATGTTCAATAGTGAGTCCATCCATTTAGATACATGCAATGCATTTTTTATTTATTTAGTTACTCAATAAAACAATGCTCTCCAAACATTGAATCAACTCGGTCCAAATCTTTGTATTAAGAATTGAGTGAAATTTTAAAAAATAAATGCATTAATTACTTCATGTAACAATAGAAAGAAGCTTTATTCTGATATCAACGTGTGACAATGCAAGCTAAAAGAATTATCAATGCTATTTATATACCAACAATCCAAACTAAAATGTCAATACTTGAAATTGTGAAGTGTAAAAAAAAAGAAGTGCTCGTGCATTTCACGAGCACTCTTTTTTATAGTATTAATTTACAATACTTTATAAGTGCTAAATTATCACATTAAATTCAAGAGCTAAACTGCATTATTCTCCAAAGCTAATCAATTCTAGCTCGTAAGTTAGAGTTCTTTGCCTAAAATGCATCTAACCTAAAAAGGCATCAAACATGAATGCAATATATCAGCCTACACATATTTACCATCTCTAATAGGAAAGAATTAGGCATATTTACCATGTTAACTGTTGCGATATGCCTATCAATAAATACAATTGTCGATCATAAGTTTGCCTTAATAAAGTTGACCTCGATAACGATAAACACAATTTTATTGAACTTGATACAATATTGTTTGGTAAACAAAAGTAGCGCCATGACTTTTCGTTTTTTAAGTTTATCATATTGATAATTCATTATATGCATGCTATTTAGTTATGTAAATTTTTCTTTAAGTTTGTATTTGCGTTGTACATTATTTCACACTTGTTTTTACGACATCATATTGCACAAAAGTTTGACAAACATCTTGGCCCTCAAGTAAATTTTCTTATGAAGTCTAGACTAAGGTTTTTGCAATGTCCTTGGCCTGGATTAAACTTGCTGGAAAGGGAAAATCTTCATAGGCTCTCTCAATCTTCCTAGAGCAGAGCAAAAACCCAATAGTCTAGAGTAGAGCAGAAAGTATGTAAGGCAGGCCAACCTCGGGCCAGAAAACAAAAAGCTGCAGATAATTATTCAGTATCGAAGTTGGAAGTGTCATCTCTTAAGTGACCAGCAGTGAAATCCAGCCTGGGAAATGTCATAAACATCTAGAACTTTTACAAGCATAACTTAACCTAGTATAGTTGTTTACTTAACCAGCCCATTACTTTCCAGGCAATCTTGATTTACTACCCGTCTGCCATCAAATCCATTTATTAAGAAAAACTGCTGTATGAGAAGCAAGAACAAGGAAAGGACACATCGATTGAATCGATGACCGTCTTTGCTAAGTATTTGATTTGAGCAGACAGGACACTCACAATATTTCCGATTGGAAAGACACCAATTATACTAAAGCATAAAACCCCATCTTTATCTCCACCGTAAAGGATATGGAAACATTGCTTTGAAGAATTTGAGAGCTCTACAAATGAAAATTGAACATCATTAGTTAAACCAACATCTCGGGTACTAGTCCGGGCATTGAACTCTTGGACCTAGAGGGAAGAATTGAGTAGTCACGATCTTCAAATGTCAAAGAATTACGGAAGCGTTCTATAAAACAAATGAATAATTACTTTCCAGTTGGAAAATAAAAAGATGAAAAAAAATGAGATTAAAGCTAAGGAGCCAAACAAATCAACAAGTTACAGATGACCCCAAACATACACTTTCAAAAAATCTTCCATAAACCATACTAAAGTTGTTGGACTGTGAAATAAGATTCTAAGCTTGAAAAAAGAAGTACTTAAGAAAACCAGAATAACATAACTACTTAATTGCAAAGGAAGCATTATGAAAGGTGCTAGCCATAAAATATCCGCTATTGGTAATAACGATCACGAAGTTGTATCAACTTTTTAAGTTGAAAGATGCATACTCTATTCACTTGGGCATCCTCCTCCCGGTTGAGACACACCACAGCTACCATATGGGACTTCAAGCTTCTAAACAGTTTTCTATTCTGCTTAATATGTATACCATGTTAGAAATGATTATACCACGGTGTGCATAACTGCTGCAAGCACTAGCATATCAAAAGCAACCGCGCGCATATCCACAGTTCCACAAAGACAGCTACTTTGGTAAAATAATATTAGTTATGTTCAACCGATCTCTCTTCTCAGCAAAATTAATCCATGAAGTGGGCGATTAGTAATAAACTGGTAGAAATCTCAAAGAAGCAGAATTGCAGCAGCCTCAGCCAAGTTCTCAGCCATTCCACTCATGACCAAGCAGCTATAGCTTAACAAAAACATAACCAGTTATATACAAACTTTTCCACCAACAGGCATAATTGAGGCAGATACAAATCCTATTGCCTTCCTAATATTGACCGAACTGGACATATTTTACTAATAATTGATAGAAGCTATTAATTTTGATGAAAATGAGTATGTCATGTCACGCCCCGCACTCCTCGACGCGCCACATCCCTCGCAAAGGTCGATTCGTGTGCGACGTCCCAGGACGCGTCGCCGACCCAATACCCAACACAGAGATTTAAAACACATGCGGAAGTAATTAAAACCACCCGTACATTAAAATACACCTAACCAAGGATAGCCATACAACAACCAGCACGGATAATTATACACTTGCTTTGACATCGGGAAACATATACAATATTCATATACAGCCCACACTCAAAAATCAAAAGCGGGTACGTGGCTCGGCGATCAAGCACTATATCTAGCTGGGCTCCTCCCAAAACGTTTCAGTACACCTGGCATCCTCAAGGTTGGGGTCTAAAAAATTGGGTTTCAACAACAATGAGAATAAATCTCAGCGAGTAATTCCCTAAACCTAAATTAGGCTAACGTGCACCTCCTGACGAGTACTAAACCATGCATAAATCAAAACATAATGACTCGGGGCCCTCGGGCCTAAATCTAATTCATACTTGACCCCTGCCAAGTTAGCCATTTTATAAACTTAATCACAACAGCACCATAACATTTAGATCACAATGCAAATACACATATCACTTAATCCCGATGTATGTAATGCGTGCTCATGTTCGTACTCATGTCATTCCTCAACAATGCGATGCGCGCTCGCTCGCATGTCGACACTACGCCAATTACCAATTTCTCTTCCGACACATGTTAAGCGCGCCGGTCCGACCAGCGTAAAGCGCATCAGGTCCATTACTTGAGATTGATCTACGGCCCGCGTAAACGCATCAGGCTCATGACACATTACCCCATAAAGCGCATCAGGTTGGTCATTTTCCGGTGGCGGGCATCGTCCAGCGTAACGCGCCTCGGGACGGGTTCACTACCCGCGTAAACCGCATCGGGGTTTATTGTGATCACACATTCCACGGGCACCAATTTTATCCGAACCCCACATAAAGCGCATCGGGGCACTTTAGGTGATCATAATGCACATGTCATTCGAGCATACTTGTAAATGCACATGCCATGCCAATGCTCGTGATGCATATCCATGGCCATGAAATTCACACTTGGGCACTCACAAATTTCACAATGAGCAATCAATTGCATAGCGCCACATAATCAATTTACCACACAATAAGCTCAATCCACATTTCAATTTGCCCAACCAATATACTAGCATGACCATGAAAGCAATTCAAGTAACTCTTGCGGCACATAAATCACACATATAATTCGCACAATTTGATCAACATGAATTCACGCACCCGAGGCCCGCCAAGATACTCTATTCTTAGTCACACTAGGCACATGGCACTACGTCACGGAATTGATCACAACCAAGTACAAATCAACCACTTAATCCGCCAATCTAAACATTCCAGATAATTACACAATTAAACCTCGAATTGACCGCGCCTTGTCCAATTAAATCCCGATATGGCCAGCCTCTAAACAGATTAATCTGGGCCTATAAATATCCTCAAAATATTCCATTAGACTCTCCAAAATATCATCCAAATCTGCCACCACGAGGACCAAACTAGGCGCGCTCTATAATCCCCAATTGAACCCGAATTAATCCGAACTTGAGCTGATTCAATCCAATATTTCCAGCCATCGCATTGCCCAATCTAAGCCTCTAAACCTCAATTAAAATTATCACACTAAGCCTCGAAACAACTACAAGATCGGCCATCATACGGTTCACAAATTTCATCCGCCAAGTTCACAAATTCTATCCGAATCGGGCGCCCAAGCTCAGCCGACCCACATCATACTATGGGCCTCTAAATCTCAATTAAATCATCACACTAAGCCTCGAAATCAGCCACAATATCCACCTCTAATAATTTCCACAATTTAACCCCTAAAACACTCTAATTAACCCTAAAACCTGTCTAGAAAGCATAAATTATCCTAATTAGGGTTTAGGGTCTAACTCACCAGGTGTCCTAAGATTCAAACCGAGCCGAACACGTGGTGATGGCGGTAAGCGCGGTGGTCCTCGCCCGGAACAGCCCGGTGGTGGCTCACGCGAGCAATGACAGC
This sequence comes from Syzygium grande, assembly GCA_024733475.1. NCBI lineage: Eukaryota > Viridiplantae > Streptophyta > Magnoliopsida > Myrtales > Myrtaceae > Syzygium > Syzygium grande. The sequence continues at coordinate 379,244 of JAMXDD010000012.1, forward strand.
TTAACTGGTCGAGGTGGCGACGGTGACGTACGTACCACGTTAGCTTAGGCCGCTACGAAGTCAGCGCAAGGCCGCGGCTGGCTCACCGGGGCGACGCCCATGGACGGGTTCGGTGGTGGGTCGGCTGGCGACTACCGCAATGGCTGGGCGAAGCTAGCTTACGGGGTTGGGGTTGAGCGAGGCGAGGGCTGGCCGAGCGGTGGTCGGCCGAGGCGAGGAGGGAAGAAGAGGGGAGAGAGGTGGCTGTGGCGGGCGAAAGGACGGGGGTGGCGGCCGGATGGTGGTCGGGGAAGATGCACCTACGGCCGCAAGAGGCGCTGCACGGGTGGTCGCTACCGAAGTGGCCGAGCGGAGGCTGGGGCCGTGGGGAGTGTAGACTAAGAACTAACTAAAAGGGGAAAAGAAAAGCCAAAGGTGGCTGAAGAAGAAGAAGGAGAAGAAGAAAGAGAAGAAGAAGAAAGAAGAAGAGAGAGAGGAGAGGGTGTCAGGGAAAGATGGGCGTGGTGACGTTGCATGGGGGGTTGCATGCGGAGGAGAGAAGAGAAGAAAAAGAGAAAGAGAGAGAGAGAGAGAAAGAGAGAGAGAGAGAGAGAGAGAGAGAGAGAGAGAGAGAGAGAGAGAAGAAGAGAGAGAGGTCGTGGAAGGGGGAAGAGCGTCTTGAGGAGGAGAGAGAGAGAAAAATAAAAAAAAGTAACTTCATTCAAATATTAAATGCGATCCAATGGCCCAAATTCAAAATCTAAAACGATCTACCGGTCCAAAATAAGCCCTCATATAAAAACAGACAAATGCCAAATTAATTAAACCAAATTATAACGAGGGAGGTCTACTAGTCCAAATTTGCACCTGGTCAAAAACTCCCCTTTTTCCATTGTTCCCGACAATCTCAACGTTGGCTACAATAATATTGACACCGTCCAATTTATTTAAATCCTGAAACTCACGAAAATCGACCGCAAATCCGGGGTCTAAATAACGGCCAAATTTGATCGAAGTCTGCGATTCTAGCTAAATCTCTAATTTAAAATGATAACCGAGAGTGATCGGGTTCTTGGGCGAGATTTTACGATAAGCACACTCGACAAATTACGATTTTATAAATCCAAAAATGGGCGAAATTCGGGATGTCACGTGTCACGAGATGAATATATGACACCATCCACTTAGACCATAGATTCTCACAATAAGCTGGACCCCGGTAAACACTATGCTGTAATTTGTCATTGACATTTGAAATAGTTTCAATCATTGATGACAACAGTAGCAGCGAGGTGAAAATTTTTGTCCCACACGAGAATGCAATTGAGCACATCAATCAGATTCAAGTCCTAAAGTATACAAATCTATTGAATGAGTAGATTCATTCGTATGATATATGATTAAAGTAATTCACTGCTAATTTCACCGATTAAATATGAGTCAATCAATTTCCTTGATTCATAACATAACTCTTGCATCAAACAATGTAGTGTCAAAAACATTTCTTGGTTTTGATATAGGACGATGTGTCCCACAATAAAGAATAAATATTTATGCATCACACAAAACTGCCTAAGCATCACACCTAGGATTTCTTAAGCATCCCACCAAAGAGGAATTGCATCACACAATCCACAAAGTAAACACTTGCCAAGTTCTATAAATTATCAACTTGAAAAGTAAAAATTACAACTATGTTTGTAGACTCTCTAAAAGTTCTATTCCTACTTGAAATAGGAAATCTCTAAACAAGAAACATAATTGCAGTATACATTAGAACCTACTACTTCAAAGTTCAAACCATGAAACACAAATTGACTCTTGTAATCTATCTAACTACACAACAAAGTGCCAACTCGATTAACAACCTGACCTATCACGACCTATTTATATTTAGTTCAGTAAGTTCTCTAATAATAAATCATACATGAATTTTGCTCACTAGTAGTTACAGATCACAATTTGATCACACCATATAAATATAACATTTCATGTAAACCTAGAATTTTGTAAGCTTACAGCTAGTTTCTTTTCAAGCTTATTTGACATTGATGAAGATATGCATATTGTACATATGCCGTGTTGGTCATGTTAGGATTGGAATAACCCATTCAATCTAACTAGTTAAACGGGTTATTCATCTCTTGTAATTTGTTGACCTATTTAACAAATGGGTCATGTTCGAATAGAGTTTTCTAATAAATTTTTTTGTTAATCTTATCCTGCTCAGATTGACCTATCTAACAATCCATTGTTAACTTGACATGGACAGACATGACCAATAAAAATGGATTGCCATCTCTATTAGCAGCTGAATGTTCGCTGAGCAAGTTTGCTGTTTGCATTGCATCATGCAGATTTTGAGCAATTCAGAATCTTTCCCGAGAGAGATTAGAGAAGAAGACGTTCTGATGATAAAAGGACTGTTTTAGGAGGAATTTCTAGTTGAGAAGTAATGAGGGTAACATTTAAGTAACAACGTAGATAACTCACTTCGTCATCATGCAGTAAAATTGTACTGTCTTCAAGTCCCAAGACAACAACCTTGCCATCGGGACTCCAGCATAATGATGTTATACATTTACCTGGAGTAGATTAGAATGATTAAGAAGAGCAAGTATTGACGACACACATTGAAATGTGCAAAGAAAGGGAGTTCATTTTAAGCAAAAATGAACACAGAGAGAGAGAGAGAGAGAGAGAGAGAGAGAGAGAGAGAGAGAGAATGAATGAATGAATGAATGATTTGTTCCCAATAAAATTACGAGAGAAGAAGAGGACAGATCGAGCACACACAAAATGATGTGATGAAATGCCCCTCTGTAATGAGAAGAAGATAAATTAAACTTCAAGTAATACAAAATGTGAGAAACTTTCCGCCTATAGTCTATATTTGGTATCCAATAAATCTCTCCTTGTAGGGCACGCTCAATCAAGAAAAGAATGCTCAATCAGCAAAAGAAGAGAAGTCGGGAGTAACATCACAATGTGAGAGTCACCATCAGAACTCTAAGAAGATCCTTTTAGATGCGATGACATTTAGATGTCTTCTGCAGGGGTTAAAACCTGTGAACTCCAAGTGGGCATCAAGCATTTCTGCATCGACACATCTATTCTATCCAGCATAAATGACATCCTCTCCAATTCATGTTCTTTATTTTCATGGGCACCTTGACTGGTGTACCGAAAAGGGTAACAACTCCTTAGTTCTCTAGATTTCCCTCGCATCACCATCATTCAATCTTCGTTTTCTGTGTAAAAGACCAAACTCCTTAGTTCGACATCACCTTCTCATTTGGGCTTCCAAGCATTTTATACCTCTATATTTGTCCAATTCTCCATTGAATGCAATTTGAGCTAGATTGGCAATTACAAGGGTTCCTCTTGGGAAAAGGAAGCATAACACACTTAGGAAAACGAAAGAAGTAAAATGAGATAAGGCCAATGACTCAAAGGGCACACCGAGCCATTGTTGAAGAAATGAACACACCTTGAATAAAGTAAAAAGAGAACTTTCTCAAGTCAAAGCAATTACGGGAGAGATTGTCCTGACCCGCCAATTGAAAAGGAAGCAACCACCATCGAGTCCTCCATGACCATCGCCAGCAAATCCTTCTCCGATTCCACTCCGCCATCTTCACCGCCAATCAGAAATCAAGCAACAACCTCACCAAACAATCGAATTGACCACCCATTAGGTTACAAAATAACGCTGAACAGAGCCGAACTTGAGAAGCCAGCGATTTGTCGAATTGAAGCGAAATGGAAGCACATGCCTCGACCCCTTGTCAGTCTCCATAGCTCAAAAGCTCCGTATAGCTGAAAGCGTAAGCACCAACCACCTGGAGCAAACCACGAGGGAGTGTCTGTAGCATCGGTGGCATATGCGAATCGAGAGAGGGAGAGCTAGTGAAGGATAGAGCTCAAAACCACTAGAAGAAAGCTCAATACTACTTAGGGAATGGAGGAAGTTGAAGAGGGAGACGAAGGATGGAAGAGAAGAGCGAGAGAGTAACGAAGTCCAATGGAGTCTTTAAGAATTTTGGAAACTAACAACATAGAAAACTAACTTTGAGATTATGCAGTAAAACTGTACCATCTTCAAGTCCCAGAGAACAACCTTGCCATTAGGACGCCAAAGCATAATGATGTTATAAATTTACCTGGAGTAGAGTAGAACGATTAAGAAAAGACAGAATTGATGACACACATTGAAATGTGCAAAGAAAGTGAGTTCATCATAAACAAAGAACAGAGAGAGAGAGAGAGAGAGAGAGAGAGAGAGAGAGAGAGAGAGAGAATGAATAATTTGTTCCCAAAAAAAATAAAAGAAGAGGCAAGATAGAGCACACACATTAATCGACAAAATGTTAATCAAAATTTGTGAAGTGAGGCAAAACATCACAACTGTACAAAATAACCAAGAGGGATATTGGTCACTTGATATGGGATTTCTTTGGGCTAGTAGAATGTAACATCCTGAATTTTGACATGTTATCGGGACCAATAAAGTGCATATTTATTCTTGTTTGATTTTAGCAAGTCTCACTCGGACTTGATCAATTACGGGATACTAATTAAATGGGAAAGGCTAAATAGGCAGTCGTGGGTGAAGACCCGATCGCGATTGAGTGCCAAGTTCGAGAAGCGTCGAGGGAATATTTTGAGTCAATATGGGCGATCTTAGAAAAATGACGGATTGATATCGTCGGTACCGTCACGATCGGGATCGCAAGTGATTTCACATGACGAAAAGTACGCATGACAAATAAATCTCGATTTTAATCCGAGCGATCGCGACCCCGGTGCTAGTGATAATTCCTCTCGTTCTCTCGAAATTCGGGGCCATCCGTCTCGGACAATCCTAGGTCGATACGCGTAACACCTAAGCGACCGCCTGATTAGTGAGGCGCTTTGAGACTTCAAAACGAGTTATTTTGATCGCGATATTGAGGCCGAACTTTGATATCAAAATTTCAAGGGTAATTACGACTATTTTACAAGGCGGATGTCATTTTATAGTGGCCAATTAAATTTGGGACAAGAACGGCTGAAAATAGAAATTTCGACGAAATTAGGAAAATTACGATTTTGCCCATGGGGACCTCGATGTCCGTTTTTCGAGGTCCAAACGAAATTATTTTTCGGAATCGATGGCATTTTGGGGCAACCACGCACGCCCTGAGTGCGTATGGTCAAAATTGGAATTTTGACCTCGGAACAAAAATTACGATTTTACCCCTCCAAACTTTTGGACCGGTTTTCGAGGGCTTAAAGGATGAATTTTAAGGATCCAATTAATCGGATTATGTCTACCATGAATATATAGGACCGGTATGGATAAAAATTGGAATTTCGGTTCGGGATCGAAAAATTACGAAAATGCCCCTAGGGCTAATTTGATTAATTCCGAAATTTGGTAAATTTTTTGGGGTTAACCAAGGTTAGTTAGGCTTAACTCAGGTCTGGTCAACCATGGTTAAGGACAAATGACCATTTTACCCCTAAATAATTGGATATGGATTAATTTGGGCCCTTGGATCAAGGGCAAAATTGGCCAAGATTAGGACACATGGAATCCACTCACTTGTTGACCCATATTTGACCAGAAATTCCTCATGTTCATTCGCATCTTATGTTCTGCTGAGACCATTTCCCTCTTCCTCTTCTTCCTCATTGTTTTCTCTCTACCGTGGGCACTTTTTCTTGACGTCTAATCTTATTCTAGGAGCGATTACCCGGTAGCTGGCGGCCACCTCACGCCACCACTAGCGACCATTTCCGCCCAAGAACAGCCACCCACAGTCCCATTTCCATCCTTGAACAGAAGAAGAACAGCCGCGAATCGTCGTTTCCGTCGTCACCGTGATTGCCCGGCTTGCACCAGAATGCGCCGTCGATCCTTGTCGCTTCGTCGGTGATCGACCGCCCACGTTCTTGTCGTCGAACCATCATTGTATAGTATAAACCCCTAAACCCTAATTAGTTTAATTGTGCATTTAGGGTTAGTTAGGCCTAATTGAGGGTTAATTAGGCTTAATTGTGTGTGTGATGTTTTGTATGGGTCATTAGGACCTAATGAGATGTTTTAATGGTGGATTAAGGCCCAAAACAGCCCTTGTTACGATATTGTTCACAAAGTACCGAAAATCGCATTATTTGTCTAAGTTTTGTATTAATTAAATTCAGTGATTCAAGGCTTGGAATTAGATAATTAAGGTGCTAATTGGGCTCATTTGAGGCTTAATTATGTGTATTTGGTGGTTGGATGTTTAGGGTAGGTGATTAGGCCTTAATGAGATGGTTTAAAGGTGGATTAGTGCCTAAATGTGAATTTTTCCTGGTACTGTTCATGGGGCACCGAATTTGTGTAAATTTGTCTAAGTATGATACTAATTGGGTTCAATTGTTAGTGACCTTGGATTGGTCATTATAGGGATTAATTAAGCTTATTTGAGGCTTAATTATGTATATTTGATGGTGGGGTGATTAGGGTATGTGATTAAAGCTTAATGGAATTGTTTAAGTGTGGTTTAATGCATATTGGACATTTGATTCTGGTACTGTTCACCAGACCCGAAATTGGCATTAGTTTGCTTAATTTGGGACTTAGTTGATTCATTGACTAATGGCAAGAAGTTGGGCATTTTTAGGGGTTAATTAGGCTTATTTGAAGCTTAATTAAGTGTATTTGGTTGTTGGGTGATTAGGGTTTGAGATTAGAGCCTAATGAGGATGTTTAATTATGGTTTAGTGGACAAAATGTGTCCTCCCCTGGTACTGTTCATTGAGTACCGAATTTGTGCAAATTGTCCAAGTTGAATACTTAGTTGAGTCATTGGTTGATGGCAAGGAATTAGGCATTTTTAGGGGTTATTTAGGACTTGTATAATCCTATTGAACGACCCCGAATTGGTGAGAATGGTTATCGAGACGAAAGTGCCCAAGGCAGGCTTTAGGCGCATTGAATTACCTTGGAAAGGATTGCGCGGATAAAATGTGGAGTTCTTGGACTAGAATGAAATTGTTTGGGAATGCCGGGAATGAGTGGCATAAGTTTAATTTGATCATAATTATGCTTGGTAAATTTGATATCAGTAATTGGCTTGAATTCTCGAACATATGTTTTGCATATCAAGTGGTGATTGGTTGAAATTGAGTGAAACGATGTAATTGCCTAAGCTTTGTTATAAAATTATTGGCCTTCGGTCGGGCCTACGAGTCAATTTGCAAAACCGCTGGCCTATGGATCGGGCTTGCGGGTCGTTCTAATCACTTGTGACCTTCGCCGGGGCCTACGGGTCGATTTATCAACTATTGGCCTTGGTCGGGCCCTACGGGTCGTTATAAAATTATTGGCCTTGTGTCGGGCCTCCACGGGTCGACGATTTTAAAACCGCTGGCCTTCGTGTCAGCCCCCACGGGTCGCTTTTGTCAAATGTTGGCCTTCGGCCCGCCCATGTGTCGATTTATTAACCGCGGGCCTTCGGGTCGGCCCTACGGGTCGCTATATTCAATTGTGGGCCTTGGGGTCGGAATAATTGCAAGTGATTTGCATTGAGATCAAATGCCTAACCCGTGGGGATATAAGATAACGCATTGGGCTGTGAGCCGGAGTGAATTTGTGTTGATATCTTTGGTTCATTGTTTGATGCTTTTATGTACCCATACGGAGGTGCACATTAGCCTAGTTTAGGATTAGTGGTTAGTACTTACTGAAATTTCTCACGGTTGTGGTAAAATCGACATTTTAGATCCCCACCATGAATTTTGAGGCCGATGAAGGGGACCCCGAGCCCGAGGCGAGTTTGAGGCTATGAGTTCAAGGGAGGAGGAGGAGTCGGTCAGGGTTCTTCCGAGATGTCCGGATCTGACCATTTGGATACCCTAGGGTAGACTTCAGCCTTAGGAGCGAGGGCTAAACCTTTTCGATTGTAGCCCTCTAGTAGTTAGTCCGATCCCCTAGGCCACCGATCCTTTTTTTTTGTACTCATGGCCCTTTACTTTGTATCTCTGGTTTTAAATGGATATTGTATTATAAGTTTTATAATGAATGTACATATTGTTGTTAATGGTTCTCATATTGTTAGCTTTGTGTTATTCATGGTTGCTAAAATTTTGTCCGGGTGTATATATACATTATATATACGTCATTTTCGCATGTGGCGTGTTTTCTCCGATTTGAGTTTTCGGGTCGGTGACGCAACCCGGGAGCATCGCATTTTATTTCGACCTATACCCGGATGTTCATGCTTCGTGGGGTAAGGGGCATGACATAGGTCGTCTAAAGCGAGGGAATCTATATCTTGTTGGCAGTCTCCAATTCAATATCTGAATAAAAAAAATATTGCTGTTCAACTATGGAACCTCAAGGTGGGGTGGATGCATGAAAGCTTACTTCAGGCGAGGATTACAAGTGTAACTTAAGATCTTATCAGACACCATTCAGGATTGGCTCAAGTACTATATTGCACTCAAGACATCCTCCATATCCAGAAGACAATATGATGAGCGAAGCATTCGGATGTTTCTGGAGAAAAAAATCTCCTCTATAAATTTTTCCAGTGAGAATAGACAGCAAGAACTACCAAGGCTAGGCATCTAATCCTAAGCTCTTACATATTTGAATTACCAAAAGTTGAAGTCATATAGGAACTTAACATACTTGGATGCAACTCCCCATACCCTCCTAGTGTATTTGCTTTCTCCAATTCCTCCCTCCTCTGTCCCTCCCACCAGATTGTCATGCAAGTACGCAACATAGCTTGATTTATATCCTATTCAAAAGTTCAATTCCCACTAGCGAACTTGATTAATCAAAATGATGTGACGAAATGCCCTTCTGTAATTAGAAGAAGATTAATTAAACTTCATCCACTAAATCTCCCCTTGGAGGGCACGCTCAGTCCGTAAAAGAATGCTCGATCAGTAAAAGAAGAGGAGCTAGCAGCAAAATGACATTGTGAGAGTCATCATAAAAATCTAAGATCTTTTAGATGCCTGAGGAACATTTAGATGGTATTCTACAGGGGCTAAACCTGCCAACTCCAAGTGGGCATTAAGCATTTCTGCATCTGACATAGCTAGTCTATCTAGCATAAATGGCATCCCCTCCGATTCATGTTAATTATTTTCATGGACATTTTAAGCGGTGTACGAAGAAGGGCAATAAGGCGCCCAGGTGGGGTACACTTACGGTCGGTGTAGATGACTGTTGGCTAAGTTATGGAAAAGATCTCCCAAGGTAACAACCTGGTTGAGAAGTTGATGAGAATCTATCATGCCTGGAAATAAAATCCCTCCATTCAACTAATACCAGCTTGGAATTCTTTTACTTGCAACTAAGTCGTCTCTAGATACTCGATCGCCATCATTCGCTCTTCGTTTCTGTGTGAAAAAGACCAACTCCTTCTTTTCGGACGTCACCTTCTCATTTAGACTTCCAAGCACTTTATACCTCTAAATTTGTCCAATTCTCCATCGAACGCAATTCGAACTAGATTGGCAATCACAGCAGTTCCCTACGGTGAAAAGGAAGCGGAGCACATTTAGGAAAAGCAAAAAGAAGTAGAACGAGATAAGGCCAATGACTCACAGGGCACACACCAAGCCATCGTTGAACAAACGAACACATTGAACAAAGAAAAGAGAGAACTTTCTCGAATCGAAGCAATTACCAGGAGAGTTTGTCCACAGCCTCTTGCCAATTGAAGCGACAAAGCACCCCACCTCCAAGTCCTCCGTGTGACCATCGCTAGTAAATCCTTCTCCGATTCCACTCAACTCACGCCATCTTCACCTACCGCCCATTGGAAGAAATCGGCGACAGCCTCACCAAAACCGAATCGGAAGACAATCGAATCGACCTTGAAGCTGAAACGAAAGCACGCGCGGGCGGCGCCCTTCTTCGTCGGTCCCCCATTGCTAGAAAGCTCAGCACAGACAAGTCACGAGAAAATGGGCGGGCGAACTTCATAACTATATTATAGCCTTGTCAAACAACGCCTAGGCTCATGGGACATCACATTGATGCGAACGTGGTGCTGGATTAGTTGTTAAAAAGTGAATTTGGAAAAAAAGCAATGTGATGATTGATCCTCAATTTACCATTTGAACAGAAAGAAATATGCTCCTGAATTATTCGAATCAGCACCAAGGTTAGCATGACTTTTTTTCACCCAAATGGAAAACAATTAAAACATTGAAAAAAATAAACGACTTAAAGTCTTATTGTTGAGACCAAAAGCAACAAAAAAAATGTCTTGTTGCAAATAGGTGGAGCTTATCGAACAATTGCAAATTCAAATGAACTTACTGGATTATCGCCACGGTTAACTTTATCATGTTCATCGTAAAATCAATTCACAGGCCCGAAATGCTGCCATTGCCAACCATTATTTTGCTGGATCAATCAACCGGGTAGGAATGGAAACATTTTCCAGACGCATTTGCATCAGGTGATGGGAAGCTACGGTGCATGATTTCGGGCACTTTATAGATCTAGTCGCTTTTCAGCTCCGAGCGCTTCATGCACGCCATCACAAATATGGCTCGACGGGAAGTCCTCTTAAGTTGTTGATTCGCAGCAATGCATATTCAAGGATGACTTTATCCAATTAATGTACGCTTTTCGGACTTCATCAAGACATGTGAGGTCTATACGTGTAGTCTATCGGTTGATGGAATTGAAATGGACAATTCAATACTCTTGCATTAAAATGAATCGGAAGGAACTCGACCATTCAAATTAACTTCTTGTCCACATGTCTATTCACCCGCATGATCTATAATCAACTAAATTATGTACTCGTGAAAATCGTTCCTTGAACCCTTAAGGACAACCCAAACAGTTCTAACTTTGGGTGTCCATAAGTGTCGATGTCGAGGAAAAGCTTGACGGGCTTCAATGTACAAATTGCAAAATGGGTTTTGGTCGAGGAATTAGTGTCGTGCACACTGTAAGTCTATCAAATAGAGGAAATACCACGAAAAATCTTCAACTATGTCTATTTTGATGCCAATGCTTTTTTTTTTTCTTTCTCTTTATCTTTTTTTTTTTTTCGCTTCTTCCTCTAGCTGGTCACTTGACCTTGGCAACCAGCCGAGGCGAGGGATCTTAGCATCCTGAATTTGACCCATTTCCGGGATCCGGCAGAAGTGGATATTATTTCTCATCGATTTTAGTACGTCTACTTTGATGCTGACCCCTCGCGGGATCTTGATCAATCGAAAAGGTTAACTAGGAAAAGAGTCGTGAGCAGGGGACCCGATTGCGAATCGGTATGATTCCGGAAATGGCAGGGAAGTATTTTGGGCGGTGTGGGCGATCCTAGGAAAGGTAGCGGTTTGGTTTGGCCAACAACATACAATCGGATCGCGGTGATTCCGGCTTGATCGAGAGTCTTGGCGTGGCAAATAAATCCGAACCTGAATCGAGCGATCGTGATCCCTGGAATAACCAATAATTCCTTGCACTATCCCGTGTGTCGAGACCCGTCCGACTCGGTGACTCTAGGTTGATACACGTAACCCCTAAACAGCCACCCACAAGAAGAGGCTCTAAAATTCTGAATTGAGCAATTTTGATCGTCAAATTAGACCCGAACCGATGTCGAAATTCTATGGGTGGTTGCGACTATTTTGCGAGGTCGACGTCATTTTGAGTGGCCACACATATTTGGGGTTGGTGCGGTCGAAAAATAGAATTTCGACCCCGTCTTTGGAAAATTACCGTTTTGCTCTTATGACTCATTTTTAGGGTTTCGAATTTTGGGCCATTTTTTGGGGATTAAATTTGGATATTTTAATGTGTATTTCAGCCCAATAATTCAAGGGGTGAAAGATCAAAATGCCCTTGGATATTTTGGGTTGGATTAATGAGAACCAAGTGTGTAAAGGGCAATTTTGGAATTTGGAAAAGTTGGTCAAAGTTATTATTGCCCAATCCTCTCTCTCTCCTCCCATTTTCCTCCCTTTCAGCCGTGCACCCCCCCTCCTTCCACGCCCTCCTCTTCTTCTTCTTCTTCTTCTTCTTCTTCTTCTTCTTCTTTTTTCCTTTGGCCATGAGAGGCCCACGGCCGAGCGCCGCCCGCCCGCGAACCGGGTCGATCTAGCTGCTGTTCAGCCCTTCTCTCTCCTTGTTCAGCCCACTTTTGAAGCCATAAACCTAGTGACTGGAAATCCTAACCCTTAATTAGGATTATATGCACTTTGGACAAGTTTTAGTGGTTATTAGGGTATTTTAGGGGTAATTAGTGTGGGCTGATTTGAGGCTGAAGTTGTGGTGACTTAGGTGGCCTAATGTGATGATTTAGGGATGGTTTAAAGGCCGTGGATGATTGGATTAGTGGTTGGTTGTGTTTGATTTGCTTGGTGGTGCATAATTGTTGATTTCCGCACGGTTACTATTGCATTGCCGAATTTTGTTATTTTTCGTGTAACTTGTGTAGGCCGAATTTGAAGAAGTGTTCTTCATGAAAGTTGTTCCCAACATCTTGACGTATAACATACTTTAATTTGGGAATTTTTGGAAATCATTTGATGCCATTCGAAAGTCCATCTTTGGACCGAAATAAAACTGCCCGATTTACTATTCACCCGACCTTTGGGTCTGTTTGAATTTTTATAAATTTTTCCAGCCTATTTTCAAAATACTTCCTTCACAAATATTGTTGAGGACATTTGTATCTATAAAATATAAAAATTTCAAGGTTTTCCAAAATTATTTGGGTACTGAATGAGTTGTATTTTGATGGCCTGAGGAGCTGTCCAAGCGAACCGGATTTTATCCGACTTTGAGTGTCAAAACGAGGTGTTTACTATTAGAATTGGAATCCAAGTTCTTCTCGGAAAATGTTCATCGAGATGTTTTACACAACATATCCAAATTTCATAATTTTTGAAATTGATTTACCATTTATTTCAAATGGATTTCGGTCACTGTGCAACTGCCCAGTTTGGATTGATTTTTGTGTTTTCTCGATTTTTCTCTCTCTCGGACTGATTAGTGGTTTATTGTGCCGATTAGAGTTAGATCGGAAGTCAAGGTTGGGATGAATAGTGGCTGTCCGCTTTGGGACTTCGATGGATTAGAAATCGGCAAGTTGGAAATTTGACGGTGTGATTGCCGGGTGTGCTTGGGTTGATGGATTATCGCTGATTGTTGCTCGTTGAGACCCAATTGGGGTCGAATGTGCCGCAGAGTGGCTGGTTTGATGGCTGTCCATTGGAGGATTATTGGACTGAATTAGGCATATTAGGGTTTAATTGTAGAAATTGCCGGAATTATCCGGATTGGTTGATTGTTGAGTGACTCGTGCTTAATTGTGATATGCCATGTCACATGCTCATGTGGTTGAACCGTGGGCGTGTGATTGGCCAACTGATGGCTTGTACTGAGTATGGAATTATGAAATGTGATTTTGGGCAGCACGGTATTAATGGGCCAAGTGAGCATGCTGTTTGTATATTGGACACGGTGTGATGATGTGAATTTGATTGGGTGCCCTTGATTGGTTGATGTTTATGTTGCATTAAATTGCATTGCACGGCCACGCATTGTGCATGTCGAGAATGGGGCATGAGATGAGATTGTGCGAGAATGCGTGCCTGACATGAGCATGTGATCACCTAAATGCCCTGATGCGTGTTACGCGGGGCTTAGATAATAACTGGCTGTGTGTATGTGTGATCACAATTCGCCCTGATGCGTGTTATGCGGGGTGTGCCGTCTTGATGCGTTTTACGCGGGACGATGCCCGGTACGTCCGGAAGACGACCATCCTAATGTGTTTTACGGCGGGCTCTAGTTTGTAAGGAGATCGGTGTTATTTGCGCGTTTTGACGCAGGCTAGAGACACTATGCCCGGGCGTTTTTACGCTGGCCACGGAGTGTTGTGATTATGTGGACCTGTTGCATTGGCATGGTCGACCTGATGCGTTTTTACGGGTCGAGCTTTGAATTAATAATTGAGCATTGAGCCGGTGTGCCGCTTTACATCGATGAAAATCATGGCATGAGAATAGAAATTGCATGCATAAAATGAATGGGGCCAAGCGCGAGTGTGCGAGACTCGTGAATGGCATGCGAGATGAACACTTTGAGCATGAGCATGCGGTGGCGACGATGGCCAAGTGTGTACACGCATGTGTTGTGGCTATTATATTGAATTGCCTAACCCGGCAGTGGTCGAGAAGGTAAGCGATCCGAGCTCAAGGGCCTAGGTCGGTTGTTTGACATTAATTGTTGGTTGTTGATTTGCTTGTCGGGAGGTGCATGTTAGCCTAGTTTCGGTTTAGGAGGCCTACTCACTAAGATTCGTTTCATAGTTGTTTAAACCTCGCTTTTTCAGACCTCTGCTAGAGGATATCTGGTGTACTCGATCAATATAAGGATTCGGAGCCCATAGAGCGTAATCCCAAACAGATGGCGAGGTCGAGCAGATGGATTCGGAGGATGAGATAATCGAGGTTGAGTCCGAAACATCAGGATCTAATCCCAATTAAGTTTCCTAGGATTAGTCTTAGCCATAGGAGTGGTAGGGACAGTAACCTTTTAACCTTGAGGCAGCTGATCTGCTTATGGTAGGCTGTTTGTATTTGTTGTGTAAGATGAACATTGTAAGTGTTTTGAAGGCAATTAATAGTGCTGTTTGATATTCCTGCTACCCCTGGTCATGTATTGTTTTTGTACGGGTGTTTTAATTATTGCTTCCGCATGTGCCGTGTGCTTTGTGTTTGAGTGATGGGTCGGGTGACGCGTCCCGGGATGTCGCATCAAATTCGACAGTACATTGGGATGATTGCACTTTGAGGGGCTTGGGGCGTGATATCTTCGTTTGATTTGATATCGAGCAAGGATAGCTCGATCCAATTAGGTTGAAGCTTGGAGTGATAAGGAGCGATGACCTTGGGTAGCAGTAGGGTGACCTCGTGTGCTAAATGTACCCCCGACCGTGTCGTGTCTTGGTTGCTTGGTGTGATTTGACCCTGAAATGCAAAGCGGCAGACTCGAGGTGAGTATGCATACCTCTTTGTTAGAGGTCTTGTGTTGTTTGTGCTAGGCCGCATCTTTGGTTGCTTGACTGTGTTGTGATACCTGCCTAGGACCTTAGACCGGTTAGATTGGTTTAAGTCTCTAATCCCTTAGGGGTTATAGCGGGTAGGTGATTAGGGAGATTGCAAGGGCGACAAAATGATGGGTAAGGAAGCCCAAGAGCAGTCAAGTGCTATAGGCCATAAGACCGAAACCTACGATTAGAGGTTGTAACTCAGGGCTCTATAAGAAAGAAGGAATGTGTGGGCGAGGCAAGCTCAAGAAGGAGGCGTCGTTGTTGCCCAGGTTGTTGAGGTTGCAGCGATTGCTGCTGTGAATGGGAATAATGCCAGTTAGGCCAAGTGCAAGTAGTGGTCAATAGACAAGTGCACCGATTGGTGGAATGACTACTCGAGTTGAACTTTCTTGAATTCAATAGTAAGGGTGACCCCGAGGCCGCAGAGATGGGTGGCGAAGTTGAGAAAGCCTTGACATGTTGGGGTACACCGAGGCTGAGAAAATAATATTGGTAGTGTTCTAATTGTAAATGGACACAAAGAATGAGTGGAAGGCCACCGGGATAGGATATCCCCGGATGAGTATAGTCCAAACTTGGGCCATGTTATTGAGAAATTATATGGGGAAAAATATTTCCCGAAAAATGCTCAAGAAAGGGGACCGACGGAGTTTATGTGATTCCACCGAGGGCAGATGATTGTGGAACGATATGAAATGGATTCCGCTTTGGCTGGTTGAGAATCCACATGACAAGGTTCGGAAATTTCGAGACGGATCAAGTCGGATCTCCAAGACTAATGATCTCATGAAACATCAAGAATGATAGGGAAGTGTATGAATGAACTCAAGTGATAGAGCGAGATCAGTTGGAAAGTGCAACGACTTTTGGATAGTGATTTGCTCAAATTAGGATAACCGCCACTTCGGGAAGAGGCAGATGGCGGGGACACAAGCAATCGTCCCTCCGGTTAGGAAGGATATCAAAAAGTCGAACTGTTAAACGAGCCATTCCCGAGGCTTGCATCAAAAGTGGGAGTTGGAACAACTAGTTAAACCGAATGGGATTGAGTCTGTTGTACTTGAGTCACGTTTGATGTGATGATTCCTCGAATGATAAGGTGATGGTGTCATTGAGGTGTATTAACCGTGAGACAATAATTAATAGTAGAGAAAAGAGTGTCGACTTGGCAAGATTGACCATGTACGATTTTGTCATGGAAATTGATACGGAGTGATTTGTAAGGCGTAAAGCCGTAATGAATTATGACAATAGGGTAATCCAGTTTTAGTCCGAATGGACGCCCTAGCTTTGGATTTCAGGAAAGTCGAGGAGGAATCTCAATTCCTAGAATGCCCTTGCTTGAGGTGATTAGATGTCGATGAATGTTGTGAAGGACGCTTTTAATGGGCGTGGTTGACCCAATCGTGACAGAACTAAAGTTGGAAGAATTAACGAGGTGTGTAATCTTCCCGAGGTCTTTCCTTAGAAACTGCCGAGTTGTCACCCCAATGAGAAGTGGAATTGTGAAAGAATTGGCTCGGAGTGGAACCGATTTCAAGGAAATAGTATTGAATGTCCTTGTTGGAAATTAAAGGAATTGAAAGTCCAGATGTAAAGACTCGTGGGTAAAATTTTATTCGCCTAGTGTGCCCTCATGGGGAGTTTCAGATTATGTATGAAGAAAATGGATGGGACATCGAGATGGTACGTAAATTACCGACAGTTGAAGGTCAACGGTAAAGAGTAAGTACCTACTATTGAGGATCGATGATCTATCCGATCAATTGTAAGGACCTCGGTGTTCTCCGAGATTGAACCACGACTTGATGTTACCAATGGAGACTCGAGAAAGGAGAATGTTCCCGAGATTTTGTTACGGACTGGAAATTTTCCGTTAAAGATATAAAAAGGAGATATAATTATGATGGTTTAACAGACGAGGTATGAGCACTATGCATTCATAGTAATGCCCATTGGTCTAGGGGATGCCTCGTTGTTTCTATGGACCTAATAAATCGAAAGTGTTCCAAGAATTATGGGATTAGTTCGTAATGATTCTCGTTGATGATGATTTGGGAGACTCGAGGAGCCTAGAAGCAAGGCAAGTCTAATCAAGTGTTGCGAACCTTGAGAGAGAACACACACTCCACGCTAGGTATGACAAGTGCGAACTTTGGCTCGATGGAGTCAAAGGCCCCCGAACGTATAATCTTGGAAGATGGAACTTTTCGCGGACCCGACTAAGGTCGAGGTAATAACTAAGTGGCCAGGATTGATGCCGATAACTGAGGTTTGAAGTGCCGTAGATGTGGCTAACAATCATCGATGTTTTGTGGAGGAATTTTTCGACAATGACTGTGCTATGGGCACGACTAATCGAGAAGGATACTAGTCTGAATGGAATGATTAGGGGAACGGAGTTCCCAAGAGCTGAAGTGTAGGGTTGATAATTGCCCCGGTATTGAATATTCAACTTGGACCGGAGGATTCGAGGTCTATAGTAATGCTTTATTAAGAAAACTTGGGAGTGTACGTTGATGTAACATAGTAGAGTAGTAGCGTATGCATCACCCGCTTGAGGCCGTATTTAAATGATTTATCTGATGCATGACGGAGAATTGATGGCGATGACTGGTGTCGCCATGGAAGGGCTAGACGAGTAATAGATATGTTAAGTCGTGAGTCAGGGATGGCGCATATGATGGTTAGAGAGTGAGCCTTGTCGGACAGGCTCAGGGACTTGGAAGCTAAATTTAAGGTAAACCGAATGTTGAATCTGTAGACCACCTTGAGGATTAGTTTGGAAAGTTAGGCCCAGAACAAGGAATGGCAATCTGTGGATCACGAGATTCAAAAGAGTCGTTGAGATGGATGCCGATAAGTGGAAATCAGATTTCCATGTATTCAGGGATAGAAATCTTGAGGTTCTAGGAATGATTGTGTGTACCCGATGAGGCGAAACTTGAGGAGGAAAATTTGAATGAAAATTTCCAAAGAAGTATAATGTCCACCGAGTAGCACTAAGGTGTGTCGGGACTTGCGGCAACATTTTGGTGAAATAGAATGAGGGTAAATGTGACCAAGTGTGTGGCCAGGTGTTTGATGTGTCTGTAAGTGAGGACACAAAAGACGTTAAGCCTAGAGTGCTATTATGACCGTTGAAAATTTCGGAATAGAAATGTAACATGATCCCAAGGATGTTGTAACGGGATTAACGTGAAGCCAGAGACAACCTGATTCCATCGGAATAGCAGTTGATAGACTGACTAAGCCGATGCACTTCCGGCAAAGGCGAATGGACTTTGAGTCGCATTAGATAAGTAGAGTCGTCAGAAAGGTTATACGATCGGAGACGATGACTTGTAGAGCTTGAGATTGGGTACCAAGTGTCAGCCCAAGTGTTTCCTATGAAAAGATTGTCATAAGTCGGCAGGAAAGGAAGGTTACATCGAGGCATATTGGATTGTTCGATATTCGGGAAAGGAGTGGAGATATGATCTAGTGAATTGCCTCGCCGCCTAATCTGTCCTAAGTATATGACGATTCCACGGATCGATGGGGAGAAATTATGAACCAAATAAGACCCAAGTTAAGAGAAGATAGACGGGACGATTTAAGCGTTGTAACGTGGAAAGGCTAGTGTAGCTTGAGGACAGGAAGGATCATGGGCCACATAATAAGACAGTCCCAAAGTAGTCAAAGTGTATGGGAGCACCAATGGATGAAGGTGCCGTTTGGAAAAGCAAAGAGGCCATATGATATCAAACTCCCAGCTTGTTGATGAGATAAGTTTACAAGACAAATTTTGAGGACGAAATTTTTATGAGGGGAACAGTTGTAACATCCTAAATTTCACCCATTTCGGATCCGACGGTTGATATTATTTCTCATCTGATTTTAGTACGCCCCGCCCGAGCTAGCCCTCACGGATATTGACCAATGGGAAAGGTTAACTAGGAAAACAATCGTGGACCGGGGACCCATTGTGAATCGGACGCAAATTCGAGAAATGGCAGGAAGTATTTTTGGCGTGGGCCGATCTTAGGAAGGTAACGGAATTGGTTTGGCTAACGACATATGATCGGATCGGCGGGTGATTTCGCTTTGACCGAGAGTGCGCGTGGCAAATAAATCGAACCTGAACCGAACGATTGTGACCCTTGGAATAACCAATAATTCCTTGCACTATCCCGTAAATCGAGACCGTCATGGCTCAAGTGACCGTGAGGTCGATATGTAAACCCTAAACAGCCATCCGTCAAGAAGAGGCTCTAAAATTCTGAATTGAGCAATTTTGATCGCCAAATTGGAACCAAACTTGATGTTGAAATTCCATGGGTGTTTGCAACTATTTTGCGAGGCCGATGTCATTTTGAGTGGCCACACATATTTGGGGTTGGTACGGTCAAGAAATAGAATTTCGACCGGGACCGAAAATTACCGCTTTGCCCCTATGACTAATTTTTAGGGCAAAGGACTTTGTTAGTGCCATAACTTGTGTAACGGAGATCACTTTGGTGCCATAACTTTTTTCAGATCACTTTGGTGCCAAAATCGGAGAAAAAGATCACTTTAGTGACTTCGCCAAAATTCAAAAAAAAAAGTGCCACGTTCGATTTCCAAGCGAGCCATGTCAAGATTGGCACTAAAGTGATCGTTTTTCAAAAAGTTGGCACCAAAGTGATCCAAAAAAAAGTTATGGCACCAAAGTGATCTCCGTACACAAGTTATGGCACTTGTGGTGTACTTTTGCCTAATTTTTAGGGTTCGAATTTTGGGCCATTTTTAGGGATTCAATTTGGATATTTTATTGTGTATTTCAGCCCAATAATTCAAGGGGTGAAAGACCAAAACGCCTTGGATATTTTGGGTTGGATTAATGAGAACCAAGTGTGTAAAGGGCAATTTTGGAATTTGGAAAAGTTGGTCAAAGTTATTATTGCCCATTCTCTCTCTCCTCCCATTTTCCTCCCTTTTTCCGTAACCCCCTCCTTCCACGCCACCCTCCTCTTCTTCTTCTTCTTCATTTTCTTTTTTTCCTTTGGCCATGAGAGGCCCACGCCGGAGCGCCGCCAACGAACCGGTCGATCTAGCTGTTGTTCAGCCCTTCCCTCTCCTTGTTCAGCCCACTTTTGAAGCCATAAACCTAGTGACTGGAAATTCTAACCCTTAATTAGGATTATGTGCACTTTGGACAAGTTTTAGCGGTTATTAGGATATTTTAGGAGTTAATTATTGTGGGCTGATTTGGGGCTGAAGTTGTGGTGACTTAGGTGGCCTAACATGATGATTTAGGGATGGTTTAAAGGCTGTGGATGATTGTATTAGTGGTTGGTTGTGTTTGATTTGCTTGGTGGTGCATAATTGTTGATTTTCGGCACGGTTACTGTTGCGTTGCCGGATTTTGTTATTTTCGTGTGACTTGTGTGGACCGAATTTGAAGAAGTGTTCTTCATGAAAGTTGTTCCCAACATCTTGAAGTATAACATACTTTAATTTGGGAATTTTTGGAAATCATTTGATGCTATTCGAAAGTCCATCTTTGGACCAAAATAAAACTGCTCGATTTACTGTTCACCTAACCTTTGGGTCTGTACGAATTTTTATAAATTTTTCCAGGCCTATTTTCAAAATACTTCCTTCACAAAAATTGTTGAGGACATTTGTGGCTATAACATATAAAAATTTCAAGGTTTTCCAAAGTGATTTGGGTACTGAATAAGTTGTATTTTGATGGCCTGAGGGGCTATTCGAGCGAACCTGATTTTATCCAACTTTGAGTGTCAAAACGAGGTGTTTACTATTAGAACTGGGTTCCGAGTTCTTCATGGAAAATGTTCATCGAGATGTTTTATGCAAAATATCCAAATTTCATAATTTTTGGAATTGATTTACCATTTATTTCAAATAGATTTCGGTCACTATGTAATTGTCCAGTTTGGATCAGATTTTTGTGTTTTCTCGATTTTTCTCTCTCTTGGATTGATTAGTGATTTATTGTACCGATTACAGTTAGATCAAAAGTCAAGGTTGGGATGAATAGTGGCTGTTCGCTTTGGGACTTCGATGGATTAGAAATCGGCAAGTTGGAAATTTGACGGTGTGATTGCCAGGTGTGCTTGGGTTGATGGATTATCGCTGATTGTTGCTCGTTGAGACCCAATTGGGGTCGAATGTGCCGCGGAGTGGCTGGTTTGATGGCTGTCCATTGGAGGATTATTGGACTGGATTAGGCATATTGGGGTTTAATTGTAGGAATTGCCGGAATTATCCGGATTGGTTGATTGTTGAGTGACTCGTGCTTAATTGTGATATGCCATGTCGCGTGCTCGTGTGGTCGAACCGTGCGAAGTGTGATTGGCCAACTGATGGCTTGTACTGAGTATGGAATTATGAAATGTGATTTTGGACCGCACGGTATTAATGGGCCAAGTGAGCACGCTTGTTTGTATATTGGGCACGGTGTGATGATGTGAATTTGATTGGGTGCCCTTGATTGGTTGATGCTCATGTTGCATTAAATTGCATTGCACGGCTACGCATTGTGTATGCCTAGAATGGGGCATGAGATGAGATTGTGCGCGAGAATGCGTGCTCGACATGAGCATGTGATCATCTAAATGTCCCCGGCGCGTGTTACGCGGGGCTCGATAATAACTGGCTGTGTGTGTATGTGTGATCACAATTCTCCCCGATGCGTTTACGCGGGTGTGCCGTCATGATGTGTTTTACGCGGACGATGCCCGATACGCCCGGAAGATGACCATCCTCGATGCATTTTACGCTGGCTCTGGTTTGTAAGGAGATCGGTGTCATACCGATGCGCGTTTTGACGCTGGCTAGAGACACGGGCCCGGGGCGTTTTACGCTGGCCACGGAGTGTTGTGATTATGTGGACCTGTTGCATTGGCACGGGTCAGACCTGATGCTTTTACGCGGGTCGAGCTCTAAGTTAATAATTGAGCATTAAGCCAGCGTGCCGTTTGCGATTGATGGAAATCATGGCATGAGAATAGAAATTGCATGCATAAAAATGCATGGGCCAGTGTGCGAGTGTGCAAGACTCGGTGAATGGCATGCGAGATGAACACTTTGAGCATGAGCATGCGTGTGGCGTACGTATGGCCAAGTGTGTACACGCATGTGTTGTGGCTATTATATTGAATTGCCTAACCTGCAGGGTTAGTAAGGTAAGCGATCCGGGCTCAAGGGCCTAGGTCAGTTGTTTGACATTAATTGTCGGTTGTTGTTGATTTGCTTGTCGGGAGGTGCATGTTAGCCTAGTTTCGGTTTAGGAGGCCTACTCACTGAGATTCGTCTCATAGTTATTTAAACCCCATTTTTCAGACCTCTATTAGAGGATATCTGGTGTACCCGATCAATATAAGGATCCGGAGCCCATAGAGCAGAATCCCGAACAGGATGGCGAGGTCGAGCAGATGGATTCGGAGGATGAGATAATCGAGGCTGAGTCCGAAACATCAGGATCTAATCTCGATTAAATTTTCTAGGATCAGTCTTAGCCATAGAGTGGTAGGGCTAGTAACCTTTTGACCTTAGAGAGCTGATCTGCTTATGGTAGGCTGTTTGTATTTGTTGTGTAAGATGAACATTGTAAGTGTTTTGAAGGCAGTTAATAGTGCTATTTGATATTCCTGCTACCCCTGGTCATGTATTGTTTTTGTACAGGTGTTTTAATTATTGCTTCCGCATGTGCCATGTGCTCTGTGTTCGAGTGATGGGTCGACGACGTGTCCCGAGATGTCGAATCAAATTCGACTGGCACGTGGGATGATTGTGCTTTGAGGGGCTCGAGCCGTGATGACCTCATCGCCGACTAGGGTCTCGTGACCCAAGCGATGGCCACCTAAGGTCATGAGACCTCAAGTAGGCCTTGCTTGGGTCGCACAACCATCGCTAGGGTTTAGATGACCCCAACTAGCCTACACCATGGGTAGCTCGAGGTCGTGTGGCCTCGGTTGACAACTGCTGGCACCGGATCTAGCTCGACAGAACCCAAGGGTTTGATTTCTTTTTAATAAAAAAAAAGAAAATTTGCAACCCAAGCCCTTTACAACATTTTATTATCAAACACTACTTAACCCAAAATTGCTTTACAAAGACTCTTTACCAAACACAATTTGCATTTCCCCAAAATCCTTTAGACTAAAGGCCTTTGTATTTTCAAAAGGCTTTCAAAATGTTGAACCTAATGCACCCCGAGAGCTGACAAAGGAAGACTCGTCAAACAGCTGCATCCTAATCCCGCATCTTCAGCTGAACCATGCCTGAGGGGAGAGAGAGAGAGAGATGATTCAAGGGAAGTCCAGTGGACTGAATTTACAGCAATGGATGGCTTAGGTTGAATTCAAAAGACGTTACATTCAAAGCTATTCCAATGTAGTGAAAATGCATTAAGCTACACAAAAAGATAAAAGAGCACAAGGTAGTAAGGAAAAGATCCAGCCATCCAGGAAGCCAAAATTATACATTGCTGTAACTCGATCTTGTCTATGGAATTGAAATAATGCACAAGATACAAAATTTGAATGATAAGAACAAGTGATCTGCACATGATTGATGGGGCGTCTCATAGCTTTCTGTCCAAAGCATATGCCTCACTTGGAAGTCTTCTTTTTACAAAACGAACTTCCCTCGACACTGTTGCCGCCATCTCCTATGGTAGTATAACATCCATTTTCTGCTTTGCAAATGTTTGCGCCTAATAAAGGTATACAATAAAAAATGCTGAACCAGCTCACTTATTCCTACAGACACACCACAACAAATACAAAGCCTTCCTCGATCTCGCTTCACCAACACCAGCTCTTGCCCCTCTCCCACTCAATCCAAAAGGTATTCTCTTTTTCATTTCGTTATCCTATAAATACAGCCTTTGGGCCGCACCACTAATCCGGGATTACCCCAGAATCTCAGGTGAAACTTAAAAAAGCCGGAAGCCAAAGTGTGAAAAAGCCTCATGTTTTACCTGTTGTGGCTTCCAATGTAAATATCAATTGGCATATGGCAAGGCATTCTCATTCAAGCATCTGGTCGAGTTGTGGTGAAGGATGAAAGAAGATCCATGGCCTACACAGGAAAAACATACTAAACTTGATAAGGCGGCAGCTGAACTGTCCTTGAATATGCCCACTTGACCATTAGTCAAGATGGATCCCAGTTTCAATGTGTTCTCTCCAAATCTGCTGCCAACCTGGCCAATTGTGAGAGGAATAATATCATAAGCATGTCATAGAACATGGAAAAGACTTTCTTTCCAAAACACCTAGCCAAATATCTGACATCTCTGAAACTAAAATCTTCTCACAATTACAATGTTCGCAAAAAGCCAATGTCTACTCCCCGATGTACCAAAACAACATGAAGTACGTGGAACTATCTCAGTGCATGACTACGCAAACAAGCTCATAAAAGGAAGGCCAAAGTTAAGAACTTCTATCACCACTTTCAGACAGTTACACCACTGAGTTTTCTAGCACTGTGTCCCAGACTATTGGTACTTATTACATTCCATGTCACAAATGACTCGGTTAATTCAAACATTAATGCATGCAGTGAAATAGAAAACCCCAATAAACACCCGGCAATCAAAGATATAATCAAATTTAAGTTTCTCCAAATAATAAAATATGAAAGCTGAAAGATTAAGTCCGAATAGAGCTTAGAAAGTTAGACATATCATCTCCAACACAGATGTTCACGACACAGCTCTATAAAGCAGGTAGATGACTAGCCAGGGACATGATAAAATAATATATAACAAGGTAAAGAAATAGAAGCAAAAGAAAGAAAGCACACTCACCTGCATAAAAGACTTCAACAATGGAACTTGCTACTCCAGAAGGCGATCTGTCGTCCAAATCAATCGTTCAACAGAAATTTCTCCATTACTGTAAGATTTCTGACTCTCCAATGAAAAACCTTCTATAGAAACACCAGTAGTTGCTTTAGATGTCTTCCTTGAAGACAATGTAGGTACACTGCAGACAGAATTCAATAATAAGAGAAATCTGGTCACGAAAGCTGAAATATTTTTCCTGCAGACACAAACACATGGAAAGGCATATTTAACCTGATTGGAAGTATTTAAACTGGGAACTGTGGAGCATCTCATAATATTCGATTCTGAATTCAAGGGCAGTTTCTGCACTGTATCCACATACAACCGATTAAGTTGTATGAAGAACCCGAGGCGGACAGCATGCGGTAAATATGACTGTCTTTCATTCTCCCACAGATATGGCTCTAACGTTTGATGAATGAACAAGAAAGCACTATTAGTTAACCGCAACAAAATGAAGAGTTATAATCATGAAACCGCCTACTGGGACGTAAACATGTCTCAGCTAGTACTAGATAGATGGTCCAACGGTGTCAATTAGCTATTTCTTGCTGCATTTTCACATAGTAAGTAGGCCTCCAAAATTGTAACTATTTTCAATGAATTCATTTGAAGTCATCACTGATAATCCTAGGGAATTTTAATTTGTGTCCCACCTTCTTCCCTCATCTCTCATGTTCCTCCCTTTCCACCTTTTCCCAAAAAAGCATTTAGTACACAGTCATCTCTGGACAATCTGTCTACACTATAACTAAATGCACAAAATTGAGCATCATCATCTAAGCATCATTTACATGTGAAAGAGCTGTTCACGTATCAGAATAATCTCACATGCAATAACTTCTACCCAGGTTTAACAAAAGGGCAACCACTTGACCATGAAAGAAAATTCTTTCTATTCCTACTATTGTCAGTTATCCTCTAATCTAAACACGGATCATATAAAATCTTCCATCTCTTAGCTTAAAAGATATTCTTGGAAACAATTTTATATGAAAAACAGAGTCAAGGTATAGAATCGTCAGATGCAAATATTAGTGAGAAGCGAGATTGAATTTTGTAAAAACATCTCGGAGTACTGTTTGCTTGTGGAATATATACTGCAAAAACAAATCCAGTAACTTACGTGAGCCAGTCCATGGGATCCAATCTCTGCAAAAGACAATGTACCAATCCCTCTATACATGTTCTGATGGCAGACTTTTTCTGTCTCTGATCCTTTTGCCTAAACGAATACTTTGGCTTTGAACTTCTAGACAACTCCTCATCCATAGTGGAATCACCTCCAGAAAGAACATCATATATGAACTTTAAATCTAACATAACTTCCAAAGCTCCTTTATTTGATCACTTTAGATCCATTAGCTTCTTCAGTAGAAAGGTAGTTTCCTTATACATCAGTCATCTGTAAAAGCAAAAACTGTCGTCGGTAAATAAACACCAGATTAAAATAAGCTATAAAGATGAAGAAATCACAAAAACCACAGTAGGACTGTCCACAGAACTGAGTAAATGATAAAAGTCAAAAGACACAACTTGTAAGGTGTTATTCATTATGAGGAAAGAAAGAGGACTTTATGATATCGTAAGACCTAAACACCATAAATCAGAAAAGGCTCTTTTTACAGCTTCACAAGGCAATAGTAATCATGACTTTCACAAGGCTCTTTACAATGACCTTGATCAACATTTGCATTTGATCACTGTGGCCGGCGAGGGTTGTCGGACCTCGCCAGCCATTGGACTCTAATAAGATTTGTTAAGCTTATCCTGCTCAGATTGACCTATTGAGCAGTTCACCGGTAATTTGACATCGGCAGACATGAACCATAAACATGGATTGCCATCTCTATTAGCAGCTAAATGTTCGTTGAGCAAGCTTGCTGTTTGCATTGCATCATGTAGCTTTTAAGCAATTCAGAATCTTTCCCAAGAGAGATTAGAGAAGAACACATTCGATGATAAGGGATTGTCGCAGGAAGAATTCCTAGTTGAGAAGTTGTGAGGGTAATGTTAAAGTAATAACATAGAAAACTTACTTCAACATCATGCAGTAAAACCATACCGTCTTCAAGTCCCCAAACAACAACCTTGCCATCAGGACGCCAGCCTAATGATGTTATAAATTACGGGGAGTAGGGCAGAATGATTAAGAAAAGCCAGAATTGACGACACACATTGAAATGTGCAAAGAAAGTGAGTTCATCATAAACAAAGAACAGAGAGAGAGAGAGAGAGAGAGAGGATGAAAAATTTGCTCCCAAAAAATTAAAAGAAGAGGAAAGATAGAGCGCACACATTAACTGACAAAATGTTAATAAAAATTTGTGAAGTGAGGCAAAACATCACAACTGTACAAAATAGCGTAGAGGGATATTGGTCACTTGATATGGGATTTCTTTGGGCTAGTAGGTCGCGTCTAAAGCGAAGGAATCTGTATCTTGGTGGCGGAACTCGATTCAATATCTGAATCAAAAAAAATAAAAGATATTGCTGTTCAACTATGGAACCTCGAGGTAGAGTGGATGCATGAAAGCCTACGTCAAAGCGAGAGGATTACAAGTGTAACTTAAGATCTTATCAGACACCATTTAGGATTGGCTCAAGTACTATATTGCACTCAAGACATTCTCCATATCCAGAAGACAATATGACGAGCGAAGCATTCGGATGTTTCGGAGTGTTAAAGGGTATAATGGTCTTTGGGACTTTGATGTGTATATATACCATATTTTTTCTGATCAATAAAAAAATAGATCATTATTCCTCTTACATGGTATCAGAGCCTAAACCCTAAAATTACCGTCGACCACCTCATCCACTGTAGAACCCAGGACCAGCAACCTCATACAAGGCTGGCGACCTCATCCTGGCGTCCGTGGCACCGCGAGCCAAACCTGAGGTCGTGACAGGCCCGAAGCCAGGCGTCGGCGACCCAGATCTGAGGTCATCCGGGCCCGGTGAGCCGCGGCGACCCAGATCGAGGTCATCAGGTCCAACGAAAATATTTTCTCGGTATCAAGTAGCACGGGCAAAGAAAGGTATTTATATCTCAGCGAAAAAAAATATGTTCTGGATTTGCTTATAGAGACAGGTATGCTAGGTGCTAAACCACTGGATACACCAATGGAAGTGGGCTCTAAATTGACAGCAGAAGATGGTGAGCTGTTGGATGATCCGCAGAGGTATCGAAGACTTGTTGGAAAGCTAAATTATCTGACTATCACTCGACCTGATGTTTCTTTTCCGGTGAGTGTTGTGAGTTAGTTTATGTCTTCTCCCCGTACCTCACATTGGGCTGCTGTAATCAAAATTTTGAGATACTTGAAGAAAGCTCCCGATCGTGGTCTCATTTATCAGAATCATGGTCATAGAAGGGTGGAAGCCTTCTCATATCTTGACAAGGGGATCTCCTATAGATAGGAGGTCTACATCAGGGTATTGTACCTTTGTAGGAGGAAACCTAGTATCTTGGAAGAGTAAGAAGCAAAGTGTTGTGGCTAGATCAAGTGCAGAATCAGAATACAGAGCTATGGCTCAAGCTACCTGTGAGCTAGTTTGGATGCGTCAATTATTAGTTGAACTTGGATTTGAAGACCCTGCGCCAATGGAGTTGTGGTGTGATAATCGAGCAGCTGTCCATATTGCCTCAAATCCAGTTTTCCATGAGCGTACCAAGCATATCGAAGTTGATTGCCACTTTGTCCGTGAGAAACTTCAAGCTAGAGTTATTTCTACTAGTCATGTTAGGACCGGTGAACAACTAGCTGATATTTTTACCAAATCTTTAGGGGAAGTAGGATTGAGTATATACGTAACAAAAGCTGGGCATGCTTGATATCCATGCTCTAGCTTGAGGGGAGTGTTAAAGGGTATAATGGTCTTTGGGACTTTGATGTATATATATACTGTCACATCCTCAATTTCAGTCCCTGGGAAATATCTATGGTTTAAGTTTGATGGTTTTCCAATTGGAACAAAAATTTCTACTCTTGTTTTGGAAAACCATATTTCGGATCCTTGGTACTCCTTCGTTTTGTTATTTTTGGGGAGACTTTTGTGATCCGAATTTCCAAACACTTTCTTCTTGAAAGTTGTTCCAAACATCATAAAGTTTTATATACTTTAATTTCAGAATTTTCGGAGTTGATATGAGTGGTACAATGGCCTGATTTTCGGATCGTGTGAAACTGCCAAGAATGGGTATTTCGGTGATGTTCACATCGTCTTTATTTTCTACAAGCTTTTTTGGGCCGATTTTGGAAAAGTTTCCTCATGAAAGTTGTTGAGAACTTCCTTTTCTATAACGTGTGTAAATTTAGAAATTTTTTTAGATGATTTGGATTCTAGACAGAGCTTATTTTGAAAAGTAAATATTTTGTTCCAGCGAACTATTTTTAGTCTGTTTTTGAGTGACTGAAAATGGTGTTTATAGAGAGAATTAGATTTTGTGTTCTTCACGAAAAATGTTTATTAAGGGCTTGTTTATGATATATCCGAATTTGAGAATTTTTGGAGTTCATTTACTATATTTTCAAGTCCGATTTCGTGAACTGTACAAAACTGTTCGGTTTTGTCAAATTTCAAAGATTTATCAATTGTTATATGAAAACGTGGGAATCTCGACTTGTTGTCTTTTGGTGATATTTAAGGACATTCCGTGCCGAATCTCAGGTTGAATGAGATTTTTTAGACTTATTTTGTTATGGAAAACCCTCGGGAAAAGTTTGAGATTTATTATAATGCGGGGTTCGTTTTGGACATTATGTGCGTATTTTCGGCGAGATCCGTTTAGTCCGAACAAATTGGGATCGAATTCAGCCAATTAGAGAGAGAGCCCTAGAAGATTTGATTAGGTCAAACCTTATCTTTATCATTATTGCCTTCATTAATTGCTTGGGCCTTCATTTTTCACAAGTCATTATGGCCATTTATGAAGCTATTATGACCTTACTCTTCAATAATTGACCAAAGGAGAAGGAGAGGAGACTCACGGCCAGCAAGGGGGGAGAGAGACCCACGGCCAGCTTGATGAGGGAGAGAAAGGGAGTCTTTTTGGCCATTTTCATCATTTTTCTTGACTTTGGACTTAGGTCATTAATGAAGGGATGAGGCGTCAGCGCTTACCTCATTGTCCCGATGACACGTGCGCATACCTCATACCCCCTATGACATATGCGCACGCATCATCCAAAACCCTAGCTTTGCTTGCTCTATAAATAGAACCCTTTAGAGAGTTTGGCTCACTTTTTCCACTTACAAGAATTGACCAAGAGAGAGAGAAAGAGAGAGAGTGCCAAGATAGAGAGAGAGAGAAGAAGCCGAGAGCCAAGAGAGAGAAAGAAAATCCGAGAGAGAGAAAGAAAAGTCATTACCGAAAGTTGTTCGAGACCGAAACTGCCGCCTTTTTCTACTGTTCTCTACTCTTTAGTTTTTGTTTTATCAAAGAGTAAGTGAAATTTTACTACCGGAAATGACGTTAAAATCGTTGTATCACGAGCTTTCCTCGCTCTCGATTCTTGGTGTTCGATGTTGTATTCTCTATAACAAGTTTGTCTTGTTTCGTGTTTTTGCATGTTATCTAACATGAATTAGAAATCGAAAACGCGACAATACCCAGGTAAACTGTGACTTAGCCATACCTGGAATTCTTGTTTTATGCTTGCTATGCCTGTTGTTGTTTGATCGGCCACGGAGGAGGCGTACGGTAAGAATTGTTTCGTGTAATGACGATTGATATGTTCTCTTTGTTAGTGAAATTTCACTTGCTGAGTCTCCTCGACTCATCCCCGTTGTTTTCCCCTTTTTCAGGTCCGGAGCAATGGCATCTCCCCCAGCCCGCGTTGGCAATCCCGTAAAGCCGAGAGCTGAAATGCTCACCGTGGTAAATGTCAGAAAGACCGCGCCTACCGTCAAATCACGATACTTGTGGCGATTCGATGAGGGCCTAACGGACTTGGTGCCTCATCCGAGCGTAGGTTCAACGGTGCTTTGGCGGTATGGGGCGCCGCCTCGGGATAGAGCCACGGGTGGGATGTGAGATGGCTAGGCGGACGGGACCGGGGTGAAGGTGAAGAAGCGAGAAACGAGAAGCCGTAGTGTATATAGGTTAACCCAAATCAAAATTTGCTAATTATAGTCGGCAATGAAATATGTGTTGTTTGCCATGGCCGAAGGGCTTGTAAAACATGTTTGCATGAATTATAAACATAAGGTTTGCTCATGATGCTGCTTGTCCTATTTCCTTTGTGTATTGATTGTGATTGTCGAGTTATGCTTCCGCTTGTGTACAAGAAAAGATAATAATGAGCGGAACGTCACGTTAATGGCCCCGAGATAGGGGCGTTACATATACCGTATTTTTCTGATCAATAAAATACAGATCATTATTCCTCTTACATGGAGAAAAAAATCTCCTCTGTAAATTTTTCTAGTGAGAATAGACAGAAAGGACTACCAAGGCTAGTTATCTAATCCTAAGCTCTTTACAATTTGAATTAGCAACAGATTAAGTCATATAGGAACTTAACATACTTGGATGCAACTCCCTTACCCTTCTAGTCTCTTTGCTTGCTCCAATTCCTCCCTCTGTCCCTTCCGACCAGATTGTCATACAAGTATGCAGCATAGCTCGATTTATATCCTATTCAAAAGTCAAACTCCACCAGCGAACTTGATTAATCAATATGATGTGACAAAATGTCCTTCTGTAATGAAAAGAAGATAAATTAAACTTCAAGTAATACAAAATGAGAGAAACTTTCCGCCTATAATCTATATTTCAGTATCCACTAAATCTCTCCTTGTAGGGCATGCTCATTCATCAAAAGAATGCTCAATTAGTAAAAGAAGAGGAGCCAGCAGTAAAATTTCAATGTGAGAGTCACCATCAGAAATCTAAGAAGATCTTTTTAGATGCCTGATGAACATTTAGATGGTATTCTGCAGGGGCTAAACCTGCGAACTCCAAGTGGGCATCAAGCATTTCTGCATCGACATAGCTAGTCTATCTAGCACCCCTCCTATCCATGTTAATTATGTCATAGACACTTTAACCGTGTACGAAGAAGGGCAACAAGATGGCCATACAGGAGTATGGTACACTTACGGTCGATGTAGATGACTGTCGGCTGGAGGTTACGGAAAAGATCTTCTAAGGCAACAACCTGGTTGAGAAGTTGATGAGAATCTATCGTGCCTGTAAATAAAATTCCCTTCATTCAACTAATAACAGCTTGTAATTCCTTACTTGCAACTAAGTCGTCCCTAGATTTCCACTCGCATCACCTCTTCGTTTCTGTGTAAAAGACCAACTCCTTCGTTCGATGTCACCTTCTCATTTAGACTTTCAAGCACTTTGTCTCTATATTCGTCCAATCATCCATCAAAGGCAATTCGAACTAGATTGGCAATGACTGTGGTTCCTATGACGAAAAAGGAAGCGTAGCACATACAGGAAAAGCTACAGAAGTAGAACGAGATAAGGCCAATGACTCAAAGGGCACACACCCAGCCATCGTTGAGAAGCCAACACACTGAATAAAAAAAAAGGAAGAGAGAACTTTCTCGAGTTGAAGCAATGACCGGAGAGATTGTCCACAGCCTCTGCCAATCAGGCGACGCAAGCACCCCACCTTCGTGACCATGGCCAGCCAATCCATTCGCCGGAATTCCACTCACGCCATCTTGGCCCGCCCGCCAACCGGAAGAAATCGAGCAACAGCCTCACCCAAAACCGAATCGAGCGGGAGCAGAGCCGAACCTGAGAAGCCAAAAAGCGCGGCATTTGTCGAAATTGAAGCTGAAACAGGAAGCGCACACGGGCGGCCCCCCCTTTGTTGGTCTCCCATTGCTAGAGAGCTCCGCCAAGCATAGCAAGCTGAAAACCGCAACCACCAGCTCTGCTTGAACAAATCGCCAGGAGCGTGACGGGCGTCGGAAGGAACCGATAGAAAGAGAGCTCGTGAAGGATATATGAAGCTCAACACCAACGGAGGAAAAGGTCGACCGGGCGATATAGAGGGGTTGTGAAGTATACTGAATCCTCTCGTTCTTATTAGTCTTACTAGTCCTTCACACGGCGTTCCCTTGCTCGGATTTAAGCGCGTTTCATCTCAAAGATTAGATGGTCAAATAAGCGGCATTTTGAAGTTTTTAGCCAAAATGAAAGTCATATAGTAACTTTGTATCAATTTAATCACGAACCTACTGAAAAAAAACAGTATAAACTGACCCCACAGCAGCTACTTTTTCTTTGGTCTTTCAGTAATTATTCTGTAGGCACAATGTACATTTGCACCGGTCGACATCGGGCAGAGTAGCAGACAATGTAAACCAGGTTCCGGTGTAATAAAATTTAGGATGAACCTCCTCAACTCCAAATGGGATAAATCTGAAAAAAAAAAGCAGTTTGCTCGCCTGATATGGACCGAACATACGGAATTATTCCCTAGTCGAGCGGCGAATGCTCTCCGTGTCCATGCCTACTGAGCGGATATGGACCGACCCTACACCAGCTGCTTTTTCTTTGGTCTTCTGGTAAGTTATTCTGAAGGCACAATATACATTTGCACCGGTCGACAACGGGCAGAGTCGCAAACAATGTAAACCAGATTCCGGTGTAATAAAATTTAGGATGAACTTCCTCAGACTACAAATGGGCTGAATTTGAAATAAAAAACAATTTGCTCGCCTGAAAGCACCGATTACCAATCAAAAGCTTGGTTGCATTCTGAGGCTTCTGAAGCAGTCCCTCAAATAGCCTGCAATACCCTCTGCATGCCTCGAACCAATTTCGGACAGAACATTCAATTTGCCTTCCAAAATCCTCACGTCTCCAAAAAAAAAAGAGTAGTTCGACTCAGCTTTAATCAAGGATGAGGCTTCAATTACCAGCTGCCTCATCATACCAAACGACCCACTCAAATGCAACGGCAGCAAAAGAGGACTCGAAAGCTCCAATGGGAAACCCTCATCAAGTGCAAACCAAACGCAGAAAGTGATCACAAGTTCCCTCAAAGTTCTCCAACAAAGCTTGATGTTTTGCTTCAAACCGCGGCATTCTTCCAACACCCTTCAAGGTCTCATGCATCACCTCATCGGTGACCTCCGAGCAGCAGATGGACAGGGACTTAAGATTACTCCGAGCGATACTCCCACTACACGAGAAGCTAAAGGGCCTCAAATGCAGATTCACCAACGAAGAGCATCCGTGAAGGAGCAGTGGAACCGCGCTCGCACGGCCTTGTATCCACGTTGACAGAAAGATCCTCAGGGAAGGCGGTGGACAGCAAAATGAAGCCACAGACTGAGGATAGGCATCCAATAGTCGAGAAATTCAATGTTGATGCAGAACTTCCTGACACTAGGCGACGCGTACAGAGGATCAAGACGCTGTCCATGAACCGGGTGTCGTGCCAGGGAAGGGAGAAGATGAGGTCAGGGACACATGTCACCTGCTGGAGACACAACCTGCAATTTTCCCACGCATTTTAAATGCAGTGGCGACCATATGCTGTTGGATCACAAGTTCGAATCCTCGTACAGATTCATGGGGCTACGATGATAAGAGGGCTTGCTCATGTTGAAATACCGAGTAAATTCATTGCAGACATGAAGATTTGAGAGGGCGATGAATAAAGGAGGATTTAATTTTAGAGTAAATTCAGCTAAAGTTCACAGAAAACTATCATCACGATAAATAATAAACATAAGAAGAGAAGTGTCACATATGCACATGTTACATTCACACATTCTTTCTCCTCGAGATTGGCAATAATTCCAAGAGAAAGAGTAATGCAATTAAACAATTTTAGATTCCTGAATGTTTATACATCATTACGTTAAAAAGACTACATGATACTCTTTATTGAGGATGGTGAAATCCATTAACGATATTGTAGACATAATCTCAAGATCTTAAACCAACCATTTATTTGAGGATTCCAAATCTCTGAGATTGGAATATAGCATATATTCTTTACTACCACCTTGAAACCATATATATCTGGCTAGTCATGTTCCACACAAGAATGTATTTTGTACATCGGATGGCATGCATCACTTAACAAAGACTTGTGGAGGAGCGAGTCAATCTCGGGTGAGAGATTTCAACATTCAAATGAAAAGTTCATTAGTCGAGTACACTACGTGAACCATTCAACCCAAAGTATAAATAATCCAAACCAAACATTTGGTTCTCTTACAAATGAAAATAATAAACATTTACAGATGAAGCAAAAGCTTGGCACTTACGAGTAGGTCTCACAGCTTGCAGCAATACCACGAAGACAGCTACCGCCAGACAGAAGCCATGACCCAGCATCTTTCGGTCAATTCTATCTAACTCAATAGATAAATCATTACCTTTTACTCCATCTTTCTCTTCGACAAATGCCCGCCTAGCAGAAAAGGCACATGGCAAGTATAAATTAAGACTCTCCAAGAAGGGTGGAGTCGAAGAGCTTCAATCAGAAAGCCCACATGCATTGCTTCTCACACAGATGTCTGCAGCTTCAAGTATTAGAGGTCCACCCACGGGAACAACACAAGCATAACCATCACAAATTCTTGAACAGACGGTCATTCTGAATAAGAGATTTCATCTTCATCCGCGTCCAGTATGTAGACCAGGGCCCACTTTCTTGCAGCTAAAACACAAGCCACACCTCTACTTGCTGTTGCCAAAAAAACATCAACTTGATTTCAGTCCGGTGTTCCTTGAATATATATATGGCCATAGCTAACGTGATGTTTAGATACTTTTGTCAGGTAAAAGTAAAAGTACAACACATGCATTATGCTAAAACACAGGCGTGAAGCAAACCTTGTGTGCCTAAAGAGGCTATGGCATGCATGTAAACTATGAATGCTCTACAGCATCTTGCTATACTAGATACCATGATAGTGTCTATCATCATGAACTTGTACATAGCGGTTCTCAGTCAGTAACTCAGACTGCAATGCACCTACCATAAGAGGATGATTATTCTTTTTGTATTTGTCTGGCAACTATAGATTCACCCTTCTCGGACTTTGTCCTCTCAATTGATTTAAAATTTAGGGGGAAACCTAATGCTTCAGTATTTTACTTCTTCGACTGAAAATATTCTTCTTTGGAGCATACTTTTTGCACTTCTTCAATCTGTAGGGCCAAACAGGAAGTGGTCCATTAAAGAGGCACAATGTACCTATGCCAGTCACATTTACACTTAAGAGTAGGTTCTAAGTGGAAATGTAGCAAGGAGAATGGACAGGATTAATTCACTTCCACCACCCAGCCAACTAGATAAATTTGTTACTGACACTGGCAAGTTTATCAAACATTGATGCACAAAAGAAAGAGTATGGGCACCAATAAGTTTCCAGACATCCAAAACTGCAAATGGACATGGTAAGAAGCCCAAAGAAAGAATCTTCAGAACTATACAATTGATGGCATAGCAATGAATTGATCCTTAGCTCGATTGTATGACATTGCCAAAATGTTCTAACCACAAACTGACAACGAAGGAACTGCAGTATGAGGAATGCTGCAAAGCTTCTCATTCTCCATCTCCAAGTGTAAGATAGGGTCCTAGATGTGTAGTTTCACTGGGTTAGTGTTTCAAAAGTGAGAATAATATAACCAAGCCAAATGGGCACCACTAACCCATTAGGGCCATCAAATGCACATTTCTTAACCTACATACAAGGCTCCAGCTGTCAAGATATGTTGGAACTTTTGCAGTTACGGTAAGAAAGAAAGTAAAACATCCTCTGAAATCCCAAGCATGTAATGGCATGTATATGCATTATGCACATAGGAGGAAAACTAAACTGCTGCTACTCGTGCTGATGAGGAGAGCAGATAAATTAAAAAAAAGGAACAATAAAAGAACAAACGTTTTTTAAAACCAGACCGGTGGTTCAACCAGTCAAACTGGTAGAACCGTGCTCTACCAGTTCGATCGCTTGAACCTATTGCATGTGATGTCATCTGATAGAAGACTCTGCATATATTAGATTACACATGTTCAGAACAAAAAGAAGCCCAGCGAGTCGGCAGACACTGTAGAATCTTAATAGATTACACACGCTTGACGTCATCTTAATAGCATCCTGGTCAATTTTGTAATAGGTTAGGCCAATATGGTCAATAAATAAATTATCCACCACAAATTAAAGAAAGAAGACACCGGAGCAAATGGTTGACACGCTTGTTAATTACAAGAGGTTGGAGTTCCAAACCCCAACCCAACTCCAACACTACTCCTTCAAAAATTTTTAAGGCCCAGAACTGGTCCGGACTAGTTGACAGGTACACCTGGTTACCGGTTGAACAGGGTCAATACCACCAGCTCTTGACCAATACTATTTCTGCCGGGAAACCAAACTGGATAGGTCTGGTTCACGGTCCAACCAGAGCCACTTGTTAAAACTCTGAAAAGAACAGGAGTCGACAGAAAAGCACAATCTGCTAGTTTTTTCCTTTCACCATCAATGTCTTAAATAATGAATTGACATGATCGAAATATAACTCAGGATATCATGAGTAAGAAATCAATATTCAAGCTCCGGATCCACAAGTTACCTTCAATTGGTACAACTCCCAGTTATTTGCACAAGTGGTTCACATGGAAGGTCATTGGCCTGCAAGATCGTCATCCCGGCATCTCCCAAGTTTTCAGGAGTATCACTCATCTTATTTAGCAACATAACAATTTGATGTTCCTGTTTCCAACAGAATATATTAGCCACATTTGCAAATTTGGGCCTTAAAATATGATATATCAAGCTTTTTACCTTGTATAGACCCAAATCCACACAACAGTGACCGGGAGGGATG
This sequence comes from Syzygium grande, assembly GCA_024733475.1. Classification (NCBI taxonomy): domain Eukaryota; kingdom Viridiplantae; phylum Streptophyta; class Magnoliopsida; order Myrtales; family Myrtaceae; genus Syzygium; species Syzygium grande. The sequence goes on from JAMXDD010000012.1 coordinate 416,964, forward strand.
CACAACAAGATCCTCCAATGGTCTTCCTTGCTTCACATTGCTTGAATCATTCGTAGGTCCCTCACTACTGCTATACAATTTGTTACATCTAAAAAGACTCGTCGGGTATTTGGAAGGAAATATAATCTGAAGCCAATTCAGAGTCATCCTGCAGAGCCATACAGAGAAATGATTAGCATGAAACAGCAGTTGTACTCTGCGCAGTTGTACTCTGCACATGCCTGATGAAGCAGTTGTACTATACCCCATAGAAGGACGGTGAATTGGGAATGTACCTGGTGGATGCTGAAACTGACGTAAGAGGGAATAGTGGCAATAAATTCTTACAAAGTATCTTTTATGAAATAGAAGAGAAAGGCATCAATTTACCAAGGCTAGGCATCTAATCCTAAGCTCTTACTAATTTGAATTACCAAAAGATTAAGTCATATAGGAACTTAACATACTCGGATGCAACTCCCTTTATCCTCCTAGTCTCTTTGCATTCTCCAATTCCTCCCCTGTCCCTCCTGACCAGATTGTCATACAAGCACGTAGCATAGCTCGAGATATATCCTATTCAAAAGTTGAACTCCCACCAGCGAACTTGATTAATCAAAATGAAGTGACGAAATGCCCTACTGTAATGAGAAGAAGACAAATTAAACTTCAAGCAATATAAAACATGAGAAGCTTTCCGCCTATAGTCTATATTTCAGTATCCACTAAATCTCTCAGTGTAGGGCACGCTCAGTCAGTAAAAGAATGCTCAATCAGTAAAAAGAAGAGGAGCCAGCAGTAAAATGGCATTGTGAGAGTTGCCATCAGAAATCTAAGAAGATCTTTTTAAATGCCTGATGACATTTATATGATCTTCTGCAGGGGCTAAACCTGCCAACTCCAAGTGGGGCATTAATCATTTCTGCATCTAACATATCTAATTTATCTAGCATAAATGACATCCCCTCCAATTCATGTTCTTTATTCTCATGTACACATTAACTGGTGTACCGAAAAGGGTAACAACTCCTTTGTTCTCTAGATTTTCCACCGCACCACCATCATTCACCCTTCGTTTCTGGGTAGAACGACCAAACTGCTTAGTTCGACGTTCACCTTATCATTTAGACTTCCAAGCACTTTATACCTCTATATTCGTCCAATTCTCCATCAAATGCAATTAGAGCTACATCGGCAATCACAGTTGGTTCCTATAGGTAAAAAAAGGAAGCGTGGCACATTTTGGACAAGCGAAAGAAGTAGAACGAGATAAGGGCAATGAGCACACACCAAGCCATCGTTGAAGAAACGAACACACTGAACAAAGAGAAGACAGAAATTTTCTCGAATCGAAGCAATTACCAGGAGAGATTATCCACAGCCTCTTGCCAATTGAAGCGACGAAGCACCACCCACCTCCGAGTCCTCTGTGTGACCATCGCCAGCAAATCCTTCTTCAGAACCGACCTACCGCCCATCGGAAGATATCGAGCAACAGCCTCACCAAACCGAATCGGAAGACAATTGAATCGACCTTGAAGCTAAAACGGAAGCACGCGCGGTGACCCTTCTTCATCGGTCTCCCAATGCTAGAAAGCTCGGCATAGAAGCGTTCGGAGGAAATGGGCGGGCGGACTTCATAACTATATTATAGCCTTGTCAAACAATGCCCAGACTCATGGGACATCACATTGATGCGAACGTGGTGCTGGATTAGTTGTTGAAATGTGAATTTGGAAAAAAAGTAATGTGATAATTGATCCTCAATTTACCATTTGAACAGAAAGAAATATGCTCCTGAATTATTCGAATCGGCACCAAGGTTAGCATGACTTTTTTTTGCCCAAATGGAAAATAGTTAAAACATTGAAAAAATAAACAACTTAAAGTCTTATTGCTTAGATCAAAAGCAACGAAATATAAAAAAATGTCTTGTTGCAAATAGGTGGAGCTTATCGAACAATTGCAAATTCAAATGAACTTACTGGATTATCGCCACGGTTAACTTTGCCGTGTTCATCATAAAATCAATTCACGGGCCCAAAATGCTGCCATTGCCAACCGTTATTTTGCTGGATCAATCAACCGGGTAGGAATGGAAACATTTTCCAGACGCGTTCGCATCAGGCGACGGGAAGCCACGGTGTACAAATTTCGGGCTCTTCCAAGGATCTAGTCGCTTTTCAGCTCCGGACGCTTCGTGCGCGCCATCACAGATATGGCTCTAACGGGAAGTCCTCTTTAAGTTGTTGATTCGCAGCAATGGATATTCAAGGATGACTTTATCCAATTAATGTCTACTTTCTGGATTTCATCAGCACAAGTGGCGTCCATAATGTAGTCTATCGGTTGACGGAATTGAAATGGACAATTCGGTACTCTTGCATTAAAATGAATTGGAAGGGAACTCGATCATTCAAATTAACTTCTTATCCACATGTCTATTCACCTGCGCATGATCTATAATCAACTAAATTATGTACTCATGAAAATCATTCCTTGAACCCTTAAGGACAACCCAAACAGTTCTAACCCTGGGTATCCGTAAGTGTCGATGTCGAGTAAAAAGTTTGGCAGCCTTCAATGTACAAATTGCTAAATGGGTTTTGTTGAGGAATTAGTGTCCGCACCTGTAAGCATATATCAAATAGAGGAAATACTACCAAAAATCTTCAACTATGTCAACTTCCATGCCAATGCCTTTTGTCATAGGTCCATCCAAATTTGCCATTGAAAAATCCGACGTGACGGCTTGCGTTGACAATTGTTGGTAAACGGAGCTTACGTGGATTTGGAAAATTTCACCCCAAGCTTAATTTTGTTCAGTATGATGCCAATATCCCAAGCTCTTGTTTTTTTTTCCGTGTCACTAATACCTCAAACATGTTCTGTCTCTCCGTAAGCGTTGCTCTTTTCTATTTGTCACCTAATTAGAACCAAAAGCTACCTACGACAAGGGGCAAACATATTTAAGATCCGACGTCAAAATTTTGAATTTTTGTTAGGTCTAAAGAGACTTGTTAACAAGATAGGGTACTAGTCATGTCTCAAAATTTAAACATCAATAGATTGACATTCTAAAAAAACACTACATGGTATTTTCATCTTTTTCACGATGATGCACTCAATTAAATTCCTATAAAGTCTCCAACCCAAAAAAGCATGATCTAGACATGATATATGAACATATATAAATATAAAAAGTCCTAAGCATATTGCGATTGTGCCAATTCAGTTTAAAACATTTTTAGCCAATTGAGTCATAGACCATTTACATTTATGTCAACTAAGTCCACTCGCCAAAAATCGTTGACAATACATCTGCCATCCTATGTGATGACATGACTAATCGACGTGATTTTTTGAATTATTTTTTTATTTTTTATTTTTTTCTTTTGTTTCTCTTTGTTTTTTTTTTCTTTCACTTCTTCCTCTAGCCGGTCATCGGACCTTGGCGACTAGCTAGAGGTGAGGGACCTTGTCGCCGCTTGGGGTCACGTGACCCAGGCAATGGCCACCTAAGGTCATGAGACCCCAGGCGATGCTCGCTTGGGTTGCACGATCGTTGCCGAGGCTTGCATGACCGCAGCTAGCCCTCACCGGGGTCACTCAACATTGTACGACCTCGGTTGATGGCTGCTGGTGCAGATTTGGCTTTACCCGTCGGCATGAGGGTTTGATTTATTTTTAATAAAAAAAAGAAAATTTGCAACCAAGCCCTTAGCAACATTTTATTACCAAACACTACTTAACTCAAAATTACTTTACAAAGGATTTTTTACCAAACGCAATTTGCATTTCCCTAAACCTTTTAGACCAAAGGCTTTTGCATTTCCCAAAAGGCTTTCAAAATGTTGAACCAAATGCATCCCGAGAGCTGGCAAAGGAAGACTCGTCAAACAGCCGCATCCTAATCTTGCATCTTTGGCCAAACCATGCCCCCCTCCTTAGAGAGAGAGAGATGATTCAATGGGAAGTCTAGTCGACTGAATTTACAGCAATGAATGGCTTAGGTTGAATTCATAAGACGTTACATTCAAAGCTATTACAATGAAGTGAAAATGCATTAAGCTACACAAAAAAAAGAAAGAGGGGGTAGTAAGGAACAAGATCCAGCCATCCAGGAAGCCGAAATTATACATTGTTGTAACTTGATCTTGTCTACGGAATTGAAATACTGCATGAGATACAAAATTTGAATGATAAGAACAAGCGATCTGCACATGATTGACGGGCATCTCACAGCTTTCTGTCCAAAGCATATTCCTCACTTGTAAGTCTTCTTTTTACGAAATGAACTTCCCTCGACACTATCGCCGCCATCTCCTATGATAGTATAACATCCATTTTATGCTTTGCAAATGTCTGCGCCTAATAAAGGTATGCAATAAAAATGCTGAACCAGCTTACTCATTCCTATAGACACACCACAACAAATACGAAGCCTTTCTCAATCTCACTTCACCAACACCAGCTCTTGCCCTCTCCCCTCAATCCAAAAGGTATTCTCTTTTTCATTCCGTTATCCTATAAATACAGCTTTTGGGCGCAGCTAATCCGGGATTACCCCAGAATCTCAGGTCAAACATAAAAAGCCGGGAGCCAAAGCATGAAAAAGCCTCATGTTTTTGCTGTCGTGGAGTCACGCCCCGTACCCAATGGAACGCAACATCCCGTCAAAAGTCGATTATGGTGCAACGCCTCGGGAAGCGATGCCAACCCAACGCCCAACTCAGATCAAACACATACATAAGCACGTATATAAATATATATACACCCGTACAATAAAAACACATGAGACCAAGGTGGCACAACTATCAAACAGCACATTTAAAAAATATATATATATATATATATATATATTGGTATTGACAAAGAAACTTTTTACAATGTTTGTCTATACAGAGATAGTGGAAAGCACACACACTAGTAGCTACTACTTGGTCAAAAGGGGTCGATGGCAAGATTTACTAGATAGGATCAAGGCGGGCTTCAGTCAAAAGGTGTGACCCGCTCTATCTAAGACTAATGGCAACCTAAGGAGTCTAGTCCGGATCGGACTCAGATGATCCACTTGACGAAGTACCCTGAGATTCGGACTCCTCAGAATCCATGTCCTCTGCTCCTATCTCTTGATCGGATCCCAACTCTGCAACCTCTCCGTCCTACTCCTGATCGACCTCCATGGCTACTAGCTCTTCCTCTTCGTGATGGTCCAAGTGTTCCGGGTCAGCATATAGCACTTCGGGCTCCTCAGCTTCCTCGACCATGGCTGCAGGTCCGTCCACGGTCTCGCCCTGACTACTCCAATCAGGCGGAGTTGGAGGATCAGAAATCTCACCACTTGCTATTTGCGGGATCATGACATCATTCACATCTACCGGGACATCAAAGGTTCTAAGCAGGGGTCCGATTACTCCGTCAGCTCCTCTGTAACACCACGCCACGTACTCTTGGGTATGGTAATAGTCCTCTCCCACGTTCACAAATAAAACAGAGTAGTATCTCACATATACTGCTCCGTCTCCACAAGGATGTACACTCGATGACCGCTGAATATGATGCGGTATCCCAAAAGAGGCTCTCCTCGGCATCCTACGGTGGGGTCCGAAATGTGGGTTTGTACAACAAAGGAGAGACGAATCTCAGTGAGTATAACCCCCTAAACCTAGGTTAGGCTAACATGCAATCTCCTGACCGACAGACAAAACAATACACAATCAATGATCTAGGCCCTCGGGCCCAGACCGTTCATCACGCTGACCCTGCAGGTTAGGCATTTTATATCACCACGATAATCACGGCATAGGCGCAGTCATACTCAATCATACGTGCGCCTATACGACACAATGCTCATGCTCATTAGTGTGTCTGTCTCAGATCAATCACGGTATATCAGCCACATACCCGCACACTGGTGCCATGCCTGGATTCAGCTCACACGATGCACGCCAAACACAATGCTCATTTTAGACATTATTAATTAACCGCAGGCCATGACTCGAAGCCAACAACACTTCACGCCCTCACGCTAAGGCAATTTCATGGCCCGATGTCTTTAGCTCCGCGTGAAAACGCATCAGGCGCAACTCGATCTCCTCACGAGCCAGAGTGATAAAACGTCGGGTTGATCGCTCTCCGGACCGGACCGGCATCGCCCCCGTCCGTGAAAAGCTCCTCAGGACGGCTGCGACCGAAGGCCACAACCCAAGGCCTTAAGTCATCACGGCACACCGCCAATTTTATCTCGAAAGCCCCAAGTAATGCATTTGGGCATAATTTGTCGGGGTGATCACATGCACATGGCGTACGCATTCTCGCACAATTCATCACATCGTCTCATTCTTGGCATTCACAATGCGTGATCATACGATGTAGTATAATGCACCATGAGCAACAACCGGTTTAGACATCCGGTCAAATTTATGCCATCAATTGGTCAATCACACTCTGCATTTATCGGCCACTCGGTCACACGACACGGCATTGTACAATTTCCCACAATTGGGCACCACAATCAACCGATCATTCGGTCGGGCACACCCGGCAAATCAATCACATAATCACCAACTAATCCGAACTAACCCAATAATTATCTCTAACAAACCCACTAAATTCCTTGGATTTATTCCACCAATTGGTCCTCAATCCAGTCCGAATTATATACCGATACCACCTAAGCCAGTCCAAAATACACTGATAATACCTAAACCAGTCCAGAAAAACGCACTATCAGTCCTAATCCGGGTTTAGGGAATATACTCACTTAATTTTTGATCACGGCAATGGGGAATGGCGGCCGATCAGCGATGAATAGTGAAATTGATGGCAAAGTTCCCGCGTATGGTACTATTCACGGTGGTACTATTCATGGGTGGTACGGAATCGCATTTTATCGGCTTAAAAACGGTGGTCGGCGCGGTGTCCCAGCACGGACCGCGATGAACAAAGGGACCGTGACGACGGCGTGAACAAAGTGACGCACGGACGGGAGGTGAAACAAGAATCCACACGGACGCTTGTAACGGATAGTGCGCTGGAATGGCTTAATGTATGAACAAACAACGGGCCGGGTGGTAACGGAACGGCGATCGAGCTCCAAATAGCTCCTGGGCGAGGTTCGACGCGGGCGGGCGGTGCTAATCCGGGGAAAGAAAAAAGAGAGAGAAAGAGAGGAAAGGGAGAGAGAAAGGGCCGGACAGAGGCGAGGCTGAGGCTAGGGGCCGCGGTGGTTGACTAGTGGCACGGCTGGGCGGCTGCAAGTCGACGAGGCAAACCGGGCGGAGAGAAAGAGAGAGAAAAATAGAGAGAGAAGGGGCGTTCGGGTCACGGCGAATGGGGCTGGGAGGAGAGAGAGAGATCAGATTTGGTCAAATAAGTCAGCCCACAAATGCCACGTGTCGCCGATCCGTGAAAAATGACCAAAACGCCCCTAATCTAACGGTTCTAAAGAGATAGGCTTAAATAATTGAGGGACAAATGGGTCTTTTGGTCTAATAATGCAGCTGATAACTACAAAGATTATTTATCCTAATTGATTTCCCAAAAATTCGGAATTAATACCTACGGAGCAAAATGGTCATTTTTTCCGGTCTTGGGGCTTAAATTTCAATTTTCAAGACATATGTGTTCCATATATGTGTGGCCAACATAATATGGCATCGGATTCATGACATTCACTTTTAAGCCCTCAAAATCATTCGAAGTTTCGAGAATAAAATAATATTATTTTTCGCCGAGCCAAATTTCCAATTTTTGATCAAAACCACTCTAAATGTGCGTGGCCACCCCAAAATGACATCGGTTTCGAAAAATAACCTCAAACGGGCTCAAAATCCAATCTCGGGGCCCATAGGGGCAAAACCGTAATTTTCCCAATTTTTAAAATTCAAATTTCTGGCTAGATTAGCCTCAAAATGCGTGGCCACACCAAAACGACATTGGTCTTGCAAAATAATCGAAACGTCCACAAAATTTCGGCGTCGAAGTTCGGGTCCAATCTCGCGATCAAATTTGCTCATTTTAAAATTCTAGAGCCTCTTACTAACGAAGCGGTTATTTAGGTATTACGCCGTATTGACCTAAGGATGTCCGAATCGTAATGGCTTCGATTTTTGAGACAGCGAAAAATTATCACTAGTACCGAGGTCTCGGTCATTTAGGTTAATTGGGAATCGATCAGCCATGTGTACTCTCGGTCATGCGAAATCACCCACGATCGATCGTACATCATTGGCGAATTGAACTGGTCACCTTCCTAAGATCGGCCCATGTTGGTGTCACGCCCGAACCCTATTAAGCTCAGAACATCCGCATCTGGTCGATTTATGAACAAACCAGGAATTATCGCCGACCTCAATTCTAAACATCAAAGATTTAATTGTGTACACGGAAACCATAAAATACCGGGACAAAAATTTAACTGGGAAACATTGGGAGAATATAAACATTTCCATTACTCGATCAAACTTGTACCACAATATTTATAAACTACAAACCTTAGTTTATCGGTGCACACATTACTAACCTTTCAAGCGTAAGAACAAAAACCGATGACCGCCATTCAACTCAGAATAACCTTTAACACTTCTTGCTTGGCGCCCACTCAGAATCTAACTCCACGTCATCCCATCTCCCATTTGAAACTCAGCTGTCTCATACTCACCTGTATGCCTTTGGAACTCCAAAACGTAGGGGGGGTGGTGGCGGTAGAGGATTCATGACTTAGGTCTGGGTTTTGAAAATGTTTGGTTTACATAACCATGAGAATAAATCTCAGCAAGTGCACCCCTAAACCCAATCTAGGCTATCACGTACCTCCAAATAATCAGGCAATCACACATTTCGTACACCAATATCACAAAACAGGCACATCAATTAAGACGGCGGGGCTCAATAATGCACACATTCGCACTCATCACAATCACGTCGTATGCAACACGGCGATGTGCCAATTCTCATCCCACTCTTCCTTCCCATTCTCATTTTTGCTTTCTCAAACCTCGCCAAAGGGGCCGCATTGAAGTACACGCGCCACACTGCTATCATTCATCACATCACTTTCGGCCCGCGTGACTCATTCACGCCTCAGGCCCGATCGCGACCGAGCATCACACGCCCCAGCCCCGATCCCAACTCAGCCCGCGCCAAATGCGACAGGCCTACATGATTGAAACCCAACCCGCCCACGCCAAATGCGACAGGCCCACGTGATTGGAACCCAACTCAGCTCACGCCAAATGCGACAGGCCTACCACGATTGGAACTCGAGCTTATGATGCCTCGGTCCAATCCGGTCTCACCCGAGCTGATCGTGCCTCGGACCGATTCTTATACATGCTTTTTCAAGCCTCGCCCTGTGCCAAATGCAACAGACCTCGTGATCGCTGCCCGAGTTTATGATACTCGGCCCGATCCCATTCTCGTACTTTCACACCTTCACATGAATTTCCGTGCACACATTTGCACTCACAATCACACATTCACACCTTAAACTCGTATTCACGCACAATTTCTCATTTTTCTGCACTCAAACACGTTCAAATCAATTTCAGCCCTTCACGGGACTTTTATAAAATTCAAAGACGGACCTAACGGTACCATCCATGCGCCAAACAACCACTCACAACATATCACACCACACATCACAGCCAGCAAACAGTGAATTCCTCACCTTAAATCACAAAATTACACTCCCGGCTCTTCACGACATTTTCTCGTAATTAATTGCCGGTTCTAAAAATCTAACTTGCATTCAACCAATCATCATAGCCCCATGAACAGTGATTCGCAGCTTGAAATTCCCTCAAATCGTCCTCCAAAAATTCCAAATTAATTCCTTAAGGCCCGCCATACATTCCCAGTCTAAAGCCCCAACATTTCGCAGACTGGCACAAGTCCAATTTCACCCAAAATCAAATTATTCGGCGATACCCAAAATCCTAAATCGATTAGAGTATGATTTACCGCGTTCTAGGCTAAAACGCCTAGAACGGAAAGCGGCGCGCCGCCTTTGCACGGCGGGCGGTCCGCTTGCATTAACGGGCGGTCCGGGCGGCGGTGTGGTCTTGCACGGCCGAAATGGGTCATAGGGAGAGAGAGAAAGAGATAGGAAAGAGAGAGAGACGGTGAGGTTAGAGGGCGGCACGGCGACAGCAAGGTGGCGGGGCGAAAGGCCACGGGCGATGGAGCTCACAGCCAAAGGGACTCACGCCAAGAAGAAAAAAAATGAAAGGGGAGGGGTTGATCGTGAAATGAAGAAGAGAAGGGAGAAGGAAGACAAGTTAGACTCCACTTATTTATAATGACCAAAGGGTGAATGACTAAAATGCCCTTTATCTTAAAACTTGTCCTTTAATAACCTTTAGGGGGTATTTTAGTCACTTTCTCCGTTTCTTGCCCAAATCGAAGTTTTTCCGAAGGATTTGAGCGCACCGAAAATTCACACGTGTCACGTGCAACGTCATCCTAGCGTTCCGTCGCGACTTCTTAATTTTCGGTGTCCAATTTGGGCAAAAATCCAATAATTAAATTCTATTAAACGCAACTCGAGCGTTTCTCGAGCTAACAGGCGGCTTGCTAGGGAATTTCGCAGAATCGACTCGTGATTGATACGAAATCGAGTCACGTGCAAGTCCGTTCGGTGCGTGATGACCTCGGTTGTCATTAAAATCGCGAAGATCAATCACTTGATCCGAGGGGTACAATCGCTCGGTATAATTTCGGAATCATTCGTCATGTCGTTTCGTGGTCCTATGGAATCACCCGTGATCTACTACTAGAACAATGGCGAATTGACCCCTAACTATCCTTGCATCAGCCAACAAAGTGGCTCAAAATATCACTTAAGCGATTTAATGGTGAAATCTATTCACGATCGAATTTTTTCTTTAGCTTGCGAATTTAATTCCCCCTAATGGCCTTTCCCTAATGGTTAGCATTCCTAGGAATGATCAGCCCGAGCGAGAATTTATCATGAGCACATCTCATAAAACTCAATTATTTAATAAATTCCCATTGGTAGAAATTGTGGAATGTCACAATCTTCCCCTTATGAAATTTCGTCCTCAAAATTTACAATCTCACTAAAACTCAAAATTACAATCCTTATCGCTACTCAAACAATCGAGGGTACCGACGTTGTATCATTTCTTCGCTCTCCTAGGTTGCGCCTTGGGTCCCATGGTGTTCCCAGATAACCTTGACCATCGGGATTATTTTATTCCTCAGAACCCGTTCCTTCGGTCCTCAATCCTGATCGGTTTCTCGACTTACGATACCTTATCATCCACTTCTATTTCTTCATAGTTTAGAACGCTGCAGGGTCGAAATTTCCTTAACATTGATGACGTGGAACCGTTATGCACTGCGACAAATTTGGCGGTAACGCAAAGGCGATACGCCAAGTCTCCAATTCGTTCAATACCTCGAAGGGTCCCACATACCTTGGACACAATTTCCATTTCTTCCGAATCGGGACAATCCCGCATGGGCGACATCTTTAAAATATATGATCTCCTACTTGGAATTCTAGAGGTCTCCATATACATGCGCATAACTCTTTTGGCGGCTCTGCGTTTGTCTTCAGCCCGTCACGAATGATCTTAACTGTTTCAATCGACTACTCAACCAATTCTAGCCCTGTTATAACTCGTTCTCCCACTTTGTCCCAATACGGGCGTTCTACAAGCACGGCCATATAACGCTTCAAATGGCGCCATTCCAATGCTCATTTGGAAACTATTATTATAAGCGAACTCCACTAATGGCGGTTGCTCTTCCAATTTACCCTAAAAATCCAGCACACACACCACGAGCATATCTTCTAGTGTCCGAATCGTCCTCTCAAACTGGCCATCTTTACATCTTTCGAGGATGATAAGCGGTACTAAACTGTAGCTTAGATTCCAACAAATACGTAAACTTTTCCAAAAATTAGCGGTAAATCTAGAATCACGATCCGAAGTTATAGACACGGTACCCCGTCTTGAGGCGAACTATATGCTGCACATACAACTACGCATACCGTTCTAACGTGAAATCATTTTCCTTTGCAAAAAGTATGCCGACTTGGTCAATCTGTCAACAATCACCCAAATGGTGTCATGGCCTCTTTGACTTCTCGGCAATTCCGACACAAAATCCATGGTTATATGCTCCCATTTCCACTTTGGGATTTCAATGGTCGCAACAATCTTCGAGGCTTACAATGTTGTGCTTTCCTGTACGACACGTCGGACATTTAGCCACGTGTTTAGCAATATCCGACTTCATACCGTTCCACCAGTGTCTTGCCTCAAATTCTTGTACATTTTAGTACTACCTAGGTGGATCTTGTATTGGCTACGATGCGCTTCGGATAAAATTTCTTCCTTAACTCCCGCATCGTCTGGCACACATAACCGTCCTCGAAATTTCAATACACCGTCCTCGGATACCTGAAAATCCGGCTTTCTCTTAGTTCGTCCATCCCAACAACTTTACGTATACGTGGTTCCGTGACTGCAAAGCTTTAACTTTAGCCTGGATCTTGGCTCAATCCTTAACGTCGCTAACAGGCTCGAGACTCGACTTACTTCCAACTTGAACTCCGAGTCTCGCACATTCTCCAACAGGATCCACTCTTTGACCATTAAATGCGCGATGCTTGATTTTCGGCTCAACACATCCGCTACTCGGCTTGCCTTTCCGGGGTGATATAGAATATCACGGTCATAATCTTTAACAATTCCATCCAGCGTCTTTGCCTCATATTCAACTCTTTTTGCGAAAATAAATACTTGAGGCTTTGATAATCAGTATAGATCTGAAATCTTTCCCGGCATAAAATAATGTCGCCAAATCTTTGAGGCGAACACTATTGCGGCCAACTCAAGTCATCGTCCGAGATAATTCAGTTCGTGTGGCCTCAACTGCCTGGATGCATAGGCGACCACTTGCCCATGTTGCATCAACACACATTCTAATCCCTTCAACGACGCATCACTATATATCTCATATCCTCCCGGTCTTGATGGAATCGTCAACCTGGTGCCGTTGTCAACCTTTGCTTCGACTCCCTGAAAACTTCCTTCACACTGCTCTGTCCATTCAAATCTTGACTCATTTTTCAATAAATGCGTCAATGGCATTGCTATCGACGAAAATCCTTCCACAAAGCAGCGGTAATATCCCGCTAAACCTAGAAAACTCCGAACTTCTGTTACCGTGGTCGGTCTAGGCCACTTCATCACAACTTCTATTTTCGATGGATCCACAGAAATTCCTTCTCTAGAAATTACATGACCAAGAAATGCTACTCGACTAAGCCAAAATTCGCATTTACTAAACTTAGCGTACAATGCGTTTTCCCTCAAAGTTTGCAATACTTAATGCAAATGAAATTCATGCTCCTCTAGGCTTTTCGAGTACACCAGTATATCGTCGATAAAAACAATCACAAACTGATCTAGAAATTCCTTAAACACCCTATTCATCAGATCCATAAAGGCAGTAGGGGCATTCGTCAACCTGAACGGCATCACCATAAATTCATAATGTCCGTACCTCATCCTAAATGCCGTCTTCAGCACATCCTCCTTTTTAATCCTCAATCGATGGTATCCCGTTCTCAAATCAATTTTAGAGAACACACATGACTCCTTGTAACCGATCAAATAAATCATCAATCCTTGGCAAAGGGTATTTATTTTTAACCGTCACCTGGTTCGGTTGCCTATAATCTATACACAATCTCAATGATCCATCTTTCTTTTTTACAAATAAAACTGGTGCTCCCTACGGAGATGCATTAGGTCGAATGAACCCCTTGTCTAGCAACTCTTGCATCTACACTTTTAATTCCTTTAACTCTGGCAGCGACATTCTATATGGTGCCTTGAGATTGGCTCGGTTCGGTGCCAACTCGATTACGAATTCTACTTCTCTTCCGGCGGTAATCCCAGCAATTCTTGAGGAAACACATCGGGATATTCACACTCTCTTTGCTATATCCACGAAGTTTCGGCTCTTGACCATCGAATCAACTACTACAGCTAGAAATACTTGACACGCTTCGTTCAACAATTTCATCACTTCTCTTGACGATATCAACGGAATTGAGGATCCTCCTCGACTTCCCACAAATTTAAATTTCGGATGTCTAACAGGATTAAATTGGATCACCCTACTATTGTAATCCATTACAGCCCTTTGCTTAGACAACCAATCCATCCTTACTATCACATCAAAGTCGTACATGTCTAGAAACCGCTAGATCAATCAATTTCTTCCTATCCCTAATCACATAGCACAACATCAAGCAATTGCGGTTCTATTCCAACTAATTCCACAAACTGTTCGATATAAAGGAGTGCGGCGCTCCGGGATCAAATAAAGCATCACGCAGCATGGTTGCCACAGAAAAATCGTACTTGTGACAACCCCTTGGTGCGTTCTCGACCTCTCGTCGGCTATCGCATACACTCGTCCTTGCGCTTTGAGGCCTATTCGATTTAGATTTCTTTGTGCAGGCTACTCGGTCTGATTTTCATTCGAGTAGCGGCAAAATAGGCGGTCTATTTGCACTTGGGAATTGGGGCAATTCTTTATGTGATGCCCAAATTTTCCGCATCTAAAAGCACGCCGCTCCTAGTCGGACACGACCCATTTCCATGTCGACCTCCACAAATCCTACACGGACCATTACCAATCGGACAGGCTTTCCAATATTCTTTTTTGCTGGTGGGCGAAGCGCTTTGTTATCCACCATCGGCCTTTTCCCGGATTACGATTATTCTAACCCTAGCCAAATCTCGATCCGGATGTGGCGGCTCTATCCATCGATCTGCTCTAGGATCCGAGCTCTATCAAATATCTACTCATCGTCCTCAAATTTACCAATAACAAGCGGCTACGGATATCGCCCTCAATCCATCCAGAAATATTGGCGCTTTATCCTCGGGATGTGCCACCATTCGGTAGCGAACTTAGACAATCTCGCGAATTCCGCCTCATCTTTGGTCTACCGTCATCGACCTTGGCGGAGTCTCATAAATTCCTTGAGTTTTCTCTCTCTAGTACTAGCTAAAAAGTATTTCTCATAAAAAACTCTCGGTAAAAACAGCCCAAGTCTTGGCTGTACCTTGAGGAAAAATCCTATCCCTGGTGGCTTTCCACCAATCGTTAAGCGTTATTACGGCGGTGATAGGCGCCGGCGTCACTTTCTCATGATCGTTACACTCCGGCACCTCAAAAGCCTTTTCGGTTCCTCTACCCACCGAGTGCAGCCTCGGGTCACCTTTCCCGAGAAAACTTAGGGGTTTCAACTTAATAAACTGCTCTACTAGTTGGTGCATAGGTCTATTTGCAACCACTTGCCCTTGATCTGATTCTCATTATCATTAGCAAACAAGCGGGCTTGGCGGCTTGAGCAATCGGGACAGCTCGCTCTGAGTCTGCCCGTTCTAATATATCACCAATCCGCTCTAGGGTTCTCATGACAGCTTCCATTCTAGGATCTTCAGCGGGTCTAACTCCCACTCCGGTGTTTTTTTGCTACTCCAACATCTACCCCTAAGTTATCTCTCGCTCCAACACCCATTCCAAGATCCTCTGACTCTAGCTTGTACACGTCCTCTACCCACCGGATCCTCTACCAGCGCCCCTTCTTGGGACTCTTTCTACTCCTCTTCCTTCGCTGCTCATTGTCACGATCCTATAACTAATCTACCTGCTATAATTCCACTCGGAATTAGCGGTCTAAACCGACTAGCTCAATCCGATTCTAAGCAGCGAATTAACAAGAAAACTCATTCAACAATCAATTCCCCACTACCAATCACAAAATTACAATCGCAAAAGCGTAAACACTTACCTCGGTCTAGACGCACCTGCAAATCAATTACCACGCAACAATTAACTCACTCAAATAATCGTAACAAACAATTTAGAGGTACGTGTAGCTCATTCCACCTTGCAACTCGCTAAGCCTCCCTAAATTCTACCCCGGGGTTTCTGCTCCTTATCACTCCAAACTTGACTAGTCTAGATCGAGCTAACCTTGCTTTGATACCAATTCAAACTGGGATGTCACACCCGAACCCTATTGAGCTCGCAACATCCCAGATCTGGTCGACGGCGCGACAACCCAGGAATTATCGTCGACCTCAATTCTAAACATCGAGATTTAATGCGCACATGGAAACCATAAAAATACCGGACAAAAATTTAATTGGGGAAACATTGGGAGAATATAAACATTTCCATTACTCGATCAAACTTGTATCACAGTATTTACAAAATACAAACCTTAGTTTACCAAGTGCACACATTAATAACCCTTCAAGCGTAAGAACAAAAACCGATGACCGCCATCCAACCCGTAACAACCTTTAACACTCCTTGCTTGGCGTCCACTCAGAATCTAACTCCACGTCATCTCGTCTCCCATTTGAAACTCAGCTGTCTCATACTGTGTATGCTTTGGAACTCCAAAACGTCTTTTGGGGTGGTGGCGGTGGAGGATTCATGACTCAGTGTCAGGTTTGAAAATGTTTGGTTTACATAACCATGAGAATAAATCTCAGCAAATACACCCCTAAACCCAACCTAGGCTATCACGTAACTCCAAATAATCACGCAATCACACACATTCACGTACACCAATATCACAAAATAGGCACATCAATTAAGACCGTCAAGCTCAAAAATGCACACATTCGCACTCATCCACGATCACGTCGTATGCAACACGCGTATGTGCCAATTCTCATCCCACTCTTCCTTCCATTCTCATTTTTGCTTTCTCAAACCTCGCCGGTGGGCCCGTGTTGAAGTACACGCCTCGGGCACACCGCTATCATTCATCACATCACTTCGGCCTGCGTGCTGTTCACACCTCGTGCCCCGATCGTGACCGAAAGCATTGCACGCCTGTGCCCCGATCCCAACTCAGCTCGCGCCAAATGCGACAGGTCTACATGATTGAAACCCAACCGACCCACGCTTAAATGTGATAGGCCCATGTGATTGAACCCAACTGCTCCCACGCCTAAAATGCGGCTGTGCTTATGTGATTGGAACCCAACTCAGCCCACGCCCAAATGCGATAGGCCACGTGATTGGAACCCAACTCAGCCCACACCAAATCGACAGGCCCACATGATTGGAACCCGAGCTTATGATGCCTCAGATTATTCGGTCTCACACACGCTGATCGTGCCTCGGACCAATTCTCATATATGCTTTTTCACCTCAACCTGTGCCAAATGCACGGACCTCGTGATCGCTGCCCGGGGTTATGATACTCGGCCCGATCCCATTCTCAGATTTTTCACACGCCCACATGAATTTCCGTGCATACATTTGCACTCACAATCACGCATTCACACCTTAAACGCCGCATTCACGCACAATTTCTCATTTTTCTGCACTCAAACACGTTCAAATCAATTTCAGCCATTCATGGGACTTTCATAAAATTCAAAGACGAACCTAACGGTACCATCCATGTGCCAAACAACCACTCACAACATATCACACCACACATCACAACCAGCAAACAGTGAATTCCGACCTTAAATCACAAAATTACACTCCCGGCTCTTCACGACATTTTCTCGTAATTAATTACGGTTCTAAAAATCCAACTTGCATTCGAACCAATCATCATAGCCCCATGAACAGTGATTCACAGCTTGAAATTCCCTTAAATCGTCCTCCAAAAATTCCAAATTAATTCCTTAAGGCCCGCCATATATTCCCGGTCTAAAGCCCCAACATTTCGCAGACCTGCACAAGTCCAATTTCACCCAAAATCAAATTATTCGGGCGATACCCAAAATCCTAAATCGGGATTAGAGTATGACTTACCGTGTTCTAGGCTAAAACGGCTAGAACGGAAAGCAGCGGCACTCTATGGCGAAGGCGAGCAACTCACGGTGGCTTCCGCTTACACAGCGGTGGTCGGCGGTGGTGTGGTCTTGCATGGCCGGAAATGGGTCACGGGGGGAGAGAGAAAGAGAGAGGAAAAGAGAGAGATGGTGAGGTTGGAGGACGGCACGGGCGACGACAAGGTGGCGGGCGGCGGGCGGTGGGCAGCGGGCGGCGCCGACAATGGAGCTCACGGCCAAAGGGACTCATGGCCAAGAAAAAAAAATGAAAGGGGAGGGGTTGATCGTGAAATGAAGAAGAAAGACAAGTTGGACTCCACTTATTTATAATGACCAAAGGGTGAATGACTAAAATGCCTTTTACCTTAAAACTTGTCCTTTAATAACCTTTAGGGGGTATTTTAGTCACTTTCCCGTTTCTTGCCCAAATCGAGTTTTTCCAAAGGATTTGAGCGCACCAAAAATTCACACGTGTCACGCAACGTAAATCCTAAGCGTTCCGTCGCAACTTCTTAATTTTCCGGTGTCCAATTTGGGCAAAAATTCAATAATTAAATTCTATTAAATGCAACTCGAGCGTTTCTTGAGCTAACGGGTGGCTTGCTTGGGGAATTTCGCAGAATCAACTCGTGATCGATACGAAATCGAGTCACGTGCAAGTCCGTTCGCGCGTGGCGACCTCGGTTGTCATTAAAATCGCGAAGATCAATCACTAGATCCGAAGAATACGATCATTCGGTATAATTTTGGAATCATTAAATCACGTCGTTTTCGTAGTCCTATGGAATCACCCATGATCCACTACTAGGACAGTGGCGAACTGACCCCTAACTATCCTTGGATCGGCCAACAATGGCTCAAAATATCACTTACGCGATTTAATGGTGAAATCTATTCACGATCAAATTTTCTTTAGCCGCGAATTTAATTCCCCTAATAGCCTTTCCTAATGGTTAGCATTCCCAGGAATGATCGGCCTGGGCGACAATTTACTGCGAATACATCTCATAAAAACTCAATTATTCAATAAATTCCCATGGGTGGAAATTTCGGAATGTCACAGTTGGTCCAAAATATTCTCTCGGCATTCTTCAAGTCCGTGCCCAACTCATGATCGGGTCCCCGGTCCACGTACCTATTCCTATTTAGCCTTTCCCATAAAGTTAGTATCCCGTGATTGATCAGGTCCGGCGAAACTTTCTATAATTAAATGAGAAATAATTTACACTTTATTGATCCCGAAAATGGGTCGAAATTCAGGATGTTACACATGGCTTCCAATGTAAATATCAGTTGGCATAGGGTAAGGCAGTCTCATTCAAGCATCAGGTCAGGGGTTGTGGTGAAGGATGAAAGAAGACCCGCGGCCTGCACAGGAAAAACATCACTGAATGTCGATAAGGCAGCAGCTAAACTGTCCTTGAATATGCCCACTTGACCATCAGTCAGGGTGGATCCTAGTTTCAATGTGTTCTCTACAAATCTGCTGCCAACGTGGCCAATTGTGAGAGGAAATAATATCAGATGCATGTCATAGAACATGGAAAAAGACTTTCTTTCCAAAACACCTAGCCAAATATCTGACATCTCTGAAACTAAAATCTTCTCACAATTACAATGTTAGGCGAAAAGCTAATGTCTACTCCCGATGTACCAAAACAACATGAAGTACGTGGAACTATCTAGGTGCACAACTCACGCAAACAAGCTCAAAAAGGAAGGCCAAAGTTAAGAACTTCTGTCACCACTTTCAGACAGTTACACCAATGAGTTTTCTTTGCACCGTGTCCCGCAGACTATTGGTACTTATTACATTCCACGTCACAAATGACTCGGTTAACTCAAACATTAATGCATGCAGTGAAACAGAAAACCCCCAATAAACACCCGGCAACCAAAGATATAATCAAATTTGAAATTTCTCCAAATAAGAAAATATCAAAGCTGAAAGATTAAGTCCAAATAGAGCTTAGAAAGTTAGAGTTATCATCTCCAACACAGATGTTCACGACACAGCTCTATAAAAGGTAGACTAGCCGGGGACATGATAAAATAATATATAACAAGGTAAAGAAAAAGAAGCAAAAGAAAGAAAGCACACTCACCTGCATAAAAGAACTTCAACAATGGAACTTGCTACTCCGGAAGGCGATCTGTCGTCCAAATCAATCGTTTTGTAAATTTCTCCATTACTATAAGATTTCTGACTCTTCGATGAAAAACCTTCGATAGAAACACCAGTATTTGCTTTAGATGTCCTCCTTGAAGACAATGCAGATACACTGCTGAGACAATTCAATAATAAGAAGAGCTTTTTTTGAGATAATCTGGTCACGAGAGCTCAAATATTTATCCTGCAGACACAAACACTTGGAAAGGCATATTTAACCTGATTGGAAGTATTTAAACCAGGGAACTGTGGAGCATCTCATAATATTTGATTCTGAATTCAAGGGCAGTTTCTGCATTGTATCCACATACAACCGATTAAGTTGTATGAAGAACCCAAGAGGACAGCATGCCATAAATATGATTGTCTTTCATTCTCCCACAGATATGGCTCTAACCTTTGATGAATGAACAAGAAAACACTATTAGGTAACTGCAACAAAATGAAGAGTTATAATCACAAAACCGTCTCATTTGGGATGTAAACATATGTTGACACCTAAATTTCGTCACATCATTTAGTGCTTAATTGCATAAAAATTAGGGATCGATCTCGGTCCCTAGAAAAAAAAAAAATATAATAATTAGTTAAAATTGCATATAGATATTAGGAGCATTTCGTAGCTAATTAGGCCCATATAATTTGCATTGGACCAACAGCAGATGGACTTGATTGAAATGATTCTGAGCTTAATTGAACTAAGCCCGCGGCAATGAAAACCAGACCCAGCCCATCAATCATTAGAGGAATTCGGTTGACGAAATCGAAGAGAATATTTGATTGAAAGAAAAGGGAAGGAAAATATTCGCTCGTCCCGCAAGGAATCAGTAAAGAAATATACATTCCCTGGATGTTGACACGCAAAAAAAAAAAAGGAAAAATCGTGAGGAGGGGAAGTCTCGGTCAAAGAAGAATTGGAAAGAATAAAAAAGGAGAAATCAGATTGTTTTCGATTCTTTCCGGGTGGAGGTCTCGGTAAAAAAGAAATAAAAGGGAGAGAGGCCATTCAAAGAAAGGGGGATCGAGCAGAGAACGAAAAAGTGAGAGAGAAAAGACAAAGAAAAGTCAAGGAGAGAGAAGCGTCACACAAGAAACGCACGAGAGGAAGCTTTACGTCCACGGGGGAGGGCTTCGTTCAGTCAAAGGGGAGATACACGGAGGGCTTCATTCACAAAAAAAACCCACGGCCACAATACTGAGAGAATCAGTCACAATAGAGAGAGAGAGAGAGAGAGTTGAGATTCCGAGAGGAAAAACTCATTGAAAATCGATCGTTGAGGCTTGTTAGTGGTCTCGGAGGTAATGGTCTGTTCTTCGTAGTCGTCGTCAGCGTTGGTGCCAGAAGAAACGCGCGGGATTTGTTCCACCCTCCCTTGCTCCGCGACCAAAGATCTCGCGCTCCGTCTCCATCCATTGACCAAGTGACTTTTGGGTTGGCTCTAGCTGCATCAAGTCCTTGAAAAAGTCTCGACGAGCCTTCCGGTCCCGTTGATCATTCAACAACAACTACAAGCAAAGGAACGTCCGGGAGGTCCAATGAGTTCTTGAGTAGCCTCGACCCCTTTGTGACCAGAGCGTATAGCAGCATCCACGGCGACGTCCTCAGGCCAGCAGTATTCCGAGAAGTCAGTCCGCTGCGAGTTCGTCAAGTCAACCACTTGTCTTCATTGAACCAATCTTTGGGACAAGTCCGCCAGCTCATTTGATGTGATCGAGATTCCTAAGCTGCCAGCCCATTGGAAAGTTGTCGCCAAAGTAGAAAAAAGAGAAACATTTTATGTGCAGGTGGTGATCCGTGGGTGAGGCAGCGAGGAAGTTTTGAAGGAGTGCATATTGAATCATTCGCAATAAGAAGAACGCAAGTGTCCAGGACCGACAACATCAACAAACTCCGGTCAGCCCCAAGAATCTTTGGCGGTTCGCCGCTTGCTGCACGCCACCACCGCAAGCCGCTACCGATCCCGACGTCACACCGCCGTTCCCGTTCGCGACGCCGCGCCGATACTCCCGACGCACCGTCGGTCGCAATTCCGATCCGCGTGATTCGAATTTGGAAAGTTGTTTGCGCATTTAGGTAAAAATCTCATCCGAATCAATTTAGATATTTTATTGCCCATTTTGCGCTTCTTGTTATCTAATCCTGCATATTTAGATAATAAGCATTATTCCAATTAGGATTTTATTTCCTTTTTTTTTTTTTTGAAATCTTGGATATCTATTATTTTTCAAATTTGGATAGAAATCGGAATTTTCAAAATTTCTTGAATATATCCAAAATATTTGAAATATCAAATTTTTTTTCAAGATGTGATCGATTAGGAAAATTTCCTAATCCGCAATCAAGACATGTGGAAATAAATCTATCTATCAAGCTTTAGATAGAATTATTTTCATAGCGGTATTTCGAATTTTAGGATCGATCCGTCGGGGCTTCGGATCGAAAATTAATTCGAAAAGATTTATGGTTATTTATTTTTTTTATTTATTTGATTGTAATTTCGAATTTCGAAAAAAAAATACCAAAAATATTACTCTAGAATAGGTTAATTTCTTTAGTTTAAAATTGCATGTTTAGATAATTAGCATTTCTAATTCGGATTCCATTAAAAAAAATACAAAAAATAATATGCCCGCTATTAGAAATAGGTCATGTCGTCGCATGACATATAGTTTGCATGTTAGGTTGCACTAATCGCATGTCAATTTTTGCACGTCATTACATATAGGTTAGCTTTCATTTAAATAAGTAAAAAAAAAAAAAAAAAAGAGAAAATCTCTGCACCTTCGAACTTTAAGTCAAGATTCATCGAGATTGTCAAATTGAGTATTTTTTCGAAAATTGGTACCGAAAGGGCGTTAGGGAATCTAGCGTAACCAAGTCCCCGAATTCATAATTTCTGGTTCGCAGAAATAAAATAGTACTCCCGCTATTTTATTTAGGTTTCTAATCAACCTACCCTAAATGATTAGTGGCGACTCCCATTGAAAATATTTGCATGCTCACAATTGGACCTAAGTTGCGAATTGGTAGAGTTTGGGAGAACTCGAGCTAGGTTAGTTAATTTAATTGATCTAGTAATCCATTAGCCTAAGATCGGACATCACCGATTTTTTTTTTTAGGTCGCGACAGCTTGGCGACTCCGCTGGGGACTAACTTGATTTTTTTTTTTTTTAAAAAAAAATTTAAGGAGGACTTAGGCCAGAAAATTTTCATTGAAAAATCACTCGATTTGACAAAATTTGATTGAATTCTCATTCTTAGGTGTTAAATGTTTTTGCAGGATGGGAGTTATAAGGGGAGTAGTGATTGGCTAACCCTTTGTTTTGCAGGTTTGGTGGAGTAGAATTGTGATTTAATTTTTGTACTATTGAAGTGATGTTTGTATATATTTGTTATGCATGATTTACAGTATTTGCACTATATCACACACACCTTGTGACCGGACTGGGTCACACCCATAGTTTTAAGATGGTATTTAAATGGTTCTTTAACCTTGGCGGTAAGGCTTCGCTAAAGGTTATCCCATTTGGATCGAAAAATTTTTCTAAAAAATGGCTCAAGGGCCGTCTTCATGCACGTGTGGCTACGATGCATGGGGGTTGCCCTTGTCGACCGAACCAAGCCGAAGTGATTGGATCCGACTAGTCTTGACTATGGTATGCGAGGCTGCGACTAGTCATGATGATTGTTCGTGAGGCCGTGACGTGTCGTTCCGTTCATCATTTCACTTTGCAAAAGCCATTAGGATAGATAGATTAAGATTTAAACTCACGATTCATGTGCATGTCTCTGTGATTGACATTTTTTTCCCAAAGGCGGTAATTTCTCGAGCTTTATCTTTAGTTTTCTGTATCTTATTTTGAGTCGGTCCATGGTTTAGGTTGAGTCTTTTGGCACGTGGTCTATATAAGAATGGATCGCCTTGATATCCGTTTTCGTGCCTACTCCAAGCTGGAGCTCAAGAAGTTATGGAGCCAGTTGAAGCCGGATGGGCAGCAATACGTTCTCAAAGCGCATTGGATTCATGCTGCCAATCCTAGACATAGATGTTCGTGAGCGGGGTCATGCAGGCACTCGCCCATTTTTGGTGCCCCGAGACGACCACATTTGTGTTGGGAGGTAAGTTTGAGCTCACACCGACTCTGGAAGAATACAGTATTGCCATTGGGAAATCGATCGAGTTGGATATAGTTGAACCACCCATTAAGGTAGATCCTATCGTAGCGCTTGCTGAATTTCTGAGTTTGACCAAAAAAGAAATTGAAAAAGTGCTAAAGGGTAATTGTCAAGCATGCCCACTATCTTTTCTTATTGAATGTTTCGAAAATAGCTCCCTCCTTATGAAATCTAAGATTTTTATCTTAGCCTTTTTTGGATTCATCATTTTTCCATTCCGTCAAAATGCTATTGATCCTGTGATGGCTTGGACGGTAAAATTAATATGTGGTGGAGTTAGTTTCATAAACACAATTTTGGCGAGAGACTTTCATAGCTCGACACGTTTCAAGAAAGAAAAGATAGAACTTTTCGAGCCCCGATTGAGCTTTTACAAATATGGTTTTTCTCACATCTTTCTCAATTTGGGGAAAATATGACAAGTATTTGAAATGGGCATGACTGATAACCCTATTTTAAGGTTCAAACAAATACAAGATCAAACTAAGAGTTTGCATTATACACAATGGGTCGATCTGTTCAAGGATCCAAACTCTAAGATTTTCCTCTGGCAAATTGTGTGGTTTCGGGAGGTTGAGGCTCGACTATACCATGGCGATCAGAAGCCCGTACCTTTGATGGGCATTTATGGGGCAACCAGCTATCAGCCTCTTCGGGTTGCACGTCAATTCCGAGTTCTACAGGATGTCCCACCTCCATTCAGGCCGAATGAATTTCAAGTCCAGTTTGAGAAAGGCGAGTCCTACAGAGTCGAGCTTAGGCGTCATTCTGAGGCTTGGCAGAATTGTTCCACTCGAAGCTGATTTGGCTGAGGCGAGCCCACCGAAGGATGAAGCGTCACTTTGCCACGGCCCGGTATATTCAACATCATACCATCCCTTTGAGATACTCCCGAAGATCCCGATCGTGGCAAGACGGCATACCCTTCCGGACTCAAATCAGACCGGGTGAAGAAAAGGCGGCGAAGGCCCGGGATAAGGCAGATGCTCGCTGAAGAGAATGCCACGATTACGGCGTGCTTTGAAGGCCCATTCGTCTATAGATCACGTGGCCTCTAAAAAGAGGAAGACCGTCCTGATTTCTAGTTTGGTTTAGGGAGTTTTTCTTTCTTTTTTAGGATGGAATGTTAGCTTACATTTGTACTTCATGCTATTATTTTTTTTTTTTTGGGTAATAAATGTCGCGAACGATTTTTTATAAGAATTCTTTTGAGACATTTACCATTTTGAGCAATTCAATGAAAAACGTGGAGCTATAATTTATAAATTTTGGAATCAGTCCAGGTTTTTGAATAAAGCAATTTGGAATTTCGGGATTTCTTGGACAAATCGGTCATTTGAAAGAAATTTCATCTTGAGAGTCTAGAGGAAGTCATGGACCGACTCGTTATTCTTACTTGTGGTATTTATTCGATCGTTGCTTTTTTTCGGGTAATTTGCCACGGATCCCCTCATCCTCATAACACTTTCGATCGGTGACTAAAAAGGATGGCCAATCAAGTCGAGATTGCAGCCATGATTGAAGAAAAGCTGAAAAGAGCACATGAATGCAATCAATGAGCAGATCACGGCTACCATGTCCAAAATGATGAGTGATCTCATGGTTAAGCAGCAGCAGATCAATGTTGCCTCCCAATCGGAGATTCCACCTCCAACTTGTCAAGGCCTCCGCCTTGACAAATCTCCTACAGTGAACACTCCTCAATTGGATGATGCCATTTTGACCAACAATAATGCTTCCCCGTCGGTCCCTGTTTCTCATTCACCCCCCAACAATGAGAATGCCAAGTTTTTGGCCAAACTCGACCAGAGGTTACGCGAAGTGGAGGGAACTCAAAGTGTTCCGTCTGTTGATTTGTCCATTTTTACCCGGGTCCAAGTGCCTGATAAATTCAAGATGCCAGCCTTTGAAAAGTACGACGGTACCTCGAACCCAATTCAGCATATCGATATGTACCAGGGGCTCATGAATAGATATGTGTCTAACGGACCCCTAATGATCCAAACCTTCCAAGCAAGCTTGAAGGATGCTGCAATGAGGTGGTATACCAACCACCAGATCAACCGGAAAGATTCGTGGGAAGAGGTGGCAAACCTTTTTATCAAGCACTTCAAGTTCAATCTCGACGCCACTATTAAGGGAAGACCTCGGAGAGAGCTGAGGTAAAAAGGGCGAGACTCAAGGAGTATGCCACCGTTGGAGGAACATGGCAAAGGCATCATGCCCGAACCCTCGAACGCCACTTAATGAAGTTGTTCGTGTCCACTCTACCGCAGCCCGCCTGCTCACGAATGTTAGTAACAGCTGCCCAATCTTTTGGCCAGCTAATAGCTATGGGTGAGGAAATTGAGACCGGGCTCAAGAAAGGTTGGTATAGTGAGTCGTTCATCAAGCAAAATATTTACCGGTAAGAAGGACAAAGAGCATGTCCCCAAGTCAACATGACCTATGTCGTAAGACGCCATTTCAGCCCCAAAACTACAATTTAGCACCCACAGACGACCTCTTATGGACGGCAAGGCCAGCAGGACTCACGCCAAGAAAGAACCTCGCCGCTTTTCTCCACTTCCCGGACGTTATCTCAAGTACATGGTGCCGAGGAAGAAGAACTTATTGAATTGAGCCACAAAGAGCTAATGTTGCTAGCTTTGCAAGGTATGATCCGTCAAAGAAATGTGATTACCATAGAGGTGAAGTAGGACATTTGACAGATGATTGCCAAGTGCTCAAACATCGAGTACAAGATCTACTTGACACTGGAGCGTTTGTATTACAATCAGCCGGTAAGCCCAATGTGCAGAATAATCCACTTCCTGATCATTCCAGCAGTGCAAATGTTGTCCTTGGCCCGGGAGTCAAGCAGAGTTCGAGGCTTCAGGGTCCCTCTTGAAGATATGTTCGACGCTTTAGTCCGAGCTGGTTATGTTTCGACCGATAAGGTGGTGTCACTCGGTGACATAAGAAAGAAAGTGGATGAGTTGGCAAAAGAAGGGATGATTGGGACAGCAGATGAATTCGGGGTAGTGGCCACTATATCCCAAATCATCATTGATTGGAATGAAGAACTCGCAAGGATGACCGATGAACAAGTGAAATTGGATCCTGACATGCCCGCTCTCGAGGACACCTCTGATGATGACCTCGGGATCATTATACCCCGACACTCGTAAGTATTGATCCCGGCATCACCTCAGCCCTATGCTTATGAGAGTGACAAAATGGTTCCATGGTCGTATGACGTTGATTTGATAACGAGGTCGGGCTTAACTTATCCCGATAAGCAACCGCCAAGCCGGTGGCCGAGAAAGAAGCGAAGGAATTCCTAGCTGTGATTAAGGCTAGTGAATATGACGTGGTTGATCACCGAGAAAGTTACTGCACAAGTTTCGTTGTTGGAACTTCTCCAGACGTCGATAAGCATCGGAGTGCCCTAATGAAGGTATTGAGTGAGATTCATGTACCCGAGACTATTGAAGAAGATAAGCTAGAAGGGTTTGTTGGGACGATCCTCCTCAAAGATCAAGTAGCATTTTTCGATGAGGAAATCCCAGGTTGAAGGATCTGGTCATAATAAGGCGCTTCACATATCAGTGAAGTACAAGGAGACTCACGTGGCTAGGGTGCTTGTTGATAATGGATCAGCTTTGAATTTATGCCCGTTGGCTACTTTGAAAAGACTATGCATTCATCCATCTACCATGCAAGCAGCCAAGACTTCATTCGAGCCTTTGATGGAGTAAAGAAGGATGTGATAGGCGGATTAACTTAAAGCTGCAAATCGGACCCTTCGTGTTCGATATTCTTTTCAAAGTCTTTGGATATCCCTTGACTTTCAACTTCTTCTTTGGGACGGCCATGGATTCACAATGCAGGTATGATACCCTCCGGTTGCATCAGAAGATCAAGTTTGTGGCTGAAGCAAAGTTGGTTACAATTTATGGAGAGGAAGATCACCGAATCTTCAATGCAACATCGATTCCATACATTGAACCTGATCATATTGAGGAGGATAGCTATCATTCATTTGAGATAGTCCAAGTTGTTCAAACTTCCTCTGACATGCCGTTGCCCATTCCTGAAGTTTCTAAAGCAGCTCTCATGGTGGCCAAGGTCATGGTCGGTAATGGTTTTAAGCGGTCGGGGTCTTGGGAAGGAAGGCCAAGGCATTCATGCCCCGATCGAGACAAATGGACAATCCCACAAAGCTGGTTTGGGATATCATGGGCAGGGAAGCCGCGAACAAAGCAACGATTGTTGCAGAAGCCGAATGGGAGCAGGTCAAAGTCCCTTACCACCTTCCATCAATGATACCTTTCACTCGGCTGGAGTTGTGGGAGGATATGAGCATTTAAATCCGAGCCCGACTGAGGATGATCTCGGTCTTATCTTCCCTAAGTCGCCACAAGCCCTAGTGACTCCCCTAAGAAGCACGGTAAAGCGATCTTGGTCAATTTGTCTGATGATTCTGAGGATGACCAGACACCTGTGTTTTCAAGAAGCCGGAGTCGAAGGTGGTGGACTTTGATTTTAATGATGGCATACCCTACCTCACCGGTTGGTTTGCCGAGACCTCCATTGGTGCGATCACTGAAGGACCACTTGAAGGGATGGGCGCTGGCCCTCAAGAGTAATTATTTCCGGTTTTCATATCTCCCTGCGTGGGAATTTTTATTGCTTTTCCTCGATTTTCATTCCAATTCATGTTGCACTTAGGTTTTTCAATCCAATAAGATGTAATTCATTGATTCAATATCAATAAAATTACAGAGTTTTTTTATCATTTTTGAATCTTGTTGAAGTGCCCAAACCAACCCGATGACGATAACCAATGATTGAAAAATTTGTCATCTATGGTAAGAACCGAGGATTGGGCTTCTCAAGAATTCTCGTTTCAAGGTCTTCAAAAGCAAAATGAATTTTTTTTTTTTTAAAAAAAGAAAAAAGCAAAGAACAATTTTCAAAAATTGCATGTAGTTAAGCCCTATCTTGTCTTTTTGATCCCTTTCTTTCATGTTTCAGGACTGATCTCGAGGCATGCGAAGGGACGGGAATCGTGGACCCTCATATATGTGATGCAAGCCAATCTGATGACTCAGATGACTCGAATGATGAAGAGATACGACGGAACTTAGAAATCCATGAGGAATCTAAGCCTTTGACCGCCGAAGAAACCATGGTAATCAACCTTGGCGACACGGAGAATCCTAGAGAAGTTAAGATTGGGGCATGTCTTCCTGAAGATGTGACCAAACGCTTGACCCAGTTGTTGAGGGATTACCAAGACATCTTTGCTTGGTCTTATGCTGACATGCCGGGTCTTGATCGATCGATCGTCGAACATTGTCTACCGACTGATCCTTCGGTTGAGCCTGTGAAACAAAGGCAAGAGCTAGCTTTAACCGGTGAAGAAAATCAAAGAAGAGGTCATGAAGCTTCTTGACGTGGGATTTATTGAGACTACCCAATACTCAGAATGGGTCGCTAATATAGTCCCAGTGATGAAGAAAGATGGTCGGGTTCGAAAGTATGTGTTGACTACCGAGATCCGAACAAGGCCGATCCTAAAGATGATTTTCCACTCGCACATTGATGTGCTTCAGAGACAAGACAATTTGGATTCGAACTGTTCTCCTTCATGGATGGTTTCTCGGGGTTATAATCGGATATTGATGAAGCGAGAATGATAAGTTGAAAACAGCATTTACCACTCCTTGGGGACATTTCATTACAAGGTGATGCCCTTCGGTCTCAAAAATGCTGGAGCAACTTACCAATGGGCAATGGTCACGTTGTTCCATGACATGATGCATAATGAGATTGAAGTCTATGTTGACGATATGATTGCGAAAAACTCGACGTGGAGAAGATCACATAGAAACCTTGAAGAAATTATTCGATGTGCCAGAAGTTCAAATTGCGCCTCAATCCGCAAAATGCGTGTTCGGGGCAGCCTACGCAAACCGCTCGGCTTCATTGTCAAGAATAAAGGGATTGAGATTGACCCATCAAAAGTGAAAGCCATTTGTGAAATAAAATCTCCCTCTTTGGTGAAGGAAGTTCAGAGTTTAATGGGTAGATTAAACTATATTGCCAGATTTATTTCTCAACTATCCGAGACAAATAAGCCTTTCTTTAAACTCCTCAAGAAGAATGCGGTGGTTAGATGGGATGAAGAGTGTGAACCGGCATTCGACAAGATTAAGCACTACTTGATGAATCCTCCAAAGTGCTTGTTCCACCAACACGGGCAACCTCGATCCTATACCTTTCAATCCATGGTGAATCCTTAGGCACCACGCTTGCTCGTAAAGGTGAAGAGGATGGAAAGGAGCGTGCGATTTATTATTTGAGTAAGAAGTTCACCGTCCTCGAAATGAACTATTCAAGAGAAAGAACGCGGCGCAAACATTGGGTCGGTGGTGCTACATGTGTTGAGGCAAGACACTTTGCACTATCGATATTGCTTGTAACAGAGTGTGATCCCATCAAATACTTGCTCAATCAACCCGCTTTGGTTGGAAAACTGGCAAAATGGCAGATTCTCATCTCAGAATTTAATGTTCGATTCATGTCCCAGAAATCAGTGAAAGGACGAGTAATTGCCGATGTCTTAGCTGAAAATCCTGGGAAAAATGAGGATCTGGATCCGTTAGAGGATAGAGTCATGCCAATTGATGAGTATGTATGGACCATGTATTTTGATGGAGCCGTAAACTTGTCAGGATCAGGTATTGGGGCAGTTTTAATATCTCCAGGCGGACAACATTATCCAGTGGCGGCAAAACTGATATTTCCTTGCACGAACAATATTGCCGAATATGAAGCATGCATCCTCGGGTTACAAGCTGCAATTGAAATGGGAGTAGCTCGACTTAAGGTATTCGGGGATTCAGCCCTCATCATTCTTCAGACCGTTGGTAAATGGCAAACTAGAGATGCTAAGTTGCAGCCCTATCACGTCTATTTGGAGGAGTTGGTGGAAGAGTTTGAAGGCATTTCGTTTGAATACTTGCCAAGAACTCAAAACAGTTTTGCCGATGCTCTGGCCACGTTATCGGCAATGCTGCGAGTGACAAGTGGGTTAGAAGTTGAACCTTTGAAGATAGAAGTCTTACAAAAACCGCTTATTGCATGGCCACAACAGAAGAGCCTGACGGCAAGCCGTGGTATCATGATATTAAGACATATCTTCAAACACAAGAGTTTCCTGAGAAAAGTACCGCATCTGACCAAAAATATATCAGGAAAATAGCATCGAAATTCTTCTTGAGCGGAGAATGCCTATACAAGAGGTCCTATGATTCGGTTTTATTAAGATGTGTTGATTCAACCGAAGCTGTTCATTTGATGCTAGAAGTACATGAAGGAGTATGTGGTCCGCACATGAATGGTCATATGCTAGCAAGGAAGATAATGAGGATGGGTTATTACTGGCTCACTTTAGAGAGCGATTGCATTCAGCATGTTCGGAGTTGTCACAAATGCCAGATCCATGGTGACAAGATTAATACTCCTCCGAATGAATTGCATCATATGTCCGAACCATGGCCATTTTCTATGTGGGGCATTGATGTGATTGGCCCAATCAATCCTAAAGCGTCGAATGGACATCGATTTATCCTGGTCGCTATCGATTATTTTTGAAGTGGATCAAGCTATGTCCTATAAGATGCTGACGCCCCGGAATGTGGTGAAGTTCATCCGTCGAGACATCATTGCTCGATATGGTGCACCTGAGACCATAATTACTGACAATGGGTCGAATCTAAATAATAAATTGGTAGATGATCTGCTCAAGGAGTTCAAGATCAAGCATCTAAACTCCTCTCCGTATCGTCCGCAAATGAATGGAGCGGTCGAAGCAGCCAACAAGAACATCAAGAAAATTTTGGCTAAAACAATTTGAGAACTATCGTGATTGGCATGAAAGATTACCTTTTGCACTTATGGCATATCGGACTTCTATCCGCACATCTACAGGGGCAACTCCATATTCTCTTGTGTATGGTATGGAAGCAGTTCTACCTGTTGAGGTTGAAATTCCTTCATTACGTATTCTTTCACAGGTACAATTGTCAGAAGCAGATTGGATCCAGCAGAGGTTGGACCAGTTGAACATGATTGATGAGGTAAGGCTTAGAGCTCTATGTCATGGCCAGTGCTACCAACGACGAGTTGCTAAATCTTTCAACAAGAAAGTCAAGCCTCGACATTTTCAGGTAGGTGACCTTGTCCTACGGAAGTTATTGCCGATAATTCCTCTTGCGAGAAGGAAAATTCGCCCCCAAATTATGGCGGCCCATACATTGTGAAGAAAGTCCTTCGGGGAGGTGCTTTGATTTTGGCCGAGATCGATGGTCGTGTTTTTCCGATCCGATTAATTCTGATTACGAAAGAAGTATTACACCTGATTTATACTCATTCGACTTTGTTTCTATCAAGTATCAAGTTGAATTTTATGAATCAATTGATGTTACTAAGTTTTGTTTGAGAAAGGCTTTTGATTTGGCAATCTGTTTCTATCCTAATGAAGCGATCATATTGCATGAGAGACTTCAAGATGATGAAAGGCAAGTCATTTCCATACACGTTCTGAATAATAATCCCTAGTGCGAGTTGAGTGAAAATTCCGTGTTGACAAGGTAAGGGATTATCTCACGAAAAGTATGACGACCAAATGATAAGAGGCATTCATTTCCTCTATCTAAACACTACAGGTTATCATTTGCTTAACCCCTTTGAACGGAGTTTCATTTGTTACCCGTCGGGGAACAACCCCATGCGGGCAATTTCTTAGAAAGTTCAAAATGGTTAGAATTTTCTTGCTTTCACTTGCATCAATCTTCAAGTATATTTATTGCATGCAAATTCTGTGTTAGCTCAAGTGCCTTAGATATGAAGAAGAGCGTTTCTTTCTATATCCCTACACAGTATACCCTTTGCATACCCAATTTGAGCGGTGAATTCATTTCAACCCGATTGGTGATCATTCTTGTGATAAACAAATGAAATCATCTCAAAGCAAGTTCGAGGTGACTTGAGGCAAATGGGAGCTCGAAAGAAAATTCATCAGGAAGGACGCAAAAGGACTCCATTAAATCGAAGTTCTCTCTCAAAAATTTCTCGAAAAGAAAATCTCTCTCTCAAAAAAAAAAAAAGAGAAAGAGAGAAGAGAGAAAAATGAGAGAGAAAAGAAAGGCTTCAGCAAAAACTGAGTCTATTTGCAAGATCGTTCTTCAAAGAAAAGACCATTTGAAGGTTTATTTGTGGAGCAATTGCCATAGATAGATCAATGGTACTAGTAGCGATGAAATGATCACCAAGTTCCATGTTCATAATACCCCATTTGATGAAAATAGGCCATTCATTTCAAGCCTACCCTAACCTACATTACAACCTTTACCAAGTTTCTTCAGAATAGGGCACTTGAGTTAATGTAGAGTTTCAAATGCTTATAAATGTTGTTCAAGAAGTGCGAGCAAGATTTTTCTATCTCATTTTTACAAAGCATTCGACTTGTAAACCCAAAGCAGCTGGTGATATCAATTCTCTCAAAGCTATGACTCTCATGAGTCTCCATTGTGAAGCCATTGACCAAACCCACGTTTTAGTCCTTATAAAGACCTCTCGAGATTGGCCAAGTCATACTGATTTTGAGAATATCTGAACCCTTGTCAAGCATGATGAAGAGAGTTCGAGTGATCCTTATACCCGCATCAAAAGGACGGGTCAAAAGCCTTTCATTGAGAGTGAGTAGAAAGTCCTTTCTGATTAAAGGTCTCTCATTTAATGTGATCAAATCATCCGAAGGACGAAATGATTGTTCTTATTGATAACTTCCCCAGTGAAGCTTGGTAATGCAAGCAGATTTATGAATTATGTCCCTGCGCATGTGTTGTTTTAACCTTTTCTCAGGGAAAAACAGGAGCGATGCCATTGGCTCCGTCATAAGAAGAATTTAGGTACGCCCCGCTCATTATTCTTCATTGTATCTCTCTCCGGAATAGGAGAGATTATCTCTCTCATATGTTCACCAAGTGGAACAGGTGACATTTGGTGTTGCTAAGTGGAGTACGAAGCACACCCCATCTCATGTTCGCCCAGTGGAACAGGCGACATAATTTATCATTTGGTGTTGCTAAGTGGAGTACGAAGCACACCCCATCTCATGTTCGCCCAGTGGAACAGGCGACATAATTTATCATTTGGTGTTGCCAAGTGGAGTACGAAGCACACCCCATCTCATGTTCGCCCAGTGGAACAGGCGACATAATTTATCATTTGGTGTTGCCAAGTGGAGTATGAGGCACACCCATCTCATGTTCCCCGGTGGAGCAGGCGACATAATTTATCATTTGGTGTTGCCAAGTGGAGTCGAGGCACACCCCATCTCATGTTCGCCCCAGTGGAGCAGGCGACATAATTTATCATTTGGTGTTGCCAAGTGGAATACGAGGCACACCCATCTCATGTTAGCCTAGTGGAACAGCGACATAATTTCTCATTTGGTGTTGCCAAGTGAAGCACAAAAGCACACCCCATCTCATGTTCGCCAAGTGGAGCAAAGCGACATAATTTATCATTTGGTGTTGTCCTTTTTTGGGAATAGACAACACACTCCATTTCATGTTAGCCCAAGAGAACAAAGCATGATGGTTTCTCATGGTGTATTGTCCGATGGAATAGACAATACACCCCATTTTTGTGTTCACCCGGTGGAATAGGTGGCACAACCAACCTCATTCTCACCCAATGGAAGAGGTGACATGATCCTTTTCATGATTGCCCAGTGGTATAGGTAACACGTCCTCATTCTTTCTTCATATTGCGCGCTATTTCGCATTTGTAGGAAACTACAGGTAACAGATAGGCGATCCTACCTCGAGAACCTTACTTCCAGTGGACCAGAAGTTTGGAGATCGAGGAAAGTCAAAGCATTATAAAGCTTTCCTTCACTTGCACGCTTTTTGTGCGATCCGTATGTAAGACTCTTTCACCGCTCTACACAAAGTGAGAAGCCTTAGCATACGTTCTTTATTGTCTGCACATCATGCATCATTACATTTTTTTAAAAAAAAAATCAAAAAAAAAAAAAATCAATCAAAAAAAAATCAAAAAAAAAAATCATTTTGCATAGTTAAAATTTAGGTATCAGTCTTTGAGCGAAACCTCTACGAGCCTCCACTCAAAGAGGGGCAGCTGTTGACACCTAAATTTCGGCACATCATTTAGTGCTTAATTGCATAAAAATTAGGGATCGATCTCGGTCCCTAGAAAAAAAAAAAAATAATTAGTTAAAATTGCATATAGATATTAGGAGCATTTCGTAGCTAATTAGGCCCATATAATTTGCATTGGACCAACAGCGAGATGGACTTGATTGAAATGATTACGAGCTTAATTGAACTAAGCCCGCGGCAATGAAAACCAGACCCAGCCCATCAATCATTAGAGGAATTCGGTTGACGAAATCGAAGAGAATATTTGATTGAAAGAAAAGGGAAGGAAAATATTCGCTCGTCCCGCAAGGAATCAGTAAAGAAATATACATTCCCTGGATGTTGACACGAAAAAAAAAAAAAGAAAAAATCGTGAGGAGGGGAAGTCTCGGTCAAAGAAGAATTGGAAAGAATAAAAAAAAGGGAGAAATCAGATTGTTTTCGATTCTTTCCGGGTGGAGGTCTCGGTAAAAAAAAAGAAATAAAAGGGAGAGGGGCCATTCAAAGAGACAGGGGGATCGAGCAGAGAACGAAAAAAGGTGAGAGAGAAAAGACAAAAGAAAAGCCAAGGAGAGAGAAGCGTCACACAAGAAACGCACGAGAGGAAGCTTTACGTCCACGGGGGAGGGCTTCGTTCAGTCAAAGGGGAGATACACAGAGGGCTTCATTCACAATTAAAACCCACGGCCACAATACTGAGAGAATCAGCCACAATAGAGAGAGAGAGAGTTGAGATTCCGAGAGGAAAAACTCATTGAAAATCGATCGTTGAGGCTTGTTAGTGGTCTCGGAGGTAATGGTCTGTTCTTCGTAGTCGTCGCCAACGTTGGTGCGGAAGAAACGCCGCGGGAGTTGCTCCACCCTCCCTTGCTCTGCGACCAAAGATCTCGCTCCATCTCCATCCATTGACCAAGTGACTTTTGGGTTGGCTCTAGCTGCATCAAGTCCTTGAAAGAGTCTCGACGAGCCTTACGTCGATGATCATTCAACAACAACTACAAGCGGTGAGCGTCCGTGAGGTCCATTGAGTTCTTGAGCAGCCTTGACCCCTTAGCGACCAGAACGTACAGCAGCATCCACGGCGACGTCCTCGGCCAGCCAGATTCCGAGAAGTCATCCAGCTGCGAGTTCGTCAAGTCAACCACTTGTCTTCATTGAACCAATCTTTGGGACAAGTCCGCTTGTGCGCTGCTGTGATCGAGATTCCTAAACGTTGTGCCCATTGGAAAGTTGTCGCCAAAGTAGAAAAAAGAGAAACATTTTATGTGCAGGTGGTGATCCGTGGGTGAGGCAGCGAGGAAGTTTTGAAGGAGTGCATATTGAATCATTCGCAATAAGAAGAACGCAAGTGTCCAGGACCGACAACATCAACAAACTCCGGTCAGCCCCAAGAATCTTTGGCGGTTCGCCGCTTGCTGCACGCCACCACCGCAAGCCGCTACCGATCCCGGCGTCACACCGCCGTTCCGTTGCTGACGCTTGACCGACGACTCCCCGACGCGACCGTCGGTCGCAATTCCGATCCGCGTGATTGAATTTGGAAAGTTGTTTGCGCATTTAGGTAAAAATCTCATCCAAATCAATTTAGATATTTTATTGCCCATTTTTGCTTCTTGTTATCTAATCCTGCATATTTAGATAATAAGCATTATTCCAATTAGGATTTTATTTCCTTTTTTTATTTTTTTTTTTTGAAATCTTGGATATCTATTATTTTTCAAATTTGGATAGAAATCGGAATTTTCAAAATTTCTTGAATATATCCAAAATATTTGAGATATCAAAATCTTTTCAAGATGTGATCGATTAGGAAAATTTCCTAATCCGCAACCGCACATGTGGAAATAAATCTATCTATCAGGCTTTAGATAGAATTATTTTCATAGCGGGTATTTCGAATTTTAGGATCGATCTGTCAGGCTTCAGATCGAAACTTAATTCGAAAGATTTAGCGGTTATTTATTTTTTTTTATTTATTTGATTGTAATTTCGAATTTCGATAAAAAAAATACCAAAAATATTACTCTAGAATAGGTTAATTTCTTTAGTTTAAAATTGCATGTTTAGATAATTAGCATTTTTAATTCCGGATTTCATTAAAAAAAATACAAAAAAATAATATGCCCGTCATTAGAAATAGGTCATGTCGTCGCATGACATATAGTTTGCATGTTAGGTTGCACTAATCGCATGTCAATTTTTGCACGTCATTACATATAGGTTAGCTTTCATTTAAATAAGTAAAAAAAAAAAAAAAAAAGAAAATCTCTGCACCTTCGAACTTTAAGTCAAGATTCATCGAAATTGTCAAATTGAGTATTTTTTCGGAAATTGGTACCGAAAGGGCGTTAGGGAATCTAGCGTAACCAAGTCCCCGAATTCATAATTTCTGGTTTCAGAAATAAAATAGTACTCCCGCTATTTTATTTAGGTTTCTAATCAACCTACCCTAAATGATTAGTGGCGACTCCCATTGAAAATATTTGCGTGCTCACAATTGGACCTAAGTTGCGAATTGGTAGAGTTTGGGAGAACTCGAGCTAGGTTAGTTAATTTAATTGATCTAGTAATCCATTAGCCTAAGATCGGACATCACCGATTTGTTTAGGTCGCGACAACATAACACAGCTAGTACTAGATAGATGGTCCAAGGGTGCCAATTAGCTATTTCTTGCTACATTTTAACATAGTAAGTAGACCTCCAAAATTGTAACTATATTCGGTGAATTCATTTGAAGTCATCACCGATAATCCTAGGGACTTCTAATTTGTGTCCCACCTTCTTCCCTCATCTCTCATGTTCCTCCCTTTCTACCGTTTCCCAAAAAGCATTAGTACAGTCGTCTTTGGACAATATGTCTACACTATAACTAAATGCACAAAATTGAGCATCATCATCTAAGCATCATTTACGTGTGAAAGAGCTGTTCACGTATCAGAATAATCTCACATGCAATAACTTCTACCAGGTTTAACAAAAGGGCAACCACTTGACCATGAAAGAAAATTCTTTCTATTCCTACTATTGTCATTTACACTCTAATCTAAACACGGATCATATAAAATCTTCCGTCTCTTATCTTAAAGATATTCTTGGAAACAATTTTATATGAAAAACAGAATCAAGGTATAGAATTGTCAGATGCAAATATTAGTGAGAAGCGAGATTGGATTTTGTAAAAACATCTTGGAGTACTGTCTGCTTGTGGAAAATATACTGCAAAAACAAATCCAGTAACTTACGTGAGCCAGTCTATGGGATCTAATCTCTGCAAAATGCATGTTCTGATGGCAGACATTTTCTCTCTTTGATCCATTTGCCTAAACGAATACTTTGGCTTTGAACTTCTAGACAACTCTTCATCCATAGTGGAATCACCTCCAGAAAGAATATCATATATGAACTTTAAATCTAACATAACTTGCAAAGCTCCTTTATTTGATCACTTTAGATTCATTGCTTCTTCAGTAGAAAGGTAGTATCCATATATATCA
The DNA here is from genome assembly GCA_024733475.1 of Syzygium grande. NCBI lineage: Eukaryota > Viridiplantae > Streptophyta > Magnoliopsida > Myrtales > Myrtaceae > Syzygium > Syzygium grande. The sequence goes on from JAMXDD010000012.1 coordinate 455,875, forward strand.
GTCAACTGTAAAAGCAAAAACTGTCAGTAAATAAACACTAGATTAAAATAAGCTATAAACATGAAGCAATCACAAAAACCACAGTAGGACTGTCCACAGAACTGAGTAAATAATAAAAGTCAAAAGACAACTTGTAAGGCGTTATTCATTATGAGGAAAGTAAGAGGACTTTATGATATCGTAACACCTAAACACTATAAATCAGAAAAAGGCTCTTTACAACTTCACAAGGCAATAGTAATCACGATTTTCACAAGGCTCTTTACAGCAACCTTGATCAACATTTGCATTGGATCACTGTAGCGGCGAGGGTTGTCGAACTCACCGCCATTGGACTCTAATAAGATTTGTTAAGCTTATCATGCTCAGATTGACCTATCGAGCAGTTCGCGATTAATTTGACATTGGCAGACATGAACCATAAACATGGATTGCCATCTCTATGAGCAGCTAAATGTTTGTTGAGCAAGCTTGCTATTTGCATTGCATCATGCAGCTTTTGAGCAATTCAGAATCTTTCCCAAGAGAGATTAGAGAAGAACACATTCTGATGATAAGGGATTGGTGCAGGAAGAATTCCTAGATGAGAAGTTGTGAGGGTAATGTTAAAGTAATAACATAGAAAACTTACTTCAACATCATGCAGTAAAACTGTACAGTCTTCTAGTCCCAAGACAACAACTTTGCCATAAGGATGCTCGCATAATGATGTAATACATTTACCTGGAGTACATTAGAGTAGTTAAGAGAATTCAGTATTGATGATATACAATGAAACGTGCAAAGAAAAGTGAGTTCATAAACAACAGCAAAAAAAAATTAATAGACGAAGAGGAAAGACAAAGAACACACATGAACTGAGAAAATGATAATCAAAATTTGTAACAGTACAATATAACCGAGAGGGATATCGGTAGCTTGATATGGTATTTCTTTGGGGTATTAGGTCATCTAAAGCTAGGGAATATATATCTAAAGCCATCATTGAGGAAACGAACACACTGAATAAAAAAGAGAACTTTCTCTAGTCAAAGCAATTACCAAGAGAGACTATCCACAGCCTCCGCCAATTGAAGCGATGAAGCACCACCTTCGAGTCCTCCGTAACCATTGCCAGCAAATCCTTCTCCGAATTTCACTCCGCCATCTTCACCTACCAATCGGAAATCAAGTAAACTTCACAAAATCGAGTCGGAAGAATCGAGTCGACTGGCCATTAGGTCGCAAAAGAAAACCATTTAACGGGAGCCGAAACCCCGAGAAGCCAGCGACTCCAAGAGTATCTGGAGAAAATTGTAGGAGAGGAACAGGTGGGAGAAAAAAGAGAGAGAGAGAGAGAGAGAGACAGAAAAGAGACTTGATTACAGGAGTGGAGGTTGATAGTTTTAGCTCGCAAAGCTTCCGCCAAATATAATGAGGGCAATGTGGGATGACAACATGCTAACAAGCATTACCATTCCAAGGATGCATTTTCAGGGTTTGGAGAAGTTCCGGAACATCGAGCTCCCGATCCTTTTATGATTTCGATTCCTTTTAGAAATAACTTGAAAGCTCTCTTGGATATTTCAGCATTTACATCATGCTATGGAATGATAGCGAATCCGCCGGTGAGTCGGATGGAATCAATTCAGCAACTAAGATCAGCGAACTAGTAATAATACTACAAGTTTACGGATCTCTGTCATCAAACTTGATATTCTTTTTAACTCTTTGGACCACCTAAGGGGACATCTAACATCATCAACCACAGTAGCCTCGATCAAATTAACATAGTGAATTCAACTCAAGTTGCTTGCTTTTGTGGGACATAGTATGATTCTTTTCGTTATCATTATGTGCTATTCATGCATTAGAATTAATGCAAAAGACAGTTTCAAATAGGATATCGAAAAGTTTCCTCGTGAAACTTATGGAATTGCTTCCTCTGTTTTTATTTTCAACAAGTAAATGCACTAACAAGAGCGTATGCACGATATAAGGGATTATTTCACAATGCAGTTGATTATGTCAAAAGACATTCTAGTTAATGTCTTGCTTGGTTCCGACCAAAAAAATTGTCTTGCTTGGCTCACAAGTTCAGGTATATGACAGATGGTTGTACCAACTCTACAATTATCAAGATTCATTCTTTGGGATAATCTATTATTAGCCTTGGACTAGGGATATCCTGGATTCAAACCAAATGAACATGGATCCATAGTCAGAAAAATTCGAATTGTAATTTTCTCGATTGATCCAAATAATTCACGATGCTTTTGCTTCTGCCCTGTTTGCTAGTTCACTCACAACCACACCACTAGGAGAAGAGCTTGTTCTTGCATTTAGCTTTTCTAGACCAATACGATCACCTTAATCAGCTAATGCAAACAGTTCTGTGAGATAAAATGTGTGGAACACAATGGTTGGACAAATTTTATCCCAAGTCATTAGCGTATGCATACGAAGGAATGCCCTATCAAGATGCTCCTTTTGCACCGTAAATTCACTCGTAAGGGTACCTTAGAAACATCCAGTCATGAACTGCATGATGAGTGCAGAGCAAACTAAAACCTCACATTAGAAGGACCGCCATATAGGGTCCTTCATTTAGCATTTCTCGACCTACACAATGACCTTTGGCATGCTATGAAATACCTGCATACATCAGTTTTTATTCAGTACCTCCAGCATTCCAGAATCAATCAAACGTCGAGAATATTTATTTTTCTGCATAGGATGAAGGATCCTACCTGAAGACTAATGACAAATGATGCGCTTAGAAAGCCTTTTCATCTATTTCCGTTATTGGCATGATAAGCAAAATCATTTTGCCAAAGCACACATTAACTTCCATGAACATCTCTCCCGGATTCCTTGAATCCAAGTAAGGATACAATGATGACACTGTCAACTAGGAAATAACAAATGACAAGATTGCAAATCTTGAAAGATATTGCAAGTAGGAAATGCAAATGAAATTTGGGCGGTGACTTACCTGCTTTATATACACCTTCGCAAGAAAATGTGGATCATTGCCACTATATTACTCATCCGAGTCCATCTGTATACTCTGATCCATCTTCACTAGAAGATGTGGGCCTCTTTTTATCGTAATTTTGATAAATCCGTGTTCCAGGTAACTCTGGAATTGTTTTGAGTGACTTGCTTCCAGAGATATCCAGGCTTTCCAAAAACTTCAACGTATCGAGGCCTTGAATTTCGGCTAAGTTTATGCAGTCAACGGCATTTAATATCTTCAGCCTCCCGGATTTTGGAAGGTCTAGCCTTTCAATGGAGGCGCACTTAGAGATATCCAGGCTTTCCAAAAACTCCAACGTAACGAGGCCTTGAATTTCGGCTAAGTTTTTGCAGCCATCAACTTTTAATTTCTTCAGCCTCCCGAATTTTGAAAGGTCTAGCTTTTCAATTGAAGTGCACCAAGAGATATCCAGGCTTTCCAAAAACTCCAACCTATCGAGGCCTTGAATTTCGGCTAATTTCTTGCACCATCCAGCATCTAATTCCTTCAGGCTCTTGGATTTTGGAAGGAGCAGCCTCTCAATGGAATCACACACCGATATATCCAGGTTTTCCAAAAACTCCACCCTAGCGAGGCCTGGAATTTCGACTAAATTCTTGCACGATACATCTAATTTCTTCAAGCTCTTGGATTTTGGAAGGAGTAGCCTCTCAATTGAATCGCAATTGTAGACACTCAAGCTTTCCAAATATATCAATTTGTCAAGACCTCGAACTTCAAGTAGATTCTTGCAACCAGAGACGTATAATGTCCTTAGATGGATAAACTGTGAAACGTCCACTGTTTTAATAGATCGACAGTCCCAAACTTCCAAGATTTCCAACTTCAAGGGAGTGTTTAGGGATTGTGGTAATTCTGATTCTTCAATGTGCATCGGTTGGGAGCATTTCAGAATTTTTGATAGTGTTGATGGAAGCACTTCGATGCACTCAGAACTCATGACCAACTCGTAGTCGCTTGAGATGGGTTAGGTGGGAAAGTGAGGGCAATTTGCGACTTTGGCGGTGACGCCCAAATCTATTAAGCTGGAAGGAAGAAGATCCGCAGCGATTGGAGCCCAAAGCAAATGAAGAACATAAAGGCGTTGTAGGGAATGATCACAAGATGCTCTCCGGCAATTCCCCTTTCAGGTCGAGGCAATTTGAAGCGCATAACTCTCGGAGCTTTCTCAGGCTCCCAAAACCCTTGGGTAATTCTTCTATATTGGTTGCACAAATATCTAGAATCTCTAGATTCTCCAGAGACTCTATTTCTCTTTGGAAGCATTCTAAAGGGACCGACACCATTTCAAATCCAAGCGAAGGAGGTCCTTCATGTCTCCAATTGAAGGATCGATCTGCTTCAGTCCTGAACAACCTTGGAGGATGAGAACCTCCAAATGCTTAAAAGCGGAGATGAAGATTGTATCTTGCAAGACGGACATAACTGTGAGGTCGAGATATTTGAGCCTCTCTCCGCCATCCGGTAAAATAAAAATAATAATGTTTGTCAAGGGATTAGTCGAGAGTGATTATGATTCAAAAGAAAGCATAAAAGAAAGAAAAAAAAAAGACTTGTTCTTACCATGAAAGAACTCCATCCTTTCCACTTCTCATTTATTCGGCAGTATTGCAATTCGAGTACAGCTAATTTCGTTACATGAAAATTTTTTAATTCAAAATTCACGGGACAATATTGCCATTGGAGCCATTTTAACTCCTCAATTGAGTCCTTAAAATCTCCACTGATATGTGCCCTTCGATACGAAGGAATCTTAGATTCGTCAAATTCTTGAATTGTTTTGCTGTGTAAATGTCGCCATCTCGCTCAGAGCTGCCTTTACTTAGAATAATCGCCTCAATCTTTTCTGTTCCCTATAAGCAAGAATCAACATCCATTAATGCTATATCCAGCTAAAGTAATCTAAATATTATTTGTTCATATTGCTACTGACGTGCATTAATGAGTTCAAGAGACTAGGAATGTGAAGACATCAATTCTTTACGCCAATAAACAATATTTATAAAGGCCAACAAAGTGAAGGATGTCAACTTCCATTATAAATTTGGCCATTAGCATTCGGGTCTTAAAAAGAATTATGAGGTAATGACTCATATAGAGTAAAAACTTACAAGTTGTAATCTTCTTCTTTCCGGTACTGTAGCTTCATTACCATACTAGTTGGGACATGCGTGCAGTGCGCGAAATTTGATCAAATTGCAATGTGCAAAACCAAAATTTTGATTTGATCAATTCTAATATAAATATATATTTTTCTCTCTGTCTAATTTTCATACTAATTTCGTGTATATTACGCGATTGTGCTACTCACGCCATTAATAAAAAAAAAAACATATACTCTTATTTTCCATCGGAGTAATAACTAATTGCAAGAAACTGAATATTGTGATAGTAGTTATATTAATATATTACGTACTTATTATTTTACTAATAGTAACTTGAAATATTGTTAACTAATTATTTTCTAATTATAAATAACTATGACAATAATATTAGTTATATTAATATTCTCTACAAATTATTATTTTATCATAAATTTTAGTTAAGCAATAGATTACATTTTGATATATTCATAATCATAAATAACTTATTAGTTATATTAATATTCTCTATAGCTTATTATTTTATCATTAATTTAAGTTTAACTATAGATTACAATCTGATATAATCATAATCATAAATAACTGAGTAACTCAAGAATAATAAATATAATAAACAGACCCTAATAACTTTGATGTATATTAAAAAAATTAATTGTTGAAAGTGCAGAGCATTTTTGCAATGTGAAAATTGAAGCTACTCTTGGCTACAAGCCTACATGGAATAGCTTTTCCTTGGTCCCCCCAGGAATAACTATTCCTGATTGGGAAAGAATAGTAATTTCTAATCTATTTTTGAACAAAATGAAGGAATAATTGCTTTATCGAAATAGATTGGAAATAGAATAGTTAATCTTAATAACCAAATGTGTAGCAAGCTTTCACAAGAAAAAAAAAAAATTGTGCATAAAGAAGTCAAGAAGCAAAACAGAAACTTCATGGATTTTCACATCAATTTCTCCGAACCAAAAATTTGTTATTGTAATTCACAATGCTGTACAAGATTTCATGAATACTCATAGGTGATTGACATAATAATTTGGAAAGGAATTAGATCTCAACACTTAAAAGTAATCCAAGAGAAGAGTAACTATATAAAAAAAGGAAGAAATCTTCAATAGAAGTAATCTACTCACGTTAGTCATTTTCCCATAAACTTCCCTGTCAAAATATCAATATACCCTCTCTATCTTCAAGATTTCTTTGTGTGATGTGTAACTTTTTTCACCTTAAAAATCGATAGCTAGAGTTTGGTCAATTTCGAAAATAGCCCCCAACCTTTTTTGTACTTGGGATAAAAGTAGCAAAACCTTTCAAACTTCTATAAAGCCTAACCTTTGGCATTTACGACAAAAACAACATAACATTTCAAATGTAATACAAATAGCCCAACTATTTAATCATAGAACAAAGTCGACTCCTGTTACAAATTTCATCCATTATCATCGCTAAATTGCCATGGGTACCCTACATTGCTCACTCTGCTAACATTACACAATGAGCCATATCAACCCACACCAAAAAGATGTTGTGTTTTATTTTATGATCTTGTTAATAAACTTTATTTATAATCTTTCTTACGAAATTTCTGGCTTTTTGTAAAAAGATAAGAAGTCATTTGTGGTCACGATTAGCGTGGTTCATTGTGCATGTTCGCACCATGAGCTATGTAGGATGACGTGGGGTGATTTAAAGCGAGAATAGGAAGAATTGATGGCAGGTGTCATTTTTTTCACATGAGTAAAAGGATGAGGTTGAAAGTTAATGTTATTTTCGTCCCATATGCAAAAGGCTGGGCTTCTTTTTATGATAGTATCATGGATGAGGAGCGAAATGGAGTCATGCAAAAATACTGAAATAATTATATTAAATGTACCTTTTTAGTTTAAAAATTATGGTTAATTTCGCAAATGCAAATACACTCACAAACTTAATTATACAAAAAAAAAAATTAGAGTTAATATTATCAAAACCCCAAAACTGGTACACATGTGATAATTTTATCCGAACTTTTTTTTACCACTAAAAATCCCAAAATCGATACACATGTGACAATTTTACCCCGAACATATCCTAAAAATCTCAAACTAGTACACTTGTGACAATTTTACTGAACATACCACAAAAATCCTAAATTGGTACACATGTGACAATTTTACCCCTGAATTAAAATTTTAATATTATTTTTTCGAATTTTTATTATTTTTTGTTTTCTTTTTCTTTTTTTTTTTGTTCATCTTCAACCTCCCGGGTCGGTCATGGGACTAGCTACCAGCCAGAGGTGAAGTCGGGCGAGGGCCGCCTTGCGGCATCAAGCGACCCCCCGCTGAGTTGGGCGAGGGCTACCCCGCTCAACTCAGCGAGGGGGCCGCCTTGCCGGGTGGGAGGAGGAGCCCTACCGCCCGACGCCGGGGAGGTTGCCCCTCACCATGGTCGAGGGTGAGGGCTGCCCTCACTCAACTCGGGTAGCAAGGGCCGCCTCGCCCACGCTTAGCAAGGCCGACTGCTTGGCCGCCATAGCTGGTTAATGGGTCCGACGACCGCCAAGTTGAAATGAAGAAAAAAAGAAAAGAAAAAATAAAAAAATTCGAAAAAAATAAAAATAATATTAAAAAATTATTAGTTCGGGATAAAATTGTCACATCTGTATCAATTTTAGATTTTTTGTGATTAAAAAAAAATAGTTTAAGGTAAATTTATCAAGGATTTACCACTTTTAGAGTAAAATTGTCGCTGGGTGTACTAGTTTGGGGTTTTTGGTGGTAAAAAAAAGTTTGGGATAAAATTGTCATAGGTGTACCGGTTTGGTGTTTTTTTAGTAAAAAAAAGTTCAGGGTAAAATTGTCACACATGTACCAGTTTAAGGTTTTTGGTGGTATTAACCCAAAAATTATACAAAATAGAATTTTACAGTATTTGTCTCTTGGACTTTTCATTCAGAAAACAATAAAACATTTCTCTTTCTAATGGTGATTGCATAAAATACGCTTGATGTTATATACACACATATATGTTATATATAAGGAATTTCTGTTCCTATCTAATTCGGTAAGTCTTAAATCAATCCTTTACCTATGAATATTGGTAAATGGAATTCCAAACGTAATATTACATAAAGTATCCCTTTCATTCTCCGTTATGGAATAATGACTAAAATTTCACGAGAAATGCAGGCATCTTAGTCCTATAATATTAATTTTAACATCTAGATATTAATGATTTATATATCCTAAGTAGTTATGGTTTATAGTAGCATAGTCAAGTTATTTATTGCATGTGACGAAGACGTAAAGTCAAGATCTTGCCAACATTGAATACCCCTATCAATTATCTAAAACATTTGAAAGTATCTCATTCTTGGAGATAATTTCGTAATATACACTTTAAGAAAAATCTCGGATAATACTACTATATTTACTAAGAGAGAGCAACCTCCCTACTTTATAATCACTTCAATAAAACATTCGAGGGCAATAATAATAGAAGGTTCTCTGTCCACTAGAGCAAGCACTAAGTAGGGGACCAACATTACTATTAACAGTAGAACATGGACTAAGTGGGCAAAAGAAAGAAACGGTTACCTTATCTTCTTTTAGCACTTTCTGGACTTCCTCAGAGTCCCATAACCTGCTACGGTTATGAGGCTCTAGCCGGTTTTCCTTGCGAACTATTTCCCTACCGAGATCTCTCAATTGATCATGCATTTGGAGATCATGATGATCTCCAATTTTTATTAATGACATGAATCTCAATACTTCAATTCCCTCCTCAGGGTAAAAGCTACTGGCTTCCCACATGTAGGATGTGATTCTCTTGTCAGTGCCAATGAAAAAGCAAGCGATATCCAAAAATATTTGTTGTTGATTATCGTCTAATGCTTGATAACTTATCATTAACTTTTCCAGCACTTTCTCAGGAGGCGCTTTTTTTAACTTGTCTATTTTACCTCTCCAGAATGCTTGCTTTTCTCCGCACAATAATGAACCTAAAACCTCAAGCGATAAGGGAAGCCCTCCGGAGATGGATACAACCCGTGAGTGAGGACCTCAAATTCCCTCGGAGGAGACTCCCTTTGGAACGCATGTTTGCTAAACAGAATCAAAGATTGATTGTTATCCAATTCCTTATGGTCATGGGCGTAGTCCACCCCAAATTCTTTAAGAATCCTCTCGTTTCTGGTGGTAATAATGACCTTACTTCCTGAAGAAAACCAATCACGATTACCAGCCAAACATTTCAACTGAAAGACATTATCCACATCATCAAGAAGAATGAGGACCTTTTTACCTTTAAACTTGGAGGAGATGAACCGAGTCCCTTCATCCTTATTATCAACTGCATTTTTTTCCTTCAAAATATCATAGATTAACTTATTCTGTAAGTAATGCCCATCATTACACTTCCATGATTCCCTTACATCAGCAATGAAGCTACGATACTCAAATTGATTGGAGAGCTTATTGTAGATGGTTTTAGCAAGAGTAGTCTTACCAATGCCTCCCATTCCGTGGATGCCAACAAATAGGGTGGCATGAGATTTATTATCCATAAATTCCGTAATCTCCTTCACATGACTATCAATTCCGACCAAATTCTCAAAAATAACCAACTCAAACTTCTTCTTCAGTTCACTCAACACTTTTCGAACAATCAATTTCACCAACTCTCCTTCATACCTGTCAAATGGGACAAGAGTTCAAATATGTGGCAACAATAATTTTATATTGTTTATCTATTGAGAACATGGTAATAAATAAATCTGGGGATAAACAGAATAACTTTAAGAATCGTTTTTTGTCACTCCTCCATGTATTATCTTATATGCTAAAACTGGAGTGGGAAATGTCGATGGTTGCTTCACATGGCGGGCCCCATTCCACCATTACTTTGACATAATTTCTTAAGCCAAAAGAAACTTGAGGGCATTGCTTATGAATCTTGAATACTGTATATACATTATGGATTTGAACCAAATTTTAAACTTTGTTGCTTGTTAACGATATTTAGGGATAACATGGACTTTGAAAATTTTCTACAGCATTTGAATAAGCAAAAACCTAGTAAGCCAGCCCAGTATGAAAGTCAGCCATCAATCAATAAACAAGTCATGACTTATGATGCGCGAGGATTTCAAGCCCAACAATGCGAATTCGAAAAGTCGTACAGAGTGTGATATAGTGAGCTACCTTAATGCAAATTAGGGGATTTCTCCTTGTTTGCACAATTTGCCACGCTTGCAAGTTCCCCTCGTGTTGTGAATTTAGTACCATTCTAGATGGGCGTTCTTATTTGTTTTCATTGCCTCTAGGAATGATAACAGGTTGTACTTTATTTTCCTTTTGAGTATCTATGTTCTATGATTTCAATTGATCTAACATCGATTTTATAGGGAAGGAGAAGAATAATTTTTTACCCAAAATAAGAGCATTGCTTCAATATATGCAGGTGTATGTGATAGAAATTACTTGTTGAAGATAGGAAATGCATTGAAAATTATTTAAACAAATGTATGATAAAAATAATATTTTTTTCCTTTTTTATATATATCAGCTGACCCTCCCTCGTAGTTGTCATTGTCTGTTGGCTACCATGTAGCCTTCTTTGTATAGCGCTTCTTGAGCTTGTTATGTTAGCCGCAACACTTTTGTACCGGTCGGGACACTTTTTGTCTCCTCAGGTACGAGGTTTTTGTGCTCGGCCTCACTTGCTGTATATTACGCGTTGAAAAGTTATATACTACTTACTTTATCAAAAAAAAAATCATCATATATAACCAATGAAACATTTCTTTTGCAAAATAAATAGCAACTAATTAACGATAGTAATGATTTGATAAATGTAACTTGGGAAGATAAAGAATTATGGCTTTGACAATCACCATGCACGGTATATGATGTTGTGAGCTTTAAATAAAAATCACCAATGAGTTGTACTATTAATCTCAAAGAAATATTAATTAAAAAAGTCTGTGAAGAAGATTAATGTAGCGTACACTATAAACATGAAAAAAAAATGTCACAATGTTACAAAATCTTTGGATAGAAGATTAAAAATTCATTCAAAAAATCTTATCATTCAAGAGTATGGGATCGTAGCAATAAAATCTTCAATTAGATTAGTCAATATCATTAATGCAAAAAACTAAAAATAACTTGTAGAACTCATGTATTGCAAGATCTTAATCCTAGGAGGATCTTACTGTTTATATATATATATATAAAACAACGAAAATGAAGCAGGCAAGAATTAGAACAACCAATAAACACCCAAACAAATTAATAGAAAGTAGAGAATGTCTCGGTGAAAAATATTACCCCTCGGCTTCGTATCCTTTCAAGGTGCTCAACTTCAAGGAGAGCTTGCTTCCATTTCTCCAAAATCGTTGTGTCGAAAGAAGACCTCTCAAGCAAACGCCTCCGACGCTCAAGAAATGCATCTCCAAAACTCCCGATTTGATATCCCACGTCAGCTGGTTTCACTTTGTAGAATATAGGCAACACTATATGCCCTCTATTATTCTTGCACTCCATTATTTGAGCCAGTTCATCCAGGCACCAACTGCTTGTACCATAATTCACGGAGAGAATGGGGATCAGGATTTTACTGTTCGTGATGGCTGCCAAAAGCTCTGGTCTGATGTTCTCGCCTTGGTGGAGCTCATCATCGTCTCTGAAAGCATGAATTCCTGTGTCGCAGAGTCCATTATAGAGGTGATCGGTAAAGCCTTTTCGAGTATCTGGACCTCTGAAACTCAAAAACACCTCGTAGCAATTTCTAGTCAATGCATTCAACGAACTAGATGCACCGTTATTAGTTTCTGTCGGAGACAAACTAGATTCACCGGAATTAGTTTCTGCTGGCACAATCATCGAACCAGATGCGCCAGTATCAACATCTTCTGCATTTCTGCCCGCACTAGTTTTCCTCTTCTTAATGGGACGATGCATTTCGGCTTTGCTCTGACTCTGCCCTTGATTTGCGCTTTCAAGTCTAACGGAGAAAAAACTAGAGTGCCTCTCAGGAAACAAGAAATGCCTTCTTGTTGCCTATCGTCTTGGGATTTGATTTATACAATGGAACCAGTCGGCAACCACGGTCGCACCAACAAGTCAAGCTCATCCACCACGTGGCCTTCACGTGGCGGAAATCTCATTGCACAAGAGAATCCCAGGCGATACCTCTTCATTAAGAAGCAATAAAACGGTAGATTAGTTGGGAAGATGAAAAGTGGAGAGAGAGAGACTTGGGACGAGTCTTCCTTGAACTTAGTCCCGTTGCTTGCACCGTTCAACTTTCCTTTTGCTTTTGTTAATTCATTTTCCATCAGAAAAGTTATTTTTGTTGGATATATTTAAGCTCTTGATCCCACTTAGGAATTTAACCCCTCTCACTTTAAGCCGATTAAATATTAACGCATGTTAAGGATCATAAGAAATTATCAACATACCATCTCTATAATATATATATATATATATATATCTATATATATATGTTCATTTTGTACTTGAGCATAATGAGAAGAATTTTTTTTTACTCTGTTTCTGTCCTAATTTCTCCTTCAAATATCAGAAATAAATCAAAATGCCTTTTTGCTTTTGCTTTTACTTCATTATATATATTTATTTATAGGTTTGATTTAAGGCACGCACCAATAATTTTGCCAAGCTAGATAAGTAATTCCTGGACCGGGACCACTAACCATGCGTTTATGGTTGTTCACTTCATGCAGTGGAAAGTTCAATGCACAGAAGAATCCAAGACGACCCCGCCCAGGAAGAAGAAAACACGTGAGCAAGTTTCGATGCAGAAGCAACGAAAAAAAAACATAAAACCAAATAATAAAAAACAATTGCTGGTATTGGTATCCGTGGACAAGTGGTCATAATTGATATATACATTCAAAGCCTCAGGATGGTTGCTGCACCGTTGAACTTTCTTCGTTTTTTTTAAAAATTATTTTCCATCAGAAAAGGTATTTTGTTGAATAAATTTTAAGCCCTCGATCCCACTTAGGAATTTAGCCCTATCACTTTGAGCCTGTTAAATACTGTCGTATCAAACCGATAAACTTCATTTAACTACTGAGATGTTGTATTATCAGTGATTGCTTATCCTAAAATCTATCCTATATATAGAGCCTTCGAACAATTAACAGGAAGACCCTAGCAGCTTGATATCCTGACTCCTAAGGGAAGAAATAACAGGAAGGGCCCTATAGGCTCCACGGTGCTTACTAAATTGCAATATTAGAATTTTCGTTGTGGTTCTCCCTGTATTGTTTCTTGGACTAACCAAAGAGCAGCCAATGTTGAATAAGAATAAGTACAGAGGGTAGATACTTTTATAGCCCTTACTACACGTCGTTTAAGGTGGAGACCAGTTTGAAAAACATCAATGCTCAATATTTTTGTGTTTCCTCTTGTTTAATTTCTTTTCCAGGTCAGACTCTTCGACTCCAACTACAACTCTCTCTAGTTCCTCCCTTGACCTTTGCACATTTCTTATCTTCCTCGGTCCAAATCGCCTGATCTTTCTTCCCTTGTTGTCGCTTCTTCCCTCACATGCCTGCAGAACTCAAAACCCCATGCTCGTGGTCATTCTCGGCGGCCGATGAGCCGCCCTCCTCAAAATCAATTCTGAGTTCAGGAGAGACGGATGTGTGGGGCCTCGATTTGTGTCAAAATTACACTTCAAATTCAATCTATGTAACAAAAATGCTTTTATAATTAACAAATCACTATGATTTTCCTCCTTTGTTTGGGCTTAGCCATCGAAATTACGACAACTCGTATCTTGGTACAAGAAAAATGTCATCGATTACTTGACTTAAGATAATGTCCGCTTGAGGCCTATGCCATGAAATACGCAGATTGTTGATTAATGATTGGGCCTCCTACTAACCTTTGAAGATTTCTGTTCAATGGTCAAAGGGCAATTATATCATATAGCTCTAAAAAATAAAAAATAAAAATGAGAAGAGGTCATTATAATTATAAAATCAAAAGGCGAAAAAATCGAAAAAAGAGAAATTACATCATTATACTAATCATGGGTCGATGAATATCATGTTTACGTGACATGTGGACAACTTTTAATGATACGGTTTTTTTTTTTCCAACAAGCAACTTCGGTAGTGAAAAGGCATTTTGCTGCCTTTACGAGTCGTTCGACATTCAACTTACAGCTACAGCACCTTCGAAGTTACGATGCTTTCACAGTGTAACAACTTATATGGGCTTTCAAGATATACATTATAACTCAATAAAACCACATCGACCAGACCTTGTCTCACTATTGCAAGTGTACTTTTCTCCGGTGAAGTCACTTTCCCTAATATATCATGTGTTCGATGTTCGGAAAACGGCATCGCATGAAGGAGGGTTTTCATTTCGTGTGGTGGGACCCACCGCTTCATCCCCCATACGAAACTTTCCATCAACAATTTTCGGAAAAGAATTGGAAAATCATTAATAACATATATGATGTAATATGATTACATGCCCTCGTTTTGAGAAATTACTAATTCGGGAACATCGTCGTATATTCACACCACAATTATTTACAATAACACTATAAAATAGAAAATGCTTATATCCCATGCCTATTAGAATCGGTTTTTTCGGCGCCAACTGTTTTCAATCAAGCAAACCTACTGAAAATATTCCAACTTTAAATCTTCATTGAAATATCCAAAGAAACGTCATGTTGTCATCAACATATTATCTCAATCTGTAATTGCAAGTGCATAAAATCGTAATTGCGGTAATTAAAATGATTGTCGAATAATCAAATATCTTAAAAATCCTCCGTCTATCAAAGATGCATACTAGATATGACCGACTCAATTTATTTACCGAAGATCTCAAAATTAGTCTCTTTTCTTTATGGCAAAGGGCGCAAAAATAGGAAAGCAGTTTTTAATGATCAATCCCATCTAATAATGATTTATTTAATTGGAATATAGAATGAGTGCCCTTTTTTTCAGGAAGCTTCAGTTTAAATTTATGGCATACCTACTCGGGCCAAAAAGACAAAAAACAATGCAAATAAATACCTGCTTTTCTAAATTTATGTTCGATTAATAAATTAATTCAGATCTATTCACTATGAGCCCACCCCTAACACAGCCACGGTCTAGTTCACAGGATGGCGTGTGGGACCTCTTGCGCACATAACTGGATGACGGTGCCAGCCTGCAGCCCAGCTGTACCACTATACAACGACACGTGTCAGCATCAGGAGCCTCCATCCTGTCGTCTCTGTGATGCACTGCGATCCAGTGGATCATTTACGACGAGAGGGATCGAGATCGAGAGAGAGAGAGAGAGTAGATTGGCGGTGGTGACGGGGCCCACGTGGCATAAAGGCTCATAATTATCGCCCGCCACTTCTCCACCGTTGAAATGTCAAATTTTCTCTTTTTTTATTTATTTTTTAACGCGCCTTTTTTGGGTCGGAATTTCTTAAACATGCTTAAAAAAATACTAAAGAATCTTGTTAATTAGCATTCTTTGACACTTCTTAAAATGTATAATGCCTAATGGAAAGAGCAGCGATAGAGACCGAGGCGTAATCCGAAAAAAGGGGCTGACCACCCATAATGAGCATATTCGCAAAAAATTATTAGGGTTAATACCACCAAAAATCTCAAATCGGTATCGTGATGACAATTTTATCCTGAACTTTTTTTTACCGCTAAAAACCCCAAACTAGTACACATGTGATAATTTTACCCGAATATACTCTAAAAAAATCCCCGAACCAGTACACTTGTGACAATTTTACCCCGAACATACCACAAAAACCCCAAATTAGTATACATGTGATAATTTTACCCCGAACTAAAATTTTAATATTATTATTTTTTATTTTTTCGAATTATTATTATTTTTTTTTTCTTTTTTTTTTTTTTTGTTTATCTTCAACCCTACGGCGGTCGGGACTAGTGGACCGGCCGAGAGGCGAAAAAGCGGTCGGCCTCACCACTGCTTGGAGAGGGCTGCCTTCACCCGGCGGGTGACCCTACTTTGAGTCGGTGAGGGCTGTCCTCGCCGACTCGGGTGAGGGTCGCCCTCACTTGGGCGGGTGAAGGTCGGCGGACACCCCTCCCGGCTGACTTCACGGGAGGTCCTTGTCACGCTTGAACCCCACGAGCGTGATCATCCCTTCGTGGTCATAATGTACGCACATCCCGGGACTTGTCACGACCCAATCGAAACACTAACGAGTAACGCATGCGAAGCAACCTTAAAGTCACTGCACAACATACAAGCAACGGGATAGTAGAGATAAAGAATACACATCAACAAGACACTTTATAAACATAACATCGATTACAACATATACATTTGCAAGCTTTCTCACGAGGCCACCATCTACGAACCACACACAATAACAAGGATCGAGTGGTTGGTAAAAGCTTAACTCCTCTACAAAAAGGGCACTCAAAAGGCGGGGTAACTCGACCTATCCTCAATCCCCATAGTATCTGGCAGCATCTCCGGATCAATCATGATCGCAGTCCGAAATGGTTTGATTATACAACCATAAGAATACTTTTCAATAAGCAACTACCTAAGCCTTGCTTAGGCCAAAGCATACTTCAAACAATTCCAAACATGCAATACCGATGTCCAACATGCCATAACAATCACAGGCGCTCTTACCTCGTCTTGGCACATCGTGAGCCCCTGACGTTAGAATATCGCCATAACATAGCAATTCACTCCTCGAGCACATAATACAACCACATAGCGAACGCGTGCATAAAGCGATTATTAATCCAGACATACTCAATAGCAACACAAGCACATTGCATTCCCCAATGCATAACACACGATTATAAATGTCCAGATTATTAACGACCTCTCGTGCCACCGAACTCCCACCGGTCTTCTAGTGTAACCAGGCATCGTCCCGCTACTTCGGTGACGGCAACATCTGGAACCCCGCCCAAACGGCATTCCACAAAGGAGCATCAATCCGGCCTCCACTGCGATCAGCAACGTCTAGAACCCCGCCTAGATGGCATCCGAACCTCCGTTGGGTTTCGTCTAGAACGCCCGCCTAGGCGGAATGTGTTGTGACCATGCACACACTCAACAACCATTACCGATTTTTATCTTTGTAAATTAGCCCAATGTCAACTAAATCCATCAAAATGCCACGATAACACCGAATAATTCTCGAGAGAGAGAAAAATCGAGAATATACAAAATCGGGTCCAAACTGGGCAGTTGTGCAGTGACAGAAATCCATTTGAAATAAATAGTAAATCAACTCCAAAAATTCTGAAATTTGGATATGTTGTATAAAAAATCTTGATAAACATTTTCTGTGAAGAACTCGAAACCCAGTTCCAACCGTAAACATCTCGTTTTGACACTCAAAGACGGACAGAACCCGGTTCGCTCGGACAGCCCCTCAGACCATAAAAAATACAACTCATTCAGTACCCAAATAACTTTGGAAAGCTCTGAAATTTTTATATATCATAGAAACAAGTGTCTTTAACAATTTTTGTGAAGGAAGTTTGTTAAAATAAATGGGGGCAGTTTTGTGACGGTCTGAAAACCGACTTCCGAATGACCCAAAACAACTTCCAAAAATTCTGAATTTAAAGTATGTTATACTTAAAAATGTTGGGAACAAATTCCATGAAGAACACTTCCTCAGATTCGGCCCACAATGATCACCAAAAAAAAAAATAACAAGACGCAGAGGTATAGTAATAACTAGAAACCGAGAATCATTAAACTTACACCATTAAGCAAATCAAACTTATAAAACCACTAAACCAACTATCCACAGCCCTAATCCATCCCTAAACATGTTCATTAGTCACCCCTTAGCCTAGTCAAGAGTTAGGAAGCCACTTACTTGGAAAAACCCAAGAAAATCAAGCAAGAATTGAAAGAAATGGTGGTGCGGTGAGCAGCGGCGGTCTCCGACGGTGAGTGGCGGTTTACAGTGACACTGGACGGTAGCTGCTGGTCAGAACAAAGGCGGAACAAGGGGCTGGTCTGGTGGGATGAAATGGAGAAGCCGAAGAAGAACCAGAACCAGAGACAGAAGTGAAGAAGAAAGAAGCAGAACAGAAGCAGCAACGTGGGGCTGCTCGGCGGGAAAAGAGGAGGAGAAGAGAGAGAAGAGAGAGAGAGCGAGAGAGAGTGAGTGAGTGAGTCAAACACTCAACTAACCCTTGACTCATCCTAGGGCTCACATGTGATCTTGGTGAGCAAGCCAAGATCTAAGGGCCACGAAAATTTCAAATTTCAAATATAAAAGAAAGACTAAAAAGATACTAAACAAAATAAATCCAGAGGGAGGTATACTAGTCAAAATTCATACCGGTCCAAATTTCACTTTTCACATATCCCGAGCAATATTTAGGCTAGCCACAGTAATATCGACATCGTCAAATTAAATTCGTCCGAAACTCCAGAAATTCAACACCAAAGTTTGGGCTCTAAATAACGACCAAATTCGATCGAATGCGATTCTAGCAAAATCTCAATTTTAAAAATAATAACCAGGGGTGATCGGTTCTCGGGTGAGATTTTACTATAAGCACACTAACGAATTACACATTTTATAAATCCTAAAAATGGGTGAAATTCGGAATGTCACAATTCTTCCCCCTTACAAAAATTTCGTTCTTGAAATTTACAATCCCACCCAACTATTCAAACAAAAGGGGGTATTGGTGTCACGTTAACTCCTCGCTTTCCTATGTGGCGCCTTGGGTCCCATGATGTTCCTAAATCACCTTGACCATTGGGATTGTCTTATTCCATAACACTCGTTCCATTTTATCGTCAATCGACGGCTTTTTCACGTCGACACTTTGTCGTATTACCGTTTCTTCTTCATAATTTAGCACGTGTGTCGAGTCCGACTCATACTTCCTTAGCATAGGCACGTGGAATACATTGTAAACATGAGATAAATTTGGCGGCAGCACGGGGCGATACGCCAAAGTGCCGATTCTCTCTAAGACTTCAAATGGACCCACGTACCTCGAGCTCAATTTTCCTTTCTTGCCAAACCGTAACAATCCTCTCATCGGTGACACTTTGAGAAAAACGTGATCCCCACTTGAAATTCTAGAGGCCTACGTCTCGGTCCGCATAATTCTTTTGGCGGCTCGGGCGGTTTTAAGTCTATCCCGGATAACCTTGACCGTCTCATCGTTGCCGAACCATCTACGGACCCGTGATGCTCCTCTCATCAACCGTCCCAACACACGGTATTTTGCAAGCTCAGCCACACAATGCTTCAAAGCGGGGCTATTCCGATACTCTGTTGATAGCTATTATTGTAGGCAAATTCAATCAAGTATAACTGTTCCTCACAACTTTCTGAATTGTCCTTTCGATTGGCTATCCGTTTGGGGTGATAGGCCGTGCTCAACTGTAACTTTGTTTCTAATGCGGCGTAAAGACTTTTCCAAAAAACAGCAGTGAATTTAGGATCACGGTCTAAGGTAATAAATCCTTTGGCAGAAAATGTATTGACTTTATCAACCAATCTACTATAACCCAAATTGAATCGTGGCCCCTCTAGCTTCTCGGTAGTCCCATAGCAAAGTCCATCGTGAGATGCTCCCATTTCCATTCGGGAATTTCCAATGGCTGTAACATTCTACCCGCTTACGATGTTGTGCCTTCACTTGCTGACATGTTAAACACTTAGCCATATGTTTAGATACATCCACTTTCATGCCGTTCCACCAATAATGCTACCGTAGGTTCGACACATTTTGTACTACCTGGTGAACACTATAATTGCTACGATGAGCTTCTATCAAAGTTTCCTCTTTTAGTTCGTCATCATCGGGCACACACAACCGACCACGAAACTTGAGAATCCCATCATTGAATACGAAAGTCTAATTTCCTTTTGTGACATCTAATTCCAGAATCTTCTGAATCTCCGGATATTGTAAAGCCTTAATCTTAGTCCGGATTTTCGGTTCAATCCTCAATGCGGCAAGCGGACTCTAGACATGACTCGCTTCAAATTTAATCCCGAATCCCGGACTCCTTCCAATAGGGTCCATTCCTTGTCCAACATATGTACAATGCTTGATTTCCAACTTAGTACATCCGCTATCTTATTAGCCTTTCCGGTGATACGAATATCGCGATCATAGTCCTTACGAAGTTCCATCCAACAACGCTGTCTCATGTTCGATTCCTTTTGGGAAAACAATTAGATTATGATGGTCCGTATAAATTTGAAACTTCTCCCCACACAAGTAGTGCCTCCAAATCTTAAGGACAAATATAATTGCGGCCAATTCTAAGTCGGGGCATCGGATAGTTCAACTCATGCGATCTCAATTGTCGCGATCGTATGCCACCACCCTTCCATGTTACATTAACACGCATCGTAGTCCCTTTAGTGACTAATCATTGTAGATTTCATAACCTCCCGATATTGATGGGATTGTCAATCTTGACACGGTCGTCAAACTCTACTTTAATTCTAAAAACTCTTTTCGCATTTATCCGTCCATTCAAACCTTATTTTCTTTTTCAAGAACGCGTCGGGGGCATTGCTAATGCTGAAAACCTTTACATAAAACGTCGGTAATAACCTACTAAACCCAACAACTCCGAACCTCGGTTGCCGTTGTCGGCCTTGACCAATTCATGACAATTTTGATCTCGGTTTGGTCTCTGTAATTCCTTCCCGGATATCACATGTCCTAAGAATGCCACTCAACGAAGCCAAACTCATACTTACGGAACTTAGCATAGAGTGCATGTTCCCTTAAAGTCCATGAGAACCCTTTGTCAAATGCAACTCATGTTCGGCGGGACTCTTTGAGTATACTAAGATGTCGCCTATGAAGACTATGACAAAACTGATCCAAAAATTTCTTAAATACCCGATTCCTCAAATCCATAAAGGCAATAGGGACGTTAGTTAATCCAAACGGCATCACCGTAAACTCGTAGTGCCCATATCTCATCCTAAATGCCGTCTTGGCACATCCTCTTTCTTAATTCTTAATTGGTGATAGCTAGTCCTCAAGTCGATCCTTGAAAAATATCGCCCCCCCTGTGAATTGCTCAAATTGGTCATTTATCCTTAGCAACCAGTACTTATTTTTAATGGTCACTTAATTTTGCCATCGTAAGCGATACACAATCTTCACGGTCCGTCCTTTTCCCTCATGAACAACACTAGCGCTCCCCATGGAGACGCACTTTTCGGACGAATAAAACCTTTATTCAATAACTCATGCATTTGGACCTTCAATTGCTTCAATTTTAACAGCAACATCCTATAGGGCGCTTTCAAAATTGGTTCCGTCCCTAAAGGCTAACTCAACTACAAACTCCACTTCACCATCGGGTGGCAATCCGGCAATTCACGAAAGAAGATATTGGGAAGGTTACACACCTCGGCTATGTCCTTTAGCCTTGGTTCCTTAACCAACTAGTCAACCATAGAATAATTATCTTTCTATACCTCAAAGACAAAACTCAATCCATCCAATTTCAATCCACAATCTCCCAAACAATTTACCTAAGTTCTTTATAGAATCCGAAATTTTCAAGCAATACACATCCTTTCCAACCCGTCCAAGAATGTCATTAGTAATTTCAAAATCCTCAAACTGATTGCGTCTATTCACCATAAGTGATTATAAATCTTACATAACCATTCAAGTTATAATTTCAGAATCCTCTCTTATTACACCCACTATCATCACATAACGCATTTAGACTTTCAAGGCACATCTTCCGCTCCTTCTCAACCACAACATATACTTTTCCTTCGTCCTTAGCCGATTTTGATTAACTGCGGGGCAGCTCTCGCTTAATGTCTTACAGTGGTCGCTGCGATTGCATCGGTAGTCTAACCAGCCGGTTCAGTAATTTCTCTTTCGGTGACCTTGCTGCCCCATCCATAACATACTCCATATCCACCTAGGCAAGGGCCATTCCCGTGCCTCTTTCCACAAGACCGACAGGCGACATTGGAGTAGTAGTTCGGCTTTCCAAAGTTCTTTCTTACTAGAGGGACAAATCTCCGATTCTCTGTCATAGACTTCTTTTCAAAATTCCTATTGTCCCTAGTTGGTGTGTACCATGACCCGAGTGGTAGCCCTTTCACTCCTATTCGTGTCAACCATCGAGCTCTCTCATACAACTCATTGTAATCCTTTAAGACTCAAAAGTACTAATTGATTGTGGAATTTCAGTTCCAATCCATCCCGAAACCTCCTTGTCCTATCCACATGGTCCTTGACCATCCTTGGTGCGTACTTAGGCAACCTTACAAACTTGATCTCGTACTAATCGTGACGTCCGATTTTAGCGAAATCAAATAAACTGTCATTTTCTGTCCTTGCGCACTCTCTAAATGTACTTCTCATTGAAGGCCTTGATAACGAAACCCGGCTTGGAAATATGCCTTCGAAATATCCTATTTCAAGGGTCCTCTTACCAATCACTTGCATTTTCTTTAGAGTTGATATATAACCAGGGTCACTTTCTCCTCATCGGTACACTCAAATACCCCAAAAGCCCTTTTCTAAGTCCTCTATCTAAAGTAATGTAGCTTGTGGTCACCTCTTCCAATCGAACCTTGCAGGTTTAAATTTCAAAAAAAATTTCCAACTAACTAATGCATTTGTCTAAGCTGCATTAATCTGCCCTTGACCTTGATTCCCAACATTTCCATTATACCCATGATTCTCGTTATTTCCATTAGTGGTAGCAACAGTGGCCTCGGCATTAATAGCACGATAGCATTTCGCTCATCGATCATCTTCCCGTTAAAATTCCAACTTTTCGAGTGCCTTTGAAATCCCATCCATATGGAATCCTCTATAACTCCAACTCACGGATCTATACAATCTCGACCTCGACCTCGGCTACTCATACTCACAGGATTCTTACACTAAACACCGCTATAATCCCATTCAAGAATTAAAGACCTAGGTTGACTATACGGTCTAAAGCCCTAGGCGGTGAATCACAATAATTCACTTAGTAGATAGTCAATCACAAACAACACCCAATCACAACCAATAGGGTTCGTGCACTTACCTCAAGTCTGACGCACCTACACCCCACATATTATTGCATAAAATCACTTAACAAATCACAATAACACAGTCTGGGGCATGCATGGCACACAAATCTCCCTAACTAACTACCCCAAAGTCATCGCTCCTTATCACTCCGGGCTTGATCATCTTGGATTGAGCTGCCCTTGCTCGATATCAAATCAGCGGGGATGTCACGCCCGAACCTTAACGGGCTCGCAACATCCCTCGATGGTCAATCATTGAATGCAATGTCGGTATGTCGAGACCTAATCCAAACATCGGAGATTAGGCACGTGTGGAAACAAAATGAAACAACCCGGACAATTAATAATAAACGAAGGGGTAGTAATAGTACAAATCAATAACTATAATTCCTATCTTTGGCGGATACAAACAACGCTCAAAAAAAAGACAAACCTAAGCTAGGCCACAACAATGAACCATGTCCATCAAAAGGGACGTTGGTTCGTAAACTTAACTCCTCTACAAAAAATGGGAAACTCAAAGTACAGGTGTACTTGACCCGTCCTCAATTTCCGAGATACCCTTGCGGTGTCTCCACTCACTCATGGTCGCGGATCCGAAATGGTTATATGATAAGCTGTGAAAACGAATCTCAATAAGTAGCACCTTAAACCCTACATAGGCCAATGCGTTACCCGGATAAGTCGTACATGCGGTCTAATCCATAGCATAAGGAATTCACACCATTGTACTTACCTCGCCAACAAACACATATCGACTCTACCGTTAGTCAAACATGCCGACTCACTCATGGTCGCGGATGCGAAATGGTTATATGATAAGCTGTGAGCGAGTCTCAATAAGTAGCACCTTAAACCCCACATAGGCCAATGCGTACCCGGATAAGTCGTACATGCGGTCTAATCCATAGCATAAGGAATTCACACCATTGTACTTACCTTGCCAACAAACACATGTCGACTACGACGTTAGTCAAACATGGTAATGCAATAATAGTAATGCAATAGCATATCACAATCATTCAAACGCCAACCACACTAACACTCGATCAATCCAACCAATTCGATCACATATTTAATTAGTTAATTCAATCAATTCAATCACACTCGATTCGCATGCGTGGCGAACAACCTCCCCCGACCTCCCAGGTCCTTTCACATTGCCCCGCTCTGCGCCCTCGGTCCTCGACCCTTAGATCAAGCCGAGCTCCGTCCCGTGTAACCACACCTCGGGACATTTTCCCCTTCCAATGACCCGCATAACCACGCCTTAGGTCTAGTCATGCCTTTCTTGCCACACCCGCATAACCACGCCTCGGGTTAGCAGCCCTTCGATCGATGGGCTTTTCTTATGCACATGGACCACAACACAATTCGCCATTCTCACAAGTTGTACCATTCAAACTCAAGGCATGCTCACCATATCATAATTCACCAATCAACGAGTCGTATGAATACAAGTCGCATCTCAAGCTCATCACATTAACCCATCAATCCGATATTCAAGCCGGCTACATACGAGCATCAAATCCACCCATGAATGCCACAACAAGCCAATCATTGACCCACCAACATTTGCCACTAATATGCACCAAAACCATCCCAATTCCAAATCACGAGCTCACAATTCCGACATTCAAGCCGCCACAATCACACGTCGATTTCCCCACACACGCCACAACAATATGATCATTTAGCCCACCATAATTAGCCACTAATTAAGCCCCACAATTATCACAATTTAATCTAACAAATACGCACATATGAATATTGACCCTAATCCACGTTTAACCCCTAAACTGGTACTAATCACATCCTAAATAAATATAAAAATACCCATAGTCCTAAATAAAGATTGGGAGGTCACTTACTAGGTTTTTCACAATGATGAGGGGCACGGGCAGCCTTGAGCACCGGCTGCGAGCTTACGGTGAGTATACCGGGCTTGACTCGATCATAGCCCGAGCATAGTTTAGAAGGCGGGCCCCCTACTTTGGGGCCCGGCAAAAGTTGGGCGGCAGTCGGTGGCGGTGGCGGCAGCCGAAGGGGTAGGAGGAGGGCTGCGAGATTAGGTGGTGGCTGGGGCTAAGTAGCGGGGGCTTGGGGCTGGCGAGAAGCGAGGTAACGGTAGGGCGAGGCGGGTGACGGTAATTTGCCTGGGTGGCGGACGCAGCTGGTCGAGCGGGCGTGTTGGTTGGCTCTCAGCCGAGCCGGGCGAGCTCCCACAGTGAGCGACTTGAGATATCGTCATGCTGAGGCCGGGCGGTGACCAGGCCGGGCGACGCAAAGATGGTGGGCTGGGGTCGGGCATGGCGATGGTTTGGGGTGTGGCTTTCGAAGAAGGCCGGAGGAGCTATTGAGGAGGAGGGAGAGTAGGGGCTTTGTGGCGGTGGCGCAATGGTAGGCGCTGGGCGACGACAAGCGGGCCGAAGCGAGCTGGTAGGCGGCGGCGCGTGATCGCAAAAGTAAACAACGGTTGGGGATGGCGACCGGGAAGTGCCGTGACGGCCGTGGTGGTGACGAGCGCGAAGTGAGCGGTAAGGTGAACAGTTTGCTTGGGGGAGAGGGAAGCCAATGAAAAAGAAGAGAAGAAGAGGAGAGAGAAGAAAAAGAAAGGAAAGAAAAAAAAAGAAAGAGGAGAGAGAGGGAGCAGTCCGCATGGGCTGGGAGATGGGACGGCTGGGATGGGGGTGGAGGCACGGCATGATGAGAGAGAGAGAGAGAGAGAGAGAGAGAGAGAGAGAGAGAGAGAGGGGGGTCAACGACTTGAGTGCGATCCAACGGTCGGAAATTAATCCAAAACGATCCTATGGTCCAAACTTGTCCTAGAATATAACAAGGGACAAAGGCCAAATTAATTAAAACAAAACCCCGAGGGAGGTCTACTAGTCCAAATTCGCACCCGATGAAATTTCATTTTTTCACTATTCACAGCAAACTCGAGATTGGCCACAATAATATTGACACCGTCTAATTTAATTAAATCTCGAAACTCTAAGAAATTCGACACTAAAGTTTGGGCTTTAAATAACGGCCACATTTGATCGAATGTGATTTTAGCGAAATTTATTTTAAAAATAATACCCGAGAGTGATGGGTTCTAGGGCAAGATTTTACTATAAGCACATTGACGAATTACACGTTTTCTAAATCCAAAAATGGGGCGAAATTGATTTGTCACAATCCCGCCCGCCCGGGCAAGGTCGGTTTAACTTAGGCGAGGGCCGCCCTTGCCGTTATGGCATGGGCAGCCCACCGAGTCGGGCGAGGGCAGCCCTTGCCTTCTTGGCGGGCTAACTTTGCCGGCTTCCGCCTGGTTGGTCGTCGGTCCGGTGACCGTCAAAAGTTGAAGATGAAGAAAAGAAAAGAAAAGAAAAAATTAAAAATTCGAAAAATAAAAAATAATATTAAAAAATTATTAGTTCGGGGTAAAATTGTCACAGGTGTACCAATTTGAGGTTTTTCGTAGTTAAAAAAAATAGTTTAGGGTAAATTTGTCACGGGTTTACCAATTTGGAGTAAAATTGTCACAGGTGTACTAGTTTAGGGTTTTGGTGGTAAAAAAAAAGTTTGGGGTAAAATTATCACAGGTGTACCAGTTTGGGATTTTTGTGATAAAAAAAAGTTCGGGATAAAATTGTCACACATATACCAGTTTAAGGTTTTTGGTGGTATTAACCCAAATTATTATTTGAATGTAATATGTGTATACATACTAAGTTGAATATAAATAATTGAAAGTGATGGATTTTACATAGGTCTTATGAGAGATCTAGCAATGCAGAAACTATTATGTGCGTACAATAAGTTTGTTGATTAATACATCATATATGATACTTATCAGTCGGCTCAATAATCATTTTTCCGACCGGGGTGGTTCAGTTTCATAGTCAATTGCTTAACAAATATATGTAGCATGCATAATGTTCAAATAAGGAGAGTTTAGTATTTTCAATCTTCAATCTGATTTTTTTCAAAAATGAACACTTAAAAACTAATAGAAAATAGGCCAAGAATAAATGGCAGTCCGAGTCAAGAGAAGACGTCACTGATGACGAATGATTTATGGCCATAGGAATCCATCCCCATCACTCTTCCACCGAAAACACCCTTTGAAAAATCTCCCCTTAAAATAAGAGCCAAAATTTCACTGACTCCTTATAATAAAAGCAGCATAAATCCAAAGTTTATCGGCCATTTATATCTAGCTGGGACCCAATTTGAAAAATGATTAAAAAATTGACAATTTCCATGACCTCATAGTTGTTGTCTTCTAAAGTTAGACCATCCATCTAAAAATTTGCATGATCTCTACCAAAATTGCTGTGGGCCTCCGAGAGGAAGCGCCCACTGTATAAGAAAACTTTGGAGTAAACGCCAAGAAGAAAGGGTGACGGTGAAACTGGTGGCACGTGTGTGGTGGCTAGCACGTGTCGCGGTTTGCCTTCCGGCTGTCGGCCGTGGGGTTCCCTAGGTTATCAAAAAAAAAAAAAAAAAGAAAAACTTATGCGGTGCCGTCTACGTGCACAAAACCTTCTAAGAAAGTACCCTTCTGACCATCACATTCTTGTAAGTGTTCGATTTTAATCCTTATAATTCATTGTAGTGACAAATCCTGACAAAGATAGATTTGTTAAATTGATCAAAATTTTTTACCCTTTGACATATTGAATTCAATTCCTTGGATAATCTAGATCCAAATCAAGAACACATTTGTGTGCCCTTTTTCACGTGCACTATTTTTTTATAGTATTAATTTACACTACTTCATGAGTGCTAAATTATCACTTTAAATTCAGGAGCTTACTGCATTATTCTCTAAAGCTAATCAACTCTAGCTCGTAAGTTAGAGTACTATGCCTAAAATGCATCTAATCTAGGAGGCATCAAACACGAATGTGGTATATAAGCCTATATGAATTTACCATGGGATTATTATCAAAAAAGTTATAAACCTATTGTATTTTTACCAATTCAGTGCCAAACTTTTTAATTGTGCCAATTGAGTTCTTGACGTTTTCACATTTTACAAATTGAGTCTATCCGACCAACTCGACATTGTCCCATCGCCCGACCAACACACCATCAACCCCTGCTATTGGCGTGGGCAATGGCGTAGGCCACTTTTCGGTGGAAGTTGTAGTGGCAGCCACACGCCGCGCATTGGAGGCTGCCCGGTGAGGCATCATCCAATGTGAACTCGCTGCACCTGTCGGTCGCATAGTTCCCCAAGCTGGCTGCATGATTTTTCAAGCACTCTCTATATGCCTCATTCCTATTATTTTCTCTCTCTCTCTCTATGTTAGAGAGAGTGTGTACGTGTGTTGTGTCTTTTAATTAGCAATCATGTGTTTCTGCTATCTTTGAGCATGCTCTGTGAACGATTCAAAAAGAAATTTGCACGTCGTTTCCCACCTCCAAAAAGAGCAGAATATTAGAATTTGGATCCATGTGATGATGACGATGAACTGTGGCTCCATGAAATTCAGTTTTCTGCTATTCATTTATGGCTTCCATATTTTTTTCCTATGTCCTAATCGCTATGGAATTTGGATTACCAACACATAACACTCTCTGGTGCATGCTTGAACAAAGCTGAGTTCTACTTAATAAATGTCTGCAGGACACTTTGTTGATATGGAGTTCAGTAATAGCTACTCCCTATTTTTTGGTCGAATAATAGCTACTCCTTTCAATTGCGGTACGTACGATGTGTTTCTACTGGAGGAAAGAAGATGCCGATTGAAGATGCCTCGATGCGAAGCGTAAATACAGACAAAAATAAGTAGAAAACTATACTGTACAAGTTGGCAAATTGGCTTTAGAATAATGTAAAAGGGGTGCCTTTCTTACAGCTCATTCGACAGGGATCGGTGTAAACGAAGTTCTTGTCTAATTTGTCAACTGAAAAAAAAAAAATAGTTTTTTAGGGGTTAGTTCAAACAGCTGCTATTGATTTGTTTTAGCAATGTCTAGGAAATCTTTTTTTAATGTCTTTCTAGAGAATTCCTACCCCTTCATTAAAAAATAATGTCAGGCCACTTACAATTAAAAAAAAAAAAAACTAACGAGCAATATTCACATGCTCTAGGTGTAACGTACATGAGCCAATGACAAAAACATATTCGATCCAAACGAAAATGACAAAACCATATCAGTCAGATTGGGTTTTGTTAATAAATATATGTAGCACGCTTAATATTCAAATAAGGAGAGTTTACTATTTTCAATCGTCAATCTGATTTTTCTCGAAAATCGACACTTATAAAATAATACAAAAAAGGCCGAGAACATATGGTAGTGCGATTCAAGAGAAGACGTCATTGATGACGTATGATTTAGCGTGCATTTGAATCCATCCCCATCACATCTTCCATCGACTACTGATAATAAAAGTCACATACACCCAAAGTTTACCAGCCATTTATCTAGCTGGAACCTAGTTTGAAAAATAATTTTAAAAAATGACAATTTCGACGACCTTCTAGTTGTTGTCTTTTGAAGTTGGACCGTCCATTGAATAATTTGTACGATCTCTACCCAAACTGTAGTGGGCCTCTAAGAGGAAGCGCCCACCCGTACAAGAAAACTTTCGAGTAAACGTCAGAAAGAGAAAGTGCACAAGCTTATATGGTGCCTACATGCACGACGCAGCGTTCTATGAATAATTCAAGCAAAACCTTGCTTAGAGAGAAAAATCTCGAAATTCAATATTGATGATAATAATGTTCTGTCTTCAAAACAAACCATAAACACCCTTTTATAGGGGTTAAACCTAATTACAATAAGAAACCTAATCAAATAGGAAAGTTACCTAATCTGAATTGGAAACCTAATCAAATAGGAAAGTTATCTAATCTGAATTGGAAACTCAATCAAATAGGAAAGTTACCTAATCTAAATTGGAAAGCATAAAACATTAAAATTAGGAAACTGCTTTTTAAATTAACTCATGAAAAATATCCGATGTCGTCGACCGAGTCCACCGGGTCTAGTCACATCACTATTTCGCCCTCCGTTTGGACTCCCGCCTATTTAATCGGTCCAAAATGCACCAATAATAAATTCCGCATCATGCACAAAACCTTCTAAGAAAGTACCCTTTCGATCATCGCATTCTTGTAAATGTTTGATTTTAATCCTTATAGTTTGTTTAATGACAAATCCTGTCAAAAAGATATTTGCTAAATTGATCAAATGTTGATAAAAAAAAAATTGTTCAAATGTTTTTGACACTTTAGCAAATTGAATTCATTACCCTGGATAATCCAAATCTAAATCGAGCACATATTTGGGTGCCCTTTTTTGCTAGTGAACTGAATAATCGAACTGATCTAGGTGGACTGATTCCTCATATATATTTTGTGAGCATCTTCTTAGACAATGTTCATTACATTGATACATAATAAATTAGAGTAACTATAGCACAAAATATTGATGTAAAAAATATTTCCTAAAGCGGTCTTGTTCACTCTTCGTGTGATGGTTAGTAAGAACGGGGATAGTTAAATTCCTCAAATCAAAATTGGATAAACCACATCTTGCTCTAGTACTAATTAATTAACTGATCGGTAATAAAAATGTGATTGCAAGTCTCGAGATATCGAAAGATGAGATGCACTCTCATTCATTTTGAGCTATAAAGACTCCCACAAACAAATCTAAACAATGGAGAGCATCTTTCGGATCAAGCTGGACAAGTAATATTGGTACGTTTATCTTTGATTAAATTATTCGTCTTGACCTCACCCCCGCCCTCGAAGTCAATGCGATGCTTGTCTGGAAATATGTTCAATTTTCAAGGGAAATTAGGCCTAAAGATTGATATTACTTTTTTAATGAGAAGGTTCGGTGACTTTAGCCAAACACGATACCTATCCATATAAAAGGCCTAATTCTCTAAATATGTTAAATAGGTTTTACTTACCACCCAAAATATATCTAAGCATATTAATATTGTTATCCAACTTGGTTGGTGCAAGATGTGAAGCAATTTGTATGTTCCATAGGGAGTCCATCCATTTAGATACCATTTAATGCATTTGTTTATTTAGTTACTCAACAAAACAAAGCTCTTCAGACATTGACTCAACTCCAGTCAAAATATTTGTATTAAGAAATGAGTAAAATGTTAAAAATTCACATTGCTTCATTTTACAATAGTAAGAAGCTTATTCTTATATCCACTTGTAACATTGCAAGCTAAAAGAATTATCAATGCTATTTATACACCAACAATCCAAATTAAAATGTCAATACTTGAAATTGTGGATTGTAAAAAAAAAGAAAGGAGTGCTTCACGAGCACTCTTTTGTATAGTATTAAATTACAACACTTTGAGTGCTAATTTATCACTTTAAATTCAAGAGCTTAACTGCATTATTCTCTAAAGCAAATCAACTTTAGCTCGTAAGTTAAGAGTATTTTGCCTTAAATGCATCTACCCTAAAAGGCATCAAACATGAATGTAATATATCAGCCTATACATATCTACCACTAGGAGAGTACTAGGTATATTTACCACGTTAACTGTTGCGATACTAACATATTCAACCTCTCGATATATACAATTGTCAATCATTAGTTTGACACAATAAGTTGACATCTGATAACAAAATACACCATCTTATCGAATTCAACACAAAATTGTTTGGTCACCAAAAGGCGATGCCATGACTTTACGTTTTTAAATTTATAGTATTGATAATTCATTATGTGCGTGCTATTTAGTTCTGTAATAGTTTCTTTAAGTTTGCATTTACTTTGTACATTTTTTCACACTTGCTTTTACGACATCATATTGCACGAAAGTTTGACCAAACTTGCTGGAAAGGGAAGATCTTCATAAGCTCTCTCAATCTTCGTAGAGAACGAAAGCAGAAACCCAATAGTATGGTGTAGAGCAGAAAGTATCTAAGGTCTGGCTAGCTTCAAGCCAAACAATGTAAAGCTTCAGATAATTGTTCTATATCGAAATTGGAAGGATGTCATCTCGAAGTGACCAATGAAGTGAAATCTAGCCTGGGAGTTGGCATAAACATCTAGAACTTTTACAAGCATAACATCACCTAGTATAATTGTTTACTTAACCAG
Source organism: Syzygium grande (assembly GCA_024733475.1). NCBI lineage: Eukaryota > Viridiplantae > Streptophyta > Magnoliopsida > Myrtales > Myrtaceae > Syzygium > Syzygium grande. The sequence goes on from JAMXDD010000012.1 coordinate 488,140, forward strand.
CCCATTACTTCGGCAATCTTGATTTCTTTGCCGGTCTGCCATCAAATCCATTTATTAAGAAAAACTGTTGAATGAGAAGCAAGAATAGGAAATGACTCATCAACTCAATCGATAGATTATACTGCCAAATATTTGATTTAAAAGACAGGACGCTTACAATATTTTTGATTAGAAAGACAACAAATATCTTTGAAGCACAAAACCCCATCTTTTATCTCCTTTGCAAAGGATATTGAAACATTGCTTTGAAGAATTTGAGAGCTCTACAAATGAATCTTGACCATCATTTGTTAAACCAGCATCTCCGGTACTAGTCGGGCATGCATGCGAGGAACTTTTGGAGTTGGAGGGAAGAATCGAGTAGTGCAATCTTCAAAAGCCGAGAAAGTTACCAAAAGCATTCTATAAAACAAATGAATAATTACTTTCCAGTTGGAAAATAAAAAGATGAAAAAATATGAGATTAAAGCTAAGGAGCCAAACAAATCAACAAGTTACAGATGACACCAAACAAACGCTTTCCAAAAATCTTCCATAAACCCATACTAAAGCTGTTGGACTGTGACATAAGATTCCAAGTTTGAAAAGAAGTATTTAAGAAAACTAGACTAAAATAACTACTTAACTGGAAACGAAGCATTATGAAAGGCGTGAGCCATAAAATATCTGCTATTGGTAATAAAGATCACGAAGTCATATCAAATTTTAAGTTGAAAGATGCATACTCTATTCAGTTAGGCATCCTCCTCCTAGTTGAGACACCACAAGCCGCCATATGGGACTTACATGTATGCAGTCTAAATTTTTCGATCCTTTTCCCGGGATTTAAAAATGAATTTGACCAATGTACTATAGTGAGATCTCACCGGGACCAGCGCATTCTTGGGATGCTAACCTTAGGGGTAAGGCTATTACGGGATTGAGTTTACGACCAAAGAACTCGATGGGGTTCGATTTTCGAACATATGGATTGACGAGGGAATATTTTGAGCTAACCGAGACCGGTCTATTTGATTGATCGTGTCCGAAGGGCACTAGTGATGAACCCTCGCAATTATATGACGATCAAGGTCACCTTGGCTCGAAAAGCAAACTTAAACATGATTTGACTTAGTGTCGATCACGAGTTGAGGCGCGTAATCCAAATGTGTCACCCATTAGCAAGAGATGGACCCGCGCATTCTTGGGATGCTAACCTTAGGGATAAGGCTATTACGAGATTGAGTTCGCACAACCAAATAACTTTCGATCTGGGTTCGATTTTCAACCATATGGATTGATGAGGAAATATTTTGAGCTAATCGAGACCGGTCTATTTGATTGATCGTGTCCGAAGGGCATTAGTGAACCCTCGCAATTATATGACGATTGAGGTCATCTTTGCTCGAGCAAACTTAAACGTGATTTGACTTAGTGTCGGTCACGAGTCGAGAGTCGTAATCCTAATGTGCCACCCGTTAGCAAGAGATAAGCTAAAGTTGCGATTGGTCAATTTTAGTCATTTCTTGGAATTCGGGCCCGGGAATCGAGAATTTTGAAAGTGACAATTTTGAGCGGCCGATGGCGTTTTTTGGCTTAGCCAACCTTGGGGCCACCTATTTACGCAATAAAATGGATTTCGGGTTCGGGACCGGAAAAAATTACGATTTTACCCTCGGGACCCCGACGTTGATTCTAAGGCCGTATGAGTTTATTATTCGAGGCCGATGTCGTTTTGGGTGGCCACGGACATTTAAAGTCGTTACGGTCAAAAATTGAAATTTTGGCTTGGAAGTGAAAAATAATATTATTTTATTCTCAGGACTTTTGCAAATCGATTTTCGAGGGCTTAAGAAGCTATTTTCATGATTCCGACGCCATATTATGTTGGCCACAACCATATGAAACCCATATATGCGAAAATTGGAATTTCGCCGGGGACGGAAAATTACCATTTTACCCCTAGACCCTGATTGGGAATTCTGAATTTTGGATATTTTTGGGCAATAATTGAGGACTAAAATAAGTGAAAAAGAAATTGGAATTATTGAATTACCACCTTAGAAATTGGAATTATTGAATTACCACCTCACCCTTGAATTATTAGATAAAGACAAACAAGGACCGTTGGATCAAGGGTATTTTGGGAAAAATTGCGGATCGCCGACACGTGTCCCCCACCAGCCCACTATTTCTGACCTCTCTCTCTCTCTCCTCCCTCTTCTGGCCAGAACCCCCCCTTCCACGATCACTCTCTCTCTCTCTCTCTCTCTCTCTCTCTCTCACTCTCTTCATCTTTGTTCCTCCCATCATCACCGTGGCTGCTGCTGCTACTGCTGCTGTTCCGCCCGTTTCAGCCCGTTCTTCTCGCCTTTCTTAGGTAAGTGACCTCCCCAAATGTCGCCTAGGACCTCGGGTATTGTTAGGCTTGTTTAGGGCTCGGTTTAGGGTGAATTTAGTGGCTGGTTTGCTCGGTGGTGTGTGTTGGCTGATTTCCAGTTAGGTTGCTGCTGCGTTGCTGGTTTTGTTATTTTTACTGTGACTTATGTGACCCGAATTTGAGAAAGTATTCTTCATGAAAGTTGTTCCCAACATCTTGAAGTATAACATATTTTAATTTGGGAATTTTTGGAAATCATTTGATGCCATTCGGAAGTCCATCTTTGGACCGAAATAAAACTACCCGATTTACTGTTCACCCAACCTTCGGGTCTGTTCGAATTTTTATAAATTTTTCCAGGCCTATTTTCAAAATACTTCCTTCACAAAAGTTGTTGGGACACTCGTGGCTATAACATATAAAAATTTCAAAGCTTTTCAAGGTGATTTGTGTGTTAAGATAAATGTATTTTAAGGACAAAAAGGTCTATTTGAGCGAACTGATTTTGGTCTGATTTCAAGGGACAAAATGGAATGGTTCCAGATTGAACCGAATTTCGTGTTCTTCGTAAGAAATGTTAATCAAGACATTTTTTTACGACATAACCAAAATTTAGAATTTTTGGAATTCATTTACTATTTATTTTATTGGGATTTCAGTCACTATGTAAACTGCCCAGTTTTGACCCGATTTTACATATTCTCGATTTTTTCTCTCGAGAATTATTCAGTGTTATCATGGCATTTTGATGGGTAGTTTGATCCTTGAATGAACTCATATGTGTGATTGTGTGGCTGTGAGGTGTGGTGGCGTGATTGCGCATTGAATTCGCGTGCCAAGAATGTGATTGGGTAGTGTGTTCGTGTGATGAGAATGTGAAATTGTGAAAGGTGTGTGTAGGAGGTGTGTATGTTTGACTGTGCGTTTGTTGGCCGTGTGTATGTGTGGTTTGAGGAACGCACGATATGGAAATGTGGAATTGGTTGGAAAGGATCCGTCTTGAGGCGTGTTCGTTACGCAGGACAATGCCATCCCCGACGAGGTGACGATGTCCGCCCGGACGGGTGACGATGCTCGACGTGGTCAGAAGACCGTTGGCCTAATGCATTTTGGCGCGGGCGCGTAGAAGGAAAGTGTGTGTAGGATTCCGCCCCGAGACGTGTACGCTTACGCGAGACGATGCCGCCCTTGACGAGGTGACGATGCCTGGCCCGACGGGTGACGATGCTCGACGACGCGAAGACCGCTGGCCTAATGCGCTTTTACACGGGCGCGGTAGTGGTGGAAAAGTTGAGAATGAGCAAGAATTGGCGGGACGAGTGAAATTAAAAAAGTGACGCGTGGGTGAGAGTTGGTATGCGAGTGTGGTTGTATCACGTGGTGTGATGCTCGATTATGGGGTAAAAACTGCTAGGCATGGTATGGGACGTGCCCAAGTGGATTTTGCTCTATAATCGGGGCACGCACGCGATTGTGATGTATTTTTGTGGCATACTGGCTGTGTGGTTGACTAACATGCAGGGACGTGCATGAGGAATTCCAGGTAGGGTCGCGTGTGATTGTTAGTTTGGTTGATAGATTGTGTGTTATGCGTGTTTTCGTCTGGCGGTACGTGAGTGCCTACGTGAGGTTTGGGGTTGTACACTTATTGAGATTCGTCTCACGGTTGTATAACCGTCAATTTCAGACCCCAGCCGTAAACTCGAGAAGTGCGTCTTTTCTTTTGGAAGTTTGAGGAACTGCTTTTGGTGCGGTGGAACTGCAGGCGAGTGTCCGGAGGCTCAAGCTCGAAGAATCAGGAGCAGAACGGAAGACGATCCTTAGGTTTTCCCTAGGGTATTTTAGGGATTGTGTAATCGGGTTGACCCATAGAGAAGTTAAGTTAACCAGACCATGATCTTTTTGTTATAACGGTGATTTCGGATGCTAGTTTGTTAATTATGACTGTAATATAATGTTTGTATATTTGGTGCCGTATGAATATGTTTTTGTTGATCGATTATGGTGTTCTACCCTGTTGTCGTCATCTTTCCTGTTCGGGGTTTTAATATTTGCTTTCGCATGTGGCTCGATGTTTGGGTTGGGTTGGCGGCGTTCACGGGACATCGCATCATTTCGACCGGGCGGGGGATGTCGCGAGCTCATAGGGGTTCGGGCGTGACAACTTCAAGCTTCTTAACAGTTTTCCATTCTGCTTAATATTTATACCCTGTTAGAATGATTATACCACAAGTGTGCATAACAGCTGCAAGCACACCGCATGTCCATAGTTCCATAAAGACAGCTACTTGGGTAAGATAACATTCATTATGTACAAACAAACTCTCTTCTCAGCAAAATATAATCCATGAAGTGGACGATTGATTATAAACTGGTAGAAATCTCAAAGAAACAGAATTGCAGCAGCCTCAGCCAAGTTCTCAGCCATTCTACTCATGACCAAGCAGCTATAGCTTAATAAAAAACATAACCAGTTATTTACAGACTTTTCCACATGCAAGAATAATTGAGGCAGATACAAATCATATCATTTAAGAGTCACCTAAATAATTACCTTCCTAATTTGACTAAACTGAACATATTTTACTGATAATTAACATAAGCTATTAATTTTGATGAAAATGAGCATGTCACAGATGAATGCTTCTATATGACACCATCCACTTAGACCATAGACTCTCACAATGAGCTAGACCCCAGAAAAAACTGCCGTAATTTGTTGTTGACAATTGAAATAGTTTCAATCATTGATGACAACATTAGCAGCGAGGTGAAAATTATTTGTCCTACATGAGAATGCAATTGCACACATCAATCAGATAACTCCTAAAGTATATAAAATCTATTGAATGAGTATATTAATTTTGTATGATATGTGATTAAAGTAATTCACTGCTGATTTCACCGATTAGATATGAGTCAATCAATTTCCTTGATTCATAATTGAACTTATGCATCAAACAATGTAGTGTCCAAAACATTTCATGGCTTTGATGCAGGACAATGAGTCCCACAATAAAGAATATTTATTTAGGCATCACATGCAAAACTGCCTAACCATCACACCTAGGGTTTCTTAAGCATCGCACCAAAGAGGAATTGCATCACACAATATGCAAAGCAAACACTTGCCTAGTTCAATAAATTATCAACTCTATTGAAAAGTAAAAATTACAACTATATTATTAGATTCTCTAGAAGTTCTACTCCTAGTTGAAATAGGAAACCTATAAACAAGAAATAAAATTGGTGTATATGTAAGATCCTACTACTCAAACTTCAAAAAAAAAAATTAGGGAAACTTCGTATAATCCTAACAATACTCAAATCCTGGGTTTTAAATTTTAGTGATTAAACTTCGAGAAGAATCTTGATCCTTGTTTGAGTTTCAAAGTCAATCTTCACCAAAAACTTGGTAGTCATCTTGCATGATTTTGTTGGCTGCATCAGGCTTAGTGGATGATCTAATTGTGTAATACTAAATTCTATGAATGGGAATCCAATTACAATACTTAGTACACGATCTTTGTGTCCTTGCAGTCAAATGGGTACTTATTTGATAAAAGAAAAATAATTTGTAGCAATATCTCATGTTTGGAAATAATAACATTAGTCGAATTTGAACTATCTTTATAATTATTTATTACCTAACAATAAAAATAAGACCATACTTTACAATTAATTTACATCTGTTATGGTACACCAATCTCAAACATTATATCAGATTTTATGATTCCAATGGATGAAATTCACGATCCACAATCCATAGATTTAATTTTTTGATTCATGACTCATATTTCCATGTGACAACTAAGGGTGACCCTAAGTGGTTATCATGTCATATCAAAATTGTGGCTACCTACTTAATAGTAAACACAATTAATAAACGAATATTGTTCCAGGTTCAAAGTTCAAACCGCAAAACACAAATTGACTGGTGTAATCTATCTAACTAAAAAATAGTGCCAACTTGATTAACAATCTGAACTATCATGACCTGTTTATATTTAGTTCAGTAAATTCTCTAATAGTAAATCATGCATGAATTTTGTTTCCGTAGTGGTTACAAATTACAATTTGATCACACCATATAAATGTAACATTTCATGTAAACCTAGGATTTTGTAAGCTTATGACTAGTTTCTTTTCAAATTATTTGACATTGACAACGATATGCATATTGTACAGATGCTGTGTCGGTCATGTTAAAATTGGAATGACCCATTCAATTCAATCTAATTAGTTAAATGGGTTATTCATCTTTTGTAATTTGTTGACCTATTTAACAAAAGGGTCATGTTTGAACAGAGTTTTCTAATAAAAAATTTTTGTTAATCTTATCCTGCTCAGATTAACCTATCTAGCAATCCATTGTTAACTTGACATTGACAGACGTGACCAATAAAAATGGAATGCCATCTCTATTAGCAGCTAAATGTTCACTGACCAAGTTTGCTGGTTGCATTGCATCATGCAGATTTTGAGTAATTCAGAATCTTTCCCAAGAGAGATCAGAGAAGAACAGGTTGCGATGAAAAAGGACTGTTCCAGTAGGAATTTCTAGTTGAGAAGTAATGAGGGTAACGTTCAATTAACAACATAGAAACCTTACTTGAAATCACGCAGTAAAACTTTACCGTCTTCAAGTCCCAAGACAACAACCTCGCCAGCAGGACGCCATCATAATGATGTTACAATGGAGTAGATTAGAATGATTAAGAAGAGCCAGTATTGATGTGTGCAAAGAAAGTAAGCTCATTATAAACAAAAAGAACACACACACACAGAGTCAATAATTTGTTCCCAATAAAATTAACAGAAGAAGAGGAAAGATAGAGCACACACATTAACCAACAAAATGTTAATAAAAATTTGTGAAATAAGGCAAAACGTCAGAAACTGTACAAAAATAATTGAGAAGGATATCGGTCACTTGATATGGGATTTCTTTGGGTTAGTAGGTAATCTAAAGCATGGGAATCTATTTCTTATTGGCAGGCTCCAATCCAATATCTGATTCAAAAACTAATCTTATTGTTAAACTAAGGAAACTTCAAGGTAGAGTGGATGCACAAAAGCTTACTTCAAAGCGAGGATTACAAGCGTAACTTAAGATCTTAACAGAAATCATTCAGGATTGGCTCAAGTACTATAGTGCACTCAAAACGTTCTCCATATCAGAAGACAATATGACGAACGAAGCATCCGGTGTTTTGGAGAAAAAATCTTCTCTCTAAAGTTTTCCAATGATGGCAAGAATTACCAAGGCTGGGCATCTAATCCTAAGATCTTACTAATTTGACTTACCGAAAGATTAAGTCATATAGGATCTTAACATACTTGGATGCAGCTCCCCTTACCCTCCTAGTCCCTTTGCTTTCTCCAATTCCTCCCTCCTTCCCTCTCAACCAGATTGTCATACAAGTACGCAGCACAGCTCGAGATATATTGTATTCAAAAGTTAGACTCCCACCAGCGACCTTGATTAATCAAAATGATGTGGCGAAATGCCCCTTTGCAATGTGAAGAAGATTAACTAAACTTCAAGCAATACAAAATGTGAGAAAATTTCTGCCTATAGTCTATATTTCAGTATCCACTAAATCTCTCCGTGTAGGGCACGCACAGTCAGTAAATGAATGCTCAATCAGTAAAAGAAGAGGAGCCAGCAGTAAAATTACATCGAGAGAGTCACCATCATAAATCTAAGAAGATCTTTTAGATGCCCGATGACATTTATATGGTCTTTTGCAGGGGGCTAAACCTGCCAACTCAAGTGGGCATCAAGCATTTCTGCATCGACATAGCTAGTCTATCTAGCATAAATGACATCCCCTCAATTCATGTTCTTTATTTTCATGTACACATTAACTAGTGTACCGAAAAGGGTAACAACTCGTTCATTCTCTAGATTTTCCACTCGCACCACCATCATTCACCCTTTGTTTCTTGGTAGAAGGACCGAACTCCTCAATTCGGACGTTCACCTTATCATTTAGACTTCCAAGCACTTTATACCTCTATATTGGTCCAATTCTCCATCGAATTAAATATAAAGAAGTAGAACGACATAAGGGCACCGACTCACGGGGCACACCAAGCCATCGTTGAAGAAATGAACACTTCGAACAAAGAAAGAAACAGAACTTTCTCGAATTGAAGCAATTACCAGGAGAGATTATCCACAGCCTCTTGCCAATCAAAGCGACGAAGCACCACCCACCTCCAAGTCCTCCGTGTGACCATGGCCAGCAAAACCTTCTCCGGATTCCACTCAACTCACGCTATCTTCACCTAACGCCCATCCGAAGAAATCGAGCAACAGCCTCGCCAAACCAAATCGGAAGACAATCGAATTGACCTTGAAGCTGAAATGGAAGCACGCACCGCCGACCCTTCTTCTTTCGTCGGTCTCCCATTGCTAGAAAGTCCGCTACTGGAGCAAACCGCAAGGGAGTGTCTGAAGCATCCGGGCGAATGGGCTGGGCGGGCCGGGCCGGACTTCATAACTATATTATAGCCTTGTCAAACAACGCCCAGACTCATGGGACATCACATTGATGCGAACGTGGTGCTGGATTAGTTGTTGAAACATGAATTTGGAAAAAAAAAAAAGCAATGTGATAATTGATCCTCATTTACCATTTGAACAGAAAGAAATATGCCTCATGAATTATTCGAATCGGCACCAAGGTTAGCATGACTTTTTTTCGCCCAAATGGAAAACAATTGAAACATTGAAAAAATAAACCACTTAAATTCTTATTGCTTAGACCAAAAGCAAAAAACAAAAAAAAATGTCTTGTTGCAAATAGGTGGAGCTTATCGAACAATTGCAAATTCAAATCAACATACCAAATTATTGCCTCGGTTAACTTTACCGTGTTCATTGTAAAATCAATTCACGGGCCCGAAAATGCTGCCATTGCCAACCGTTATTTTGCTGGATCGATCAACCGGATAGGAATGGAAACATTTCCAAATGCATCGCATCAAGCGACGGTAAGCCACAGCACATAGATTTCGGCACTTCTATGGATCCGATCGCTTTTCAGCTCAGGGCCTTTCTGGCACGCCATCACTATCCCATCGCATAAATGGATTGCGGTCTCGCATGGATCTCAACCTCTGCGGGCAGCTGATAGACAAGCGGAGGTTTGGAATGACTGCTCAGTATGAGCTCTACGCCCGATATGCTCTCTCGGTGTTTGAAGTCGAACTTTGTACCCCAGGTCATATCTGATCGGATGATCCCTCGCATAAGAAGTCCTCTTAAGTTGTTGATTCGCAGCAATGCATATTCAGGGCTGACTTTATCCAAATAATGTCTACTTTTCTGGACTTCATCAGCACACGTGAGGTCTATACGTGTAGTCTATCGGTTGACGGAATTGGAAATGGACAATTCAATACTCTTGCGTTAAAATAAATCAGAAGGGAACTCGATCATCCAAATTAACTTCTTGTCCACGCTTTTCTGTTCACTGCGCATGATCTATAATCAACTAAATTATATACTCGTGAAAACCGTTCCTTGAACCCTTAAGGACAACCCAAACAGTTCTAACTCTATGTGTCCGTAAGTGTCGATGTCGAGGAAAAGCTTGGCAGGCTTCAATGTACAAATTGCAAAATGGGTTTGTCAAGGAATTAGTGTCCGACACCGTAAGTTTATCAAACAGAGAAATACCACCAAAAATCTTCACCCATGCCCACTTTGATGCCAATGCCTTTTGTCATGGGTCCATCCAAATTTGCTGTCATGCCCCGAACCCCAACGGACTCGCGACACCCTTTCACTTTGGTTGTATTGAACGCGACGTCTCAAGACGCATCGCTGACCCAAAAGAAACAACGACACGAATAAGCAAGCGAAGCGAACTTAAAACAACTCGGACAATAAAAATGACAGAGGGGTAACAATAACGCAAAACCAATAACATCCTAAGAATAGAAGACTGTCAATTACAACATTCGGTCGTACAATTCAGGCATTAGGCTCCTAAGGTTAGATCCACCATAATCATCAAAAAGGAGCGGTGGCGGGTAGACTAGACTAGCTATACAAAAAGGTCCACCAACTCCATGGGCTTCTTTGAGTCTTGCTCCATCGACCCTTCCTTGAGATCCCAAAACGCTGTGGACGGACCATTCATGGTCGGGGTTGAGGGTCTGAAATGGTTATCTAATAACCATGAAAACGAGTCTCAATAAGCAACACCTTAAATCCCACATAGGCCAAAGCGCACCGGACAAGTCATACATGCAATCTAGCCAACAACATAACGAGCTCACATCATTGTACTTACCTTTGCCATCAGAACGTATGCCAACTCTGCACGTTGATCAAAACGTGATAATGCAATAATAATAACTCAATAACATATCACAATCACTCAAACACTAACCACACTTGCACTCAATCAATCCAACTAATTCAATCACACATTCAACCAGCCAATTCAATCACACTCAATTCCCATATGTGGCCGAACATCCTTCTCATGACCAGCGCCCACTGCGCCTCGGTCCATCCTCACCGCCCATGCAACCACGCCTCGGGCCCAATCTCCTTTGCCCGCCCCACTGCGCCTCGGGGCTCACCCTCCAATCAATCCGGGCTTCGCCCGCCGTAACCACGACTCGGGACATTTTCCCCTTCCAATGATCTGCGTAATCACGCCTCGGGTTTGGTCATGCCTTTCTCGCCACATCCGCGTAACCACCTCTCGGGTTAGCAGCCCTTGATCAATCGGGCTTTTTCATGCACATGCACCACAACACAATTCACCATTCTCACAAGTTGTACCATTCAAACTCAAGGAATGCTCACCACATCAAAGTGTGCCACTCAACACATCGTACAAGTCCAAATCACATCACAAGCCCATCACACTAGCCCACCAATCTGACATTCAAGTCGGTCACATACGAACATCAAATCCACCCACGAATGCCACAACAAGCCAATCATTGACCCACCAACATTAGCTACTAATATGCACCCAAAACCATCCCAATTCCAAACCACAAGCTCACCAATCCGACATTCAAGTTGGCCATGATCAATCGTCAATTTTGCCCACACACGCCACGACAATTCGGTCCTTTAACCATAATTAGCCCACTGTCAACTAAATCCGTTAAAACGCTACGACAACACTGAATAATTCTTGAGAGAGAAAAATCAAGAATATACAAAAATCGGGTCCAAACTGGGCAGTTGTGCAGTGACAGAAATCCATTTGAAATAAATAGTAAATCAACTCCAAAAATTCTGAAATTTGGATATGTTGTACAAAACATCTTGATAAACATTTTCTGTGAAGAACTCGAAACCCAGTTCAACCATAAACACCTCGTTTTGACACTCAAATGCAGACAGAATCCGGTTCGCTCGGACAGCCCCTCAGACCATCAAAATACAACTCATTCAATACCCAAATCACTTTGGAAAGCTCTGAAATTTTTATATGTCATAGACACAAGTGTTTTTAACAATTTTTGTGAAGGAAGTTTGTTGAAATAAGGTCTAGAAAATTTTATAAAAATTCGGAAAGACAAGAAGGTCGGGTGAACAGTAAATCGGGCAGTTTTGTGACGGTCTGAAAACTGACTTCCGAATGACCCCAAACAACTTCCAAAAATTTTGAATTTAAAGTATGTTATACTTAAAGATGTTGGGAACAAATTCCATGAAGAACACTTCCTCAGATTCGGCCTACAATGATCACCAAAAAAATAACAAAGCACAGAGGTATAGTAACAACTAGAAATCCAAGAATCATTAGACTTGCACCATTAAGCAAATCAATCTTATACAACCATTAAACCAACCATCCACAGCCCTAATCCACCCCTAAATATGTCCATTAGTCACCCCTTAGCCCAGTCAAGAGTTAGGAAGCCACTTACAAGAGAGCCTAAGCAAGAAAAACCTAGCAAGGAGCAAACAAGAGCCTTGGCACAACAACGGCTACTCCGGCGAAGCAACGGCGAAGGCGGACAGCGGATGGCAGCTCAAGTGGTCGGTGATGGTGTAAGGGTGATCGTGGGTGGTGGTGATGGCGAGAGGGAAAAGGGGGAGAAAGCGTCTCGCTAGGGTGTTTGGCGCAAGGAGCAGTAGCTGCAGTCTACGGCTCTGGCAGGTCTCTAGCAGCTGGGAAGGCGAGGCTGTGGTGGTTGACGAGCAAAGTGTGACATTCGAAATTTCCACCAATGGGAATTTATTGAATAATTGAGTTTTATGAGATGTGCTCATGAGTAAATTCTCCGTCGGAACTGATCATTCCTGGGAATGCTAACCATTAAGGAAAGGCTATTAGGGGGAATTAAATTGCGGCGGCTAAAGGAAATTCGATCATGAATGGATTTCACCATTAAATCGCATAAGTGATATTTTGAGCTATTGTTGGCGATCCAAGGATAGTTAGGGGTCAGTTCGCCATTGTCCTAGTAGTGGATCACGGGTGATTCCATAGGACCACGAAACGACGAACGAATGATTTCAAATTATACCAAACGATTGTATCCTTCGGATCAAGTGATTGATTTTGGCGATTTTAATGACAACCAAGGTCGTCATGCACCGAACGGACTTGCACGTGACTTAATTTCGTATCAGTCACGAGTCGATTCAGCGAAATTCCCAAAGAAGCAAGCTGCCCGTTGGCTCGAGAAAAGCTCGAGTTGCGTTTAATAGAATTTCATTATTGGATTTTTTCCCAAATTAGACACTGGAAAATTAAGAAGTCGCGACGAAACGCTAGGACAACGTTGCACGTGACACGTGTGAATTTTTGGTGCGCTCAAATCCTTCGGGAAAACTCGATTTGGGCACGCTAAACGGAGAAAGTGACTAAAATACCCCTAAAGGTTATTAAAGGACAAGTATTAAGGTAAAGGGCATTTTAGTCATTCACCCTTTAGTTATTATAAATAAGTGGAGTCCAACTTGTCTTCCTTCTCCCTTCTCTTCTTCATTCCACGATCAACCCCTCCCCTTTCAGTTTTTTTTTTTCTTCTTGGCCGTGAGTCCCTTTGGCCGTGAGCTCCTCCACGCCAGCTCTGCCACTCGCCGCCACCTTGTTGTCGCCGTGCCGCCCTCCAACCTCACCGTCTCTCTCTCTCTTTCCCCTCTCTTTCTCTCTCTCCCCGTGACCCATTTCTGGCCGTGCAAGACCACACCGCTGCCGGACCCGCTGCCATGCAAGCCGAAAAGCCACCGTGAGTTGCTCGCCCGCTATAGGCGCCGCCGCTTTCCCGTTCTAGCTGTTTTAGCCTAGAACGCGGTAAGTCATACTCTAATCCCGATTTAGGATTTTGGGTATCACCGAATAATTTGATTTTGGGTGAAATTGGACTTGTGCAGGTGCGAAATGTTGGGGCTTTAGACCGGGAATGTATGGCGGGCCTTAAGGAATTAATTTGGAATTTTTTGAGGACGATTTGAGGGAATTTCAAGCTGCGAATCACTGTTCACGAGGCTATGATGATTGGTCGGAACGTAAGTTGGATTTTTAGAACCGCAATTAATTACGAGAAAATGTTGTGAAGAGCTGGGAGTGTAATTTTGTGATTTAAGGTGCGGAATTCACTGTTTACTGGCTGTGATGCGTGGTGTGATATGCTGTGAGTGGTTGTTTGGCGCATGGATGGTACCGTTAGGTCCGTCTTTGAATTTTATGAAAGTCCCGTGAATGGTTGAAATTGATTTGAACGTGTTTGAGTGTAAAAATGAGAAATCGTGCGTGAATGCGGCGTTTGAGGTGTGAATGCATGATTGTGAGTGCAAATGTGTGCACGGAAATTCATGTGAAGGTGTGAAAGTACGAGAATGGGATCGGGCTGAGTATCATAAACTCGGCAGCGATCACGAGGTCTGTTGCATTTGGCACAGGCTGAGGCTTGAAAAAGCATGTATGAGAATCGGGTCCGAGGCACGATCAGCTCAGTGAGACCGGAATTGAACCGAGGCATCATAAGCTCGGGTTCCAATCATGTAGGCCGTCACATTTGGTGGGCTGAATTGGGTTCCAATCACGAGGCCTGTCGATTTGGCATAGGCTGAGTTGGGTTTCAATCATGTAGGCCTGTCGCAGACGGCGGGCTGAGTTGGGATTGGGCTTGGGGCGTGTGATGCTCAGGTCGCGGTCAGGGGCCCGAGGCGTGAACGAGTACGCGAGCCGGAAGTGATGTGATGAATGATAGCAGAGTGCCTGAGACGTACTTCAACGCAGGCCACTAGCGAGGTTTGAGAAAGCGTAAAAATGAGAATGGAAGGAAGAGTAGGGTGAGAATTGGCACATACGCGTGTTGCATACGACGGATCGTGATCGAGTGCGAATGTGTGCATTATTGAGCCCTGACGGTCTTAATTGATGTGCCTATTTTGTGATATTGGTGTACATGAATGTGTGTGATTACATGATTATTTGGAGGTGCGTGATAGCCTAGGTTGGGTTTAGGGGTGTGCTTGCTGAAATTTATTCTCATGGTTGTGTAAACCAAACATTTTTAGAACCCGGACTGAAGTCATGAATCCTCCACCGCCACCACCCCCAGTACGTTTTGGAGTTCTAGTGCATACAGAGTATGAGACAGCTGAGTTTCAAATGGGAGACGGGATGACGTGGAATTAGATTCTGAGTGGACGCCAAGCAAGGAGTGTTAAAGGTTGTTATGGGTTGGATGGCAGGTCATCGGTTTTTGTTCTTACGTCTCGAAGGGTTAGTAATGTGTGCACTGGTAAACTAAGGTTTGTATTTTGTAAATATTGCGGTACAAGTTTGATCGAATAATGGAAATGTTTATATTCTCCTAATGTTTCCCTAGTTAAATTTTTGTCCGGGTATTTTATGGTTTCGCAGCGCAGTTAAATCTCTGATGTTTAGAATTGAGGTCGACGATAATTCCGGGTTGTCGCCAAATCGACCAGATGCGGATGTTGCGAGCTCGATAGGGTTCGGGCGTGACAAGCAGCTGGTATGGTCAGTTGGAATGGGAAGCAGCAAAAGCCAGAGGAAACAAAAGCCGAAGAAGCAAGCAGCACCAGCAACAAAACAGCAAAGAAAAGAAGAGAAGGAAGAAGAAGTCAGCAGAAGGAAGCAGCAGCCACGTGAAGCATCATGGGCAGCAGCATGGGTCAATAGTCAGCAAAGCAACACGTGAAGGTGCAGCAAGAAGTCAGCAGCAAGAGCAGAAACAACGTGAGGGAGTCAGCGGGCGTGAAGGAAGAGAGGAAGTCGGCAGGAAAGTAGGTCGACGGCATAGGGGGAGAAGAATGTGACATCCGAAATTCCGCCAATTGGAATTTATTAAATAATTGAATTATATGAGGTGTACTGTAGTAAATTTCTTGCCGAAACTGATCATTCCTAGGAATGCTAACCATTAGGGAAAGGCTAATAGGGGAATTAAATTCGAGCGACTAAAGGAAATTCGATCGTGAATGGATTTCAACCACTAAATTGCGTAAGTGATATTTTGAGCTACTGTTAGCCGATCCAAAGATAATTAGGGTCAGTTCGCCATTGTCCTAGTAGTGGATCGCGGTGATTCCGTTGAACCACGAAAGCGACTTGACGAATGATTCCGAAATTATACCGAACGATCGTACCCCTCGGATCAAGTGATTGATCTTCGCGATTTTAATGACAATCGAGGTCATCACGCACCGGATAGACTTGCACGTGACTCGATTTAGTATCAGTCATGAGTCGATTTTTGAATTTCCCAGCAAGCCGCCCGTTAGCTCGAGAAACGCTCAAGTCGCGTTTAATAGAATTTAATTATGGAATTTTTACCCAAATTGGACACGGAAAATTAGGAAGTCACGCGGAACATTAGGACAACGTTGCGTGACACGTGTAAATTTTTGTCCGCTCAAATCCTTCGAAAAAATTCGATTTGGGCAAGAAACGGAGAATTGGACCATTTTACCCTTGGGGATTAATAAAGGGTTAGTTGTGTAAGAGAAGAACATTTTGGTAAATTGCCCAAAAGTTGGTCAAAATTGATATTTAAGCCCTTGACCCCCTTTCTCTCTCTTCCCTCTCTTCTTTCTCCTCCCCTCCCGTGAGATTTTGCCCCTCCTCCATAAGTTCTCTCCCCCCTCCCGTGTACTCTCTCTCTCTCACCACCGGGCGCCGGGCGCCGTTGCTCGCCATCACCACATGGACCACCCCTCAAGCCACCGTCCCACGCCGCCGTCGCCACCATCCCCCCTCCGCCCGTCTCTCTCTCTCTTTCTCGGTTTCCCTCCCTCTCTCTGTTGGCCGTGGGCCCCTCGTACCTGCCACAAGCCACGCCCGTCACCGTCCAAGCCGATCGCCGCCACCCGGAAGTTATGCGTTGTCGCCGTCGCCCCGATTAAGTGACGTCGCTTTTCGTTTCCGAGGAAATCTAGAACGCTGGTAAGTCGCGCCTAAACCTAATTTAGGACTTCGGTATCAACGGGTAATTTTCGGACAAAATCAGTATGGAATTAGATACGGAATTGTATGAATAGGGAGTGAAAATTTTATGGCGGGCCTTAGAAATTAATTTGAGTAATATTTATTAGAAATTCAGAAAATTGGGCTGTGAATTTACTGTTCATATGCTGCGAAATACTATTCACAAACTGTGGATTATTGTTCACTGTACTGTGATGGTCCGATTGAGACGCAAGTTGAATTTTTGGAACCTAGAAAGTAAGGCGAGAAAGTTCTGTGAAGGATCGGAATTAATCCGACACCATTTAGATGGAGAAAAATGGAAATTTACATGTTGGATGCATATTTATGTATAAATAAATACTAGTGATTGAATTGAGCATGTTGTTGTGCAATTGAGTAATTATATATGCTTGTTGGGTGTTCATGTGAGTTAGATTAAATTAATTATTGATATTGCCATGTCCTATGTTTAGTGAGTATGAATTATGAGCTAAATAATGCGCGTCTTGGGCCGTGTGTAATGGGCAAATTGATCGTGGTAAAAGCGTGCTGAGTGTGTGCATGAGTAAGAAAGGAATGGTGTGTGTGTGGCATGGCATGAAAGATTGTGGAAAGTTGTGCCGCCCCGAGGCATGTACGCTTACGTGGGATGATGCCCGGTATTATCGGAAGACTGCCAGTCGAGGAGTGAACTTCTACGCGGATTGCGCAAAAGTGGGTGGCAGATGTTGAGCCTGAGGCGTGTACGTTTACGCGGGCAAGAAACATGGCCTGAGGTGTATATGTTTACGCGGGCCCGAAAGTGTTGTGGAAAGAGGGGCAGTGTACTTGAGCGTGTACGTGTACGCCGGGTCACTAGCGAGTAATGTGGATGGAATAGCGTGAGAATGGAAAGAGTGCATGACATGGAAATTGTGTATGCTTGGGATTGTATTAAATTGCTTACGATGTGATTATGTAGCATGTGTGTATGTTTGTGTGTTTTTGCGAAATTGTGCGGAGATACGTGATAGCCTAGGTTGGGTTTAGGAGTGTAGTCTTTGAGAAGTGTCTCACGGTTGTTTTCAACTAAACAATTTTAGAACCTCGGCGGGACCCATGAATCCTCCATCGCCACCACACCCAAAGACGTTCTGGAGTTCAGTGCATACAGAGTATGAGACAGCTGAGTTTCAAATGGGAGACGGGATGAGGTGGAGTTAGATTTTGAGTGGACGCCAAGCAAGGGATGTTAAAGGTTGTTCTGGGTTGGATAGCAAGTCAACGGTTTTTGTTTTTACTCATGAAGGGTTAGTAATGTATGCTTTGGTAAACTAAGGTTTGTATTTTGTAAATATGATGGTACAAGTTTGATCGAGTAATGGAAATGTATATATTTTCCCAATGTTTCCCCAGTTAAAATTTTTGTCCGGTGTTTTATGGTTTCCGTATACGCAATTAAATCTTTGATGTTTAGATGAGGTCGGCGACATTCCTGGGGACGTTGCTTGAATCGACCAGAGGTGGATGACGCGTACCGTTGGGGGTTTGGGACACGACATCCCCGTTTGAATTGGTATCGAGCAAGGATGGCTCGATCTAAGATTGGTCGAATTGGAGTGATAAGGAGTGGAAATCTTGGGATAGTAATTGGAGAGATCTTAGTGGGGTGTAGAGTAGAGTCAGCTACACGTGCCTCCAGATTGTTTGTTGTAATTGATTAAGTTAAATTGTTGTGTGGTAATAGTATTGCAGGTGCGTCTGGACCTGAGGTAAATGTTCAGACCTTTATGATTGTGATTTCGTAATTGGTAATAGGGAATAGTTTATTGAGCGAGCTTTTGTGTTAATTCACCGATTAGAATCAGATTGAGTTAGTTGGTTCGGATCGCTAATTCTTGAGTGGAATTACAGCAGGAAGAAGAGTGGTAGAATCGAGGCGATGAGCAGTGGAAGGAAGAGGAATAGGAAGAGTCCTAAGAAGGGGCGCAGAGTAGAACAGCAAGGGGTAGAGGTCGTGCTCGAGTTAGAGCGGTAGGAGACCTTGGAATGGGTGATGGAGCGATGGAAAATTTAGGAGTTGATGCTAGAACAACAGCAAACCCCGGAATAGAAGCTAGACTGGTTGAGGACCCTAGAATGGAAGCTGTCATGAGAGCGTTGGAGCGGATTGGTGATATATTAGAACAGCAGACTCAAGAGCGAGCTGCCCGATTGCTTAAGCGGTCGATCCCGTTGCTGTTGCTAATGATAATGAGAATCAGGATCACGGGCAGGTGATTGCAAATAGACCCATGCATCAACTAGTAAAGCAGTTTATTAAGTTGAAACCCCCTAAGTTTTATGGGAAAGGTGATCCGGAGGCTACACCTCGTTGGGTAGAGGAACTGGAGAAGGCTTTTGAGGTGCTAGAGTGTAATGATCATGAGAAAGTGACGTTGGCAGTCTATCAGCTGCAGGATAATGCGAACGACTGGTGGAAAGCCACCAGGGATAGGATTTTTCCTGAAGGTATAGCCAAGACTTGGGCTGTTTTTACTACGCATTTCTATGAGAAATACTTTTCGGCCAGTGCTAGAGAGAGAAAAATCGCGGAATTTATGAGACTCTGCTAGGGTCAGATGACGATAGATCAGTATGAGGCGAAATTTGCGAGATTGTCGGTTCGCGCCAAGAATGGTGGAACACCTTGAGGATAAAAGCGTGAAGGTTTTTTGGATGAATTGAGGGCTGATATCCACAACCAATTGTTATTGGTAAATTTGGGGACATACTAATGGATCTTTGATAGAGCTCAGGTCCTAGAACGGGATCAGATGGATAAAGCCGCCACAACTGGATCGAGATTTGTCCATGGATGGAATAATCGTAATCCTGGAAAGAGGCCGATGGTGGATAATAGGCATTTCACTCCACCAGCAAAAAGGAATATTGGAAAGTCAGTCCGGATTGGTAATGGTCCGTGTAGGATCTGTGGAGGTAGGCATGGAAACGGGCCATGTCCAAATAGAGGTGGAGCATGTTTTGGATGCGGAGGATTTGGGCATCACGTCAGGAATTGCCCAAGTCCCAGGCAGAGTAGACCGCTTGCATTGCCGCCACCTCGGAATGGGAATCAGACTGGAACGAATCAGACGGCGAACCCTAATAGGCCTCAAGCGCAAGGACGAGTTTATGCGATGGCCAGACGAGAGGCTAAAAACGCACCGGGGTTGTCACAGTGTACGATTTCTCTATACAACTATCTGCGTATGCTTTATTTGATCCTGGGCGTCGCATTCCTTTATATTGAAACAGTTTGTGGAGTTAATGGGAATAGAACCGCAATTGTTTGATGTTATGTTAAGTGTGACAATGACCCCTTGAATGATAAGCTTTTGATTTATTTGGGTTTTCCAAACTGTAAGATCGTAATTGGAGATAGGGAGGAACCGATTAATCTAGTGGTCTTAGACATGTATGACTTTGATGTGATAGTAGGGATGGATTGGTTGTCTAAGCAGAGGGCTGTAATGGATTGCAATAGCGGGGTGATCCAATTTAATCCTATTGGACATCCGAATTTAAATTTGTGGGAAGTCGAGAGGACCCTCGATTCCGTTCATATCGTCGAGAGAAATGACAAAATTGTTGAATGAATGATGTCAAGGATTTTTGGCTGCGATGAAGTGGATTCGACGGGTGAAGAGCCGAAACTTGAAGATATAGCGGTAGTATGTGAATATCCCGATGTGTTTCCTCAAGAATTCTTTGGGATTCTTCCGGAAAGAAAAGTAGAGTTTGTAATCAAGTTGGCGCCTGAACCGAGCCAATCTCAAGGCACCTTATAGAATGTTGTTATCGGAGTTAAAGGAATTAAAGGTGCATATGTAAGAGTTGTTAGATAAGCGATTTATTCGTCTGAGTGCGTCTCTGTGGGGAGCACCCGTGTTATTTGTAAGAAAGAAAGATGGATCGTTGAGGTTGTGTATGGATTAAAGGCAGTTGAATCAAGTGATGATAAAAAATAAGTATCCTTTGCCTAGGATTGATGATTTGTTTGATCAGTTACAAGGGGCTTCGGTGTTCTCTAAAATTGATTTGAGAACAGGATATCATCAGTTGAGGATTAGGAAAGAGGATATACCGAAAGGCGGCATTTAGAACGAGATACGGACATTATGAATTTACGGTGATGCCGTTTGGATTGATGAACGCCCTGCTGCCTTTATGGATATGATGAATCGGGTGTTTAAAGAATTCTTAGATCAGTTCGTGATTGTTTTTATTGATGATATATTGGTGTATTCAAAAGTTTGAGGAACATGAATTCCATTTGAGAAAGGTCTTACAAACGTTAAGGGAGAACGCGTTATATGCTAAGCTTAGCAAATGTGAATTCTGGCTCGATCGAGTAGTGTTTCTAGGGCATGTGATTTTGGAGAAGGGATTTCATGTGGATCCATCGAAAGTTTAAGCTGTGATGAAGTGGCCTAGACCAATGATGGTAAATCAAGTCTGGAGTTTTCTGGGTTTAGCAGGGTATTATCGTCGTTTCAGAGAAGGATTTTCATCAATAGCAATGCCGTTGACACAATTGTTGAAAAAGGAAATGAAGTTTGAGTGGACCGACAAGTGTGAAAGAAGTTTTCAGGAGTTGAAACAAAGGTTGACGATGGCACCAGTGTTGACGATTCTATCGGGACCTAGAGGGTATGAAATATATAGTGACGGTCGTTGAAGGGATTAGGGGTGTGCTGATGCAACATGGGCGAGTGGTAGCCCACGATCCAGGCAGTTGAGGCCACATGAATTGAATTATCCGACGCATGACTTAGAGTTAGCCGCAATAGTGTTCGCCCTGAAGATTTGGCGACATTATTTATGTGGAGAGAGATTCCAAATTTATACTGACCATCAGAGTCTCAAGTATTTATTTTCACAGAAAGAGTTGAATATGAGGCAATGACGCTGGATGGAATTATTGAAAGATTATGATTGTGATATTTTATATCACCCCGGAAAAGCAAACCAAGTAGCGGATGCGTTGAGTCGGAAATCAAGCATCGCGCATTTGTTGGTCAAGGAGTGGACTCTGTTGGAGAAAGTACGAGACTCAGAGTTCAAGTTGGAAGTAAGTCGAGTATCGAGCTTGTTAGCTACGTTAAGAATTGAGCCGGAAATTCATGCTAGAGTTAAAGCTTTGCAATCTACGGACCCAGAGATACAGAAGGTTATTAAGATGGACGTTATTAAGAGGAAGCCGGATTTTCAGGTATCTGAGGATGGGGTATTGAAATTTCGAGGACGGTTATGTGTGCGGGCGATACGGGAGTTAAAGAAAAAATTTTATCGAAGCGCACCGTGGAAGATTATAGTATCCACCAGTGCAAGTACCAAAATGTACAGGAATTTAAGACAATTTTATTGGTGGAATGGTATGAAGTCGGATATAGCTAAACACGTAGCTAAATGTCCGACGTGTCGCCAGTGAAAGCGCAACATTACAAACGGAGGATTGTTGTGACCGTTGAAAATCCCAAGAGTGGAAATGGGAGCATATAACCATGGATTTTGTGTCGGGATTGCCGAGAAGTCAACGAGGCCACGATAGTATTTTGGGTAATTGTCGACAGATTGACCAAGTCGACACACTTTTAGGCAAAGGCAAAAGGATTTCGCTAGAACGGTATGCAGAGTTGTACATGCAGTAGATAGTTCGTTTGCATAGGGTACTATTGTCTATAACATCGGATCGTGATCCTAGGTTTCTCGCCAATTTTTGGAAAAAGTCTGCGACGGGCGTTAGGATCTAAATTGCAGTTGAGTATAGCTTATCGTCCTCGACGGATGGCCAATCCTGAAAGGACGATTCGAGACACTAGAGGATATGCCGGGGCATGCGTGCTGGATTTTCAGGGTAAATGGGAAGAGCAACTGCCCTTAGTAGAGTTCGCTTATAATAATAGTTTCCAACAAAGTTTTGGAATGGCACCCTTTGAGCGTTATATGGCAGATTTGTAGAACGCCCATGTGCTGGGATGAAGTGGGAGAACGAGCTATAAGGGGCCAGAACTAGTGGAACAGTCAATTGAGGCAATTAAGATCATTCGCGAAAGGCTGAAGACAGCACAGAGGCCGTCAAAAGAGTTATGCAGATGTATAGGCGAAGACCTTTGGAATTTCAGGTGGGGATCACGTATTTCTAAAGGTATCGCCCATACAAGGATTATCCCGGTTTGGTAAGAAGGGAAAATTGAGTCCGAGGTTCGTGGGACCCTTGAAATGTTAGAAAGGATTGGAGATTTGGCGTATCGCCTCGGCGTTGCCGCCAAATATGTCGCGATACGTAACGTGTTTCATGTATCGATGTTGAGGAAATACGAACCGGACCCTACGTGCGTATTGAAATTGAAGAAATTGAAATAGATGACCAAGTGTCATATGTTGAAAGACCGGTCAGAATTGAAGATCAAAAGGAGCGGGTTTTGAGGAACAAAACAATCCCGATGATCAAGGTTATCTGGGAGCACCATGGGGGATGAGGGCGCAACACAGGAAAGCGAAGAAATGATGCAACGTCGGTACCCCACTTGTTTGAGTAGGAGTAATGGTTCTAAATCTTAAGTAGTAGTGAGATTATAAATTTCGAGGGACGAAATTTCATAAGGGGGAAGATTGTGACATTTGAAATTTCGCCAATTGGAATTTATTAAATAATTGAATTATATGAGGTGTGCTCGTAGTAAATTTTTCACCGAAACTGATCATTCCTCGGAATGCTAACCATTAGGGAAAGGCTAATGGAGGAATTAAATTCGAGCGACTAAAGGAAATTCAATCGTGAATGGATTTCAACCATTAAATCGCGTAAGTTATATTTTGAGCCACTGTTGGCGATCCAAGAATAGTTAGGGGTTAGTTCGCCATTGTCCTAGTAGTGGATGGCCGGTGATTCCGTTGAACCACTAAAAGCGACTTGACGAATGATTCGAAATTATATCGAGCGATCGCACCCCTCGGATCAAGTAATTGATCTTCGCGATTTTAATGACAATCGAGGTCATCACGTGCGGATAGACTTTTTTACGTGACTCGATTTAGTATCATCATGAGTCGATTTCGCGAATTTCCCCAGCAAGTCGCCCGTTAGCTCGAGAAACGCTCGAGTCGCGTTTAATAAATTTAATTATGGAATTTTTGCCCAAATTGGACACGGAAAATTAGGAAGTCACCGGAACATTGGGGCGACGTTGCACGTGACATGCGTGTGAAGTTTTGTGCGCTCAAATCTTTCGAAAAAATTCGATTTGGGCAAAAACGGAGAATCGGACCATTTTACCCTTGGGGATTAATAAAGGGTTAGTTGTGTAAGACAAGGGCATTTTGGTAAATTGCCAAAAAGTTGGTCAAAATTGATATTTAAGCCCTTGACCCCCTTTCTCTCTCTTCCCTCTCTTCTTTCTCCTCCCCCTCCCATTGAGATTTTCCCCCTCCTCCGTGAGTTCTCTCCCCTCCACCGTGCACTCTCTCTCTCTCACCCCCGGGCGCCCCGCCTTCGCGACCACCACACGGACCACCCTCAAGCCACCGTCCCACGCTGCCGTGCGTCACCATCACCTCCTCCCGCCATCTCTCTCTCTCTCTCTCTCTCTCTCTCTCTCTCTCTCTCTCTCTCTCTCTCTGGGGTTTCCCTCCCTCTCTCTCTTGGCGTGAGGGCCCCCGCGGCCTGCACAAGCCCGCCCGTCGCCCGTCCAAGCCCGATCGCCGCCACCCGGAAGTTGTGCGTTGTCGCCATTGTCCCGATTAAATGCCGCCGCTTTTCGTTCTAGCCGAGAAAGTCTAGAACAGCGGGTAGATTGCGCCTAAACCTAATTTAGGACTTGGTGTCGACGGGTAATTTTCGGACAAAATTAGTATGGAATTAGGTGCGGAATTGTATGAATATAGAGTGGAAATTTTATGGCAGGCCTTAGAAATTAATTCAAGTAATATTTATTAGAAATTTAGAACATGGGGGCTACGAATTTATTGTTCATATGCTGCGAAACACTGTTCACAAGCTGTGGATTACTGTTCACTGTACTGTGATGGTCCGATTGAGACATAAAGTTGAATTTTTGGAACCTAGAAAGTAAGGCGAGAAAGTTCCGTGAAGGATCGGAATTAATCCGACACCATTTAGATGGAGAAAAATGAAAATTTACGTGTTGGATGCATATTTATGTATAAATAAATACTAGTGATTGAATTGAGTATGTTGTTGTGCAATTGAGTAATTATATATGCTTGTTGGGTGTTCATGTGAGTTAGATTAAATTAATTATTGATATTGCCATGTCCTATGTTTAGTGAGTATGAATTATGAGTTAAATAATGCGCGTCAAGGGCCGTGTGTAATGGGCAAATTGATCGTGGTAAAAGCGTGCTGAGTGTGTGCATGAGTAAGAAAGGAATGGTGTGTGTGTGGTATGGCATGAAAGATTGTGGAAAGTTATGCCGCCCCTGAGGCGTGCACGTTTACGTGGGACGATACCTGGTATTACCGAAAGACTGCCAGTCCGAGGAGTGAACTTCACGCCGGATTGCGCAGTGGGTGGCAGATGTTGAGCCTAAGGTGCGACGTTTACGCTGCTGGCAAGAAACATGGCCTGAGGCATGTACGTTACGTGGGCTCGGAAGTGTTGTGGAAAGAGGTCGCAGTGTACTTGAGGCGTGTCGTGTACACGGGTCACCGACGAGGAATGTGGATGGAATAAGCGCCAAGAATGGAAAGAGTGCATGACATGGATATTGTGTATGCTTGGGATTGTATTAAATTGCTTACGACGTGATTTTGTGGTATGTGTGTATGTTTGTGTGTTTTGTGAAATTGTCTGGAGGTACGTGATAGCCTAGGTTGGGTTTAGGAGTGTAGTTATTGAGAAGTGTCTCACGGTTGTTTTCAACCAAACAATTTTAGAACCCCGAGCTGGGACCCATGAATCCTCCATTGCCACCACCCCCCTAGTACGTTCTGGAGTTCCAAAGTGCATAGAGTATGAGAGACAGCTGAGTTTCAAATGGGAGACGGGATGAGGTGGAGTTAGATTTTGAGTGGACACCAAGCAAGGGATGTTAAAGGTTGTTACGAGTTGGACGGCAGGTCATCGGTTTTTGTTTTTACTCATGAAGGGTTAGTAATGTATGCACTGGTAAACTAAGGTTTGTATTTTGTAAATATGGTGGTACAAGTTTGATCGAGTAATGGAAATGTATATATTCTCCCAATGTTTCCCAGTTAAAATTTTTGTCCGGGTGTTTTATGGTTTCCGTGTGCACAATTAAATCTTTGATGTTTAAATGAGGTCGGCGACATTTCTGGGATGCCACTTGAATCGACCAGAGATGGATGACGCGTGCCGTTGGGGTTTGGGACATGACAAAGAAAGTCGGTGGGCAGCAAGCAAAAACAGAAGTCAACAGAAGCAGCAAACAAAGTAGAACAGAAACGTGGGGTCATCAATCAACAAAACAGGAGCAACGTGAAGATCATCATGGGAGTGGGTGGAAGAAGACAACAGCAGAGGGAGTCCGCAGAAAGGTCAGCAATGGCGTGGGGTTCAACGGGGAGGAGAAGAGGAGAGAGAGAAAGTCAAACGACTTGAGTGTGATCGGGACGATCCTCATTCAATTCGAAAACGATCCAATGGTCCATGAAAAATCCTAATTATAAATTAGGAGAAAGGTCAAAAGATAATAACTAAAATACACTATGAGAGAGGTCTACTAGTCCAAATTCGCACCCGGTCAAAATCTCACTTTTCGCATATCCCGGGCAATATCGAGGCTGGCCACAATAATATCGACATTGTCCAATTAAATTCTTCCCGGAACTCCGAGAAATTCGACACCAAAGTTTGGGCTCTAAATAACGCCAAATTCGATCGAAAGTGCGATTCTAGCGAAATCTCTAATTTAAAAAGAAATAACCAGAAGTGATCAGCTTTGGGCAAGATTTTGTTATAAAGCGACCGACGAAATACACGTTTTTGTAAATCCAAATATGGGTCGAAATTCAAAATGTCGATTTGCCATTAAAAATCCAACGTGATGACTTGTGCGGACAACTGAAGGTAAATGGAGCTTATGTGGATTTAGAAAATTCCACCACCAAGCTTAATTTTGTTTAGTATGACACCAATATCTCAAGCTCTTTTTTTTTTCTAGTCACCAATGCCTCAAACATATTCCGTCTCTCCATACGCGTTGCTCTTCGGTATTTGTCACCTCATTAGAGCCAAAAGCTGCCTCTGACAAGGGCAGACATATTTAAGATCCATACGTCAAAATTATGGAATTTTTGTTAAGTCTAAACAGAATTGTTAACCAAATCAGGTACTAGTCATGTCTGAAAATTTAAACAACTATAGATTGACATTCTTAAAAAACACAATGTGGTTTTGTCGTCTTTTTCACGATAATGCACTTAATTAAATTCCCATAATGTTTCCAACCGCAAAAAGCATATCAAGACATGATATATGAATATATGAAAAAAAAAATAAAAATTACCAAAAAAGTCATAAACTTATTACAATTATGCCAATTAAGTCCAAAACTTTTTTTGGCCAATTGAGTTATAAAACATTTTGCATTTATGTCAATTCAGTCCATCCAGCCAATTTTGATTGTAAATCACTCACATGAATGCTTGCCATCCTACGTGATGTAGCTAAAACTGACGTTGATAATTTTAAATAATATTTTAATATTTTTTTCGATTTATTTATTTTTTTTTCTTTCATTTCTTCTTGTAGCTGGTCCTCGCACCTGGGTGACCAGCTAGAGGCAAGGGACCTCATTGTTGCTTGCAGTCTTGTGACCCAAGAGGCCGTCAATGGGGTCACGCAACCCCAAGCCGCCCTCACTTGGGTCATGCGATTGTGTCATGAGGGGTCGCCCGATGAGGTCGCATCGACCTCGGTTGACTGTCAATGCCAAATTTGGCTCGCCTGGCAACCTGAGCCCTTTGCTAGAGCCGGTGAAGGATTTGAATTCCTTTTAATTAAAAAATAGAAAAATTGCAACCAAAGCCCTTTGCAAATTTTTTTTTACCAAACACTACTCAATCCAAAGTTGCTTTACAAAAGATTTTTTACCAAATGCAATTTGCATTTCTCTAAAGCCCTTTAGACTAAAGGCCTTTGCATTTCCTCTGTCAAAATACTGAACCAAACACGCTGAGAGCTGGCAAAGGAAGACTTGTCAAACAACGGCATCCTAATCCTGCGTCTTTGGCCGAACCATGCCCCCCTCCTTAGGACTTACCTATCTTCTTGAAACTCGTCATCCACGCGTGCTTTGGTTCGAACGCTTTTCCAATATTAGGGGATGATGCCACCAACAGGTGTGGAAAGTCATTTGAAATAGGCGCACCCAAGAACATAGAGCTGATTTCACAACTAAAGCCCCGGCTAACAAAATCAGTAGGGGAGAGAGAGAGAGAGAGAGAGAGAGAGATGATTCAATAGGAAGTCAGGTCTACTGAATTCACAGCAATGGATGGCTTAGGTTGAGTTCAAGATACGTTGCTTTGATACAATGTAATGAGAATGCATTAAGCTACACAAAATGAAAAAAGAGCACAAGGTAGTAAGGAAAAGATCCAGCCATCCAGGAAGCCAAAATTATACATTGTTGTAACATAATTTTGTCTACGGAATTGAAATAATGCATGGGATACAAAATTTGAATGATAGGATCAAGTGATCGGCACATGATTGGGGCGTCTCATAGCTTTCTGTCCAAGCATATGCCTCACTTGGAAGTCTTCTTTTTTTAAACGAACTTCCCTCGACACTGTCGCCATCTCCTATGATAGTATAACATCCATTTTATGCTTTGCAAATGTCTACGCCTAATAAAGGTATGTAATAAAAAATGCTGAACCAGCTCACTTATTCCTTCAGGCACGCAACAACAAATACGAAGCCTTTCTCGATCTTGCTTCACCAACACCAGCTCTTGCACCTCTCACTCTCAATCCAAAAGGTATTCTCCTATGATAGTATAACATCCATTTTATGCTTTTCAAATGTCTCGCCTAATAAAGGTATGTAATAAAAAATGCTGAACCAGCCCACTTATTCCTTCAGGCACACCACAACAAATCTGAAGCCTTTCACTGCTGGTCTAAGCGCCAAGCTCGCTGGCGTGGACACCTCGGTCATCAAAAAAAAAAAAAACAAACAAATCTGAAGCCTTTCTCGATCTTGCTTAACCAACACCAGCTCTTGCCCCTCTCACTCTCAATCCGAAAGGTATTCTCTTTTCATTCTGTTGTCCTATAAATATAGCTTTTGGGCCACACCACTAATCCGGGAGTACCCCATAATCTCAGGTGAAACTTAAAAAGCCGGAAGCCAAAGTGTGAAAAAGCCTCACGTTTTACCTCTCATGGCTTCCGATGTAAATATCAATTGGCATAGTGTAAATAATTCTCATTCAAGCATCTGTCGGGTTGCGGTGAAGGATGAAACAAGGCCTGCGGCTTGCATAGGAAAAACATCACTGAATGCCGATAAGGTGGTGCTGAACTGTCCTTGAATATGCCCACTTGACCATCAGTCAGGATGGATCCCAGTTTCAATGTGTTCTCTCCAAATCTGCTGCTAACGTGGCCAATTGTGAGAGAAAATAATATCAGATGTATGTCATAGAACATGGAAAAGACTTTCTTTCCAAAACACCTAGCCAAATATCTGACATCTCTGAAACTAAAATCTTCTCACAATTACAATGTTCGGCGAAAAGCCAATGTCTACTCCCGATGTACCCAAACAACATGAAGTACATGGTACTATCTCGGTGCACAACTATGCAAACAAGCTCAAAAAAGGAAGGCCAAAGTTATAAACTTTTATCACCACTTTCAGACAGTTACACCACCAAGTTTTCTTGCATCCTGTGTCCAGGACTGTTTGTCACGCCCGTACCCCCACAAGGCATGAACACCCACGTATAGGTCGAAATAAGGTGCGACGCTCCCAGGTTTACGTCACCGACCCAAAAACTCAAATCAGAGAAAACACGCCACATGCGGAAATGACGTATATATAATAAATATATATACACCCAGACAAATTTTTAGTAACCATGAATAGCGCGAGATAACCACTGTTCCGCTCCATTAAACCAAAATATACATTATATAACGAACCTGCATACAATATCCCTTTGTCAACAAAAAGGTACACCAAAAGGGCCACGAAGCAAAAAGGGATCGGTGGCCTAGGGATATCAAAACTATCTATCGGGAAGAGGGCTACAATCAAAAAAGGATTAGCCTCTACGCCTAACACTGAGACCTAATCTAAGGCTCCCAGTCTGGATCGGATGGCCCTGAGGACTCCTTGGAAGAATCCTCCTGAACCTCAGAATCCTCAGTTCCTATCTCCTCGTCAGATCCAACCTCAGCTACTTCTCCGGCTGCATCAATATCCACGTCCATTGCCTCAGGATCAATTTCCTCGTCGTCCACCGGGTTTATATCTTCGGCTATGACTTGCTGCTCTTGCTCCTCCTCAACCATGACCGCCGGTCCATCCACTGTCTCACCCTCAAAACTCACACTAAGGGAAGACGGAGGGTCCGATACTTCACCACTCACCATCTGAGGGATTATAACGCCGTTTACATCCACCGGAATATCGAAGGTCCTGATCGGAGGTCCTATCACGCCATCTGCTCCCCTATGACACCAGGCTACATATTCTTGGGTGTGGCTGTAGTCCTCCCCCACGTTTACAAATAAAACTGAACGGTATCTAACATACGCCGTTCCATCCCCGCAAGGGTGCACACTAGACGTTCGCTCGATTCGCAGCGGGAATCCAAAAAGAGGGGCTTTCCTCGGCATCTTATGGACGGGGTCTGAAAATTCGATTTTACCACAACCGTGAGAAAACTCAGCAAGTAATAATTCACTAAACCCAAACTAGGCTAAAGTGCACCTCCAGAGGGTAAATAAAATACATGAATCACTGAACTAATATAACAACCAACATAAATTCACCCGGGCTCACAACCCAATTCACTACTCTCACCCTCTAGATAAGCATTTAACAGTAATATGGAACATGTGCAGTTATATCGACCCGAAGGCCCGACCGAAGACCACAACTGTTTTTGACCGAAGGCCCGACCCCAAGGTCACAAGTTGTTCCGACCCGTAGGCCCGACCCCAAGGTCACAAGTTGTTCCGACCCGTAGGCCCATTAAAAAGGCTTGTCACGCATACTCATGCACTCTAATCCGGTTAACAACCAGCACACAAGCCATTCACATACACGGGGATAAAATTAATTGCACTACTCATGCCAAGGCCAAATGAACAACACGCGAATTTATCAATTTCAACGCCATAAGGGTACGATCAATCCTTTCCATTTAACCTCAAGTAACCCGGCGCTCGTTTCGCGCACTTATTCCGATTCAATGCGATACACTCAAGGCCCGCCATGTTCTAATCAAACTTAGCCATTAATTCCTCGACCATGGCGCAATCCTAACATTCCAACAAGCCTTAAATCATCCCTAATTGACCTTATTAAATCCCAAATTAAGCATTGAATCACCCGACTTACACAATCGTATAAGAGCCCATTAAATCTCAACTTAGGCAAATCATCCCAAATTCGGATCCTATCATGAACAGTACCCAACAGCCCTCATTTAGTCTCTAAAACACACCTAAACAGCCTTATTAAGCCCAAATTAAGTCCTCTAATCAGCCCACATACATTCCCACACAATTAGACCACACTTTAGCTTAATTAACCCTAAAAATTTACCCCTAAAATTCACAATTAGGCTAATTAGGGGTTTAGGATTTTACTCGCCTAAAAATGGTCTTGAGGCGGCGGTGAGAATCGGGCGGCTCGGGAGCAAGCCGGGCGTTACACTGAGCCGGTGAGAATCGACCCAAAAACAGGGTGGGCTGAGGCCGGGTCGGAGAGGGCTGAGGGTGGTGGAGGAACGGCGAGCGGCGCCGAGGCGAAGAAGGAAGGAAGAGGAGGAGAGAGAAGAAGAAAAAAAAAAAGAAATGAGAGAAGGAGAGAAAAGGGAGAGAAGAGAGAGAGTGAGTCCCCATGGGAAGTGGGCAGAGGGATGCGAGCCTGGGAAGGGGCAGAAAGCAGAGGGAAAAGGGGAGAGAGAGAGAGAGAGAGAGAGAGAGAGAGAGAGAGAAGAAGAGAGAGAGAAGGGTAACGTGTGCGGAAAAAGGGGGAGGAGGTCTGCCGAGAGAGAGAGGAGAGAGAAAGAGAGGAGAAGTTTAAATTTTAAACTTCAAGCGCGAACCAATGGACACGGTCCAAACTAAAAATCGATCTAACAGTCCCGATTTAAATTCGGAAAATGGTCTAACGGTCCACTAAAAATCCCAAATAATAATCTAGTGCAAAATGCCAAATAAAATAATCTCCGACACACTACGGGGGAGGTCTACCAGTCCAAATTCGCACCCGGTCAAAAAAATTTACTTTTCACTATCTACGATAATCTCGACGTTGGACGCAATAATATCGACACCGTCCAATTTATTGATCTACGAAACTCCCAAAAATCGATCGCCAAGTTCGGGGTCTAAATAACGACAAAATTCGATCGAAAGTGCGATTCTAGCAAAATCTCTAATTTAAAATAATAACCGAGAGTGATGATCGGTTCTCGGGCGAAATTTTACTATAAGCACATCGACAAATCACGTTCTATAAATCCCAAAAATTGGTGAAATTCGGGATGTTACAATTCTTCCCCCCCTTACAAAAATTTCGTCCTCGAAATTTACGATCCAACCAACTACTCAAACAAATAGGGGTATTGGTGCTGCATCATTTCCTCGCTTCCCAATGTAGTACCTTCGTCCCGTGGTGCTTCCAACTACCTTGACCATCGGGATTGTCTTATCCCGCCATACTCGATCTTTCCGATCCTCAATTCCGATTTGGTCTCTCCACGTACGACACCTTATCGTCCACGTCTATCTTCTCTTAACGTGGATCCTATTTGGTTCATATTTTCTCCACATCGACCCGTGGAGTATATCATATACTTAGGATAGATTAGGCGACGAAGTAATCGATAGATCAAATTTCCAATCTTTTCCAGCATATCAAACAATCCGACATACCTCGGCTCAACCCCTTTTTCGCCTCATCGGGTACACACAATCATTCCTAGAACCTCAAGATTTCTATCCCCGAATACCAGGAAATCCGACTTCCACTCGTGATCCATAGATTGCCATTTCTTGTTTGGGCGAGATTTCCAAACTAATCTTCAAGGCGGTCAACAGATTCAACATTCGGTTCACCTTAAATTTAACATCCGAGTTCCTAAGCCTATCCGACAAGACTCACTCTCTAACCATCATACGCGCCATCACTGGCTCACGGCTTAACACATCTATTACTCGTCTAGCCCTACCATGGCGACACCAGTCATCGCAATCAATCCTCCGTTGTGCATCAGATAAATCATCTCGTGCGACCTCAAATGGTGCGACGATACGCTTACAACTCTACCGTGTTGCATCATCACACACTCGAGTCTTCTTAATGAAGCGTCACTATAAACCTCAAATCGTCCCGGCTCGGGGTTAAACATTCAATACCAGGGTCATTATCAGCCCTACGCTTCAGCTCTTGGAAACTCTAATCACAGTGATCATTCCATTCAAACGGATTTCCTTCCCAATCAGTTGTGCCTGTAGCACGGCTATCAATGAGAATCTTCCTCAAAACGTCGATAATCGCCAGCCAAATCTAAGACACTGCTAACCTCCGTTATTGGCATCAATCTTGGCCACTTAGTCATCACCTCGACCTTAGTTGGGTTCACTGTAATTCCATTCCCCTAGATTATAAGTCCAAGGAACGTTATTCTATTGAGCCAAAATTCGCACTTGCCATACTTGGCGTGGAGTGCATATTCTCTCAAGATTCGCAACTCCTCAATCAGACTTGCTTCTTGCTTCTAGGCTCCTTGAGTCTCCCAATACATCGTCCACGAAAACCGTTACGAGCTAATCACATAATTCTTGAAACACTCGGTTCATTAGGTCCATAGAAGCAGCGAGGTATCCCTTAGACCAATGGGTATTGCTATGAATGCATAGTGCCCATACCTCGTTTGTTAAGCAGTTGTAATTACACCCCTTTTTTCATATCCCTAATGGAAAATTTCCAGTCCATAACACAATTTTAGGATCATCCTCTTTCTGAATTCTTTGCGGTGACATCCGTACCTAATTCAACCTTAGAGGACACCAAAGTTCCTTGCAATTTATCGAGCAGACTATCGATCCTCGAGTAATGGGTACTCATTCCTTTTTGTCACCTGTTTTTTTGCTTGGTAATTTACGTACCATCTAAAAGTCCTGTCCTTTTCCTCACACCAACACGGGGAGCTCCCCATTGAGATATACTAGGGCGAATAAAAATTTTTTTTTTTTTTGTTCCCGAGTTCTAACATCTAAACCTCAATTCCTTTGATTCCGGCAAGGACACTCGATACAATGCCCTCGAAATAAGTTCAACTCCCGGGCCAAATCTATCACGATTCCACTTCTCATTCTAGTGGCAACCCCGAAATTTCTAAGGAAAGACCTTGGAAAGTTATCCGACTTTAGTTCCGTCACGATTGGGTCAACCACACCCACTAAGCGTCCTTCACAATCTTCGTTTGACATCTAATCTCCTCCAGCAAGGCATCCAAGGAATCGAGATTCCTCCTTGACTTTCCTGAAATCCAAACCTAGAATGTCCATTAGGACTAAACTGGATTACCCTATTGTCAGAATTCATTACAGCTTTTTTCCCTTACAAATCACTCCGCATCAATTTCCACGACAAAATCGTACATGGCCAATCGCCAAGTCGACACTCCTTTCTCTACTATCAAATATTGTCTCACAATTAAGACACCTCAACGACACCATCGCTTTATCATTGGAGGAATCGTCACACCAAACGTGACTCAAGCATAACGGACTCAATCCCATCTAATTTAACTAGTTGTTCGGCTCCACTTTGGATGCAAGCTTGAGCGACTTGATTATTGATTCGGCTTTCTGATATCCTTCCTAGTCAGTGGAACAAATCACCTATCTCCCCGTCATCTGCTTCTTCCAGAGGCGGCGGTTATCCTTATTTTAAGCAAATCACTATCCAGGAGTAGTTGCACTTTCCAACTGATCTCGCTCTATCACTTGAACTCATTCATACACTCCCCCATCATTCTTAATGTTCAGCGAGATAAGTAGGTTTCAGAGATCCGACTCCAGTCCATTTTGGAATTTCCGTACCCTATCCTGTGGATTCTCAACAAGCCAAGCGGACTCCGTTTCATATGATTTCCACGGTCATCCGCCCTCGCAAAATCATATAAACTCCATCGGTTCCCTTTTCTTGGGCACTCTCTAGGGAATATTTTCCCATTGGAACTCTTAACAATCATGGCCCTAATTCGGGGCTGTACTCGCCGGGGATATCATACCCCTGGCGAAAAGGCCAGCTACAACTTGCGTGATTTGAAACCCGACACACCATCAAATTCACTTTCTCAATCTCGATGCACCCCAATGTTTCAAAGACTTTCCCAATTTCGCTATCAATCTTGGTATAGCCTTGGGATCACCCTTACCATTGAACTTGAGAAATTTCAACTCGAGTAATCATTTCACCAATCGGTGCACTTGTCTATTGACCACCACTTTGCGCTTGGTCTAAGCGGCATTATTCCCATTCACAGCAACAATCGCTGCAACCTCAACAACCTAGGCAATAACGACGCTCCTTCCTGAGCTTGCCTGCCCACACATTCCCCTTTTCTTATAGAACCTGAGTTACAACCTCTAATCTTAGGTTTCGGTCTCATGGCCTATCGCACTCGACTACTCTTGGGCTTCCATACCCCTTATTTTGTCATCCTTGCAATCTCACTGATCACCTACCTGCTATAACCCCCTAAGGAATTAGAGACTTAAGCCAATCTAACCGGTCTAAGGTCCTAGGCAGGTATCACAACACAATCAAGTACAAATCAGTCACTTAATCTGCCAATCTAAACAATCCAGATAATTACACAATTAAATCTCGAATTGATCGCGCCTTGTCCAATTAAATCCCGATATGGCTAGCCACTACACAGGTTATTCGGGCCTATAATTATCCTCGAAATATTCCATTGGGCTCTCCAAATATCGTCCAAATCCACCACCACGAGGACCCAACTAGGCGCTCAATAATCCCCAATTGACCCCAAACTAATCCGAACTCGAGCTGATTCAATCCAATATTCCCAGCCATCGACCGCCCAATCTAAGCTTTAAACTTCAATTAAAATTATCCCACTAAGCCTCAAAACAGCCACAAGATTAGCCACCCACGGTCCACAAATTTCATCCGCCAAGTCCTCAATTTCTATCCCAACCAAAGTGCCCAAGCTCAGCCGACTCATAGTGCCATACGGGCCTCTAAATCTCAATTAAATCATCACAATCTTCAAACACAAACAATTTGGAGATACACTTAGCACACTAGGTCACCCACGGCTACCCATGGTCACTCCTCCTTGTCACTTGTGGGGGTTCAATTAAATTGGACCGAGCTGTCCTTGCTTTGATACCAATTCGAGCGGGATGTCACGCCCATACCCCACAAGGCATGAACACCACAAGATAGGTCGAAATAAGGTGCGACGCTCCCAGGTTTACATCACCGAGGCCCAAAAAGCTCAAATCGGAGAAAACACGCGCATGCGGGAACGACGATATATAACAAATATATATACACCCGGACAAATTTTTAGTAACCATGAATAAGCGAGATAATAACGATCCGCTCTATTAAACCAAAATATACATTATATAACGAACCTGCATACAATATCCCTTTGTCAACAAAAAGGTACACCAAAAGGGCCACGAAGCAAAAGGGATCGGTGGCCTAGGGATATTAAAACTATCTATCGGGAAGAGGGCTACAATCAAAAAGGATTAGCCTCTACGCCTAACACCTTGGAGACCTAATCTAAGGCTCCCGGCTTGGATCGGATGGCCCCGAGGACTCCTTGGAAGAATCCTCTGAACCTCGGAATCCTCGGTTCCTATCTCCTCGTGGATCCAACCTCAGCCTACTTCTCGGCTGCATCAATATCCACGTCCATTGCCTCAAGATCAATTTCCTCGTCGTCCACCGGTTTTTATATCTTCGGCTATGACTTGTTGCTCTTGCTCCTCCTCAACCATGACCGCCGGTCCATCCACTGTCTCACCCTCAAAACTCACACTAAGGGAAGACGGAGGGTCCGATACTTCACCACTCACCATCTGAGGGATTATAACGCCGTTTACATCCACCGGAATATCGAAGGTCCTGATCGGAGGTCCTATCACGCCATCTGCTCCCCTATGACACCGGGCTACATATTCTTGGGTGTGGCTGTAGTCCTCCCCACGTTTACAAATAAAACTGAACGGTATCTAACATACGCCGTTCCATCCCCGCAAGGGTGCACACTAGACGTTCGCCGATTCGCTTGCGGGAATCCAAAAGAGGGCTTTCCTCGGCATCTTATGGACGGGGCGAAAATTTGATTTTACCAAACCATGAGAAAACTCAGCAAGTAATAATCACTAATCCCAAACTAGGCTAAAGTGCACCTCGGAAATAAATAAAATACATGAATCAATGAACTAATATAACAACCAACATAAATTCACCGGGCTCCAACCCAATTCACTACTCTCACCCTAAGATAAGTAATTTATCATTATAATATGGAACATAGAAGGCGGGTTAATTAAGCCGACCCGTGACCCTAAGAGGCAATAGTTTGACCAACCATTAGTAGGCCTTATTTGGAGGTCAACTTGTTTGATAAAGCGACTGGGCCGACCCCAGCCCTTCATTTTTGATAGAACGACCCGTACCACCACTTGTTAAAGCGACCGTGGAAGGCCCGGCCGAAAGCCACAACCGTTTCGACCCGAAGGCCTGAGTTGTCGACTAAATGATAGAACAGGAGGTCACAAGTTGTTTTGATAAAGCGATCCGTAGGCCCGACCGGCCATTGTTTGATTGTTCCGACCCATTAAAAAAAGGTTTGCCAACGGTTTGAACTCATCACAATACTAATCTGATTTAATAATTACTTTAAGCCCATTCCATATACAGGGGATAAAATTAATTGCACTACTCATGCCAAGGCCAAATGAAAACACGCGAATTTATCAATTTCAACGCCACAACGGTACGATCAATCCTTTCCATTTAACCTCAAGTAACCCGGCGCTTCAAGGTGACTTATTGACATTCAATGCGATACACTCCAAAGGCCCGCCATGTTCTAATCCAACTTAGCCGTTAATTCCCCACCATGGCGCAATCCTAACATTCCAACAAGCCTTAAATCATCCTTAATTGACCTTATTAAATCCCAAATTAAGCATTGAATCACCCGACTTACACAATCGTACAAGAGCCCATTAAATCTCAACTTAGGCAAATCATCCCAAATTCGGATCCTATCATGAACAGTACCCAACAGCCCTCATTTAGTCTCTAAAACACACCTAAACAGTCTTATTAAGCCCAAATTAAGTCCTCTAATCAGCCCACATACATTCCCACACAATTAGACCACAAATTAGCTTAATTAACCCTAAAATTTACCCCTAAAATTCACAATTAGGCTAATTAGGGGTTTAGGGATTTTACTCGCCTAAAATGGTCTTGAGGCGACGGGAGAGGGCGGTCGACACCGACGAGCAAAGTGAGAATCGACGGGCGGCGCCCGGGCAAGCTGTCGTTATCACGGCGACCGGGCGGGGTCAAGGTTCCTCCGCCCAAAAAAAGGGGTGGCTGATCGTGGGGGGCCGAGGATGGTGGAGAGGGGAACGGCGAGGGTGAGGCGGTCGGCGAGAACGGGCGGGCGCTGGCGGCGGGCGGCGGCGCGGCACCGGCGGCGAGTCCGGCGACGCTGCTCCCTCTCCTTCCGCTGGAACAGAACAGCTACTGTGGGCGGCGGAACCGAGGGGAAAGAGGTGGTCGACGGGCCGATGGATGGCTGGGCGGTGGCGGCTGAGCTTTCGGCAACTCGGCCTTGTGGCTCAGAGCTTGAGCGAGTGTGGCGAAGCGAGGAAAAGCGGCAAGTGAAGGCGATCGGAAGGAGAAAGCGGCCAGGCTATTGCGGTCGGCGTGAAACGCGCTGGGCCGACGAATGACGGCGACCGACGACGGGCGCGGGTGGCGACCGGGCGCGGGTAAGGGGCCGGATGAAGCACGCATGAGGAGGTGAGGAAGGAGCGGGGCGGAGGAGGAAGGAGCATTGCCGGAGGTACCGACGGCGGCGCTTACCGGGTGCACGGGCAAGACGGGCGACGAAGCTCGGGCGCGGCGGTCTGGCGAAGCAAGAACGGGCCGAGCGAGCGGAAGAGGAAAAGAGAGCAATGGGGCGGAGAAGAAGGAAGGAAGAGGGAGGGAGAGAAGAAGAAGAAAAAAAAAAAGAAAATAGAGAAGGAGAGAGAAGGGAGAAGAGAGAGAGAAAAGAGAGAGAGAATGGGAAGTGGGGGTAGGGACTTGGGGAAAAGGGGTGGGAAAAGAGGGGGAAAAGGGAGAGAGAGAGAGAGAGAGAAGAAGAAGAAGAGAGAGAAGGGTAACGCAAAGCGGAAAAAAGGGGAGGAGGGGGCAGAGAGAGAGGAGAGAGAAAGAGAGGAGAAGTTTAAATTTTAAACTTCAAGCGAACCAATGGACACGGTCCAAACTAAAAATCTATCTAACAGTCCCATTTAAATTCAGAAAATTGTCTAACGGCCCCTAAAAATCCCAAATAATAATCTAGTGCAAAATGCCAAATAAAAATAATCTCCAACACACTACGGGGAAGGTCTACCAAGTCCAAATTCACCCGATCAAAAAAATTTACTTTTTCATTATCTCCGATAATCTCGACGCTGGCCACAATAATATCTACACCGCCTAATTTATTTTGCTCAAACTCCCAAAAAATCGATCGCCAAGTTCGGGGTCTAAATAATGACAAAATTCGATCGAGTGCGATTCTAGCAAAATTCTAATTTAAAATAATAACCGAGAGTAATCAGTTCTCGGCTTAGATTTTACTATAAGCACAATCGACAAATCACGCAGCGTTCTATAAATCCCAAAATTGGTCGAAATTCGGGATGTTACATTTGTTGGTACTTATTACATTCCATGTCACAAATGACTCGGTTGACTCAAATAGTAATGCATGCAATGAAACAGAAAACCCCCAATAAACACCCCGACAACCAAAGATATAATCAAATTTAAAATTATGAGTTTCTCCAAATAAGAAAATATCAAAGCTGAAAGATTAAGTCCAAATAGAGCTTAGAAAGTTAGACGTATCATCTCCAACACAGATGTTCACGACACAGCTCTATAAAGCAGGT
Organism: Syzygium grande; assembly: GCA_024733475.1. Classification (NCBI taxonomy): domain Eukaryota; kingdom Viridiplantae; phylum Streptophyta; class Magnoliopsida; order Myrtales; family Myrtaceae; genus Syzygium; species Syzygium grande. Next base: position 528,374 of record JAMXDD010000012.1, read on the forward strand.
AGATGACTAGCCAGGGACATGATAAAATAATATATAACAAGGCAAAGAAAAAGAAGCAAAAGAAAGAAAGCACACTCACCTGCATAAAAGACTTCAACAATGGAGTTTGCAACTCTAGAAGATGATCTGTCGTCCAAATCATTTGTTCGAGAAATTTCTCCATTACTATAAGATTTCCAACTCTTCAATGAAAAATGTTCTATAGAAACACCAGTAGTTGCTTTAGATGTCCTCCTTGAAGACAATGCAGGTACACTGCAGACAGAATTCAATAACAAGAGATGCTTTTCTTGAGATAATCTGGTCACAAAAGCTCAAATATTTATCCTGTAAACACAAACACATGGAAAGGTATATTTAACCTGATTGGAAGTATTTAAACTGGGGAACTGTGGAGCATCTCGTAATATTTGATTCTGCATTCGAGGGCAGTTTCTGCACTGTATCCACATACAACCGATTAAGTTGCACAAAGAACCTGAAGAGGACAGCATGCCGTAAATATGACTGTCTCTCATTCTCCCACAGATATGGCTCTAACCTTTGATGAATGAACAAGAAAACACTATTAGGTAACTGCAACAAAATGAAGAGTTATAATCACAAAACTATCTATTGGGATGTAAACATAACTCAGCTAATACCAGATAGATGGTCCAAGGGTGTCAATTAGCTATTTCTTCTTACATTTTAACATAGTAAGTAGACCACCAAAAGAAGGTAAAGATTGTAACTATTTTCGGTGAATTCATTTGAAGTCATCACTGATAATCCTAGGTAATTTTTACGTGTCCCACCTTCTTCCCTCGCCTCTCATGTTCGTCCTTTTCCACCTTTTCGAAAAAAAGCATTTCGTACACAATCAAACAAAACTACAACTAATTGCACAAAATTGAGCATCATCATCTAAGCATCATTTACATGTGAAAGAGCAGTTCAGACATCAGAATAATCTCACATGCAATAACTTCTGCCCAGGTTTAACGAAAGGGCAACTGCTTGACCATGAAAGAATTCTTTCTATTCCTACTATTGTCATTTACCCTCTAATCTAAGCACGGATCATATAAAATCTTCATCTCTTAGCTTAAAAGATACTCTTTGAAACAAATTTAAATGCAAAACAGAATCAAGGTCTTAAACTGCCGGATGCAAATATTTGTGAGAAGCGAGATTGGATTTTGTAAAAACATCTTGGAGTACCGTCTGCTTATAGAATATGTAATGCAAAAACAAATCCAGTAACTTACGTGAGCCAGTCTATGGGATCCAATCTTTGTGAAAGACGATGTACCAATCCATCTATACATGTTCTGATGGCAGACTTTTTCTGTCTTTGATCCTTTTGCCTAAACGAATACTTTGGCTTTGAACTTCTAGACAACTCATCCGTAGTGGAATCACCTCCAGAAAGAATATCATATACAAACTTTAAATCTAACATAACTTGCAAAGCTCCTTTATTTGATCACTTTAGATCCATTAGCTTCTTCAGTAGAAAGGTAGTTTCCATATATATCAGTCACCTGTATAAGCAAAAACAGTCAGTTAATAAACACCAGATTAAAATAAGCTATAAACATGAAGCAATCACAAAAACCACTGTCCACAGAATTGAGTAAATGAAAAAAGTCAAAAGACACAACTTGTAAGACGTTATTCATTATGGGGAAAGTAAGAGGACTTTATAATATCGTAAGACCTAAACCACTATAAATCAGAAAAGGCTCTTTACAGCTTCTCAAGGCAATAGTAATCATGACTTTCACAAGGCTCTTTACAGCGACCTTGATCAACATTTGCATTTGATCACTGTGGCGGCGAGGGTTGTCGTAGCTCGCCCGGCTATTGGACTCTTAATAAGATTTGTTAAGTTTATCCTACTCAGATTGCCGTGTCAAGCAGTCCACTTAATTTGACATTGGCAGACATGAACCATAAACATGGATTGCCATCTCTATTAGCAGCTAAATGTTCGTTGAGCAAGCTTGCTGTTTGCATGCATCATGCAGCTTTTGAGCAATTCAGAATCTTTCCCGAGAGAGATCAGAGAAGAACACATTCTGATAATAAAGGACTGTTGCAGGAAGAATTTCTAGTTGAGAAGTAGTGATGGTAATGTTAAAGTAATAACATAGAAAACTTACTTCAACATCATGCAGTAAAACCGTACCATCTTCTAGTCCCATCAGGACGCTAGCATAATGATGTTATACATTTACCTGGAGTACATAAGAGTAGTTAAGAGAATCCAGTATTAACGACATACAATGAAACATGAAAAGAAAAGTGAGTTCATAAACAACAACAACATGAGTGTTAATAGACTAAGAGGAAAGATAGAGAACACACATAAACCAAGAAAATGATAATCAAATTCGTAACAGTACAATATAACTGAGAGGGATATCGGTGGCTTGATATGGTGTTTCTTTGGGGGAGTAGGTCATCTAAAGCCAGGGAATCTATATCTTTTTGGCAGCCTCCAATCCATTGTCTCAATCCAAAAACGAATCTTCTTGTTCAGCTTTGGAACCTCAAAGTGGTGTGGATCCATGAAAGCAAACTTCAGGCAAGGATCACGAGTGTACAAGTATCTACAACTTAGGATCTCAACAGAAACCATTCAAGGATTGGTTCAAGTACTATAGTGCGCTCAACAACATGTTTTTCATATCCAGAAGACAATATGACGTTTGAAGCATTCAGATGTTTCTGGAGAATAAATAACTCTAAATTTTTCCAGTGAGAACAAATAACAAAAATTACCAAGGCTAGGCATCTAATCATAAGATCTTACGAATTTGAATTACCAAAAGATAATGTCATATAAGAACTTAACATACTTGGATGCAGCTCCCCTACCCTACTAGTCTCTTCACTTTCTCCAACTCCTCCCTCCATCCCCGACCGGATTGTGTACAAATATGCAGCATAGCTTGAGATACATCCTATTCACAAGTAAGTTAAATTCCCAACAACGAACTTGATTAGTCAAAATGATGTGACGAAATGCCCCTCCGTAATCAGAAGAAGATACATTTAACTTCAAGTAATACAAAATGTGAGAAACTTTCCAGACTATACTAAATCTCTCCTTGTAGGGAACGCTCAATCAATACAAGAAGAGGAGAAGTAATATTACATCGTGAGTCACCAACAAAAATCTAAGGAAAACTATATAGATGCCTGGACGACATTGAGATGGTATTCTGTCATGTCCCGAACTCCATCAAGCACGCGACATCCCTCTTGGTCGAATTAGTGCGACATCCGAGGAAACGTCGCCGACCCAAACGAACCCATCAAAGTTTAATCGCGGCAGAAACATCAAACATCCAGATACATAATTTACTCAGGGTGCTAGGAAGAATAAATTGCCAAACCACTAAATCATATACTATACCTTAATTTAAGCGCATATCGGGTTTACAACATAAACTTATGCCACAAACCGCCAATTCTAAAGCCACAAAGCAAATATACATTTTGAACTACTAAACCGCTAACCACTGATATCATAAAGGATTAGTAGCCTGGTAGCCTTACACCAAAATGGGACACTTCAGGACTCTTCCTCGGCTCCAACTAATCCCTCGCCCTCTAAAAAGGCGTCCGCTCGACTCACTCCCTCGGAATCCTTGTCGAATCCTCATCGAGCACGGCTTCATCCGGCGACTCCAAATCGGCCTCAACTCGATCGGGGAATTCTACCACATCATGATAAGTATGCATAACAATCCCAAATCTGTGATGGCAGCAGCTGTGAAGGTTCATGGCTCGGGCGGTTGATACGAAATGATTTGGTTGATATAACCATAAGACACTTCTCAATAAGTACACAACCTAACCCTTATCTAGGCTACCACGTATTCGAAAAGTCCGGACACGAATCAAGCAAAACACAAACAACATCCACACAATCGTACTAACAATCACATGTGATCTTATACGGGATCCATCATGCATCCACGCATATCAAACAATAATACAGCCAATTCATTTTATATTCATACTCATCCAGCACCATATCACGCGAGGCAAACCACACTCACACACTAACTCACGCCATGCATCGACTTTCCACAAACCTCACGCGTCAAACCAAATCCGGCTCCTCTCAACTTTTCCACCACTACCGCGCCCGCATAAAACACATCAGGCCATTGGTCTTGACCTCATCAGGCATCATCACCCCGTCGGGCGGGCATTGTCATCTCATCGAGGGGCGGCATTGTCCCGCATAAATGAATACACCTCGGGGACGGAATCCTACAATCACCTTGCCTTCTACCGCGCCCGCGTAAAGCGCATCAGGCCAATGGTCTTGACCTCGTCGGACACATCGTCCCCATCGGGCGGGCGCCGTCACCTCGTTGGGGGCGGCATTGTCCCGTAAGCGATCACGCCTCGGGGACGGAACTTACCCGCGTAAAGCGAACACGCCTCGGTATCACTTTTCCAATCGATCCTACATTCTCATACCTTCGTTCCACTCATTTCACACGTATCACACGGCGTACACACAATCCACGCCTCACACTCACTTCGCAAATGCACATCCTTGCCACACAAACATCACACAATCACATGCTTGACATGTGAGCTCATTCATAATCACACTACGCACCTCCGACCATACACACGGGCACACAGCCACTCAATATTCAGCCCAACAATCATTCGGAAATCAACCAACCATCATTGTCACGCCCGAACCCCCAATGGCACGCGACACCCTTACCTGGTCAATGAGTCGACATCCGAAGGAATGTTGCCGACCTCAAAATCGTCAGAGATTTACAACCACAGCGGATACTACAATTAATCCCGGACAATATAAAAACTGGGGAAGCATTAAGGGAGAATATACATATCTATATCTCATTTCCAAACTTATACCAAAGTATTTACAATTACAAGCCACCGCTTACAAACCACCATATAAATACAAGTGCACACCACACCACTACGGTCCGTAACAAAAAGCCTATGACCAGATCAACTTTTCATCCAAAAATGGTACCTTAAAACCCAATTCCATATCCGGATATTACTCCTTACGCCGCTTACTAGGGCGTCCATTCTGAATCCGATTCTCCGTCCTCCGGAGTCGGAGTCCTCTTGTGTCGATCCATCGGAAACTCTAGAACCTCTAGCTAGGTGTGCATGGGGACTCCAAAGCGTTCAGTGGTGGTGGCGGCGGATTATTCATCGCTTCGGCGGGGGATCTCAAATGGTTTGGTTTCTACAACCATGAGACACTTCTCAATAAATTGTAACCTAAACCCTACCTAGGCTATCACGTTATTCCAGACATAGATAAACACACGACCAATCCAACCACCACCAGAACACACGAATTCACATACGGACTCTCAACACACGGCATTTTTGCACATTAGTCAATTATAAAAATTCATTTTGAAAACACATAACATAACATACAAATTTTCCACAAATCACTCGCCCAACAAAATACCCTGCGTTTCAATCCATTTAACATACTCATATTCCACCTCCACTTTCTCGGCCCGCGTAAACACGCCTCGGCCCTCGATTGCGCCCCGAGCATCACACGCCTCGGTCCGATCCCACTTTCACACTTTCCTCAGCCCACGCCAAATGCGAAAGGCCTACATGATCGGAACCCAAGCTTATAATGCCTCGGTCCAATCCCGGTCTCACCCGAGATGATCGTACCTCGAACCGAACTCATTCATGCTTTTCGAGGCCTTAGCCATGCCAAATGCAGCAGACCTACGTGATCGCTGCCTGAGCTTATGATACTCGGCCCGATCCCAACTCACTTTCTCATGCCATTGCCTCAAATTCCGTGCACACACTTGCACCCCACACTTCACCACATCACCATTTTCACACAAAAGCACATTTTCACATAAAACAGCATTTTTCTTTTTGTTCAAATGTTTTCAAATCATTTTCAGCCCTTCACGGGATTTTCATAATTTTCCAAGACGGACCTAACGGTACCAATCACGCATCAAACGACCCACTACAGCATAGTGAACAGTACCCCAACAGCTCGTGAACAGTAATTTCTGCACTCCAAAACACAAAATCACACTTCCGACTCTTCACGACACTTACATAAAACTCCGAGGCGGACTCAACGGTGCCATTCTCAAACCCAACAGCACACCACGGCACACTAAGCCCCAATTCACAGCATTGATCGCCCCTAAATTTCCACCAAAATTCTCGGAATTCAAACCTAGGGCCCGTGATTCAACTTAGCTCGCAAAATCGCAACAACCCGCGTCTATCTAACCCGAAACAACCCGATCTACTAGGCGAGAGTTTAGATCACAACTTACCTAGTTCTAGACTCTCTCGGCTAGAACAAAAGCTGCGTAAAGCTTGAAATCCAACGAAGGCTTGCGGCGGCGGCTACAATTGGCGACGATCGGCGAGCGGCGGGTGTGCACGGCGGCGGCGAGGCTCACGGCCAAAGGAAAACCGAGAGTGAGAGAGAAAAAGAGAGAGAGTCACGGTGGGGGTGGTAGTGGTCGGCGTGAGGTGACGGGACGGTGGCGGTGCGGGCGGGCGGCGATCGGTGTGGCAGGACGCGGGCGGGCGAACGGCGGAGGGAGAGGTGGCCGGTGAGGGGCTCAAGGTGGTGGGGTCTTCGGTGGGGAGGGATTCACGAAGGGGGGAGAAGAAATGAGGGAGAGAGAAGAAATGGGTTTGGACCTAAATAGTGTCCAATTTTAACCATAGGCGAAAATGACCAAAACGCCCTTTTCTCACATTTTTAATCCGACGGTCCCGATTCGATCTCATCTTGATCCGACGGCCGAGATCGATTCTTGCACAAAAATATCCTAGGGTATTCTTGAAATTTTCAGAAAGTCCAAGGGCAAAATTGTCCTTCAAAAAATTAGGGGCAAAATGACCAAATTGCCCCTTGCCCTCAAAACTACCCCTTCTTTAATACTCAAGGGTAAAATGGTCCAATTCTCCGTTTCTTGCCCAAATCAAATTTTTCCGAAGGATTTAAGCGCACCAAAAATTCACACGTGTCACGTGCATCGTAAAATCCTAACGTTCCGACGTGACTTCCTAATTTTCGGTGTCCAATTTGGGAAAAATTTCGATAATTAAATTCTATTAAATGCAACTCGAGCATTTCTCGAGCTAACGGGCGGCTTGTTGGAGAAATTTGCGAAATCGACCGATGACTGATACTAAATCGAGTCACGTGCAAGTTCATTGATGCGTGAAGACCTCGGTTGTCATTAACAATCGCAAATATCAATCACTTGATCCGTGGGTACGATCGTTCGGTATAATTTCGGAATCATTCGTCAAGTCGTTTCGTGGTCCAAAGGAATCACCCGCGATCCACTACGGGACAATGGCGAACTGACCCCTAACTATCCTTGGATCAGACAATAATGGCTCAAAATATCACTTACGCGATTTAATGGTCGAAATCCATTCACAATCGAATTTCCTTTGGTCGCGCTGAATTTAATTCCCCTATTAGCCTTTCCCTAATGGTTAGCATTCCCATGAATGATCAGTTAAGGCGAGAATCTACTGCGAATACATCTCATAAAACTCAATTATTCAATAAATTCCAATTGGTGGAATTTTGGAATGTCACAACTACAACCACTTTACAAACACACCATCCACATACAAACACACATTCAGGATCAATTCCGTCACAAGGACAACAACCATTCAACCTCGACACTCCCACCATTCTGCTCATAAAAAACGAACATCCAAAGAATCTGCGTAAAATTGGACAGTTTACATAGTGACCAAAATCCCATTCAAATAAATAGTAAACGAACTCCAAAAATTCTGAAATTTGGATATGTTATAAAAACGTCTTGATAAACATTTTCCGCGAAAAACTTGAGACCCAGTTCCAACTGTAAAAATCTCTTTTGGTCACTTGAAGTCATATGAAAATCAACTCGCTCTAACAGACCGTTTTGTCTTCAAAACACATTTCTTTCAATACTCAAATCACCTTGAAAAGCCTTGAAATTTTTATATGCCATAGTCACAAATGTCCCGAGCAAGTTTTGTGAAGGAAGTATTTTGAAAATGATTCTAGAAAAATTTATAAAAACTCGAACAGACCCGAATGTCGGATGAACAGTAAATTGGGCAGACCCATTTCGGTCCAAATATGGACTTCCGAATGGCCTCAAATGATTTCCAAAAATTCCCAAATTAAAGTATGTTATACTTTAAGATGTTAGGAACAATTTTCATGAAGAACAGTTCTTCAAATTCGGCCCACAAAATTCTCCACAAAAATAGTAAATCAAAGACGTACAGTAACCCATGAATCCGAGATTCACAACGAACTTCAAAAATTCAAGTTCTAGCTCTAACCCAGCTCATAAATCAGCCTTAACTAGCCCCTAAATTGGTCTCTAGATCACCATAATCCAGCCCACTTCTTAGCCATGATCCGTCCACAATTTCAGCACTTAATTCCATCACAATCAACCCCTAAAACTACACTAAATCATGTCTAAACGAGCCCATTAATACCCGATGTCCTAGGCAAGTGTTAGATTGCGACTTACCTGACTCTAGACTCACGCGGCTAGAGTGAAATGGGTGCGATCGGGCGTGGCGGCACGGCTCAGCGGTGGCGATGGCAAGGGGCGGTGGCAAGCGGTGGCGATCCGGTCCGGCGGTGACCCCGTGCGGCTCGGCGAGGGAGGGGCTGGTTCGATGGGTGAGGGAGAGGAAGAGAGATGCCGTGAGATGAGAGAGAGAGGAAATGAGGAGAGAGAGAGAGAGAGAGAGGTCTTGGCTTAAAAACCAAGTTTTGATCAACTTTTGCCAAATGACCAAAATGCCCTTCTCTCTACTTTTCATCCGACAGACCTAGATTCAATTTTATCTTGAAACCGATGGCCCAGATTGAATCTCATCCAAAATATCCAAGGACAATTTAGGAATTTCATAAAATTTTCAGGGCAAAAATGTCCAATCAAAAAGTTAGAGCAAAATGACCAAAATGCACCTTCCTCATAAAACATGCCCTTTACAAATTCTTAGGGGTAAAATAGTCACTTTCCTCATTTCTCATTGAAATTGAATTTTTCTGAAGGAATCGGGGCAATCCAAAATTACACGTTCCAACCGTAACGTCGTCCTAACGTCCCATTGTGACTTCCTAATTTTCCGATGTCCAATCTGGGCTCAATTAAATAATTAAATTTTATTAAACGCAACTCGAGCGTTTCTCAAACTAACGGGCGGCTTGTTGGGAAAATTCGCATATTCGACCCGTGACTGATAATAAATCGAGTCACGTATAAGTTCGTTCAGTTCATGGCGATTTCAGTTATCATTTAAATCGTGAGGATCAATCACTAAATCCGAGGGGTATGATCGTTTGGCATAGGTTCAAGATCATTCGTCAATTCATTTCGTGGTCGCGAAATCACCCACGATCTACTACTATGACAATTGCGAACTGATCTCTAACTATCCTTGGATAAATGGTGGCTCAAAATATCATCTCGACGATTTCATGGTCGAAAGTCAATCCACGATCGAATTTTCTTTAGTAAATGCAATTTAAATCCCTCGTTAGCCTTTCCTTAATAGTTAGTATCCCAAGAATGATTAGTTCGGGCGAGAACTAACTACAAGTACATTCATAAAATTCAGTATTTCATAAATCTCAAATGGACCAATTTTCAGGATGTCACATATTCTGCATGGGCTAAACCTGCCAACTCCATGTTGGCATCTAGCATTTCATCATCGACATAGCTAGACTATCTAGCATAAATGACATCCCCTCCGAGTCGAAGTTCTTTATTTTTTCATGGACACTTTAACGGTCCCTTTGAAAAGCGCAACAAGATGGCAAAGCGGGAGGATGGTATACTTCCGGTTGGTCTAAATGATCATCGGTGTAAGATATGGAAAAAAAATCCCTAAGGCACTAACCTTGTCTAGAAGTTGACAGGAATGTATCGCTGCTATAAATAAAAGTCCCTCCATTCAAAGGATATCAGCTTGGAATTATTTACTTGCAACTAAGTCATCTCTAAATTTCATCTTGTATCACCATCATTCACTCTTCATTTTTGTGTAAAACACCAATTGCTTAAGTTCAACGCGGTCTTCTTGTTTAGACATTCGAGCACTTTACCTCTATGTTCATCCAATTCTCCATCGAATGCAATTTGGACCAGAAGGAAGTGCAGCACATTTAGGAAAAGCAAAAGAAGTAAAACGAGATAAGGCCAATGACTCGAGAGGGCACAATAAGCCATCTTTGAGGACAAGAACACACTCAATAGAAAAAAGAGAACTTTCTCGAATTGTCCACAGCCTACGCCAATTGAAGCAATGAAGCACCACCTTCTCATCCTCCGTGACTATGGCCAGCAAATCCTTCTCCGGATTCCACTCCGCCATCTTCACCTGCCAATCAGAAATCAAGTAAATATCATAAAACAGAGGCCGAACAGTCAAGTCAACCGCCCATTAGGTCGCAAAAGCACATCGAATGGGAGCTGAACCTGAGAAGCCAGCGAGTCCAGAGTGTGCAGAGAATATTGCAGAAGAGGAATAGGTTGGAGAGAAAATAAGAGAGACAGACAAAGCAGACTTGATTACAGGAGTGGAGGCCGACGGTTTTACCTCCGAAAAGCTTACATCAAATATAATACGGGCAACGTGGGATGACAACATGCTGACAACCTTTGCCATTCCAAGGATGCATTGTCGGGGTTTGGACAAGTTCATGGAACATCAAGCTCCGGATCCTTTGATGATTTCGATTTCTTTTTAGAAATGCCTTTGTAAAGCTCTCTTGGATATTTCAGCATTTACATCAAGCGGTGGAATGATAACTGAATTCGCTAGTGAGTCGATGAAATCAGTCCAGCAACTAAGATCACCAAACTACTAATAATACTCTGAAGTTTACGGATCTGCGTTTGTCAAACTCGATATCCTTTTTGAACTCTTTGGATCCAACTAATGGGGCATCTAACATCAGCAACCACAGAAGCCTTGATCAAATTAGAATAGTGAATTCAACACAAGTTGCTTGCTTTTGTGGGACATGGTATGATCCTTTTCTCATCATTATGTGCTATTCATGCATTAGAATTGATGCAAGACAGTTTTCAAATGGCATATAGGATACCGAAACATTTCCTGAGGAAACTTATGGAATTGCTTCCTCTGTTTTTATTTTTAGCATGTAAATGCACTAACAAGAGCTTATGCACAATATAAGGGATTATTTCACAGTACAGTTGATTATGTCAAAAGACATTCTAGTTAATTTCTTGCTTGGCTCAAAAGTTCAGGTATATGACAGATGGCTTTACCAACTCTACAAACATCAAGATGCATTCTTTGGAAGAATGATGTTTGTTTCATTTCTGTCCTTATGCAGTTTGCAGGCGGATTTGATTCAGAGACAATGCAAGTGTAAAATGTATGGAACACAATGGTTGGACAAATTTTATCCCAAGTCATTAGCGTATGCATACGAAGGGATGCATATAAACATGCTCCTTTTGCACCGGAAATCCACTTGTAAGGGTACCTTAGAAACATCCAGGTCATGAACTGCATGATGAGTGTAGAGCAAACTCAAACTTCACATTAGAAGGATCGCCATATAGGGTCCTCATTTAGCATTTCTCGACCTACACAATGACCTTTGGCATGCTATGAAATACCCACATACATCGGTTTTATTTAGTACCTCCTGCATTCGAGAATCAATCAAACGTCGAGAATCTTTTTTTTTTTTTCTGCATAGGATGAAGGATCCTACCCAAAGACTAATGACAAATGATTTGCTTAGAAAGCCTTTTCTTCTATTTCCATTCTGGCATGATAAGCAGAATCATATTGCCAAAGCACACATTGACTTCCATGAACATCTCCCGAATACCTTGAATCCAAGTAAGGATACAATCATGACAACATCAATTAGGAAATACAAATGAAAATTGGGCGGTAGATCTCAAAAGAGCAAAGGTAACTCACCTTTTATGTACCCTTAGATTTAGAAAATGTGGATCATTTCCATTATATTGACTCATCCTCGTCATACGTATCGCCTGATTCCTTGTCTAATTTCTCGCACGATTCCTCATCTGATTTCTCGTCGATCCCTCATCGATTTCTCGAAATTTCGATAAATCCGCCTCGAATAATTACGGAATTGTTTTGAGTGACTTGCATCCACCAATTCTTAGTCAGGCATCGTCCCGCGTAACATGCCCGGGGCCGGGTTCAATACCCCCGTAAAACACATCAGGGCTTTATGTGATCACACGTTCACAATCACTAATTATTATCTGAACCTCGCATAAAATGCATCAGGGCATTTTAGGTGATCACATGCTTATGTCATTCGTGCACACTCATATATGCACATGTTATGCCAATGCTTAATATGCACACTCATGGCCATAACAATCACACTCGGCAATTCATGAACAAATCACATATTAGCCGTACAAGGCCCAATTAAATCCTCAATGGACAGCCACTAATCAGTTCGAGAGAGAGGAAACATCGAGAATATACAAAATCGGGTCCAAACTGGGTAGCTGCACATTGATAGAAATCCGTTTGGAATAAATAGTAAATAAATTCCAAAAATTCTGAAACGTGGACATGTTATATAAAACATCTTGATAAACATTTCCCATGAGGAACTCGAAACCCAGTTCTAACCATAAACACCTCGCTTTGGCTCACAAATCCGGACAGAATCTGGTTCGCTCGGACAGCACCTCAAACCATTAAAATATAACTCATTCAGTACTCAAATCATTTTGAAAGCTCTGAAATTTTTATATGTCATAGACATGAGTGTCCCCAATAAGTTTTATGACGGAATTATTTTGAAAATAGGTCTATAAAAATTTATAAAAATATGAACATACCCGAAGGTCGGGTGAACAGTAAATCGGGCAATTTTGTTTCGGTCCAAAGAGGGACTTCGAATGGCCTCAAATAATTTCCAAAAATTCCCAAATTAAATTATGTCATATGTCAAGGTGTTATGAACAACTTTTATGAAGAACACTTCCTCAATTAGGCCCACACAAGTCACACAAAAATAGCAAAATCCAGCGACACAGCAATAACCTTATCGGAACTCAATCAACATGCACCACCAAGCAAACCAAGCACAACCAGCCACTAAACCAATAATCCATAGCCCTTAAACCATCCATAAATCATCACATTAGGCCATTAAAATAACCACAAAATCGGCCCTAATCAGCCCACACTAATTAACCCCTAAAATACTCTAATAACTCCTAAAATTTGTCTAAAGTGCACATAAGCCTAAATAAGGGTTAGGATTTCCACTCACTAGGTTTAAGGCTTTAAATGTGGGCGGACAAGGAGAGAAACGGGCTGAATAAGCGGCGGCACGGCACGACGCCAGACCAGCCAAGGCTCACGGCGAAGTCGGGTGGAGATGGGTGCTGAACGGCGATGCTGGTCATGCTGGAATGGAGGGCGAGAAGCATAAAACAGAAGAAAAAAAATGAAGAAGAAGAAGAAGCACCACCAAAAGAGGGGCAAAAGGTAAGCAAGAACCAAGGGGAAGAAGAATGGAAGAAGCAAAGCAGTCACAGGGGGCAACAAAGAATGGCAAGAATTTGAGGGAGTGGGGGAAAGTCAGCGGTCAACAAGGCAATGGAGAAGAAGAAGTGGCAAAATAGAAGCAGCAATGGCACGGAGGTGCAGCAGGAAGTCAGCAGAGCAAAGTCGCAGAAGCGGTATGGTGGGAGCAGCAAAAGCCGCGTAAACAAGGTCAGACGGCAGCTGCGGCAAAGCAGCATGGGGGGGTTCAACGAGGGAGGAGGAGAAGAGAGAGAGAGAGAGAGGAGAGAGACCAAAGTCAACATATCAATCAAGTGTAATCCAAGCGCTCATAATTGGTCTTGTTGGGCAAGCTAGATCTAAGGGCCAAGATTCAATCTAACACAAAATATTTAAGGACACTTTGGGAGAGAGCAAGAGTAATGGGGGCACCAATGTCCAATGATCTTTGGCACTAATAGGGCTGATCAATACTAATTAAACCTTTAAAAATTCGGAATTAACTCTTAGGGCTTAGGGGTAATTTGGTAATTTTTCACTCCCGTCCGAAATTCTATTTTTCGATTATACCGATCCCAAATATAATTGGCCACATAAAAATGACGTCGTCCTTGCAAAAATAGTCGCAGACGTCCACGAAATTCGACACGAAGTCCGGACTCAATTCCACGATCAATTTTACCTAATTTGTGATTTTAGCGTCTCACTAATAGGCGGTTGTTTAGGGGTTACGTGTATCGACCTAGGGTACTCGAGTCATGACGATGTCGATTTTTCAGAGAACACAAGGATTTATCGCTAGTCCCAGGGGTTGCGGTCGTCCGGTAATAAGTTCGGGATCGTCACGCGCGCATACTCTCGGTTGTGTGGAATCACCCGCTATCCGATCGAACGCCGTCGGCCAAACCAATCCGTCACTCTCCTTGAACCGCCCACATCGGCACAAAATATTCCCTCGTCGCTTCTCGGAATCGGACTCGATTCACGGTCGAGTTCTTGGGTCCACGTACCGTTTTCCTAGTTAGCCATTTCCTAATGGTCGATTATCCGAAAATGATGGGCCCGGCGAGACTCACTAAAACGAAATGAGAAATAATTATCTATTTCATTAATCCCGAAGTGGGCGAATTTCAGGACGTTACATATTACGTACTTATTATTTACTGATAGTAACTTGAAATATTGTTAACTAATTATTTTCTAATTATAAATAACTATGACAATAATATTAGTTATATTAATATTCTCTACAAATTATTATTTTATCATAAATTTTAGTTAAGCAATAGATTACATTTTGATATAGTCATAATCATAAATAACTTATTAGTTATATTAATATTCTCTATAGCTTATTATTTTATGATTAATTTAAGTTTAACTATAGATTACAATCTGATATAATCATAATCATAAATGAGTAACTCAAGAATAATAAATATAATAAACAGACCCTAATAACTTTGATGCATATTAAAAAAATTAATTGTTGAAAGTGCAAAGCATTTTTGCAATGTGAAAATTGAAGCTATTCTTGGCTACAAGCCTACATGGAATAGCTTTTCCTTGGTCCCCCCAGGAATAACTATTCCTGATTGGGAAAGAATAGTAATTTCTAATCTATTTTTGAACAAAATGAAGGAATAATTGCTTTATTGGAATAGATTGGAAATAGAATAGTTCTTCCTGAGAACCAAATGTGTAGTAAGCTTTCACAAGAAAAAAAAATCACTTATGCATAAGAAGTCAAGAAGTAAAACAGAAAGTTCATGGATTTCCACATCAGTTTCTCCGAACCAAAAATTTTGTTATTGTAATTCACAATGCTGTACAAGATTTCATGGATACTCATAGGTGATTGACATAATAATTTGGAAAGGAATCAGATCTCAACACCTAAAAGGAATCCAAGAGAAGAGTAACTATATAAAAAAAAGGAAGAAATCTTCAATAGAAGTAATCTACTCACGTTAGTCATTTTCCCATAAACTTCCCTGTCAAAATATCAATATACCCTCTCTATCTTCAAGATTTCTTTGTGTGATGTGTAACTTTTTTCACCTTAAAAAATCGATAGCTAGAGTTTGGTCAAATCCCGAAAATAGGCCCAACCTTTTTGTACTTGGGATAAAAGACCTAACCTTCGCAATTTATGACAAAAATAACATAACATTTCAAACGTAATGCAAATAGCCCAACTATTTAACTGTAGAACAAAGTCGACACCTATTACAAATTTCATCCATTATCATTGTTAAATCGCCATGGGTATCCTACATTGCTCACTCTGCTAACGTACACAATGAGCCATGTCAACCCACACCAAAAAAGATGTTGTGCTTTATTTTATGATCTTGTTAACAAACGTTATTTATAATCTTTCTTACAAAATTTCGGGCATTTTGTAAAAAGAGAAGTCATTTGTGGTCATGATTAGCATGGTTCATTATGCATATTTGCACCATGAGCTATGTAGGATGACGCGAGGTGATTTAAAGCGAGAATAGGAAGAATTGATGGCAGGTGTCATTTTTGTCACATGAGTAAAAGGATGAGGTTGAAAGATAATGTTATTTTCGTCCCATATGCAAAAGGCTAGGCTTCTTTTTATGATAGTATCATGGATGAAAAGCAAAATGGAGTCATGCAAAAACACTGAAATAATTATATTAAATGTACCTTTTTAGTTTAAAAATTATGATTAATTTCACAAATGCAAATGCACTCACAAACTTAATTATACAAAAAATAAAAAAAATTATACAAAATAGAATTTTACAGTATTTATCTCTTGGACTTTTTATTCAGAAAAAAATAAAACATTTCTCTTTCTAATGGTGATTGCATAAAATACGCTTGATGTTATATACACATATATGTTATATATAAGGAATTTCTGTTCCTATCTTATTCGGTAAGTCTTAAATCAATCCTTTTCCTATGAATATTGGCAAATGGAATTCCAAACATAATATTACATAAAATAAGTATCCCTTTCCTTCTCCGTTATGGAATAATGACTAAAATTTCACGAGAAATGCAGACATCTTACTCCTATAATATTAATTTTAACATCTAGATATTAATGATTTATATGTCCTAAGTAGTTACGGTTTATAGTAGCATAGTCAAGTTATTTATCGCAAGTGTCAAAGACATAAATTCAAGATCTTGCCAACATTGAATACCCCTATCAATTATCTAAAACATTTCAAAGTATCTCATTCTTGGAGATAATTTCGTAATATACACTTTAAGAAAAATCTCAGATAATACTACTATACTTACTAAGAGAGAGCAGCCTCCCTACTTTATAATCACGTCAATAACACATTCGAGGGCAATAATAGTAGAAGGTTCTATGTTCACTAGAGCAAGCATTAAGTAGTGGACCAACATTACTCTAAAAAGTAAAACGTGGACTAAGTGAGCAAAAGAACGAAACAGTTACCTTATTTTCCTTTAGCACTTTCTGGACTTCCTCAAAGTCCCATAACCTGCCTACGGTTTTGAGGCTCTCACGATTTTTCCTCACAAACTATTTCCCTACCAAGATCTCTCAGCTGATCATGCATTCGGAGATCATGATTATCTCCAATTTTTATTAATGACGTGAATCTCAATACTTCAATTCCCTCATCAGGAAAAAAAAGCGACAGGCTTCCCACATGTAGGATGCGATTCTCTTGTCGGTGTTAATGAAAAAGCAAGCGATATCCAAAAATATTTGTTTTTGTTCATCGTCTAATGCTTCATAACTTATCCTTAACTTTTCTCGCACTTCCTTAGGAGGCCCTTTTTTAACTTGTCTATTGTACCTCTCTAGAACGGTAGCTTTTTTTCCGCACAATAATGAACCTAAAACCTCAAGGGATAAGGGAAGTCCTCCGTGATGGACACAACTTCCTGAGTGAGGTCCTTAAATTCCTTTAGAGGAGAGTCCTTTCAAACGCATGTTTGCTAAACAGAATCAAAGATTGATCATTATCCATTTCCTTATGGTCATAGGTGTAGTCCACCCTAACTTCTTCAAGAATACTCTTGTTTCTAGTAGTAATGATGATCCTACTTCCAAGAAAACCAATCACGATTACTAGCCAAACGTTTCAACTGCAGGACATTATCCACATCAAGAAGAACAAGGACTTTTTTTTCCTTTAAACTCGGAGGAGATGAACCAAGTCCCTTCATCCTCATTACGAACTTCATTTTCTCGCTTCAATATATCATAGATTAACTAATTCTGTAAGTAATGAACGCCACGCCCAAGATTCCCTTATATCAGCAATGAAGCTATGATGCTCAAACTGATTGGAGAGCTTGTTGTAGATGGCTTTAGCAAGAGTAGTCTTACCAATGCCTCCCATTTCGTGGATGCCAATAAATAGGGTGGCATGAGATTTATCATCCACAAATTCCACAACCTTTTTCACATGACTATCAATGCCAACCAAATTCTCAGAAATAACCAACTCAAACTTTTTCTTCAATTCGCTCAATGATTTCCGGACTACCGATTTCACCAATTCTGCTTCATACACCTGCCAAATGTGACAAGAGTTCAAATATGTGGCAATGTTAATTTTATATTGTTTAGCTATTGAGAACACAATAATAAATAAATCTGGGATAGATTGAAAAACTTTAAGAATCGTTTTTGTCACACCCCCATATATTATCATATATGCTAAAATTAAAGTGGGAAATGGTGGTGGTTGCTTCACATGGCGTTGCCCATTCCACTATTACTCCAACACAATTTATTAAGCCAAAAAAACTTGAGGGTATCGCTTATGAATCTTGAATATTGTATATATTATGGATTTGAACCAAATTTTAAACTTGATGTTATTGAAGATATTAGGGATGACCTTTGTCACGCCTCGAACCCTACGGGCGCATGAAAGCATCCCCGCCATGGTCGATTCGAAAAGGACATCCCAGTGACGCGTCGCCCGACCCAACACCCAACGCAGAGATTTAAAGCGATGCGGAAGTATTTAAAATCACCCATACAATGTTATACACATAACCAAGGATAGCCACGTAAACAAATAACAACGACTACGGAATAAACACTTGCACTACTACTAGAAACCACATACAATATCCATATACAGCCCGATCAACAAAAACCAAAACGGGTCAAAGACCACCACCGACAAAAGGGGTAAGTGGGTTCGGGGTTAGTTTACTACTAAAGGTAGGGCAATGGTCAAAAAGGTACCGGGTCCTACCAAACCGAGGCAAATGCGAACTCCCACGGTGCCCGGCTGGGTCGAAATCAAGACTCGAGGATGAAGAGCCATCGTGCATCTCCTCCTCGACCTTGATGAGTCCATCTCGAGACTCGGCCTCATAGCCTCCTCCTCCGAGACCATATCCTCGGGCTCGGCCTCCGATGCGAGATCCTCCTCGATCGGCTCTAGCTCCTCATCGTCCGGTTCCATCGGTTCCGAACAGCGCCCCGTCGTTTGGCTTTATGTCCATCGGGCTCAAACTCATCTACCTCGTACTCCATCGGGCACATCGCCGAGCTCGCACTCTCCTCGGCTGAAGAGTCAAGATCAGTAACCTCGCCATGAAGGCATCGAGGATACGGTGCCCAAGCCGGTGAACAGGACATCAAAAAGTCCGGAGAGGACCATACTCTCCGAGATCGTCTGAAGCACCACGCTACGCACTGTGGGTGCGATAATGTGACTCCCTCACGTCCACCCAAACTAAAAGGTATAATATCTAATATAGGACTCCCGTTCCCTACGGGTGTATCGCTCGCGTCCACTCTACGTGATGCGGAATCCCAAGACGCATCGAAATTAAAGGCATCTCAAGGTGGGGTTTCGAAAAAATTGGTTTTATACAATGATGAGAATAATCTCGGTGAGTAATTCCCTAAACCTAAACTAGGCTAACGTGCACCTCGATTTTTAGTACTAAATAACACATGATTCAAAACATAATCGATTAGGGCCCTCGAGCCTAAATCTAATCTTACTTGACCCCCGCAGGTTAGGCATACTATAAACATATATTCACAACAGTATCGTAGGATTAGATCGAGGCACATACACACATATCACTCGGTTCCGACGTATGTAATGCATATGCTCATGTTCGCACACGTGTTCATGTCTCATCAATGCATTAACGCACACTTGCATGCTAGCACTCTGCCATTTATTAATTTCTCCTTCGACCCGCGTTAAACGCATCAGGTCTATCACTTCGAGATGGATCTCGCCCGCGTAATGTCGCGATCAGGCTCATGACACATTACCCGCATAAAACGCCTCGGGTTGGTCATCTTCCGGTAAACCGGGCATCGTCCCGCGTAACACGCCTCAAGACGGGTTCACTACCCCGCGTAAAACGCATCAGGGTTTATTGTGATCACACATTCACAGGCATCAATTTTTATCTCAAACCGCGTGAATACGATCAGGGCATTTTAGGTGATCACAATGCATATGTCACTCGAGCACACTTGTAAATGCACATGCGGTGCCAATGCTCGTGGACGCACACCCATGACTACAACGATCACACTTGTGCACTCACACATTTCACAATGAGCATTTAATATCACTACACCACTTGTTCGATTTACCACGCAATATGCTCATTCCACATTTCACTATGCCCAACCAACATACTACACAACCGTGAGGACAAATCAAGTATTCTAGCAGGGTACAAAATTCAGACGTATAAGTCACACAATTAGCTCAACCTAAATCCACATAATCGAGGCCCACCAAGCTACTCCGTTTTAGTCACACTAGGCATGTCACGACATTACCAATTACTCCCAATCAAGGACAATTTAATCACTAACTCGGGTCTATCCAACAATTTCGCCAATTACTCCATTCAACCTCAAATCAATCGCGCCTTGCCCAATACGATCATGAACAGCCACTAGTCCGCTAATTCTAGGCCATTAATTATCCTTAAAATGCTCCATTAAACTCCCCAAAACACCATTCTAATCAGCCACCACAAGATCAAATAGGGACAAGACTATAATCCACATTTCAAACCCGAACTTGGGCGTTCCGATCCAAATCTGTGCCGCCAATGTACAGTGCCTCCCGGCCACTAAACCTCCATTAATTCATCACACTAACCGCCAAATCAGCCACAACAACAGCCCCTAATCATCTCCACAATTTAACCCCTAAATTACCCTAATTAACCCTTAAAATCCATCTAGAAATGCAAATTATCCTAATTAGGGTTTAGGGTCAAACTCACTTGATGTCCTAAGCTTGAAATGAGGCCGAACACACTCGATGAGGGAGGCTGGGTAGCGGCGAGGCAACGGCGAGTCGCAAATTGCAAAACGGCAAGCGGCTCATGGACATAAATCTTGTCAATCCTAGGATAGATTTTGTTACCAAGTATCCGACGGTCATACGAGGTAATTCTCCGATTTCCGATGGACAAATATTTTGGTGGTGTCGACCCGTCCACAGATTTCTTTTCCTTCCGTTTTTTTTCGCCTTTGGTCGAACGTACTGCAAGTACTCACAGATAACTACCTATATCTCTGATTCGTAAATCTCCTTTACGCGAGATTATATGTTCTCAAAGTTAGATCGGACATAAGAACGGCATTGCAATTCTCGCAATATTTCGACCAAAAAAGAAAAAATTCTCGCAATGGAAGTCGATGGGCAATGGGAGGTTTTTTTTTTTTTTTTGGTCTTTTCTTTGGTTGCTACCGACGCTGGACGACACAAAACGCGAACTTCGTTTGACAAAAAAAGGGCGTGATACGTGCTCAAACCGGCATGCCTCGAAGCTTTTTTTTTTCGCATGAGGCTTGACGTCACAGGCCATGCGTGAATTAGTTGAACCAGACAGGGCACAACGGGCTGGAGCAAAGCAAGATTTGGGGAAAGGGAGGGAGAGACCCGCCGAAATCGGGGGTAGTGGTCGGGCGGACGGTGTGGCACGGCAATCGAAATGGGTGGTGACGGTGGCGGCGACAACGGTTAGGCAAGCTCAGAAGTAATGGCGTAACCAATCGGGGTCATGGAGGAAGAACGAAGAGGAAGAAGAAGAAAAGAAGAAGAAGAGAGAGAGAAAGGGGAAAGAAGGAAAGAGGAGAGAGAGTGTCAGGGTTGCATGGGCGTGGAGGGGATGTTTGCATGGGGGGGAACGCACGCAACCAGAGGGGAAAGAGAGAGGGAAAGAAAGAGAGAGGGAGAGAGAGAGAGAGAGAGAAGGATGACGACGCCAAGGACGTTGCACGGGGTGGTGGCACGGGCGCAGAGGAGAGAGGAGAGAGAGAGAGAAGAAAGTCAATGGTACTCGAGCCGATCCAACGAACAATCGCTTTAAACCCCAAAAACGATCTGACGGCCCACAATAGTCCTAATTAAAAATATAGGAAAATGGGCTAAAAGAAATAACTCAAAACACTCTACGAGGGAGGTCTACTAGTCCAAATCCGCACCCGGTCCAAAATTTCACTTTCTCACTATTCCGGTAATCTCGATTGGACACCACAACAATATCGACACCGTCCAATTAAATTAAATCCCGAACTCCAAGAAATTCGACATCAAAGTTTGGGCTCTAGATAACGACAAAATTCGATCAAGTGCGATTCTAGCGAAATCTCTAATTTAAAAATAATAACCGAGAGTGATCGGTTCCCGGTGAGATTTTACTATAAGCACGCTTGATAAATTACGATTTTATAAATCTAAAAATGGGCGAAATTCAGAATGTTACAACTTTGATGTGACTTTGAAAACTTTCTAGAGCAGTTGAATAAGACAAAAATCCAATAAGCCAGTCTCGTATGAGAGTTCATCCATCAGTTAATAAACAGGTCATAACTTTTTGATGCAAGAGGAATTCAAGTCCTATAATACCAATCCGTAAAGTTGTTCGGGGGTGTGACATTGTGAACTACCTTAATGCAATTGAGGGATTTCTCCTTGTTTGCGCAATTCTACCTACTTGCAAGTTTCTACCGCTTGTGAATTTAGTGTCATTCTAGATTGGTGTTCTTATCGGTTTTTTCATCGACTCTAGGGGATGATAACAGGTTGTACTTTATTTTCCTTTTGAGTACCTATGTTTCTGTGACTTTAATTAATCTAATATTGAGTTTATTGGGAAGTAGAAGAATAATTTTTCCCCAAAATAAGAACATTGCTTCAATTTATGCAGGTGTATGAGATAGAAATTATGTGTTGAAGATAGGAAAATGCATTGAAAATTATTTAAACAAACATATAATAAAAATAATCTTTTTTTCCTTTTTTATATTTACCATCATCATATATAACCAATCAAACATTTCTTTTGTAAAAATAATTTTAATAGCAACTAATTATCGACTTTAATGATTTAACAAATGTAACTTGGGAAAATAAAGAATTATGGCTTTGACAATCACCATGCACCGTATCGATGTTATGAGATTTAAATAAAAACCACCAATAAGTTGTACTATTAATCTAAAATAATAATGTAATTGGAAAAGTTTGTGACAAAGATTAATATAGAGTACACTATAAACATGAAAAAAAAAAAAATGGCACAATGTGACAAAATCTTTGGATATAAGAGTAAAATTCATTCAAAAACTTTTACTTCCAAGCGAATGGAACCACAACAATAAAATCTATAATTAGATGGGTCAATATCATTAAAGCAAAAACTAAAAAAACAAAAAAAGAATAACTTATAGAGCTCATGCATAGGAGGGTCTTACGGCCAACAAGATCTTACTGTTTTATATATATATATATATATATATATATATATATATATATATATATCTAAGAATATGAATACTTAGGGACTTCCAAAAGGAAGAATAAAATAGCAAAGACGCAAGCTCTATATAAATCTACTTCTAGGTATTCAAAATATCTAATAAATTGAGTAAATAAATATATTATCTCAGAAATATCTCTAGATCTAGCAACAGAGAAAATGTATTCTAATATAAAAATGCAGATTTCTATGTAGAACATTATTAAATAAATGAAATTAAATAAAAGCATGAACATTATATATAATAAAGAAGCCATACGCAACATATAATACAAAAAGAAGAATTATTAGCACTCCTAAACCGACCATGTAGGTGGTGTTGTTGCACAAATATGAAAGAGATATTCCGCTTTTCTCGATTCTTTTGCTGCAATACAACTTTTGAATAAAGATTCAATAAAGAAACATTCCTTAAATGGAACTACATGCATATCGGTTTGGTACAGGTTGGTGCAAAATCCCTTACCAAAGAAGGTTTAGATACTTCTTTACTTCTTGTTTTGAGAGATGTGAGACTTTTAAAATACGATGAATCCATTCTTGGAGCCGTAGAAACTAGTCTCTGCAGTGGACCTATTCATTTTGACATCCGACCAGGTCTTCTTTGTTTCTCTCAAAGACAAAAATATTTTTAAAATCTCTCACTCTTCAAATAAAAACCCACAATTATTCTATAACTGAAGGTTCTATTCCTATAGCTCTCATTTACGAGTTTATTACAAAGTCTTGAACTTTGCTTTTGGTAGCAAAGCTTTTAAATTGAATTCCAACAGAGAAACCCTTCTTTTGCAAATCAATATTTCTAAAGCAATAACTACCATTCCAAGGACCATTCCTTGGAGCCAAGTCACTCTTCCCGATCAATGGGAATTAGAAAATCGGATTCCCCAACCGATTGTCCAAAATTCTAATCCAACCAATATTGTTCAACATCCCGAAGGAAGAGTAATCATTCAATTTTCTAGAAGATCTCTAGACATCCCTAGAAGGTCTTGTGACATTAGGACACTTCCTTCCCGGCATTCTACTTCATCTAGAAGATCATGAGACGTTGTTCCTAATATCCCTTTGAATAATCCCGAGGAAGCATATGTAAGTGCTCCTCCCTTCCAAATATCGGTGGCATCGATAATAGGTCGAGGAATCTCAGGCGGTTTACCAACATACCCCCGATCCAACTCCTTCCAAAATGGGAGACCCCAAAATCAATGTTTTGGAAATAGCTTTTGAACCAGACAGGATCACTTTGAATAAAGAGTTTAATTCTTCTAAGAATAAACATATATCAGAGAATGGTTTTTCAGTAATTTTTGAAAATAAGCACTTCAAATCAAAGAAGAATATTATGATTACATGAGTCAACATGAAATCAAAGTATTTTTCTCTGATTGGTTTGAAAATATATTTCTAAAAGACAAATAGGTTTTTGTTCTTGATCAATTTTATAAATGGAAATTAGGCGATGGCCATGTCATCGAGTCTAATCATCCTCCTTTGAGAAAAATCAAAATTGAACATCGAGAGAATGAGATAATAACCTCTCCTTTTAAAACCGCTTCTGAAATAGCGATATAGAAATCAAGAAGATTGTTGAACAAAATAATTTTTAAAATCAACATCTTCACACTATAGGGAGACAACTTGATCGAATTGAAAACCTTACTCAAAATAGTTTTTCATCCTCTTCTATATCAATTCCCAGAAAAGAAGAGTGTGTGACCGTGTGTATGTGTGGCCGTGTGATACGTGTGGAGAGTGTGGAACGAAGGTACGGAAATGTAGGATTGATGGGAAAAGTAATACCCTGAGGCGTGTTCGTTTACGCGGGGTAAGGTCCGTCCTGAGGCGTGTTCGTTTACGCGGGACGATGCCGTCCCTGACGAGGTGACGATGCCCGGCCCGACGGGGTGACGATGCCTGACGTGGTCAGAAGACCGTTGGCCTGATGCGTTTTACGCGGGCGCGGTAGAAGGAAAGTGTGTGTAGGATTCCGTCCTGAGGCGTGTTCGTTTACACGGGACGATGCCGTCCCTGACGAGGTGACGATGCCCGGCCCGACGGGGTGACGATGCCTGATGAGGTCAAAAGACCGTTGGCCTGATGCGTTTACGCGCCGTGATGTAGTGGTGGAAAGATTGAGAACGAGCGGGATTTGGTTTGACATGTGAGGATTGTGAGTTAGTGTGCGAGTGTGTTTGTATCGCGTGATGCGAAAGGCGCGATTATGGGGTAAAATCTGCTAAACATGTTATAGGGACGTGCCCAAGTGGGTTTTGCTTTATAATCGAGAAGCATGGGCTGGTTTATGATGTATTCTTTGTGGTATGATTGGCGTGTGTATTGATATGTGGGAAGTGTGTGATGGCATGTGTGCAAGAATTGTATGTTGGGATTGTGGGCTAACATGCATGGTGCGATGCGAGAGTCCAAGTATGTGTGAATATTTGATTGCTAGTTGTGTGGTTGTTTGGTTGCGTGTTTGGATGTGTGCGGAATTACGTGATAGCCTAGGTGGGGCTTAGGTTGTGACTTATTGAGATGTGATCTCATGGTTGTTTCAACCAAACCATTTTGAGCCCCTGCACGAATGTCGAGATTGAGGTCAACTCGGAGTCGTCGTGAGCAAGCAAGCAGTTGCGGAGGATTCAGGTGGTGATGCCGAGGGGCGGTGAGTCGAGTGGACGCCTTCAAGAGGGTGGGGGATAGTTCCGGGAGGAGGATCGCCCCATTTTTGGATAGTACTGACCTAGAGAGCTGATCTTGATATTTTGGTGGTTTGGAGTTTATAGTTCGATGTGCTTATAAATTATTTTGTGGTTTGTATTGACGAATGATGTAAATATTTGGAAGTGTAATATATGCTTAGTGGTTTGACGATTTGTTCCTTCCTGGTGTTCTCCAATTTTAATGTTCGAGATTTTTGATTGCTTCCGTCGCGATTTAACTCGATGGATCGTTGGGTCGGCGATGTTACTCCTGGGATGTCGCACTCTTCCAACCGAGGAGAGGGATGTCGCGGACTCGATGGGGTTCGGGCGTGACACTTTTGATGCTATCTATGAGTGGAACATAGATGGTGTTTCTAAGCAAAACCTTATAAATATTTTGACCCAAATGGTTATGCTTGCTAACACGTATAAAACCATTTCAGATACTTTGATCACTCGGTTGTATATCTTTTAATAGCCAGTTTTACAGGTCAGCTCAAAAGGATGGTGGGATAACTACCTGAATGAAGAGCAAAGATTCCAAATTTTAAATGCTTATAAACTCGACCCATTTGGTCAAAACATTCTTGATGAAGATGACCAACCAATCCAAGATGTTGTAAATACTTTAATATTTTCTATATCCCATCATTTTCTAGGAGATTCTTCCCATATTCTTGATAAGAACCAAGATCTTTTATCAAATATGAAATGCAGATCCCTAGGAGAATTTAGGGAATACAAAGAAATATTTCTACAAAGAGTCTTCCAAAGAACAGATTGCAGTCAATCTTTTTTGAAAGAAAACTTTATTGCTGGCTTACCAAAACTAATAGGAGAACAAGTTCGCGATAAGATAAGAGAAGAATATGGAAACCAAATTCCATATGACCATCTTTCTTACGGAGAACTAACCTCTTATGTTTATAAAATTGGAACACAATTGTGTGCCAATATTTTTTTGGTAAGGAGTTTGTGTACCAATATTCTTCTTCAAAAACAGATAAAAAGGAGCAAAAAACTTTCTAAAAAAAGGATTAGGAGATTTTTGCGCCCAATATGATCCATCTTTTGATTCTTTAGATAAGCCCAAATGTTCGGAAAATGTTCTTCAAAAAAGAAAGAACATAAGAAATTTTATAGAAAACCTTATAACAAGAAATTTGATAAATATATATATAAGAATGAAAACGAAGCAAGTGAGAATAATAACCAGTAAACACCCACACATATTAAAAGAAAGTAGAGAATTTGGTGAAAAATTTTACCCATCGGCTTCATATCCTTTCAAGTTGCTGACTTCATCGAAAGTGCTTTCTTCCATTTCTCCAAAATCGTTGGGTCGAAAGAAGACCTCTCACGCAAACGCCCCTCACGCTCATGAAATGCGTCTCCAAAACTCTCCTTCTGATATCGCACGTGAGCTGGTTCCACTTTGTAGAATATAGGCAACACTATGTGCCCGTTATTATTCTTGCACTCCATTATTTGAACCAGTTCATCTAGGCACCAGCTGCTTGTACCATAATTCATAGAGAGAATGGGGATGAGGATCTTACTTTTTTTGTGATGGCAGCCAAAAGCTCTGGTCTAATGTTCTCGCCTGGGGAAGCTCATCATTGTCTCTAAAAACATCAATTCCGCACCGAGGAGCCCATTGTAGAGGTGATCGGTGAAGCTTTTTTCAGTATCTAGGCTTCTAAAGCTCAAGAACACCTTGTAGCAGTTTCCAATTGGCGTGGTCAATGAACTAGATGCACCCTTGTTAATTTCTATCGGAGCGAACTAGATGCAATGTTATCAATTTTTTTTGAAGATGAACTAGATCCATCGGAATCAGTTTCTGTCAGTGCAGGCATTGAACCAGATGCGCCAGTATAAGCATCTTCTGCATTTCCATGCACACTAGCTTTCTTCTTATTGAGAAAATATAAGGCAAGCCCAGGGAAAAGGATCAGTGCCAGGAGCACAGCGAAAGAATGCCCAAAAATGAGACGATGCATTTTGGCTTTGCTCTGACTCTGCCCTCGATTTTTGCTTTTAAGTCTAACGGAGAAAAAAGCCAGAATGCCTCTCAGGAAACAGGAATTGCCTTCTTGTTGCCATTCTCTTGTGGTTTGATTTATATAATGGAACCAGTGGGCAACCCCAATCGCACCAATAAATTTTCCTTTTTCTTTCGTTAATTTATTTTCCATCAGAAAAGGTATGTTTTGTTAAATATATTTAAGCTCTTGATTTCATTTTTGGCTTAGAAATTGAAATGATGGAGACATTTAATTGTGAGGAGTAAAACTCCTGGAAATTAAAGTGCAAAAAGGAAAAGCGAACTTGGAGGAAACGTAGATGCTCCGAAAGCGAATGAAACAAACTTACAGTCCAAGGAGTCTCATCTTTTCCTTCTCTGTTTTTTTTCTCTTCACACCTCCTTATTCTTTTCTTTTCTTTTGCCCACCACTTCTCAGTATTCTTCTTCTTTTCTTTATTAAAGTTTCCTCTCTCTTTTGCTTGCCGACCATTAACCCCGCCTCTCTCTCTCTCTCTCTCCCTTTCTTGGCGCGAAGAAAAGCTCTATCCTTTTCCTTTTTCGAGCTCTCTTTGCCTTTGGCAATTCTATGCTTAAAATCTCCCTCCCTACTTGGCCAAGAATCCTATGGCTTGATATGCCCAGATTTTCTTGTCTTCTTTGCTCCCTTTTCAAGATGGAAACTGCTCCTCCCTTGACCTCGTCCCCAAGGTGCTTGCCATTGTTCGGGACAGATTTGAAAATGGACATAGAGTTTGGGACCTCCCTCGACCAGTCCGGCGCTTAGCTTGAGGCCACTGTGCTCTTCTCTACCAGGTTTCTGTCCATTTGTTATTTCAAATGAGACCACCACTCTTCTCTCTACTTAATTGTGAAGTAGTGATTAATCATTTAATCAAATATATTGATTTCGCAACTTCTTAATCAACCCAAAGCCAAACTAATAAATCAAAATTTTCAATTTTTTCCAGCAAATTTGTTTTGCTTGGTTTAGTTTAGCTATTGCAATCATCCTTAAACACTTATAATTTGTAATGTGTTGTGATTCAAATATTTATTTTATTCAATGGAGCTGAAACGTGCAGTCTTAGTTCATGTAGATTAAATATAACTTTATATAGTACTTAAACATAAATGCATGCCGTACCTCTTAAATAACAAGGAGTAGCTACGTTAACAAAAATGTTAAATGGATTTTACTTATAGCCCAAAATATACCTAAGCATATTAGTCTCATCCAATAATTCATTTAATACAGATCTACTCCTATTAAATGATGCGGGAGTGCTATCTTTTTATAAATATGTTAAGTAGGTTTTACTTACCACTCAAATTATATCTAAGCATATTAATATTGTTATTCAACTTGGTTGGTGCAAGATAAGCAGCAATTTGTATGTTCAATAGTGAGTCTGTCCATTTAGATACCATTCGATGCGTTTTTTTTTAGTTATTCCATAGAACAATGCTCTCCATACATTGAATCAACTCCAGTCAAAAGATTTGCATCAAGAATTGAGTGAAATGTTAAAAATGCAATGCATTAATTACTTCATTTTACCATAGAAAGAAGATTATTCTGATATCCACTTGTAACAATGCAAGCTAAAAGAATTGTCAATGTTATTTTTTGGGTATCGAATTATCAATGCTATTTATATAACAACAATCCAAACTAAAATGTCAATACTTGCAATTGCGGTGTGAAAAAAAACACCACTTTATCGAATTTGACACAATGTTGTTTGGTAACTGAAAAGCAATACCATGACTTTGTGTTCTTATCATGTTGATAATTCATTATATGCATGCTATTTAGTTTTGTAAATGTTGCTTTAAGTTTGTATGTACGTTGTACATTTTTTTTTTCACACTTGTTTTTACGACATCATATTGTAGGAAAGTTTGACAAGCATCTGGGCCCTCCAAGTAAATTTTCTTGTGATGTCAAGACTAAGGCTTGTGCAATGTCCATAGCCTGGATTAAACTTGCTGGAAAGGGGAAGATCTTCATAGGCTCTCTCAATCTTCCAAGAACAGAGTAGAAACCCAATAGTCTGGAGTAGAGCAGAAAGTATGTAAGGCAGGCTAAACTCAGGCCAAACAACAAAAGCTTCATATAATTGCTTAGTATCGAAATTGAGGTGTCATTTTGAAGTGACCAACAGAGGTGAAATCTAGCCTGGGAAATGGCATAAACATCTAGTACTTGTACAAGCATAACCTCACCTACTATAGTTCTTTACTTAACCAGCCCACAACTTTTCAAACAATACAGATTAACCGCGGTTTGCCATCAAATCCATTGATTAAGAAAAACTGCTGCATGAGAAGCAAGAACAAGGAAAGGACTCATCGACTGAATTTTATAGGCCAAAACTGCTAAATATTTGATTTGAACAAACAGGACGATTACAATATTTCCGATTGGAAAGACACCAAATATACTTGAAGCACAAAACCCCATCTTTATCTCCACTGCAAAGGATATTGAAACATTGATTTGAAGAATTTGAGAGCTCTACAATTGAATCTTGACCATTGTCAGTTAAACCAGCATCTTCGAGTACTAGTCCAAGCATGCAAGGAACTCTTGGAGCAGGAGGGAAGAATTGAGTAGTGTGATAATATCTCATGTCTGGAAATAATAACATTAGTCGACTTTGAAATATCTTTATCAATAGTTATTACCTAACAAAAAAAAAACACCATACTTTACAATTAATTTACATTTGTCATGCAATACCATTCTCAAACATTATATTAGATTTTATGATTTCATTAGATGATATTCATGATCCACAATCCATAGATTTAATTTTTGATTCATGACTCATATTTCCATGTGACAACTATGGGTGACCCAAGTGGTTATCATGTCATATTAAAATTGTGGCTACCCACTTAACAGTTAACAATATTTATAGGCGAATATCGTTCCGGGTTAAAAGTTCAAACCACTTAAACACAAATTGACTCATGTAATATATTTATCTAAATAATAGTGCCAACTTGATTAACAACCTGACCTATCACGACCTATTTATATTTAGTTTATTAAGTTCTCTAATGATAATCATACATGAATTTTGATTCCATAGTTGTAAGGACCTCGGCCCCACCACGCCTTCACTGCGCCACTCCTTGTGTAATATTGTCCGCTTTGGACACTAAGTCCTCACGGTTTTAAAACGTGTTACACAAGGGTTAGGGGCCAAGCCTTATAAACTATCCCAGGACTCCCTCCCTAAGCGATGTGGGACAGAGACATGCCCCCTTGCCATCCTAGAAGCCTGCCAGGAGCCGCTCCTTGTCCAGGCCCTCTCGCCCCGGCGACCACTCCCCGCCCTTCGGACCGGGTTGTTACATTCTCCCCTCCTTCGAGCACAGCGTCCTCGCTATGGCCCCACACGCGGTCGGGAGTCGGCTCGATACCATTTGTAAGGACCTCGGCCCCACCACGCTTCCATTGCGCCACTCCTTGTGTAATATTGTCCGCTTTGGACACTAAGTCCTCACGGTTTTAAAACGCGTTACACAAGGGTTAGGGGCTAAGCCTTATAAACTATCCCAGGACTCCCCCCTAAGCGATGTGGGACAGAGACATGCCCCTCCCTTGCCATCCTAGAAGCCTGCTAGGAGCAGCCGCTCCTTGTCCAGCCCCTCGCCCCGGCGACCACTCCCCACCCTCGTCGCACCGGTCGTTACAATAGTGGTTACATATTACAATTTGATCACACCATATAAATTTGACATTTCATGTAAACCTAGGATTTTTTAAGCTTACGACTAGTTTCTTTTCAAACTTATTTGAGATCGATGACAATATGCATATTGTACATATACCATGTCGGTCATGTTAGGATTGGAAAGACTCATTCAATTCAATCTAATTAGTGAAATGGGTTATTCATCTCTTGTAATTTGTTGGCCTTTTTAACATAAGGGTCATCTTGAATAGAGTTTTCAAATAAATTTTTTGTTAATCTTATCCTACTCAGATTGATGAATGTAGCAATCCATTGTTAACTTGACATAGACAGACATGACCGATAAAAATGGACTGCCATCTCTATTAGCATCTAAATGTTCGCTAAGCAAGTTTGCTGTTTGCATTGCATCATGCAGAATATGAGCAATTCAGAATCTTTCCCCAAAGAGCTTAGAGAAGAACACGTTCCGATGATAAAGGACTGTTGCAGGAGGAATTTCTAGTCAAGAAGTAATGAGGGTAACATTCAAGTAACAACATAGAAAACTTACTTCAACATCATGCAGTAAAATCGCACCGTCTTCAAGTCGCAAGACAGCAACCTTGCCACCAGGATGCCAGCATAATAATGTTATACATTTACTTGCAGTAGATTAGAATGATTAAGAAGAGCCAGTATTGATGACACACATTGAAATGTGCAAAGAAAGTGAGCTCATTATAAAAAAAAAAAGATCAGAGAGAGAGAGAAAGAGAGAGAGAATGAATAATCTGTTCCCAATAAAATTAACAGAAGAAGAGGAAACATAGAGCACACACATTAACCAACAAAATGTTAATCAAAATTTGTGAAGTTAGGCAAAAAGCCATAAGTATACAAAATAACCGAGAGGGATATCGGTCACTTGATAGAGGATTTCTTTGGGCTAGTAGGTCATCTAAAGCGAGGGAATCTATATCTTGTTGGCAGGCTCCAATCCAATAACTGAATCAAAAAAAAAATTGTTGTTCAACCATGGAACCTCAAGGTGGATAAGATGCACAAAAAGCTTACTTCAGGGGAGAATCACAAGTGTACTAGTATTTACAACTTAGTCTTAACAAAAACCATTCAAGGATGGGGTCAAGTACTA
Source organism: Syzygium grande (assembly GCA_024733475.1). Taxonomy (NCBI): domain Eukaryota; kingdom Viridiplantae; phylum Streptophyta; class Magnoliopsida; order Myrtales; family Myrtaceae; genus Syzygium; species Syzygium grande. Next base: position 561,362 of record JAMXDD010000012.1, read on the forward strand.
TAGTGCACTCAAAACATTCTCCATATCCAGAAGACAATATGACGAGCGAAGCATTTAGATGTTTCTAGAAAAAGAATCTCCCTCTCTAAAGTTTTCCAAAGTGAGAATAAGACAGCAAGAACTATCACGCCCGAACCCTATCGAGCTTGCGACATCCACCACTGGTCGATTTATTTGCGCGACGTCCTAGGAATGTCGCCGACCTCAAATAAACATCAGAGATTTCATTTCGCAAACGGAAACCATGAAATACCCGAACAAATAAAACTAGGGAGAATTGGGAGAATGTACATATCTTTTTCATTTCCTTCTTATACCATAATATTTACATTTATAAAATGTCTCATACATGTATATGCACACCGACTTTCTCAAAAATTGATACTCCAAGGATGAAGACCTGGGTTTACTACTACTCCAAAAATGGTGCTCGCCAAAAACCCATTCCTGAGTTTGATTCCTTGTCCTCTGAGTCTGAGTCTCCTTATACCGTCCCATCCACTGAGGACTCCAAAACGTTCTGGTGGCGGTGGCGGAAGATTCATGGATCCTGTCGGGGTTCTGAAATTTTTTTGGTTGAAACAACCGTGAGAACACTTCTCAGTAAGTTCACCCTTAAACCCAACCTAGGCTATCACGTACCTCCAGACAATCACATAGACACACGTGCATTCATACACATCAAACCATTACATTGCAGGCACATCAAATAATATAGTCAAACTCAAACATGCGCACACCCGTACTCAATCACAATCACATCGTATGCAAACACGTGCATGTATCGTTCTCATCCCACTATTTCTTCCATTCTCATTTTCACTTTCGCATCCACTTGCCAGTGACCCGCGTTGAAGTACACGCCTCAGGCACACTGCGACCCTTCATTTTTCACTTTCACTCACCGGTGACCAGCGTTGAAGTACACGCCTCGTGCACTGCTGCGATCATTTATTTTCCACTTTCACTTTCGCCCGGTGACCAGCGTTGAAATACATGTCTCGGGCACATTGCGATCATTCATTTTCCACTTTCACATGCCGGTGACCCGCGTTGGCGTACACGCCTCAGGTCCACTGCGATCACATCTCACAACACTTCAGGCCCGCGTAAACGTACACGCCTCAAGCCATGTTTCTCACCAGCGTAAACGTACATGCCTCAGGACGGCACAATTTTCACGATCGCACATATGCCATGTCGCACAAAATTTTTCACAAACACGAATCATACCACATTTCTTTCTCACTCACTCCGTACCGCCCAACAATCACTTGTCACACACAATTGGCCCATCACCGCGACCCGTGCGCAATAATTGTCACCCTGCACCCCCTGGACGCAACATCCCGTCCGCGGTCGATTATGGTGCAACGCTCGAGGAAGCGTCGCCGACCACGCCCAAAACAGAGATCAAGCACAAGCGGAAGTAACGTATATAATTAAATATATACACCCATTACAATGAGACACATGAGACCAAGGTAGAATAACCAGCAATTAAACAACTCTAAAAATATAAACATTGACATTGCCATAGAAAACCTTTTTACAAAGTACCATTTACAAGCCAAACAAAAGAAACAAAACACAAGTGGGTCTGCGGTCATACGCCCTTTGGTCAAAAGGGTCGAGTGGCTGGGTAAGTGAGTCATCTGAGGGAAGGCTATGACAAAAGGTACGTGCTTCCCTATGGCTGGGACCTAGAACCTAGGCCAAGGTTCCCGATGCGGATCCGAGGACTCAGAGGGATCCTCCGAACTTTCCTCTAAAATGTCATCGCTTGATTCCGATTCCTCAAATTCCATCGGTTGAGCTGCCATCCGCTCTTCTTGAAATCAACTCCAAATCGGGATCTAGGTACCAACCTAAATCCTCGTCCTCGCCAATCTCCACGTCTTTACCTACCTCAGCTACATCTCCGTGATCTTCTGCGTCCTGCTCCATGGCCACGGGTTCGTCATCCTCCTCCTCATCCATAGGCTCGGGGTCCTCTGCTAGTACATTGGGCTCCTCATGCACCTCCTCCTCCTGCATCATCCCCTCGGGCGCGACCTCAGGATCTATCACCTCACCGGCAGCTATAATTGGTTGCATCAAGCCAGTATCATCGATAGCGATATCAAAGGTCCTAAGGGGCTCTCCCTCAATCCCATTGGCATCTCGATGACACCATGCCACATATTCTTGTTTCTGATAATAGTCCGCGCCTATATCCACAACTACCTCAGAATGATGTCTCACAAAAGCCTCCCCATTCCCTGAAGGGTAGGTAGTAGTATACGTCCGGATCTCCAGAGGGATCCCAAAAAGAGGCGGTGGCCACTCCATCCTCACGGCCGGGGGTCTGAAAAGTTTCAGTTTACACAACCGTGAGACGAATCTCAATGAGTTTAACCCCTAAACCTAGGCTAGGCTAACATGCAATCTCCTGACCGGAAAAATAAATATTTAAATCACAAATCAACAATAACCAAATCATTTTTTTAGACCCTGCAGGTTAGACCGATCAATATATAATAATCACAGTACATACGTGGCACTCATAATCACATATATGCCAATCACATGCTTATGCACTGATTCTCACATTCTCGCATGCCAGTCTATGTATGTTCATGTATGCAAATGTCATGGACTTGACACGTGCAATTCCTGGCCCACCGCCCATACCGCACACCGCAAAACCGGCACACTGCCCAATTTATTATTACTACGACTCGAGTCATCAATTTTTCACGGCCCGGTGCGTCTAGCCTGCTTCAAAGTGCATGAGGCGCAGCAACCGATCTGGCCCGGTGTCTCTAGCCTGCTTCAAAGTGCATGAGGCGCAACATCGTTTTTCTTCTTGTAAACGTAGAGCCTGCTTCAAAGTGCATAAGGATGGTCGCCTTTGGACGACTGCGGGCATCGCCCCGCTTCAAAGTGCATGAGGGGCGGTATCGACCCGAAGGTCACGACCGTAGGTCCTTAGGTGATCACACAATTCATTATTATCCCGAACCCAAAGATATAACGCCCAGGGGTAATTTAGGTGATCACATACTCATGGCGGGGCACGCATTCTCGCACAATTTCACCACATGCCACACTCTAGGCATACATAATGCGTGTCCATGTTATGTATTGCGATGCACCATGAGCACCAATGAAATTCAATCACAACCAAGCACAATGTACGTACAACCAATCAACCCGGACTCACCCGGTAATTTTCTAACGGGCTCCTAAATTGATCAATTAATTCAATTTCGCATCCCAATAATTCCTCAATGATTTACCACCATTTTCTCGACAATAATTTCTATCGGTCAATCCTCAACCAGGTCTAAAATTCATCGATACTATCTAAGTCAGTCCAAAATGTCTTGATAATACCTAAACCAGTCCGAAAACGCATACGATTAGTCCTAATTCAGGTTTAGAAATTTTACTCACCTAATCCGAAGGTCACGATGGCCGGGGAATGGCGGCCCGATCACTGGTGAGCAGTGAAACCCGGCGGCGGAATTTCGGCGGCGACGGCAATGGTACGGACGGTGAATGACGATGACTGTGAATTCAGACGAATAAGATTTCTCCGTGATGGAATAGTATTTTCCATACCGAATCGTAATGGATAGGCCGAACGTGGCCGGAGACGCCGCCGCCATGATCGCCGGACGCCCAGATGGTCGCGTGAATGATGCCTCAGACGACGCGGACAAAGAATTGCATAATCGACAATCGACGGACCGGGTGGGACGGGCGACGTACGGAGGGTTGGACGTCCAGTGTCGACTTTTGAACGGGCGACGGAGCCCCGGGCGGCACTCGCATGTAATGCAGAAAATCGAAAAGAGAGGAAAAGAGGGGGGAAAGGAGAGAAATGGACGGCGGTCGAGGCTTGCAGGTAGGGATTGGTTGTTGACGATGTTGGCCCTATCGGGAAGCCCGCTAGTAATCGTTCTAGCGGAATAAGACCAAATACGTAAACGGAGAGAGAAAAAACAGAAAACGGAAGAGAAAAAGGGAAAAATGGGAGAATTTTTTCTGAAGAAGCTGGTCCAGTGCGTGGGAAAGAGAGAGAGAGAGAGAAATAATGTTTATCCAAGTCAAAAACTAGGGTCTAGGGTGCCAAGTGTCAAGCTTTGGCAAAAATAACCAAAAAATACCCCTAATTAAAAGGTTTAAATTCATCCTTATCTAAAAAGAGAGGGGCAAAAGGGTCAATTGTCCTAAAAAATTACAGCTGATAATTATCCATAATTATCCCAATTTTTTTCAAAATTTTCAAACCAAAAATTAGTCTAGGGGCAAAATCGTCATTTTTCCGATCCTGGGGCGAAATTCCAATTTTTGCACATACGCGTTCCATATATGCGTGGCCAACATAATATGGTGTCGAAATCGCGAAATTCACTTTCTAAGCCCTTGAAAATCGACTGCGAAGTTCCGGGAATAAAATAATATTATTTTTCCAATTTTTGTCGAAATTCCACTTTTTGTCCGAAATGACTCCCGGTATGCGTGGCCACCCAAAAATGGCGTCGGCCTCGAAAAATAACCTCAAACGGCCTCAGAATTCAACGCCGGCACCCACAGGGGCAAAATCGTAATTTTCCCCAATTTCCGTCAAAATTTCAATCTTTGGCTAGTTTAGCCCCAAATGTATGTGTGCCAGTATAATATGATGTCAGATTTCCAAAAATAGTCTCTTAAGCCTTGAAAATCGACATGAAATCCGGGCCCAATATAAATGAATAAAACTTGCGAAACTTTCAATTTAAAGGGGTCTCTCACCAGCGGGCATTTGTTTAGAAGTTCTGGCGTATCGACCTAGGGCTATCCGTGTCGTAATGGTCTCGATCATTGAGAGAATGAGAAATTATTACTAGTTCGGATGTCACGATCGTTCGGTTCGAGGTTCGGGGACTGGTTTGCCACGTGTACTTTCGGTCTTGCGAGAATCACTGCGTCCCTATTATACACGTTGGCCTTGGCCAAACCCAATCTATTACCCTTCCCCACGATCGGCCCACGTTGGCCCAGAATATTCTCTCAGCGTCTCTCGTGATCGATGTCCGTTTCACGATAGGATCCCCCGGTCTACATACCATTTTCTAGTTAGCCATGCCCCATTGGTTAGTATCCCGAGAGTAATCTCCAGGCTTAGACCGACTAAAATGAAATGCTAATTAATATCAATTTTATTGATCCCGGAAATTACATCAAAATTCGGGCTGTTACAATAATTCACACGTAATTCATACTCATCGAACAATTGACATAGCCAATTTTATCAATTAACTCAATCTGGCACAACGACACCCAACAAGCATTTTCAATCAGCCAAATTGTACAAATGCACACTCAAATCCACCACCACAACTAAATTATTTTTCAAACGCACATTAAACACAGAAATCGCTATTTTTCTCCCACCAAACGACGCCAAATCGATTCCAGTCCTTCACGGGACTTTCTCACCATAAATTTTTGGTTCTAAAAATCCAACTTTGCGTCCCGATCGCCCATCACGGCCCTGTGAACAGTAAATTACAGCCACTGTTATTTTCTAATTTTCAATAATTAATGCCCAAATTAAATCCTAAGGCCCGCCATAAAATTTTTACTACCAATTCATACAATTCTGCACCTAACTTTATACAGATTTCGCCCCAAAATCGCCCGTCGATACTCAAGTCCTAATTTGAGTTTAGAGCGCGACTTACCCACGTTCTAATGGCGTCGGATTAATTCCGATCATTCATGGGACTTTCTCGCCATTAAATACCGGTTCTAAAAATCCAACTTGCGTCCCGAACCGAGCATCACAGCCTCATGAACAATGAATCACAGCCTGTGAACGGTGATTTTTGCTTAAAATTCCCTCAAATCGTCCTCCAAAATTCCAAATTAATTCCTTAAGACCCGCCATACATTCCCGGTTTAAAGCTCCAACATTTCGCACCAAGACAAGTCCAATTTCACCCAAAATCAAATTGTTCGGCAATACCCAAAATCCTAAATCGAGATTAGAGTATGACTTACGCGTTCTAGGCTAAAACGGCTAAAACGGAAAGCGGCGGCGCTCACGGCGAAGGCGAACAACTCCACGGTGGCTCCCGGCTTGCACGGCGGCGGTCGGCGGCGGCGAGCTACGGTGGAGAGAAACGGCCAAGGAAAGCCCACGGTGGAGGAGAGGGAAGCTAACGGCAAAGAAGGGGGTTTTCACGATGGAGAGGGGAGAAAGAAGAGAGAGGAGAGAGAAAAAGGGGGTCAAGGGCTAATTATCCAATTTTGACCTTTTTGGTAATTTACCAAAATACCCCTCTCTAATCTTTTTAATCCGACGGCCGAGATTCGATCCAATCTAAAAATCAACGGTTAGGATTGAATCTTTCTTAAAAATATCCAAGGGTAATTATGCCTTTTCCAACTTTGGGCCTAAGATGACCAAAATGCCCTTGTCCAACAAAACTAATCCTTTATTAACTCTTAGGGGCATTTTGGTCACTTTCTCCGTTTCTTGTCCAAATCGAATTTTTCCGAAGGAATTAAGCGCACCAAAAATTCACACGTGTCACGTGCAACGTCGTTCTAACGTTCCATCGTGACTTCCTACTTTTCCAGTATCCAATTTGGGCAAAATTTTCATAATTAAATTCTATTAAACGCAACTCGAGCGTTTCTCGAGCTAACGGACGACTTCTTCTGGGAAAATTCGTGAAATCAACTCATGATTGATACTGAATCGAGTCACGTGCAAGTCCGTTCGGTGCGTGACGACCTCGGTTGTCATTAAAATCGCGAAGATCAATCACTTGATCCGAGAGGTACGATCGTTCGGTATAATTTCAGAATCATTCATCAAGTCATTTCGTGGTCCAACGGAATCACCCGCGATCCACTACTAGGACAGTGGCGAACTGACCCCTAACTATTCTTGGATCGGCCAACAGTGGCTCAAAATATCACTTCTGCGATTTAATGGTCAAAATCCATTCACGATCGAATTTTCTTTAGTCGCGCGAATTTAATTCCCTATTAGCCTTTTCCTAATGGTTAGCATTCCCAGGAATGATCAGTTCGGGCGAGAATTTACTCATGAGCACATCTCATAAAACTCAATTATTCAATAAATTTCAATTGGTGGAATTTCGGAATGTCACAAGAACTACCAAGGATGGGCATCTAAGCCTAAGCTCTTACTAATTTGAATTACCAAAAGATTAAGTCATATAAGACCCTAACATACTTGGATGCAGCTCCTCTTACCCTCCTAGTCTCTTTGTTTTCTCCAATTCATCCCTTCGTCCCTCAGTCATACAATTACGCAGCATAGAGATATATCCTATTCAAAAGTTCAACTCCCACCAGCGAACTTGATTAATCAAAATGATGTGACGAAATGCCCTTCTGTAATGAGAAGAAGATTAATTAAACTTCAAGCAATACAAAATGTGAGAAACTTTCCGCCTATAGTCTGTATTTCAGTATCCACTAAATCTCTCCTTGTAGGGCACGCTCAGTCAGTAAAAGAATGCTCAATCAGTAAAAGAAGAGGAGCCAGCAGTAAAATTACATTGTGAGAGTCACCATCAGAAATCTAAGATCTTTCTATATGCTTGATGACATGGTATTCTACAAGTGTTAAACCCTCGAACTCAAAGTGGGCATCAAGCATTTCTAAATTGGACATATCTAATCTATCTAGCATAAATGACATCCCCTTCAATTCATGTTCTTTATTTTCATGGACACTTTAAAAGGGTAACAACTCCTTAGTTCTCTAGATTTCCACTCACATCACCATCATTCACTCTTCGTACCGGTGCAAAAGACCAACTCCCTAGTTTGACGTCACCTTCTCAATTAGACTTCCAAGCACTTTATACCTCTATATCTGTCCAATTCTCCATTGAACGCAATTAGAGCTACATTGGCAATTACGGTGGTTCCTCTCTGGAAAAGGAAGCGTAGCACAATTAGGAAAAGCAAAAAGAAGTAAAACGAGATAAGGCCAATGACTCAAAGGGAACACCAAGCCATCATTGAAGAAACCAAGACACTGAATAAAGAAAAAGAGAACTTTCTCAAATCAAAGCAATTCCCAGGACAGATTGTCCACAGCCTTTGCCAATTGAAGCAATGAAGGACCACCTTGAGTCCTCCGTGACCATCGCCAGCAAATCCTTCTCCAGATTCCACTCCACTATCTTCACCTGCCAATTGAAGATCGAGTAAGCCTTACAAAACCGAGTCGGAACAATCAAATCGCCACCCACACAAAATAACTCGAAACAGGAGCTGAACCTAAGAAGCCAGCAGTTTGTCAAGCTGGAGCTGAAACGGAAGCACATGCCACGACCCTTCGTCAGTCTCCATAGCTGAAAAAGCTCTAGGATCAACAAAAAATGCAGCCAACAGCTGCTGGAGCAAACCGTGAGGGAGTGTACAGAAGTGTCGACGGCAAGTGCGAACTGAGCGAGAGAGTTGGTGAAGGATAGAGCTCGAAAACCCTAGAAGAGAGCTCAATGCTACTTAGGGAACGGAGTCAGTTCAAGAGTGAATAGAGCAATGGAAGAGCGAGAGAGTAATGAAGTCCACTGGAGTCTTTGAGAATTTGCAGAGAGAATTGCAGAAAGAGTAAAAGGTAGGAGAAAAAATAAAGAAGAAGAGATATTTGATTACAGGAGTGTTATGCTGAACGCCTTCTAAACTCAATTCAGCATTCTCAAAAACTCTTAGAAGGTACAGAAGTTGCTGGTAGAACTCGAGCAATTTGCCAGGATCAACTAGCTTTTCTTTAAATTCATGTCTTTCACGCCTTTCAGTTTTAAGACCAACTTTTCCAACATGAGTACATCACACGGCAAAAAAACTTTATCAGGGAATGCACAGATTTTAGTTCTAGACAGTCCACATCTAACCCAACAATCTCAACCCTCTTACATGTTGAGCCAAACCCAACAATCCCAGAGAATTACCAAAATACAAAGTTCTCTTCTCTTTTCATTCGATTATATCTTTTTGATAGTTGGTTGGTTGGGGCCTTCGTCACTGGGTGAGCACATCCGATTCGAAAGTCCTTTCCTAAACCACTTCCCGTTCAATTGCTGAAAGATAGAAATAAGCTTTCTAAATGAGATTGAGTTCCACAAATATGCAGGCTATAAAAAGCTGTTTGTCGGTTTGGCTCAACATCTAAAGAGGGTTCAGATTGTTGGGTTAGATGCTGATTGTCTAGAACTAAAATCTAGGCTTTCCCTAGTATAGGTTTTGCTGGGTGATGCACTCATGTTGGAAAAGTTGGTCCTCAAAGCTAAAAAGACATGAAAGGCATGAATTTAAAGAAAAGAAAGTTGATCCTGGCAAATTGATTGAGTTCTACCAGCAACTACTGTGCCTCCCAAGAGCTTCTAAGAATGCTGAATTGAGTTTAGAGGGTGTTCAGCATAACAAGCACAAAGGCAAGTAGAGGCAAGAAGGTGTTATGGCAAACAACAGCCGAACGAAATTTGAAAGGTTTGATTTCGCAGTACAATCCTCTTTTTGACCTGCAAATAGATAGCCAAACTAAGTACTTTGTTTGAAAGTTGATGAGCTTAGCCATTTTACACAATGTAACAACAGTCACTATGAAAAATAAAACTCATGGACATCAACCACCCCTATTGTGATAAACTGAATATTTCTAATTCTCCAGCTAAGATATCAGCTGAAAAGGAATACAACAAAGATCAATCATGCCTCTTAATTTCATTTCTCTCCCCAATTGAAGTCTTCTCGCTGTTCCAAAGCTATTCGTAAAAGGCCATTTATATTTGTCAGTAACATTCGCTAATGCCTTTTATCGTGGACTTGGAAAGCATAAGCTATGATGTTTCACTGAACTCACATGGGAGATAAAGCTACTGAGAGTAAAACAGTGCCTCATTTGTCTCAAGAGATTATCAACTTCCGCAATTTTTGAAGATAAAGAAGACAGAGGAAGGGCCACATAATTTTTAACTCTTTCCAGTTGATTATACGATTAACAAAAGCACTTGAATGAATGAATCATGGGAGGAGTTTTGGCAGATATATACCAAGGCCTAGGTGTAATCAAAATAATCAACATTTATTGATAGTTCCTCCAAATTAGGCTAACATGCTAACAGTTTTGCCATACTAGGATAATCCCATTTCTCCACTAGTGCATGCAGAGTCAGAGACTTGCAATTGGGCAAAGAAAATGGCACACCTCCAACCTCTGCCGCAAGGGATAGAACTTAAGCACATCCAACAATTGAAAGGCAAAAGAATAAGATAATTTACTCTTCCTTCCAAATGCAGTTACAAAAACCCAGCAAGTACATGCTTTGAGAACTATTTTGATTCCCACCTATATGACAATTTGAGTGATGCTAAAGCTTTTGAGTGTTGAAATAGTAGAACTTATATACTAATTCTAGTCAACAACTACTTTTTCGGTATTTAGAAAATAGGAGACAACTACTTTGCATTAATAATTTACTACGATCTTGGGAATCATGATTATGCACTACTGAGCAGGAAAAAGACCGACCCTAAACCAGCTGCTTTTTATTTGGTCTTTTGGTAGTTATTCTAAAGGCCCAATGTGTATGAATTTCCAAAACCACCATCAAAGCTCAACATGCCAAAGCCCCAAGCTATGGACACGGTTCACTTCATTCATCGTTGGACCTCTACCGTTGACCGCCTCCAGCCACCAAAATTTGTCGTTGTCAGCCACCGACCACCCCACATTCAAAATTGCAGAACAGCAGAGCCATAGAATGCGCGACGTGGAGAAGTAACCCGATGTGGATATGTCATGGGATTAACATTCCGATAGTATACTCCAAACATGTCTTCACCGGTGAGCGCATACCACAAATAGATATGCAGAACAAGGAGTAAAAACGTGAAAAAAAAACATATGCTCAGATTTGGTCTCGTGATAAAAGTAGCACTCAATAAACAGCAAGAGTTTTTTTAGTCATATGAATCCAGCCAATACGAACCCAAAAACAGGTAAATATCAACAACATGTTTGTATTGGCTTGACTTGGGCATTTTATCAAACACGTAATGAGCAATTTCTTGGTGGTGTTCACATAATGAAAACAACCCGGAAATCAACGTCCAGCCCAAAACCAACGTGCAAAAATGCTAAGGATCATCTTTTTAGCATCAGGCTTGATCTTATTTTCGTTCAAACAGGAGCTAGACCATGACACTTTTGTTCATATCTTCGCCAAACCGAGACAAAAATAAATCCGTCGCTTGACGAAATGGACGCTCTAATCGCAGCCAATGCACAAGTGGGCTCGAGACGGCTATGAAGCTCCGTCACCCACGAGGATACGGGACCGGCAATGGAGCCGAACAGGGGTGCGACCGGTGCAGATATCGGAGACGGTCTGCAGCGAGGAACGGCGAAGAACGGCCACGGCACGAGCTAACGATGTTGAGCGAGCGAATGGACAGAGCAGCCGGGGACGACAGAGATCGGTGAGAGGCTCTTGTGGAAGGTCTCGGCATTTTCCCGAAATCAGGCCGTGTTATTTGGCCGAGCTTTCCTGTTGGCCATCGAATGGAAATATGGAGGTCGGGCAGGGCGGTCAACGATGGGCTGTGAACGGCGGACGGTCGGCGAGGAAGAGCCGACCAATGTCCAGAGGGATCTCTCTTGATTTTTGCTCTGTTCCGGGGTGTGGGGATGCTAAAATTAGTTGTGTAGAGCTCGACTTTCGTGCTCCCGTAAGATATAGAGCAACAATGGAAAAGTAGGGAGAGTTAAAAGATAGAACAGATAAAAAATTAAAGGAGGAATTTTTTTTTTTTTCTTTTTGTTTTGTGTGCCGCCCGCACCCCTCCCAGCAAAAAATAAAAAGAGAGAAAAAGATGAGGATTTTTCTTTTAAGGTTTTTGTGGGTCGCCCTAACTAAGTGACACAATCTTGAAGGGTGTGAGTCCAAATCTTATCATGTCAAGTAGGTGTTAAAATGGTCCATCGGCACCCGAGGCTCCATAGGTTGACATTCATTAATCGGATTCGAGGTCTCGATATTTTACTGTGTCTAAATCTAATGTCCAGAAGAAAAAGATTAGAAACCAATGAAATTCTGTTTCTTTTTTTTTTTGTCAAGAAACAAGCCTTATCACGATCGGGAATGGGACCTCAAATCTCAAATTTTCTAACTTTAACTGTCGGGAAAATTTAGGTGTCAAAACTGGCTGTGTTAATTAATCTCATGGACACAGTTGTGCATTTGGAGCCGCATTTCTTTTGTTGTGTGGATAGCTAGCCTGAGTCTTGGACTAAGCTTTATACTTTCGAGGCGAGTAGACTAGTATCCAGATTTGATGGCTTCACATGGAATGGCAAGCTTCTTATGGAAATAGCTGCTAGAGAATGAGTTTTGTGGAATCCAATCACAGCACAATATGCAAACCTTCCGCTACCGAGGCAACGCGGTTTGGTCATTGTCGTAGAGAGCTTCGTTTCATTTTAAAGATGTTGCTTCTACATTTACCTGTATGACATATTGATTATGCTGTAGAAGAGTTGAAAAAGACGTCCACTTTTGGTATTCTGGCAAGCTTTAGAATGCATATGTATTTTTAGTCACAGTTATTCTTTAGACTAGGAAAAGCATGTTCTCCTTGAAATTTGCGCCCGAAAAAAAACTTGCATTTTTATTGCCCACATCAAAACTGATCAATACCCGAAATGAAATTTGATATGATTTCACCAAGAACCCCCAAACGGCATATGCATATGCATAGCCATGAGCTCTCCATTTCCAAAGAAGTTATTAAGGAATAATAATGCCGAAAGAAAGAATAGGGAATTGTGTATATTTGGATATATCATAATCAAAAGTACATCAGTTTATTTATAAGCTTTTGGAGATGACTATATAAGATAACTTATATCAATTAAGATATGCACAATCAAATAGAGAGATACATGCAATCTTGAGTGAGAGATACATAGAATCAACATGAATTATCACATATCTCTAACATAGGAAATTATCCTAGAGAAATCCCTAATTATCTTTAACATCACTCCTCAAATTCTAGGTGACTAAGGGCCCTGTTTGGTTGAGCTTTAGGAAGGGGCTTTGGGCACCTCAAAAGCCCCTTCCCAAAATACTAGTGTGTTTGTTTTAGCGTTTGGCGCAGCATTTGGCCAAACTAGCATTCCCAAATGCTGAAAGCCCAAAGGTGGTCTAGACCAACCTTGGGCTTTCAACTTATTCCACAAATACTCTTGTTCATTTTTTTTTTTTTTTTTTTTTTGGGTTTGAAGCTTCTCTTCCGGGAGGCGGCCGCGAGGAAACCGCGGCGAGCAGATCCGCCCCAGCCGACGCCCGCTGACCTCGCCGTCGCCGTCGCTGGGGTCCCGACCCGGCGGCCACCGAGGTCGCGCGACAGGGCGCACAGGTCGGGACCCTCGGCAAAGAGATCGCCCGGTCCTCGGGGATGACGGGTCGCCGGATCGGGTGGCCGTGGCGGCCGTGGCCGATCAAGTCTCGCCCGTGACCGGCCGGTCTCCGGCTCCGGCAAAGGGTAAATTAAATTTTTCTTCCCAAAGTCCATTTGCAAAAAAAATTCACCAAACACTATATTTTGGCCAAAATAGCTTTACAAAATATTTTTACCAAACACCAGTAGCATTTTCCCAATGGACTTTCACTCAAAGTATTTGCATTTCCCCAAATGCATTCCCCCAAAGCCGAACCAAACAGGCCCCTAAGTCGTTTTTGAGTTTGAAATAGTGCCATGAAAACTTATTTCTCCATGAAATCAGCACTCAATGGATTAACGTGGGCAGTGCATGTGATGGCTCTAAGCTTCCATTGACAACATAATTTTAATATTCATCTAACAGCAAAGTGAGTTCGGTGGTGGTATCGGCTTCTCAAAACGTGAAGTGAAAAGTTGAGAAATGGAGACTAACAACATGCATCTTTTGTGATTGACTTTGCTATTGGAGCCTAACAACATGCATCCTTTATGGTTGACTTTGTTGTCATAATAGTAACTAAACAAATGCAGCCGATACAATTGGTGTGGCTACAACAAGTGGAATAAGCCAAGCTTTATTGAGCGAAAGTTATTGTGAGAAGATGCATCTTCGTGGCATCGTAAAATTACCTCCGTGAAAAGAAAAGCTCAACAAGCACTCGAGCGAACAGTATCAAGCTACGGGATGAGTTTATTTTGCTATGGGGTGTATCAAGTGCACCCAATGCACTGGAGTTGCCTCAAGAAAGAAGGCTCTAATACAAAGTTAAGAAATAATAATGCAGAAGATAAAAATAAGGAATTTGGTACATTTCAATAAATCATAATAAAGAGTGCATAAGCCTATTTATAGGCTTTAGGAAATGACTATCTTAGATAATATATTTCAATCAAAATATGCATAATTAAAGGGAAATATAAGTGCAATCTTGAAAAATACACTTAATTGATAGAATTATCAAACATCTCTAATATAGAAAATTATCCTAAAGAAATCCCTAAGTATCCCGACCCCTCGAACTCATGGCCGCCAAAGTGGCATTAAACCCAAGCAACCAAACATACACGACATGAAATAGAAGACAACGAATTTACGGTGGCGGCCTCGAACTGCAGGCATCACTGTTGAAGAAAAGCTTTCCGGCGGTGGGAGGAGCACACATGACCCGACCCAACCGAGGAATTTGGGAAGTTTCTAAGCGAAGCTTATGACTGAGAAGCAAGAACGCAAACAAAACGCTTCACAGTGAATCAAAATATATTCTCCGCCAAACTTCCATCGTCAGCTGCCATATCCGGCACCATTGTCATCCATAAGCTATTCAAGATTTCGCAAAGTGCAGTGACAATGTGACTGGACCAAACATGGCATTTAAAGGGACTCGACAGAAAAACCGCTATGGATTCATTCAGGCTTGATACGAGGCCTTTGCTTCACCGACTTACTTCATCGTGCATTCATACGGCTCATAAAAAAAAAAAATACAAGGAAGAGGGTGGACAGAAACATACAGGGCAGCCACTACTCGTCCTAAAATTTCAGACACACCAGTTTACCCAACGAGCACTAATATAGAGGACGGAATAGGGGATGCTAGGATTACAAAACCGGTTTAACATTTCAGCAAACAGGTGGTGACCGCAGATTGAGAGGAAGACACTGACCTTTTTGAGAACCCGAACTCAAGTCTGGATTCAAAGGGAATCATCAAGAAACGACCGAAATCAAACAGAAAAGCCAGCTCAAACCCAACATGCATGTGGACTTAAAAGAGATCGAGACTTGACTTCACGGCTCGACCAAAGTGGCGCCAGGCCATGGGAGTTCGCGGGAATGAGTTTTGATCGTTAAAATCCCTACCCAGCCCGGAGACGGTTGCTAGCGGGCAAGCTCGGGATGAATCGAGCTATGGCCGACCACCCCGCGAGGCCTCCGAGCCGAGATCCTCGGGAAAAAGGGGGCTCGAGCCAACGAGAAGCTCACCGGAGACGTGGGAATCGGCAGAGAGGAAATGCGAGGGAGGGCGCCGGCAGGAGGCCGTCGGACGGCGAGGATGGAGGTGACTGGTCGGGTCAGAGGTAGAAGGAGCGCGTGAGGCCAGGAGAGAAAACCCCGAGCTGTGCGTTCTTCCAGAGAAAATAACAAATGTCTTCTTCGAGCTCCTCCTCCTCTCTTTCCGGATCTCTCTCGAGCTCGCTCTCTCTCTCTCTCTCTCTCTCTCTCGATTTTCTATCCTTTTCGGCTCTCCTTCCGGCCTTTTCTCTCCGGAGCTCTGTTCTCTCGCTCCCTGTTCTCTCCTCTTGCTCCTCAAGCTTTCTCCTCCCGGTCTCTCTTCAAGCTCCCTCCACCGAGCTCCCCGTTCTCTCCTTTCGTCGCCGAGAATGGCGAGGATAGCCGGCGACCCCAGCTACACCCCTGGCCTCTGCTCCGCGCCCCGTCTCTGCAGCTTGTCCGCGTTCCGTTCTCTTCCTTCCCTTCTACTTTTGCAGAGAAAGGTTGAAGGGGACAGGAGGTGGGCTGGCCCGGCCAGGCCAAAGGGGAGAAGGGTTGGGCCGGCCTGCGCAAGAAAGGGCAAAAGGGGAGGAAGACCGGGCCGGGCTGATCCGGCCCACTATAACCGGGTCGGAATGGCCCGGATTTTTTTGATTTTTTTTACAAGAAAAATATGTCTAACAGGCCCCATTAATGCAAATGCACCTAATGTCTATATGCCATGCAATTTAATGAAAATTATTTTTGTTTAGGGACTAATAAATTAACCCCTAATTTTACACATAATAAATCCAAAACGGATGGGCAAAAATTAGGTGTCAATAAACATTTAGGGTTTGGTTAGGGTTCTTGAAGAAAAGTTGAATCATTCCCCAATTTCTTCAAACTAGGTTAGCGTTCTCCAATCATATGTCTAAACGACATTGATTTTATTCTCGATTGCTAACTTCATCTTCTTGGCAAGCCACGTCGGATGGTGTGTTCCTAATTAATGCCACATCGGATTTTCCAACAAGATAAATTATTGATGGTATTTAAGTGATCGATTTTAAAATTTTTAGCACTCAAGTGAGCACCGTACAAAAGTTTTGGTACTCATAGTTTTTTTTTTTTCCCGAACTTCCAACATTGTCTCCTTTACTTAGGTATTAGTAGGAATTTTTGTCTTGCCACATGAGTTAGATTTTTGTGTCCATCACTGTAAATATATTGTTATTGGTATGCGTACATGTTAGATTGTTTGATGATTTGGAGACCACAAATTTAGGTTGTAGTTTCTTGGCTTTGAGAATGAATAAAATGAATTAGCAATATTAATTTGAATAGTCCAAAAAATTATAATGTAACTGCTAAATTTCACCTAAAGTACACATTTGTACTTGTCCTGCAAGTGTGTAGACTGTAACAAAGCTAAATGAATGCCTACGTACTTATAATAAAAGACAAATGCACACATACATGCATGCATAGACAAATGCACACATTCTCAAAAAATGAACGATTTGAAAAATATATTCCTAAAAGTGATTGCTTGTCTCGCTCTTAAAATAAATAAACAAAAAATTTATCATCCCCAAAAATGATTAGACATAAGTTTTTGTCAACAATGAATATAATTTTCATAGATAATTATTTCAAGCAATATAAGTGATCTTTTTTTTGGAAAACATTTTTTAAACCATTCATTTTCAACGAAAGAAACAGATCCCGAGATCGACAATTCAATATCCAAGTGGACTATTATTCCTTAATCATAGTTATTCCGACTATCGTCCCAATGAAAAGGGTCACCCTCATGTCTCGCTGAATACATATTTGATAAAAAAAAAAACATGAGTTTCTTTTCATTTTGTTTCAATTTAATTCGTCAAAATAATGTCTAAACAATGGAACTATAAACAAATAATAAAGTTTAACCTTGGAAATGTCATATTTTCAACAAAAGGGAACCTTTAAAAATTCACACATTAAAATTACATGTGGTTTAATCCAAAAGATTGATTCTAGTTTAAATGCAAATGACTTTTAGTAAATAACTTAAAAAGATGACATTATAGAAAAATTAGCAGGATAGAGGCCGTGGGGGTCCTTGGGCCAATTTAGATCGCTACCCTGGCCCTCGCGGTTGAAGACCATGCAAATCACTAGTGTGATCACTCGAAAATTGCTCTCGGAGGTCTCTGTGTGGCCTTCGAGCTGGCCTTAGATTGCCATGAGACATAGATGAATGGATCCGCTTTCGCCATAATTCCAACCTCCCGAAATTCTCCTATGACATCGAGATTTCTTTCCTTCTCTGAAGACATTGAGATTTATTTCCATCTAAAGACCAATATATAAGAAGTACAGGATTACAAAATAGAACTTGACGGACAACACGAAGACTAAGTATGATGAGCAATGTTTAAACTCTTCCTGGAGATCAGAACATTCAGATCTCACAAAAATTACTCTTCAACCGATCGGAATCAACCTCGGTTAAGACCTTTTTACCTTGATTTGCCTTGCTCCAAGGATGATGAGGCTAGAGAACAACCTCCCTCATGAGATGGTCCTCGAAATTCTCAAGAGATTGCCGGCGAAGCCTCTCATGAGATTCAAATGCGTCTCGAAATTGTGGTGTTGCACAATCGAAGATCCTGACTTCGTGGCCATGCACTTGAAGCACTCCGCTCTAAGTTGCACGAATTGGTATGCTCTTCTCACAGATTGGTACTTTTTCTCGCAATCAAAGAGGCTCTTTGTATCCACAAAAGTCTCTTACACTGGCTTCTCAGTCGGAAATCGAAGTTCCATTTATTAGCCCGACGGGCAATTATGGTGTTGTGGGTTCGTGTAATGGACTGATTTGTTTTGCTGAGGCTAATGCTGAAGATCGCAGTCAAACGATAGTTTTGTGGAATTTATTCACTAGAAAGCACAAGGTGATTTTGACTTCTCTTTCAAATTATCCGTTTGTTGGCACGTACGTTGCTCGTATGGTTCTAGGATTTGGATACAGCGACAGGATTAATGAGTACAAGGTTGTTAGGATTACTTATTTTCCTGATAAATATGGAAGATACTTGGGCGAAATAGATCCTAAAGTTGACGTATATAGCCTTAGTACAAATTTGTGGCGCACGGTTGAATTCAATTTCAGGTGCGAGCTAAGCCACGTTTCAAGGGTCTCTTTCAATGGAAATTTGCATTGGCTATCGATGGGTGTTGATGAGGACCGTCGTTATTGCTTTAAATCGATTATCACATTTGGGATAGCAGGTGAGGTCTTCAACGAAATGGCGCTGCTAAAAAAACGTTTTCCTTGGACTCACATATAGCCGTGCTTATCTAGCAGTATTCAACAGCTCGCTGGCACTGCTAATTATTCGTAGGGACCTGTTAGGTCAATCTTACGAAAAGTGTTAAAACTATGTCTCGAGTTTGAGCCTGTGAACGAAATCTAACTCGAAATTATTTGTGTGGAGGTCTGAATATGTTAAATTGGATATTTCCTAATAAGAAATTGGAATCAACGAAGAAAACAAGGAAGAGGAAATATACGAAATTAGCTCTCCTAATATGTGTTGGAGTTCGGCCACCGAAAAGTCTTAAATTGGAAAGTCCACATGGACTTTGAATTTGACCTTAATTCGGACATGCATGGAGTTTATATATATATAAGTTTCCTGTTGAAGTTGGACTTTAGGTCTTGAAGCGCCTTTTCGTGGGTGCTTGTGTACTGTGGCAAATTGTTGGTGCGTGCAGAGCTGGTCTATGTGTCACCCATGTCGTGAGAAGTATTGAAGCGCCGCGGTTGACGTCGAGTGCTTGGCGTGGGTTTATCTCCCTGGGATTTTGTTCGTGAATTACATCCAAGAAGAATTAGTGTTCAAGCGTAAATCTTGTGATAAGATTTTGTGTACAATTCTTTTGCGAGATTGAGAGATTATTTCGTGAGGAATTATGGGGCTAAACACTGTGTGAGTTATTGGGTATAATTGGGGCTTGGGAAACACTTAGAGTGTTTGAGTGATTCAAGTGTGGTTGTAATCTCCGTTGTATCACTTGATCTATAGTGGAATTCGCGGTTGCTCTCCCCGTGTGGACGAGGTCACTACGACCAAACCACGCAAATCTGGTGTTTGATTTATTTTCTTATTCTGTTAATTTTATTGTTCGATCGCTGGCTTTCGCAACAATTGGTATCAGAGCTTGGCTTGGCTGAGTTGAAGTGAATCGATGGCGATAGAAGAAGGAAAAGTGAGAATCGACAGATTTGATGGGAAGGATTTTGGTTTCTGGAAGATGCAGATTGAGGATCAACTATATCAGATGAAACTGCACGTGCCCCTGTCTGGGGAGAAGCCAGAGACGATGAAGCAAGCTGATTGGGAATTGCTGGATAGACGAGCTTTGGGTGTTATTCGGCTGACGTTGGCTCGTAACGTCGCGTTTAACATCGTGAATGAGAAAACCACTGCGGGTTTGATGAAAGCCCTATCGGACATGTACGAGAAGCCCTCTGCGATCAACAAAGTCTACTTGATGCGACGTCTGTTTAATTTGAAGATGAGCGAAGGTGCGTCAGTTGCCGATCATATTAATGAATTCAATGTGATCGTTAGTCAATTGAGTTCAGTTGATATTGACTTTGAAGATGAGGTACGTGCTTTGATTCTATTATCCTCATTGCCTGATAGTTGGAATACTATTGTTACTGCTGTTAGTAATTCCTCTGGGTCAACAAGTTTGACATTTGATGGTGTTCGAGATTTAATTCTGAGTGAAGACATCCGTAGAAGAGAATCTGGCGAACATGTATCTGCTGCTTTAGTAGGTGAAAATAGAGGAAGAACTGGTACACGTGTTAGCAGAAGTAGTATGAACTCGAATAGACGAAGTCGCTTTTTAGGGACTGGTGGTGTTGTCATTGGAGCTGTGGCAAGAGGGGGCATATTCGAAGGGATTGCCTTAAGTTGAAGAACGATAAAGGTAAGGGAATTAGAGTTGATCCTGCGGATGATATTGCAGCTATAGCTGATGGTAATTCGGATGATGCTGATTATGTCTTGTCTGTCACTAATAATTCGTCGTTTGGCGGATGGATTATGGATTCTGGTTGTTCTTTTCATGCTACACCAAACAGGAACTGGTTTACTACTTATCAGTGCACGGATAATAGTAAAGTGCAGTTGGGGAACAATTATGAATGCGATGTTATTGGTGTTGGTAATGTCAGAATCAGAATGCATGATGGTATTGTGTGGACATTGACTGGAGTGAAGCATGTTCCTGAGTTGAAGAAAAATCTGATTTCCTTGAGTACCACGGATTCATTTGGTGTCGGTATTTTTCAGAATGTGGAGTTTCGAAAGTTGTTCGAGGTGCCTTGGTGATAATGAAAGGAATCAAGCATAATGGCCTGTATGAGCTTCAAGGAGAGACAGTGACGGAATTCGCTGCGAAGACGTCGAATGCATCGGTTTGAGAGTCTGAATTGTGGCATATGCGTTTGGGACACATTAGTGAGAGAAGCTTGAAGGTTCTAAGTGAAAGAAATTTGCTATGTGGTTATGTGGCTAACGAACTGAATGTATGCAGGTGCTGTGATTTATATCAATGGCGGAAAGTGCAGTTTAGTACGGTTGTCAGAGAAACCACGGATATTGCACAATTAATTCACTTGGATGTTCGCAGGTTGTCGCGATTTCCTTCAAAGAAGAGTGCCAGATTTATGTTAACAGTTGTTGATGACTACTCGAGGAAGACATGGGTGTTTGTGCTTAGGCACAAGTTTGATCTTGTTGTCGGGATCGAGGCGTTAAAAGGTTTGATCGAAAAGGAGACCGGTAAAACTATCAAGGTGCACGGACTCGACAAGAGTGTGGAGTTTTGCTCAAAGCTGTTGAACAAATTCTGCATGAAGGAAGGCATAGTGAGACACCGCACTAGTGTCAATGAACCACAACAAAGTTGCGAGTTGATGAGCAAAACATTACTAGAGACGGCCCATAAAATGCTCTCTAGTGCTGGTATGGCTAGAAGATTTCTAGCGGATGCGCTTAGTACGGGCGAGCTACTTGAAGAATAGATCCCCATCGATCGCGATTGAATGTCGAACTCCAAGAAGTGTGGTCGTAACGTTGCTGATTATTCTGTTCTTAGAATATTTGGTTGTCCATGTTATGTTCGAGTTAGTGATGGTAAACTCGATGGAAGGACAATGAAGTGCATGTTCCTAGGTTATGCACAAGGTAACGAGGCTATAAGTTGTGGTGCCCGGAATTAAATTCACCTGTTATCGCAGAGAAGTTACATTTGACGAGTCTCGAAGACTTCCGGCTAGGAGTGTTAATAGCAAAGTGTTCATATGGATATGTACAGTGTTCACTTTGAGGTGGAGTTGCAACCGTAAACTCCTCCCGAGATAGCGGTACTAACGAATTAATCAACACGGATGGTGCTTGTAGTGAGGTGGAGCCTATTGATCCAACATTCTTTCAGAATCGCGCTGAAATTGACAAGGTGCGTATTCGATCTTCGAACAGATATGGATGCAATGATGGTTTTGCTTTATCTGCAATTAAGGAGATTGTATCGGAAAATCCTTGTGGAGCGGTTAAAGTTGCATATGGAGTTGGTATTCTGGTGAGGTCCACGGCTATGGCGAAGTTCAAGCGAGGCTTGGACTTGGAAGACATCTGTGGCGGTTGAGCCCATCGGAGGCTGTGGGGGAGTAGTAGCGGAATTCGGATTCTATCAAAGCGATTGTGATTTGGCTCAAACGTCGAGCCAAGGTGGAGATTGTTAAAACTATGTCTCGAGTTTGAGCCTGTGAACGAAATCTAACTCGAAATTATTTGTGTGGAGGTCTGAATATGTTAAATTGGATATTTCCTGATAAGAAATTGGAATCAACGAAGAAAACAAGGAAGAGGAAATATACGAAATTAGCTCTCCTAATATGTGTTGGAGTTCGGCCACCGAAAAGTCTTAAATTGGAAAGTCCACATGGACTTTGAATTTGACCTTAATTCGGACATGCATGGAGTTTATATATATATAAGTTTCCTGTTGAAGTTGGACTTCAGGTCTTGAAGCGCCTTTTCGTGAGTGCTTGTGTACTGTGGCAAATTGTTGGTGCGTGCAGAGCTGGTCTATGTGTCACCCATGTCGGAGAAGTATTGAAGCGTTGGTTGACGCCGAAAGTGCTTGGCGTGGGTTTATCTCCTGGGATTTTGTTCGTGAATTACATCCAAGAAGAATTAGTATTCAAGCGTAAATCTTGTGATAAGATTTTGTGTACAATTCTTTTGCGAGATTGAGAGATTATTTCGTGAGGAATTATGGGGCTAAACACAATTGTGTGGGTTATTGGGTGTAATTGGGGCTTGGGAAACACTTAGAGTGTTTGAGTGATTCGAGTGTGGTTGTAATCTCCGTTGTATCGCTTGATCTATAGTGGAATTCCGTGCTGCTCTCTCGTGGGACGAGGTCACTACGACCGAACCACGTAAATCTGGTGTTTGATTTATTTTCTTATTCTGTCAATTTTATTGTTCGATCGCTTGGCTTCCGCAACAAAAAGTGTCACATGTGGGTTATGGCTGAATATGGAGTACCTGACTCTTGGACTAAGCTGCATACCTTAGATCTCGATGAAAGAGTGTCAAGATTTCACGGCTTCACGGGGAGCGGCGAGCTTCTTATGCAAACATTCCAACATGAGCTGATTTCGTGGGATCCAAGCATGGGACAGACCCGACTCCTTCGGAAATTGGGGAGATTTGATCTAGTGACTGTGGTGGAGAGTCTGGTGTTCCCTTAGGAACAAAATTAGTTGTTACTTTACTATTGTAGAAAAGAAGATGAGATGTCTGGATCTAATTCATTCCAATTGTTATAGAAGGATGAGAACCAAAGTACTCTTTATCAACTTGTGATTTCTGCTTCTCCACAGGTCTCATTCATATCTGTTTGAAATGCAAATTGAATAAGGTGCGTCCAGACTGCTGACAACTTTAGCATATTGTTTAGATGTTAATGCAATACTTGAAGCTCAAGTTTGCTTTGATTCACTTCTATTAATGGCAAGCATCACGATTTATGATTTCTTCAATGGCTATAAAGGCAACCAGATGCCCATTTCCGACCGTAGTAATTGTCATGTACTAATTCGACTTATACGTAGAAAGATAGAAGCCAAGTTCTTGTTGCTGGAGAAACTTATTCTTTTAAACTAAATATTTGAGTGAAGATTTACTTTATTGATCCTCCAAACATGAAAGCCTTGTGTGTGATAGTTCTGACTGTATTGGGCCGTCGCCGACGGCCGTTCTTGAGTTTTCTGATAACTTCCTCATACTCCAAATCCATCCATTACTTTTTCGTTGATGCAAGCTGAGGACGATGATGACACATTTCAAATCAGAGCTCCTCTTGTATCCATCGATTTTGTAATAGGTGTTCGCACACCAAAATCGCAATGATGCTTCGATGAAGCACTAATTTAAAATGTCAAATGCAGATTGCACTTCCATCAACATCCCCCGAATATGACAGATCAAGGCGTCAGGCAATTGGCTGATGTAGTCAATTTGGTATCGGGTTTCATCTTGATGGGAAGACGGAGGCAGTCGTGGACGTTTCCGTCGGCAAGGACGATGGATGGAGAGTTCGTTCCTGACCATATACGGAGAAGTTTGCAGAAGAGGAACAAGCGAGCGAGACAGAGAATTGATCAGAGGAGTGAAGCCGGACTCGTTTGAATTGATGGGCGGGCCAAGTTGGGTCGGGCTATATTTCGGCCATAACTGGTACTCCGGGCTTCGTGATGGGCCTCCACGGGCTCGAATGAGCTCGGCTTGTGTAGCCTGAAGGGCAAAGCCTAGCACCGGGGCATTGGCCTCTTTCCAAAATGGAGAACATGCTCAATTTGAAACCCATCTTGAGAAGCTGACGTTATATTCACGGCAAAAATGGTGGATTAATTATTTCAATGTAATTCGAGAAAGGGAAATATCACTGAAAAACCCTAAATTATATTTATCATGATACAATTTAACAAAGCGGTATTTTTTTTTTGTATCACTAAAATCCCTAAATCTGTATCGATTGCACTTAGTAAACCCTAATCTCTACTCGATGTGACACTCATTCCTCAAGAAAAAAAAAACTTCTTGTTGCTAACACCCTCAGGCTTCTATCAGCATGACAAAAATTTAGGGGTATTAGTGTCACAGTAAGCATAGTTTATGGGCTTTGGTGACAAATACTAATATCATAGTGGGTATAGCTTAGAACTTTGGTGGCATTGGCGCTTTGGCAAAAGTAACGTGATCATTGCTCATTCATTTTTGTTTTTGAAAAAAAAAAAGGCTGTTTATTAGTTGATGAAATTGGTATCTCAGAAAAGCAATCACTTGCGGCTTTGCTCAAATGTCAAGATGACGGGCCAACTCGCGCTAAATGGTGCCATTTGCTGTCACCACCCGAGCTCCAAATACTAGGCCGAACACATCCGCAAATCTTTTGACAAAGCCTGAACACACGTAATCGCATCGCATATATCCCATGAAAAAGCACGCAATATGCTTATTGCTCCAGGGTAGATGGGCTGTTCCTTCAAATTTGGTTCGTGCCTTATCTTAATCTATTTACTCTGGTAGGCTAAACCCTACCTAATCGACTCCAAAAAGCTAACGTTGTCTTTAACTATTGTTCAAAAGTGACGTATTGCAAGCAGCAGCAGAAAGTTAAACAAACATTGGGTCACGAATACACTTCAACAGTGTATTTATTTTGCAAAAAGATAAATGATTTGGAATATATTTTCCTACGAATGATAGCTTGTATTGGTGAAATAATTAATCGATGGAAAATATTTTTCATTATCGATAACAATTTTTATCTAAAAATATTTGTGGACTATGAAATTCACTACAAAAAAACTGGATTTTTGCCCACGAAAATTTGCGACGAAAAAATTTTCGCCGCAAATTTGCGACAAATTTTTCAACGAAAAAAAAAATTCGGAAATTTCCGGCGAAAACTTTTCGTTGGAAAATTCGTTGAAATTTCAACAAAAATTTTTAGGTGGGAAAATTCGTTGGAAATTTCAGCAATTTCAATTTTCCGGGCAATTATTTTAGTGTGTACAATTTTCATTGAAAAATTCGTTGGAAATTTCCAACGAATTTCAATTTTCCGGGCAATTATTTTAGTGTGTACAATTTTTGTTGAAAAATTGTTGGAAATTTCAACGAAAAAATTCGTTGGAAATTTCAAAAGAATTTTCCAACAATTTCAATTTTCCGGGCAATTATTTTGGTGTGTACAATTTTCGTTTGGAAAATTAGTTTGGAAATTTCAACTAATTTTTTTTTTGGAAATTCCCAGCAATTTCAATTTTCTGGGCAATTATTTTAGTGTGTATAATTTTTTTCGTTTGGAAATTTCGTTGGAAATTTCTAAAGCTAATTTTTATGACAATTTCAATTTTTCGGGCAATTATTTTAGTGTGTACAATTTTTATTGGAAAATTCGTTGGAAATTTCCAACAATTTCAATTTTCCGGCAATTATTTTAGTGTATACAATTGTGGTTGGAAAATTCGTTGGAAATTTCAACGAATTTTCCAAGCAATTCAAAAAAACCGACATCTATTCGGTATTTTTTATATTCATTGGAAAATTCGTTGAAAATTTCCAACGCAATTTCAATTTTCCGAGCAATTATTTTAGTGTGTCTGATTTTCGTTTGCAAAATTAGTGAAAAATTTCTCACGAATTTTGCAACAAAAACCCTACTTCTTCCTTATTCAACATTTTCGCGCCCATTCTCTCAATTTCCACATTCTCTCTCTCTCACACACACACACACACACTCTCTCTCTCTCTCTCTCTCTCTCTCTCTCTCTCTCTCTCTCTCTCTCTCTCTCTCTCTCTCTCACTTAAGTCTCTCTCTCTCCTTTGCAATCCCCGACCTTCACCTTCTCCTCTGCCTCCCCCTCCGCCTCCTCCCAGGCGTCCCCCTCCTCCTCCGGCTCACGGCTTTTGGCTCAAGCCATGGACACCAAGCCTCGGCCAGTCGGCCCGAGGGCCCGTGTGATGGGGCGGTTGGTCACCAAACCTCGGCGATCACCAATCCCGGTCATCAGCGGTCAGGCGCCCAATGACACACCGTGGGCCGCCCAAGCCTCCACCAAGCCTTGTCGTAGATGAGGGATAGGGCTCACGGATCTGGGCGGGCTCGAGGCTCGTTCTTCGTGGCCGCCACCATCCGCCTCACCACCACCCAGATCCATTTAACCAGTCTCTCTCTTCCTTTCTCGTGGCATTAAGAACAGCACAGGAACAGCCTTGTGGGTCCGACCCGCTCGGGCCGTGACGAGCTCGAGCCGCCTAGATCCGGCGAGCTACGCCCTCACCGACCATGGCGAGGGTTGAGCTCGCCATGGCTGCGAGCTCGAGCTCGCCCAGATTCTGGCGGCGAGCTCCGGGTCACCCGGATCCGGGCGAGCTCGGCCCCTCGGTTGGCGATGAGGCTAGCCCCTCGCCACCGGCAAGGGCGATTTTTCGACCAAAAAAAAAATTTGATGGAAAAAAATTTTCACTATTTTTCGATCAAGAAAAAAATTTTCGATGGAAAAAAAAATTTTCATGACTTTTCGACCAAAAAAAAAAAATTTGTAGTTTCCAACGAAAGAAATTTCGTCGAAAAAAAAAATTCGTTTACAACAAATTTAGCCACAAGTTTTCCAACGAAATTTCCAAAAAAAAATTGTAGCAAATTTCCAACGAAAATTGAAATTTTTCGTTGGGACGATGAATTACCAAGCGAATTTTTTTCATTGGAAAATTGTTGGAATTTCGTCGGAAAAAACATTTTTTTTGTAGTGATTTTTTTTTCCGTTCATTCAATTTCGTAAGTGATTCAAGCTATCATTTACACTACAAAAACATATTTTTTTCCGACAAAATTTTCAACGAAAAATTTGGAAAAATTTGTTGGAAAACAATTTCAACGAATTTTCCAACGAAAAAAAATTCGTTGGTAATAGGTGGTCGGAAATTTTTCCAACGAAAAATTTCAATTTTCGTTTGGAAATTTGCTATTTAATTTTATTTCGTTAGAAAATTAGTTGGAAAACTCGTGGCTAAATTCGTTGGAAAAATAAAAAAAAATTTTGGTCAAAAATCGTGGAAATTTTTTTCCAACGAAAAAAATTTTTCGTTGGAAAAATTACAAATTTTTTTTGGTCGGAAAATCGTGGGATTTTTTTTTCTAACGAAAAATTTTTCGTTGGAAAAATTACAAATTTTTTTTGTCGGAAAATCGTGGGAAATTTTTTTCCAACGATTTTTTTTTTTTTCAAAGATCGCTTCGCCGACGACGAGCTTGAGCTCGAGCTTGTGGGCGACGGTGATGAGGTGGTTGAGGCGGAAAGCAGGTGGCGCCCATGGTGGCGCTGGGGCGCTGACCGCAGCCGGGCCCGCCCCGATGGCCGTGGGGCCGAGGGAGCCGCTCGCCGCCTCGGATGGCCGCGAGGGAGGGAGCCGACGCCGCCCGATCCGGGCCGCTGCAGAGGAGTTGAGGGCCCCGATCTTGGTGTCCATGACACCGAGCCGAGTCGGAGCAGGAGGAGGAGGGGGGGGGGCGGGTGAAGAGGCGGAGGGAGGCAAAGGGAGAAGGTGAAGGCCAACATTGCAAAGGAGAGAGAGAGAGAGAGAAAGAGAGAGAGAGAGAGAGAGAGAGAATGTGGAACAAGTTGCGGAATTGAGCGCGAAAATATGTATGAGTTCCTACGAATTTTGCAAACTAAAAATTGTACACACTAAAATAATTGCCCGGAAATTGAAATTGTTAGAAAATTCGTTGGAAATTTCTAACGAATTTCCCAACGAAAAGTTTACATAAACTGAAAAAAAATTCGAAATTAAAATTCGTTGGAAATTTCAACGAATTTTTTTCAACGAATATAAATATGCCGAATAATACCAGTTTTTGGAATTGGTTGGAAAATTCGTTAGAAATTTTCAAAGCAATTTACTCGACAAAAAGTTTACACACTTAAAAATTCCCGGAAATTAAAATTGTTGGAAAATCATTTGGAAATTTCAATGAATTTTCAACGAATATAAAAATGTCGAATAGTACCGGGTTTTTGAAATCGTTGGAAAATTCGTTGAAATTTCAAATTTCTAAATTTAATTTACTAAACGAAAAGTTTACACTTAAAAAATTCCCGGAAATTAAAAATTCGTTGGAAATTTCAATGAATTTTCCAACGAATATAAAAAATGCCGAATAGTACCGGGTTTTTGAAATCGTTGGAAAATTCGTTGAAATTTTCAAATTTCTAACAATTTACCAACGAAAAGTTTACACACTTAAAAATTCCCGGAAATTAAAATTCGTTGGAAATTTCCAACGAATTTTCCAACGAATATAAAAAAATGTCGAATAGTACCGGGTTTTTGAAATACGTTGAAAAATTCGTTGGAAATTTCAATAAATTTTTTTTCGTTGGAAATTTCTAAGCAATTTCCCAACGAAAAGTTTACACACTGAAAAAATTCCCGGAAATTAAAATTGTTGGAAAATTCGTTGAAATTTCCAACAAATTTTCCAACGAATATAAAAATACCGAAATATTACCGGTTTTTTTTTTTGAATTCATCGCAAAATTCGTTGGAAATTTCTAACGAAAAATTTTTCGTTGGAAATTTCCAGCAATTTTTATTGATTTAATTTTTTTTTCATTGGAAATTTCCGACGATTTTTGCGACGAAAAATTTTAAGTCCACAAATTTTCGTGGCAAAAATCCGGTTTTTTTTTTGTAGTGTTAGAAAAATATTTTCCAAGTTATTCATTTTTCACTAAATAACTGGTGGCTTGCCTTGTCCCCTTGATGTTTCAAATATATGAGGTTTTGTAACTTTATAAATAGTCAAATTTGACTTTCAGGTTAAAGAGAAAATAAAAACAAAAGTATAGCCAAACATGCACGACAAATTCTGTTTGGTACCAAATACAAGGATTCTAAAACTTCCTATCAGACTTTTAGCTTTGTCACTGCTAAAATCTTTCCATTAATCATAGATGTTTGCAAATTGGGCATTTTAGAACTTTTGAGATATTTGATATAATATAGCAAGTGAATTTTGTCTGCGAGCAATCTCAACCAATTATCAAACCAATTGAGTTTCACTTCCATCTTCCTTTGAACAACCTAAAAACAGGAAAGAAACAGTCACCTTTCCGGCTGCAATTGACTTGGAACAATGAAGCAAGAATGCAAAAAGCAAAGAAATCTTTTTCGCCAGTGCAATTTTACAGTGCATTTACAAAAAGAAAAAGAAAAATGGATGACCTAATTCTATAAATAATGGAATCGGTAGAATCAATTGTGATGTTTTCGAATTGAGAACATGAACTAGTTTCGATCCTCAATATGGATTGATTGTAATGTCATCGGTTATGCCTAATTGAGTAAATTCCAACACATTTTTAGACAATGCAAGACATCAATCAAATTGTCTACCAATCTGTTTCCATAATTTGGACCTTCTTGCCAGAAATTGAAAATCTTCACTACAGCCGAGTAAGACATTTTGCAGCGGCATAACGGATCACACTTATACAACACTTTTTCTTTGGTCGAACATGCAAATCACCATGTTATCAAAACAGCGCAAGCAACTTGTTCACTTACAATCAGAGAAGACCTTTCAAAAGAACACTATCAGTGTCATTGATAGCTTTCAAAACGAGGAGTGCACCACCCACATCAAACCTTTCAGATTGCCTGCTTCCAATAGCACCTTCTTGTTTTGACTTGCCTTTCTGCTCGTTATGCTGAAAGCCTTACAAAATCAATTCAGCATTCTTAGAAGATCTTGGGAGGCATAGAAATTGCTTGTAGAATTCAAGCAATTTGCCAGGATTAACTAGTTTTTCTCTTGATTCATGCCTTTCATATCTTTTTAGCTCTGAGGACCAACTTTTCCAACATGAGTGCATCACCCAGTAAATACTTTACCAGATAGAGCACAGATTTTAACTCTAGACGGCTGGCATCCAACCCAACAATCTCAACTCACAGGTAACGCACAAATTTTAACTCTAGACAGCCGGCATCTAACCCAACAATCTCAGCCCACTTTAGATGTTGAGCCAAACCCACAAACAACTTCCAACGGCAATAGTACTCTTCATCAACATTCCCAAACACTGAGTCACACTTCATCTGCAATGGATAGCAAAACCGTTTGAAACTTGATGAGCTTAGACATTTTACACAATGTAACAACAACAGAGGTAAGGCAAAAGTCAAAATGGGATTGCGCATTATGCGGAGTTGAAGTATGACGCCTTGATGAGAGTTTTGAATTAGGGGTGTGCATGGTCCGGGTGGGCGGTTCCCCCCGGAACCGTGGACCGCCCGCTACAGGACCGGTTCCAAAAATTGGAACCGAGAACCGCCCGTCGGTTCCATGGACCCGCTCGAGAACCGGACCGCCGGTCCGGTCCGGTTCTTGGGCGGGTCCATGGAACCGGTCTCAACAAGTTTTCCTAGACAAATAAAAAAAAAATTTGTGGACCAACATCGAATCAACAGAATAAAAGGAAAAGAACATAACTTTTCGTACAATTCCTACACTATAATCAATTGTATTAACTACATCATCCATAAATCAAGTGGGTACCTATTAATTATTGGGAAAAATGATCAAGGTATCCCAACTACACAAGAGCTTCAGACATGATAACAAATTTTCTTCTTTTTTTTAAAATTTTTTGGTCAGATTTTTTAATTAAAAATAAAAAAATAACAAAAATATTATTATTATATTATCGGTCCGGTCCGGGTGGGCGGGTGGGCGGTTCCACACCGGGAACCGGGAACCGGCCCAAACAGTACCGGTTCCAAAAAATTGGAACCGGGAACCGGACCGGTTCCCTTGGGAACCACCGGTTCCGGTCCGGTTCCGGGCGGTTCCGGGTGGTCCGGGTGGGTCCCGGTTCTTTTGCACACCCCTATTTTGAATGGCAGCTGTTCTAGAGTTCCTTGAGTTGAAAGACTAATAAACCCCAAATCACTTTTTTTTTTCACTTATCAAATATTCTTTTTATTTATTTAATGCAAGTGCATGTTTGTGTGTTTTTTTTGGATCGATGAAATGCCTAAGCCTTTTCCCAAAATTGATTGCTCACTTGGAGAGAAAGTTTTAAGAGAGTGAAGCTCTGTGAGAGAATTTTATCTATAGCTCAAGCATTGTATGAACACAAACGAGGCGAAGGCACCCCTATTTATACAAGAATCCCTTTCATTACTTTTTGTTGATTGGCTCTCAATCTAACGATACCAATTACCTTACATTTGTGACAAAAATTCTCTAGAACATGGTACATTTACAATATCGCCTGTCCCTAGAATTATTCTAGAGCTCTCCATAAACTCTGGGCTTATTTTAAAAGAGTCTTGGTGCTTGTGTCAAATAAGTCCCGAAGTGGGCAACTTAGGTTTGAGACTTGGCCGGTCTTCTTGAATTGTACACGGATCTTTTGTTCATGGGAAACCTCGAAACCCTCAGACATGGGATCGATGCATCAGCCACTTGCCTGACACCATAATCCACCGCATCTTCTCCTTCTTGCCCGTCAAAGACGCGTTCAAGATTAGTGCGTTGTCCCAGCAGTTGCGTTTTGCTTGGACCTCCACTCCATAAATCGATCTCTCTCACGTCAAATGGTGTCGTTCCTTTGATGAGCAGAGCACCGAGTCTCTGCGCAGCTACTAAGGTAGAGAAGTTCCATCCTGATGCTACTATGTCCGATTTATTCTTCCCCACTGAACTCGATTGGGGTTTCGCTTTGTAGCGGGCGCACAAAGTGGAAGATGCTTCATTGGGCTTGAGACGCCTGTATCACGTTGTATCTCGATTCCTGTTCGATTGCACATCATTGGTGAGCTTGCAAGTATCTAGATGTCGATTTTCAGGGGACAGTATCATCAACTGGCCTTCACTTACGAAATTGTGCATTCACGACGTTCCATTGGATAAAGATGAGATTACAAAAATCTTGAACGGATGCCCTGTTCTTGAGTCTCTTGCAGTGCATTTTGCCAATGGCCTGTGATTAAAGCAGTTCATGTTGGTTTGCTCGATGTTTTGGCTCTGAATTTGCTTTTTTTTACGTTTTTTTCAGGCAGATTTTCCTTCGTAGGAAAATGGAGTATCTTCATTTGCCAAGGCCGAGTTGAACTTTGACAACCCTACTGTTTCCTATGGCTACTTCTGTAGCAAGTTCATGCGGCTTCTTGAGTAGCTGCAAAATGTGACGAAAATCACAGTTGCAAGCGTATGCCTTAAGGTGGGAGTTGATTTGGTTTGGTATTTCTTCTTTTTCAATTTCTTACATGTATAATAGTTTGCCTCAGGGAAATCTGCTGTAAGTTATGGCCTTCTTGTTCTTGTATGCCAGCATTTGATCAAGCAATGAGCGAGAGATTCCTGAATTTCAAACAAGATATTTCTGTTATATCAGACATATAATGGACCTCTACATGCTAAGTGAAAATAAATTAGCGGTTTTTCGCATTAATTCTTCTATTCTCGAAAAAAAGTAGAAAAGAAAAGCAATGTTACCACCCACTTGGATGGCGCTGCTGGGCGCGCACTCTTCCTCTCACAAAAGGTTGAGTGTTTGAATCCTGAGCGCCCGCAAGGTGACTTAACGGTAACTGCGTGTGTGGTGGCTAGCACGTGTCGCCCCAGGGGTTTACTCCCGGCTGTCGGCCGTCTTGGGGGTTCCCTGAGTTATAAAAAAAAAAAAAAAAAACAATGTTCATATCTTGTTCTGCTACATGGTTCACAATTCAAGTTGTTTTCCGGTTCTATCGGCTTCAGCGGTAATGGGAATGAGGTACCTATCACCGAGATGGTGTAACATCATAGTGTATACCATCGTTTGTAAAAGCGACCTTCTAGGGATGGCATACTTGCTGTAAAGTTCTCCACTCCTGGAAAGACTAGTCATATGCAATCCAAAACCCGATAATATCATGGCATTGTCGCTTATGTTCACAGTTACATATAAGCTTTTGCCGTCAGCCTCACATCATCTGCTTTCAGGGCTTTACCATGAAGCTGCTAAAGTACAATCAAGTCTCGTTGTCATTTATGTTTTACCCACGTTCGCATACACTTACATAAACAGTTTGGTGTGTGAAAGCTAGGATGCTTAGGAGCTACATGGAAAAAGTTGATTATATTGTAGCAAAGGATGTGATCATTGACTCATTTGAATCCCTGACAATTTACAACTATATATGATACTAGATTAGATAAGCTTCTTTGTTGGGAAAATTATCTAAAAAGTTTTAAACCTATTGCATTTTTGTCAATTTAGTCCTAAACATTTCAATTTTACCAATTGAATCTTAAACATTTTCATATTTTGTCAATTTGACTCAATTCTGTTAATTTACTCTAAACTAATTTTTGTGTCATAAAAAATCTCAAATTAGTACATCCATGCCACATTTACCCTAAACTGATATACCCATGCCACATTTACCCTAAATGGTGCACTAGTATGGGGTGAATGTGGCACGGGTAAATCAGTTTGGGATTTTTGTAACAAAAAATTAGTTTACGGTAAACATGGTACATATATACCTGTTCGAGAGTTTTTGTTATAGAAAAATTAGTTTTTGGGGTATATGTGGCAAGGGTCTACCAATTTGAGTTTTTGGTGATGTTATCCCTTCTTCTTCTTTTTTCTGTAGTTACCCCTTTTTAATTGTTTCGATGGCCTGCACGAACACTTCATGGTGACAACATGAACTTTTCTTATTATATTTATGTTCTTCAAACTGAAAATATTCAAAACGAATTATCATGAGTAAATCTTCAAGATCAAGTGTTATAACTATATACATGAAAATGGAAATAACAGAGAGCAGTTTCAAATAAAAGCAAATCGAAAAACAACATACATAGATAAAAGGAAAGGGGGAGAGATTGGTGACATAAAAGTTAGATAGATATTCGAGAGGGGGTTTATCTAGAGTATTATCATTACTCCTAATTTCTGTTAAGACAGTTGAGTGATTTGGATTATTCACTTATGCAAAAAAAGTGGTGATTGTCTATGCAAACCAAGGCTCTGTTCGTTTCACAAAAAAAAAAACTTCCAGGAAAACGTTTTTTGATGTTTGTTTCACGAAAATAACTTCTCACGGAAAACATTTTCCAAAAAATGGACAAAACGCCTTCACTTTTGAGGAAAATGTTTTCCTCTTTTGGAAAAGAGGAAAACATTCCCCCCTTCTTTCACCATTCATTTGAAATATTTTAATTTTCTTTTTTTTTGCTTCCTCTTCTTCCTTAGCCGGTCGCCGGGCCATGGCGGTGGTGGGCGTGCCAGCCAGCTCGAGCCGCACCACAAGTCGGCGAGGCTTGAGCTTGCTAGATTCCGACCAGGCTTTGGCTCACCTAATCCGGCGTAGCTGAGCTTGCTTGAGGCTAGTCGGGCGAGCTTGGGCCCCACTACATCCAGCGAGTTGGGCTAGGCTCAAGCCTTGACCGAGGTCACCAGAGCCTGGCCAACGCCCGGCAACCCCTCACCCAGCTTTGCCGGATCTAGCGAGGCTTGAGCTAGGCCACACCGGATTGAGCGAGCTTGGCCACGCCAGATCGGGCGAGCTTGGCCGTGCCAAATCAAGCTAGTTGGAGCTTTGCCACAGGACGGCGAGGCTCTGGCGACATAGCAATAGCTTAGATTAAGACTTAGCTATAACTTAGATTAAGACTCTTCTTCTGTCTCGTGAGGCTTTACATAGCAAATTATTGTGGGCTACCAACGGCTGAAAATGAATGGTTTTTAACTTGACCGACGCGATTGTCTATGTATTGAACAATTGACATATAATCTTATTGTCCAATGGTTCATTATTCACACGACAACTTTTTCTCAAAAGTGGACACGGCATTGTAGACAAACCCTAGATTGTCACATAAAACTCGAACACGTTGGGATTTGCAATATAAATAGATAAGTCTTCACTTGCTTTCTCAACATTCGACTACAAAAACCCCCCCAACTTCAAAAGCTCTTGTGTTGGTAGAATTTATAGAAAGCCTAAGAATTGAAATCTATTGCTGAGAGCTCTACCCACGGCATGCTGCAAGGCAAATTCTCTGGCAAGAACCAACCGTGCAAAGTGAAGCCAACCTTCTCCTTCTTCCTCTCCTTGAAATGAAGTGAGAACCCATACGATTTCATGGGCACCTTACTAGACGCCCTAATCCACCACATATTCTCCTTCTTGGACATCGAAGACATTGTCAAGACCACCATCCTCTCCAAGTGGTGGTGATCCATCTAGACCACCAACACTAACCTCCTATTCTTCAGTGATTTCGTTCGCCTGGATACTTACACTTGCGAGATGATCAAAGCATTATCTACCTTGCTAGATGGGGTTCTGGCCTCTGCCCATGGCAAACAGGGTCCACATCAGTGATATCCCCTATCACAAAGCCAATCGTCCCATTCATTCCATCAAGATTATAACTTCGATGAAGATGAATTATGGGATTCGCGACATGGGAGCATCATGTGTGTAGCAAATCATATCAAGAGAGTTGAAATTGTAGTAATTGTAAGGGAAAATGACACAAGTGGTCCATGAACTTTGGCCCAATATGCAATTTGGTCCTTGAACTTTTAATTTATTCAATGTAGTCCCTGAACTTTAACCCAATGTGCAATGTGATCCATAAACTTTTAAGTTGTTTAATGTCATCCCTAAACTTTTGATACATGTTCAATTCGGTCCCTAAATTATATAAAAATGCTCAATGCAGTTCTTTCCATTAATTCAAGTTCAGGGACTACATTGAACATTTTTTATATAATTTAGGAATTGAATTGAACATGTACCAAAAGTTCAGAGATGATATTAAACAAATTAAAAGTTCAGAAGTCACATTAAATATTAGCCTAAAGTTCAGAGATTACATTGAACAAATTAAAGTTTTGGGACCAAATTGCACATTGGGTCAAAGTTCATAAATTATTTGTGTCATTATCCCTAATTGTAATATATGTAACCACAATTATCAATGCAACTTTTTTGCTTAACTAATGTTCCTTGAGAGTCAACACGATCGATAAAAATGGTCTTTGTTAAGGGATTCTTAATCTTGCTCTTTTTGGGGTATAGCCTCTTAGCTACAACTCTACTTCTTTTCTCGGAGCCTTGATTGGAGAGCAAATGGGATTTGAGAACTAAAGGAAAGATTTGCCTCCATGTAACCTCGACAAGCTTAATTATCATAGAAATTGAGTAGCTCTATCGGTCACTCGGTTACTTTTGAGAGACGATTTTTTTGCAACAAAGGTAAACTATGTAAAGGTGATTAGTGAACCAGTTAGGAGAACCAAAAAAGTATGTTATCTTTCCTTTGCTTTTTCTCTTTTCCCGCCTATTCACGTCTTCCTCCTCCTTACAACAATCTGTACCACCAATTCTATTTGTGGGCATTATACTCTCTCTCTCACGCACACATGATCAAATTGAAGACTCCAACCTTTGCATATGAGGCTGGCCGCCTTTCCGGAAGAATTGATGACTAAAATGGAAGAGAGAGAGAGAGAGAGAGCTCTGATGCGATTGAGTGGATGGTATAGAGAAGTGTTGGATGACCTCTAATAAAAGTAGGGTTGACAATTCGTGTGCTCTTTTTATAATCGTGACATTAAATAATTGCACTATATCAAATTCAATCCGACTGAACACAATACATTTATCGTTCATGACATATCTTTGAAACTCAAATGCAGCACGTTTATTACACAACTTACACATGTGTAACACGTTTAAGATACCATTCTCATATAATTGTGCAAAAATGTGCTCAAAGGAGTACTAACATGTATAGTATCTAAACATGTGGTGGTGAGCCGGGTATAAGTTAACTTTTTAGTTAAACATGTCTAAGAGCGTGATAAAAGCGTTGAAATGTTCAATTTGTGATCAACATGTTCATGATTTGTGCCTACGTATGTTGAATTGTTCATGACATGAAATTGATCAAGCTTTAACTGAACCGAACATGCTTACCTTTTGTCACGACCTAAATTTTCTTAGGCTAATAGATTATTAAGACTAAGCTTAACTCGGGCCTTCCCAAGCCCTACCAATTCACAACTCAGGATTTAAGTTTTTAACATGCAAAAATTTTCATGCTTGGAGTCGCCACTAATCTATTTATGGTAGATCGATTAGAAACCTAAATAAAACATAGGGAGATATGTTTTATTCCTACAAACCAGAGATTCTAAGCTCGGAGACTTGATTACGCTAGATCTAGTTTAATGCCCTTTCGGTACCTTTTTTTCAAAAAAAATGTTTATGCATGCAGTATGGATCCATTTTATTGCCTAATCACTAACATGTGAGGTGTTCATGCGGGTGCGCAAACCACCAAAGTAATACCCAATAATCAAAACATTAAATGAATTGCAAAATTGGGAGAATTACTTACCTCGAAGAAACGTAAGCATTTGTGTTGTTAGCTAAAAAATCACATCAACAATCCTAATATGATTTCTAATTAACAAGTAGTTCACTCAATATTTTTTAGGATTTTCACTTATTTAAATGAAAGCTAACCTACATGTAATAACGTGTAAAAATTAACATGCGATTAATGCAGCATAACATGCAAACTATATGTCATGCGACGACGTAACCTAATTCTAATGACGGACAAATGATTTGTTTTTGGTATTTTCAAATAAAATTCGGAATTAAAAATTACTCTAATTAATATGCAATCTATCCTAGAGAAAATGATTCGATCTATCCTAAAGTGATTCTTTTTTGTGATTTTTATT
This sequence comes from Syzygium grande, assembly GCA_024733475.1. NCBI lineage: Eukaryota > Viridiplantae > Streptophyta > Magnoliopsida > Myrtales > Myrtaceae > Syzygium > Syzygium grande. Next base: position 599,779 of record JAMXDD010000012.1, read on the forward strand.
AAAATTCAAAATTATTAAATATCATAAAATGAACCATCGAGATCAGGATAATATCTAAATTAAACTAGGAAATAAATTACTCTAATTCCTAATTTAAATTAAAAAGTTATCCTATCGACTTATTCAAAGAAAGTTATTCTAAACCTATCTTGAACATGCATCATTATCTTCTAATAAGATTAATTCAAATCCTAACTAATCTTTTTTGGAATTTTCTTTTTAAAGGAAATAAATCAAACAGACAGATAACCACCACGATCAAAACCAATCCACGCGATCCGCAAGATTTGTTTTATTATCTTTGAATTAGGGAAACGATATAAACCGACGATCATATCCATGTGGTTATGGATATTGATGGAAAGTTATTCGTTTGAATTTATGAACAAAATAAAATCGACTATCGTATCCAAATAGTTATGAACAGGATAAAGATTTTCCATACCAATGAGTATCGTATCTCATGGTTGAGATCGGATAGTCGTCCCGACAGGTTGTTAAGTTAGGAATTTCCTAACTTAGTGTATCTTTTGAAATCTTGTGATTATGCCATGCATCATTCAAATATATCTACTAACCAACCAAATACAACAAAATTACTCGAATTAGGAATTTAAATATTTGAAACGATATTAGATAAAGTTCCTTACCTAATTTACGGATAACTTCCAAATTTAAGCTTGATGCCGGATCGAGTTTGCGGATCACGGGACGGTGATCGACGGCGGATGGCCGTAGGGGCAGCTCGGCTAGGCGCCAGGCTCACAGACGATGGTAGCAATAACGACGTCGATTTGAGGGCGTAACCGCTAGAGTTGTCGTGGACGTTGCTGTGGTCGGCGAGGCTTGCAGCTCAGCAAGGCTCACGTTGATATCTTGGAATGGGACTCCTTTACTTTAGTGGTCAGCAAAGTAAAAGAGCGGTGGAATGTGGATAACCTGCAAGTAAGAAAAAAAACAATCTTTTTCTTCTGTCTTTTATTGCTCCTTTATGCCCGTACCTCTCTTCGTATCTTGCATGGACTAATGGCCGGACTACACGCCAAAGGAACTTCAAGGACGCTTGAATTTTGGGCACGTTGCAACAAAACAAGCACACCAGGAGGAACGTAGGGATTGGACTGGAAACTCGTTGGCTTGACTAGTGCAGGGTTGGACTGGAGACTTGACAACAAAGAAGAGTCCAGCTATAGCGGCACGGGATCGTCAAGGGCAGCAGCTCAACTACTTCGTCGATGGCATCAAAGGATCCCAGTCTCGGGGGGCAGCAGATCGTGTGGAGCTTCGTGGCTTCGTCGTCGATGAGAAGGCGCTGAGTTGGGTCACTGTTTTATGGCAGCAGCAGCGGCAGGGATCGTCGTTGAGCAACGGCAGCAGCAAGCTACTCACAGCCACAGGTCTGGCTGTGAGCGGGCGGTGCGGGCATGGACACAAGGCAGCGTGGCAATGAGGCGGCGCTTTTTCACTCTTGCTCTTTAGTCTAGCTATTTCCTCACGTGTATCTCGTGTTCTCTCTAAAAACCCTGATCTTGAAAATTATGATAGGGTCCCCCTTTCATTGAAGGGTATAATCACGTATTTATATTGCAATCCTAGGTTAATTGACCGGATTTCCTAGTCTTAATGGGCTTAGGCTTAGGCTTTTAGCCCTTAATTTTTATTTAATTCCAAGTTGGTTGAATTAATTCAGGCTTTTATTCAATTAAACTTGATGGGCTAATTTAAGCTCAAATTAAGACAACCAAGGCCTTTTTGACGTGTGATTTTCGGCCCCCATCCCTTGAGTGAGCCGAGTGCTCGAGCTCAATTTACGCGATGAATTTTCAGTTTTCTCGTCACCGCCGGTCCGATACGGAATGCAACTAACCTATATGAACTTAAACTATATGCTACGCAATTTTAATATTTTTTGTCTAGGGATTAAAATTTAATCTCTAATTTTTATGCAATTATTCTTAAATAACTAGTTAAAATTTAGGTGTCAACACCTTTGTGTCGTGTAAATGGTTTTGTATAAAATTGCCGGTCTTAGTTGGAGGTGACGCGATTTTGAAGTACGGTCAAATGTAGTGGGTGGGGAGCGGCAAGTGTGGCGATGGCGGAAGAGAGTAACAAATATAGGAAATGAGGGATTTTCTATCCTATAGTGTTTGATGATCGTGCATATTATAAAGGAAAAGAAATATCGACTGGGTTACTGTACCACGTAACTTTCTCAAAGTTTTAGTTTTGATCTTGGTCCTCCAACTCTTTTTTCAGATTGCCACGAAAGTAGGAAAAAAAAATAAAAAGAAAATTGAAGGATAAAATAGTGCATATAAGAAAAGGGCAGGAAACTTTGGGGAACGTCCGCAGAAACACTACAATTTGTAATCCATGGCGCAGACCTCCATGCACGGCGCCATGTGCAAATCCTCCGGCAACCGGCCGAACCGCACCAAACAAAACCGACCTCCTCCTCCTCCTTTGAGCCCTAGGGATCTCATCAGTGTCTTGCCGGACACCATGATCCACCACATCTTCTCCTTTCTGACCCTCCGAGATGTCGTCAAGACCAGCATCCTCTCCAAGCGTTGGCGGTCCACATGGACCACCCCTGCTGTCCTCGGCTTCAATGGAGATATTGAATACCGGCGTCTCAAAACCTTGGACTTCTCATCTTTCGTCAACAGCGTCCTGAGCCAGTGCACCTCCCCCATGGTCACGGTGAAGAGGTTCCACATCATCGGCATCATGTGCGACGAGGCCGACTGCCTCAAGGTCGACCTCTGGCTGCACTTCGCAGTGCGGCGCCACGTAGAGTATCTCCGCTTGTGGCTGAATGAGCAGTCGATGTCTATTTATACACTGCTCGGGTTCTTGTATTGCTTGAGCTGGTTGGTGCGCCTGGATGTCGGTGCGTACTGTTTATCGTTGGGCGCGACTATTAGCTGGCTTGTCTAAAGGTCTTGTCCATCGATTATGCGGAGTTGAGTGATAATTTCCTCAGGCGAATCTTGAGGGGAAGTCCTGTTTTGGAGTCCCTTAAGTTGCGCGGGTGCTGGGGCGTGAGGAACATTATAATGGATTCATTAAGTATGAAAAAGTTGGTACTCAAGGGCCGCGGCTTTTTGTTTTCCTCTTGCGTGGAGAGTCTTCGGCCCCGAATTTACTTTCGCTGCGTGTATTAGGAGGGAATCATGCTGAGTTCAGACTTGACCATATGTCTTCTTTGGTGGAAGCCAAGTTAGATCTTTACATTGAAAATGATGATGTGTCCTACTCCGTGGGCTGCGACTTGTTGAAGGAACTTCTTGAGAAGCTGCGCAAAGTTCCTACAATCACCATCGGCCGTTGGTGTTTGCAGCTACAAGCTCAATATTTCTTACCATTTATAAGATGTACTCGTGTTGAATGGGATCTGTGATTAGCACCGTTTTGTGCTGTATGTTGCACTGGATGAGTGACATCAGCTCTATGTGGCATTCTAGGTTCCATCAAGTAGATTCCTTGTGAACTCAATTGTAATTAACTATTAGCAGATAGGATGATTCATAAGTTTGTGTTTCTAGTTATTACGAAATGGTAAGCCTTGGAGTTTTTCTTCCCTCTATGTAATTTCAAGTAAATGGATCTGGGATCACTCAATGAGGGACAATGACTACCACTAGATATTGCTAATTTTTTTGGATGCTACTCAATGTGACATTGTCAAACGCTTGATTTTCACAAGAAAAATGCTAAATAGATTATCTGAAAGAGTTTCTTTTTTTTTTTTTTTTTTCATTTCGTTCTTTCAGTTTATAGAAGAAATGCAATTATCTGGATATATGATGAAGGGTAATGGACCTACTTTTTAGGTTGACAGAACAGGGTCATGCTCTCTTGCCACATTAGGCTGCTATTCCATAATATATGTTATAGAGTATTCTCAGAATATTTTACAATGGCAATGGAAGTATTCACTTGAAACTTCAATCAATAACAAAGCGCTGTCTCATGTGACCAACTACTTGAATTTTCAGATCTTTCAATGATCAAAAGTTTTACATGAGAACATTGGGTATTTAGATTTTTGTGTTCGACTAACCCATCCTTGTAAGTGGTGCGTTAAAAAGTTAATATACATCTTACCTTACAAAAAAAAAAAAGTTTTACATGAGAAGCATATGTAAATAGTCTCAATTCTTAAAGGCATTCCCTTGTTCATTTTTACTTGTAGTATCCTTATTGGTCCTTTCCCTACTGGGAGACAGGGTCAGAGGATAACAAATCTGGATATACTGTAATTTTTGTTATTCTTTATACATGTTAAATGGGAAAAATAAATATTAAATATATTTTTTTAAAATTTTGCTCGCTCAATGTGCTTAGGTTCTGTCCCTTTTGGAGATGGATGGAGTGCAATCTCCACTGTCAAAATGTCAAAATCTGAGACTACATGCACCGGTTAGTCAATGGGACCTTCCCCGGGATAGCTTACATGCTACGAAGTTCACAGTGCTTGAAAAACTTAGTCATATGCCTGATTCGCTTCCCCAAGGTTTGTTCCTTTGTTGTGGTATTTTCAGTTCGCTTCTTGTGCTGACTTCTCCTTTGCATTAATGTTTAAACACGAAGTTAAAACTTTAGAAGCACATAAAGAATATCAATCATAAACTCTTTTTTGTTCCAGCAATTGAAGATTGCCCGAAACTTTGTGAGTCTACTCAACATTTGTGCAGGGCAACATTAAGCTGTTTGAGTTCATGTCTTAAAGTAACTGCAGTGTTGTACAGGAGGTTCTTTTGCTGCTATGTAGCGTTCGATCTTGAACTAAGAGTTTAGTGATGAGCACCTAGAAAGAGAACATGTTTTATATGTGTAGATGAGTTTGAGAGCTTAAATTAAAGTAAAACTAATTAGCATCTGCAACGGACAAATGGAAGTTGTTTGTTTGAAATTTTAGTGAGCCAATAATATATATATTGTTTTGTGGATCCGCATCTAGTGTGAAGTTTCTTAAATGTGGTATCTATGTGCAGTTTGAGCTTGATGAAGAATCTAAAGAATGTTATAATTTTGACGAAGATTTTTTGTGCTCGCGGAAGGGGAACTTTGAATGTTTGGCAAAACATCTCAAGAGAGTTGAGATCATCGGCTTTGAAGATAGTTTGGGGCGGAAACATCTGCTCGCCTTTATTAAGTTTCTTCTGGGGGATGCACTTGTGCTGGAGAAGTTGATTATCAAGGCTGAATTGCCCACATGACATGGACAAAAACACCTTCGAGCCTATGTTCTATCGAAACTACTTGGTGAGTTTCGAAATGTGCTTAGCTATCGAAGAGCTTCCACAAATGCTGAGGTTATCTTCGATTATCCTCTCAAATTGGTGTCCTCATAAAAGCATATGAAAGTCTGGGTTTCTCGTTGATCCCATGGCAAGCGTATGTTGCCCTGGGCAGTACACTGCTCATTAGTATTCACTCTCTGTTGACGGTAATGTTACATGAACTATGACAGTATTAGGCTTTTTACATGTACCTAATTTAAACTTCTTTCGAGTTTAATTCATCTATAAATTTGAACCTCTTAAGGAAAGAGGTTAATGGTAGTGCTTTGGATTATCGAAATGTGAAGGGTGTTTTTGTTGAGATATTGCTCGGCTTTCTCTGTCCAAAAATTCATGAATAAGCAATATAGCTCCTTGGATTGTGTTTGATTTCAAAGACACAAACTTGAAGTACTTCTTTGCAACCCAAAAGAAGATAAAGTCAAATTTTAACATCAGCCCTTTTTCGTGGTTTTATTTGATTCAAGGTGATTTTTTCCCGGCAAAAAAAGTTTGCAATCGGAACTAAATCACTACAAAAAAACTGCTTTTTTCCGACGAAATTTCCAACGAAAAATTTGGAAAAATTCATTGGAAAACGAATTTCCAACGAAAAAAAATTCGTTGGTAATAGGTCGTTGGAAATTTTTCCAACGAAAAATTTCAATTTTCGTTGGAAATTTGCGACGAATTTTATTTCGTTGGAAAATTCGTTGGAAAACTCGTGGCTAAATTCGTTGGAAAATTTACAAAAAAAAAAATTTTTGGTCGAAAAATCGTTGAAATTTTTTTTTTCCAACAAAAATTTTTCGTTGGAAAAATTACAAAAAAAATTTTTGTCGAAAAATCATGGAAATTTTTTTTCCAACGAAAAATTTTTCGTTGGAAAAATTACAAATTTTTTTTTGTTCGAAAAATCGTGGAAATTTTTTTCCAACGAATTTTTTTTTTTTTTCGAAATTTTTTTCGGATTTTTTTTCGAAATTTTTTTTTCGAATTTTTTTTGAATTTTTTTTTCGGAAATTTTATTTCGAAAAATCGCCCTCTCACGGGCGAAGCGCCGAGCTCGCCCGCAGATCGGGCGAGCTCGAGCTCGTCATGCCACCATGGCGGCCCTCGCCATGGTCGAGGGCGATGGTCGAGCTCGAGCTCGCCCAGATCCGGGCGAGCTCGGCCATCGCCCACGACGAGGGTCACGGAGGGGGGAGATGAGGGGGCATTTGGGGGCGGGGCGGAGGGGGGAGACAGAGGGAGAAGGAGAAGGGGGGCGGGGTGGCCGCCGTGAATGAGGCCACGGCCTAATATCCCTCAAAGCCGGCGGCCAGGGTTGAGCTGGGCGATGCGACCTGGAGCGCCGCCAGATGGGGCAGTTCGTGATAAAGGGTGATGGTGGCGACGGTGATGGTGGGGAGGGGAGCCTCAACAGAGGCTGTGAGGAGGGAGAGGCGCTGGAGTGGAGGCAAGATCGAGGGCGTTGATGGAGGAGGAGAAGGCGAGTTCATGGCGGCGTACGCGGGCGGCGATGGAGCCGTATGGCGGTATGGGCGGCAATGGTGGCGTGGTTTTTCGGGCATTAAAAGGCAAAGGGAGAGAGAGAGTTACAATATGGAGACTAGTATGGAGGGAGACTAGTGAGGGAGGGAGGGAGCTTGAACAAGCTTCTGAGGGGCAGATGAGGAGAAAGGGAGGAGGGGAGGAGAGAGAGAGAGAGAGAGAGAGAGAGAGAGAGAGAGAATTTTGAAATTGAACGAAATAAAAAATGTAGTAAGTTTTTTCGTTGCAAAATTCGTTGGAAAATTGTACACACTAAAATAATTGCGAAAAATTAAAATTCGTTGAAATTTCCAAACGAATCTTCCAACGAAAATTGTACACACATCGAAATAATTACCCGGAAATTAAAATTGTTGGATAATTCATTGGAATTTTCAAACGAATTTTCCCACTAATATAAAAAAATGCGAATAATAGTATCGGGTTTTTTTGAATTGTTGGAAAATTCGTTGAAATTTCAACTAAACATTTTTCGTTGGAAATTTCCAACGAAAATTGTAAACTATGAAAAAATTGCCGAAAATTGAAATTTGTTGGAAAATTCGTTGAAAATTTCCAATTTTAATATAAAAAAATGTTGAATAAAATTAATGTTTTTCTTAAATCGTTGAAATTTCGTTGGAAATTTTTCGTTTGAAATTTCAACAAATTTTCCAACTAAAAATTGTAAACTATGAAAAAATTTTTTTAAAATTAAAATTGTTGGAAATTTCGTTGAAATATCCAACGAATTTTCCAACAAAAATAAAAAAATGTCGAATAAAATTAATGTTTTTTTTAAATCGTTGGAAAATTCGTTGGAAATTTCCAACGAATTTTCCAACGAAAATTGTACACTATGTAAAATTGCCAAAATTGAAATTGTTGGAAATTTCGTTTGAAATTGCCAAACGAATTTTGAAAATTGTAAACTATGAAAAAATTACCAAAAATTGAAAATTGTTGAAATTGCCAAACGAATTTTCCAAACAAAAATTGTAAACTATGAAAAAATTACCGAAAATTGAAATTGTTTGAAATTTCGTTGAAATTTCCAACGAATTTTCCAATGAATATAAAAAATCGAATAAAATTAATGTTTTTTTTTTAAATCGTTGGAAAATTCGTTGAAATTTCCAAACAATTTTCCAACCTAAAAATTGTACACTATGTAAAATTGCCAAAATTGAAATTGTTGGAAATTTCGTTGAAATTGCCAACGAATTTTCCAAACGAAAATTGTACACTATGAAAAAATTACCGAAAAATTGAAATTGTTGAAATTTGTTGGAAATTCCCAACTAATTTTCCAAACGAATATAAAAAATGTCGAATAAAATTAATGTTTTTTAAATCGTTGAAAATTCGTTGAAATTTCCAATTAAAAATATTTCATTGAAAAACGAATTTTCCAACGAAAAATTGAACACTATGAAAAATTGCGAAAAATTGAAATTTGTTGAAATTTCGTTAGAAATTTCAACGATATTTCCAACGAATATAAAAAATGTCGAATAAAATTAATTTTTTTTTTTAAATCGTTGGAAAATTCGTTGGAAATTTTCAACGAAAAATTTTTCGTTGGAAATTACCAACGAATTTTGCGACGAAAATTTTTCGTTGGAAATTTCCAACGAATTTTCCAACGAGAACATTTTCGTTGGAAATTTCCAACAATTTTTCCCATTCGTTGGAAAATTTGTCGCAAATTTGCGACGAAAATTTTTCGTTGGAAAATTTTCGTGGCAAAAATCCGTTTTTTGGTAGTGAATCGTATTTCATGTTTGATTTTGTCCAACTTTTGGAAAATCGAAACAAACCATGAAATCATTAGCGTTTCCGTTACCTTCGTTAGGTTTTCTTGGATGTTCACATCACATGGCATATTTTTTTATAAATAGTCATAGGATATTAAAAGAATAAAAAAAAGTTATGCGACACTTTCCGTCCACCTAAAATTGACGGAGTTAACAACAAGATTCAAGTGCATCGAAGTTGCATGTTTGAGGACTTAGATGCACGGAATGTAAGTTTTTTTGAACTCAAAGCGCATTATCGTAACAAGTTCGAGGATTTGTCCTGTAATTATTTAAAAAAAATCTTATATAAGATTTAAGTTTATTTAATTTTTTCAAGCCCGTTATTATTGAGCTCAATATCTAATTTTGTAGAAACAAGGAGTCTCTTTAGAGACCTAAAAGCGAGCATACATGATTCTAATGGATAGATACAAGGATAAGAACCTCACATAATCGACTGGTTATAGGAAGCCCTTGAAACATTTAATCTCGTTTTATTTTAAGATCATGATTAGTTTTTCCATAATTTTATGAAGTGCATGCTCAGTACATAAGCAACCATACTTGGATTAAGTTATCAAATATTAAATTTGTGACATTCGAAATTTCCGCCAATTGGAAATTATGAAATAACTGAGTTTTATGAAATGTGCTTTCATGATAAATTCTCGCCCGGAACTTATCATTCCTGGGAATGCTAACCATTGGAGAAAGGCTAATAGGAGAATTAAATTCGTAGCGACTAAAGGAAATTCGATCGTGAATAGATTTTGAACATTAAATTCGGAAGTGATATTTTGAGCCCTTTGTTGGCGATCCAAGAATAGTTAAGGGTCGGTTCGCCACTGTCCTAGTAGTGGATCGCGGGTGATTCCGTTAGACCACGAAATGACTTGACGAATGATTCCGAAATTATACCAAATGATCGTACTCCTCGGATCAAGTGATTGATCTTCGCAATTTAAATGACAACCGAGGTCGTCACGCACCGAACGGACTTGCACGTGACTCGATTGAAGATCGATCATAAGTCGATTCTGCGAATTTCCCAACCAAGCCGCCCGTTAGCACGAGAACATTTCGAGTTGTGTTTAATAGAATTTAATTATGGAATCTTTGCCCAAATTGGACACCGGAAAATTAGGAAGTCACGCATAAACGTTAGGGACGGCGTTGCACGTGACACATGGCAATTTTTGAGCGCTTAATTCCTTCGGAAAAATTTGATTTCAACGAGAAATGGAGAAAGTGACGATTTTGCCCTTAAAGATTTATAAAGGATTAGTTTTAGGGGCAAGAGGCATTTTGGTCATTTGTGCCTTAGATATTTTTGGTCAAAGGCACTATTTAAGTCTAGATGTTCTCTCTCTCCTCCATTCTTCTCTGCCTTCCCCATTTGCCGTGAATATCCCCCCCCTTTTTGCCATGAACCCCTCCCCACCACGGCTCTCTCTCTCTCTCTCTTCGCTATCGCCGCCCAAGCCGATCGCCGCCACCCGGGAGCCGTACACCGTCGCCGCCGTTCCCGATTAAGTGCCGCCGCTCTCCGTTCTAGCCGCGATAGTCTAGAACGCGGGTAAGTCGCACTCTAAACCCAATTTAGGATTTCGGGTATCGACAGGCGATTTTGGGCGAAACCGGGAATAGATTAGGTGCGGAATGGCATGATTTAAAAGTGAGATTAGGTGGCGGGCCTTAGAATTGAAACCAGAAAATTTTTATTGGAAAATTCAAAATAATAGGGGCTTGAATTACTGTTCGAAGCTGCAAATTACTGTTCACGAGCTGTGATTTACTGTTCACGGGGCTGTGATGATTTATTTGGGACATAAGTTGGATTTTTAGAACCATTATTTAATGGCAAGAAAGTGTCGTGAATGATTGGAATTAATCCGACGCCATTTGGTTGGAGAAAATTGGCAATTTACGTGTTTTGGGCATGTTTGAATTATTCTGGATGGGGTTGATTTAATTGAGTGTTTATTTGTGTGTTTATATAGTGGGCATATGTCTGTTTGGTGCACGCGTGGGCCAGATCGAATTAATTGTTGATATTGGCCATGTGAATTGTTGAGTGAGCTCTGTCTGCGTGTGACTCGATGCGTGCACGGATCGCGTGTGATGGCCAGTTGCGTGTGGTAAATACATATCAAGTATGTGCATGAGTAAGGAGAAGTTGTGGTGTGACAAGTGATTGTGGGAAAGTATGTGAAGGTGTGATAGTACGAGAATGGGATCGGGCTGGGTATCGTAAACCCGGGCAGCGATCACGTAGGTTTGTTGCATTTGGCACAGGCTGAGGCTTGAAAAAGTAAGTATGAGAATCGGTCCGAGGCACAATCAGCTCGGGTGAGACCGAGATTGGACCGAGGCATCCTAAGCTCGGGTTCCAATCATGTAAGCCTGTCGCATTTGGTGCGGGCTGAGTTGAGATCGGGCCTGGGCGGTGGATGCTCAAGTCGCGATTGGGGCCCCGAGGCGTGAATGAGTACGCAGGCGGATGTGGTGAATGATCGCAAATGTACCAGGCGTGTACGTTTACGCCGGTCACCGTGAGTGATGTGGGAAGTGATGAATGGTCGCATTGTACCGAGGCGTGTGCGTTTATGCGGATACCCTGGCGTAGTAATGTGGGAAGAGGAATTGAGAACGGAAAGAATGTATGCGAAACGAGAATTGTACATGTGTGTGTTTGCATCCGATATAATTGTGATTGAGTGCGGGTGTGCGCATGATTGAGCCCGATCATATTAATTGATGTATCTGCGTGCCAGATTATTTGATGTGCGTGACTGTGTGTGTTTGTGCGATTATCTGGAAGTACGTGATAGCCTAAATAGGGTTTAGGTTGCAACTTATCGAGAAGTGTCTCATGATTGTATAAACCAAACCATTTCGGATAACAAAAAATCCGAACAAGGAATCGGGTTGCCACCACCGTCGCCCGAGCGTTTGGTACGATCATGCACATCGAGGATAATTTCGTGGAGTACACTCTAAATGGACGCCATGTCGGGGACGCAAGGACTAGAGAGGAGGCGATGAGTTAATGTTCGTGTAGTATCGTTTTTGGTAGATAGGGCATCTACCTTTTTGGTGTATGGTTTTTAAGGTAATCGTGGTTGGTGTACATATAAATTTTATGGACTCAAGGAATGACGGACGGGTATAGGTGTACTTGCACATGAATGTTGTAAATTTATGTGGTAATGTAAGGTTTGTAATTGTTGGCGGTTGGGCGTGTTAATTTAGTTCTGGTGTTCTCCAATTTATTTGTCTAGGTTTAATTATTTGTTTCCGCTACAATTGACTCTGATGCGAAATCGTTGAGTCGGCGACATACTCCTGAGATGTCGCATCGTTCAACTCATGGAAGTGAGGCGTGGAAAGCATTAGATTTGAGTCGAGGTGTGACAAAATTATTAAATGAAAATTATAATTTAAGATAACTCTATTATTAAACTTAAATAATCAAAATGTTAATTACCATAATTAAAGTGATTTTTATTATACTTGATGAATAATAATTCATCACAAAAATTGTTAATAATTCATGTTTTGTATGATTGCAATCATTAAAAAAATTCATAGATTTTATTAGAAAAGGTCGTAATGATTTTCGACTAACTTATAATAACTAGAAATTATGATATAACTCTAAGAATTACTAGTTACACAACAAATTTGTAATTCAAAGAAAAATATTATGATATTAAAATTCAATCATCATCTAATTAAAACTGATTAAAAAGAGTTTCAAGCTTGCGGATGTTATCCTTAGATTGTCCTGTCAAAAGAATAAAAAGAATCTTTTTTGTATTTATTCCAAGTTTAGTTTATTTTCATGAGATTATTATTTATTCCCTTGCTATTTCATTTCGCAAATTAAAGGCTGACGGGTTTGCTCTAAGTATTTGATAAAAATATATATAATAAAATATATGTATCTCGTAAGTCATTTAAAAACTTTTTCCTCTAAACATAATTTTTAATTGTAGACCTCCACCTCTTTTGTCACATTGAAATATTCTAATTTATTTTCACAATCAAGTTCTTTATTTATTCATGCTTGCATAAGAATTCGAAAGGAAAAATTCCGATAAAGGAACCTCAACAATTTTATCCCCACCTTCACCAAAAAAAAAAAAAAACAATTTTATCCCCACGATTTCCTCACCACCTTACCCGAAGCCATAATCCGCCTCATCTATCATTCTTGCGCAAGTCATTGTTAAGACCAGTATCCTCTCCAAGCGGTGGCGATCCACCTGGACCACCGCAACTAACCTCCTTTTCTTCGGTCGCTTCGTGCGCTCAGATACTTACACTTGCAAAACGATCAAAGCCTTGCCTGTCTTGGTAGACGGGGTTCTTGGCCCATGTGCCTCGACCACGGTGAAGAGCTACTGGATCAGCAACATCCTTTCTACGAGAAGCCAATCACCTATTTCATTCCCTCAACTAATTCATTCCCTAAATCTCGTAACTTTGATGACAATGAATTATGAGGTTTGCGACATGAGAGCATCATGTTTGTAGCAAATCATTTCAAGAGAGTTGAAATCTCAAATTGTACATTTGTGCCAAATTAGTTTGGGGTTTCTGGTGGTCAAAAAATTAGTTAGCACATTGGTTACTGTCTTAAGACAATTTTATCATGACTTCTCAATGGTCATAGGAAAGGTACACTATGTAGAGGTAATTAGTGCACGAGCGGAGAACCAAAAGTATGTTAGCTTGCCTTTGCTTTTTATCTTTTCCTGTCTTTTCTCTTCTTCTTCCTTTATACAATCCACACCGTATGTTTTTTGTAGCCAGCATTAAACTCTCACACACAAACAAATTGAAGGCCCCAACCTTGCATACACACGTTTAAGAAATCGATTCTCATGTAAATCTGCAAAAATGTGCTCAAGAGTATAACGACCTGTCCAAACATATCTAAGCATATGGTGTTAACCCAGGCTAATGTTAACTTGTTTAATTAAAGGTTTCTAAGAATGTTAATTAATCAAATGTTATTCATCGTGAGTGAGTCGACGCCCGTGTTATTCACTTAGGTAAAAAACCTTATGAGCTGCTTTTTGAGACAGGACACATTGTAACTTCATGAAACAATATTAATGGCAGCCAAAAGTTCAGTTGAACAAGCATAAAGGGGTGATATTTCAAATTTCAACACCAGGCCATTGTACTCTAATGCATGCAATCAGAAGTCCCGTAAATGTTAGGCTAAAATTCCGGTGTCCAAAAAGGAGGAGAAGACGACATCCGGGCTAGGGGTGAGCGGCTCCCAGTCCGGTCCGATCCCACCCAAGAACTGAGAACTGGACCGGGAGGACCGTTTCCCATTTTCTAGGACCGAGGACCGGACTGGCTAGTCCTAAATGCCTTCAATTTGAATTGTTACTAACAATCTCTATTTTGTCCAGACAGGGTGCATTCTGGACGAGAAACTTGAGCAGGTAACGAATAGGTTCCCATTGAAACCAATAGACATCGTAATCAACCTCAACATTCTTGAGATGCATGTAGATCCTCTGCTCTGCAGAATTCCAAACTTCTTCTGCGTCAAAGTTGCGATGGCGAACATTCTCCCCAATGAACTGCATCATGACAAACAATGAGCGATACGATTTAAACTAGATGAGACAAATATCGCTGTTTGACAAGATAACATGGCAGTGGCTATATCAAGAGAAATATAAATCGATGGAGAATCCAAAATGTTAATTAAAATGATAGAGGTACAGAGACGATTGTCAATCACGAGAAGAAAATAAATGACAGGTTTATATGAGGCCTAAGGCTGAAATTCACAAACTAGGCATGTTCATGCAAATCTGCCGTTAAAAGTGAACTGGGAGGGAGGGTTCTAGCAGTTCTGTACCACCAAATTGCTTGTGTAGTAAGTCCTTTTTAAGAATAACTTCTCCAAGCATGGAGAACTTTCGAGTAGTTTCACTATACCGGGAACTTCATCCGCTGCGACGTGGAACATCAGATGCCGACATTCTAAGGATGGAAGAAACACTCCTCTCGCCTCCGTTAGCGATAGCACCTAAGCACGTTTGGCAGAAGCAGAAACTAATCATCATTCGTAACATGCTTGCAATTCCAACGATCTCTCACAACAGTTGAGACACCAAACAAATTAGCAAACAACCAACAGATGCTTCCCAAGACAAAAAATTTATGGCACATCAAATTTTAGTCTTATCAAAATTTCAATGTATTGCTGGATCTATAATGGTGATATCAGGTTAAGATGTGTATAAATCCTATTATAAAAAGAAAAATAGCGTGGCTCTAATGTCAATGTTTCATTAAACTATCAATTTATGAGCATGGCATCATCAAAGAGGCAAATGGCAGGCTCAAAATTAACTAAATTGGCTCGCACCTTAAGTATCCAGCTCCCTATCACCAATCTCGTTACATGATGCAGCCTCTCGAGAAGTCCGACAAGATAGCGACAAAGGTTAACCTTATTGGGTTTCCAAGTATTTATGCAGAAATTTAACTCGGCTTCAACCAAGGAAGATACTTCATCCAGTCTGAACTCTCCATAAAAATCTCCAAAAAAATCACCCAAAAGGTGCAACTTGAGGAGATGAGGAGCCGAAATTTTCAACATACCCAAACGAAACATGTGAGAATCGATCACCAACTCTCTCAAAGTTCTTGATTCAACTATGATGTGCTCTAAGCCGCAGCAATAATTTAACTCAAGGAACTCTAGAACGGGGCTGCCTCTCAAAACTGTCGTCAAGGTGTCATCATTTAACTCCGAACCTCCAATGCGCAATCTCTTCAGCGAAGACCAGTTCACAGCACTGACCATCGGAAAACAGCAACAGGACACATGAAAACTCACCAGGCTAGGGCAGCGGAACATAAACTGTGGCAACACATAACTGTTGTGGCGACAGCTGTTATGCAGGATCAGCGACACCTCTTCGACGTTGTGCCCAACAGCAAAGTGGAGCCACCTATCAATGCTCGACTCCATGGAGGCACATAAAGGGGCATCATCAAATTGCAAGGAGGCGCAGTAAGGAGAGTTAAAGAAGAAGCTTTTCAATTTAATTGCGGTGCAGAGTAACAGCACCGCGTCCATGAAAGCCATGAAACTCTTGACAATCCAGATACTGCCGGAGGGCATAGAGAAAGATATATGTGGATTAGAGGTCCAAGTGTCACGCCATAAGACGCTGGTTTTGACCGCATCTTTTGTGGTCAAGAAAGATAAGATATGAAGGATTATAGCATCGGGCAATTGGCTGATATAATCCACTTGGCTTCGGGTTTCATCTTGATTGGAAGGAGGAGGTGTTGGTGGACGTTTCTTCCAGAACCAAAACCTGGCCATGTATGGAGGGTTCTTCCAGCTTTTGCCTTTGGCTGCGGACTACGATGAAGCGTTTAAGTTGGCAAAACAGTAGGGGAGGACTATATATCGGCACAGAGACTAAACCCAAAAGCACTGTTCTGGCTTATTTTCAAAATTCAGAAACGAAAGATTAGCGTTCTAAACTTTGGATAAGAACGGAAATAAATCTAATAATTACCAAAAAGCTATGAAAAATTATTGCTCCGGCCTCTCAGAGGATTTGCACTATCTTGATAAAATTGAAAAATAACTTTATTGCCGTATCAATCTGCACTGCCTGTTTTTACCCCCTCTCTCTCTCTCTCACACACACACACACACACACAAAAACAAATTGAGGGCCCCAACCTTGCAGATTAGGTTGGCCACCCATATCGGGTCTTGATATAACCGCATCATGTCAAATTAAGTCTGACCTCCAGACGACGCACATATCATTAGCGATGCATCTTTAAAGCCCAAATACGACAAGTTCATTAAATGCCTTACACACGTGACATGCTTAACACGTTGCAGATATTTATTCTTACGTGCTCGTGCTTAAACATTTGTTAACGTATCTAAATGTATCTAAATATGTGACGTGACCCAGGTAAATATTAACGTGTTTAATTAAAGGTATCCACAAATGTGATTTAAAGCGTTGAAAGGTTCAATTGGTGGCCGCATGTTTATTATATGTGTTTTAAACATGTTCCCTCGTTCATGACATGGTATTGATTAAGCTTAATAGAGTACGCTTACCTTGGTGCCATGTAAACACATATTGTCAGAAATTGCAAGCCTTAGTTGGAGGAGATCCACTCCAAAGTATGTTCGTAGGCAGAGGGGACCGAGTGGCATGTGTGGCCACGGTTGTGGTGGAGTTGACAAGGAAAGAGAGTTGGCAAATTGTGAATAATTTATCTTAATGTTTGATTAACTTGCATTTTATGAGGAGAAAGAGATATATCGAGTGGGTTATTGCATTACATAAACTGTGTCAATTACTTTTATCGTTTTTTCTCTAAGCTTAAGTTTAATCTTGATCCTCCCATTTCTTTTTTTCACTTTGAGATCATCTAATTTGTTTTCGCAATGTATTATGAATTAGACAGATTATATGCTTGCATGAAGAACTCAAAGGGCAAAAAATTTCGACAAAGTTCTTTTAAATTAAGCATTGCATCAACATCATCAAAGAATTTCGCTTTAGCAATTTATTGGAGTATTTTAAAACAGATGACGACGAAATAGCTTGATTGCACAAAGCGAATGCGTTAACTATTGACCACCTTGGTCATGGAACAACGTTATTATGAAAATTAAGAAAAAAAAAAATATAATGAATTAAAAAAAAAAAGACACTGTATCCATTAAAAGGGCCACATGACTATCACTCTTCACTTTCATCTTGCTCAGCTCTGAAGTCCTCAATCATAGTCAGCGTGTAGAGAGAGAAAGTTATATCCTTCGAAAACTCGGCAGGAAAATCTGCAGGAACATGGAATTCCATTTCCATGGGCGGAGACCACCGTCCACGGCGCCCTCCACGGCAAATCCTCCGGTGACCGGCCGGTGCACCATACCAAACCGACCTCATCCTCCCTCGCAACGAAGCAGAAGCCCTAGCGATCTCATCAGCGCCTTGCCGGACGCCGTGATCCACCACATCTTCTCTCATTTCTGCCCCCTCGAAGACATGGTCAAGACCAGCGTTCTCTCCAAACGACCACCAACTTGTCTTCGATAGAGATTGAAGACCGGCCTCACGTTACCTTGGGCTTCTTGTCCCTCATTGACATCGTCCTGATCCAGCGCACCTCCCCGCAACCAGGCTGACCGCCCCAAGGTCGACCCCTGGCTCTCCGCCTCGCAATGCGGCGCCAGGTGGAGGATCTCCGCCTTTTTTGTGGTTTAATTTGGTTTTAATTTGGTTCTGTTTTGCCGAAGATGGTGATCGACAAAAGATCTTTCACCGAAGGTTAGATCTTCAATTTTTTGATGTATATCGGGCTCAGTGGTGATTTGAATAGGAAGCAATCAGTATGGCTAAATCTGCGAACTAAGAAATGACCGGTAAAAAAAATGGATAACGGGAACAAATAAGAAATTGATAATGATATATTGCGGCAGAATTTGTTTAAGAAAATATCGAGCAAGTCAGCGCACCAGTCTACGTCAATTACTTGATACCTTTTTCTCTGAGCATAACTTTTAATTGTAGTCCCCCACCCCTCCTTTCACATCGAAATCTACTAACTTGTTTTTGCGATCAAATTCTTTATTTAGTCGTGCTCGATCAAACTCAAGAGAGAAAAAATTTCGATAAAGAAAATTTTCAACCACAAAATAGGAATAATATCAAAAAGAAAATTTGAAGTATAAGGTAGTGTGTTTAAAAAGGATAGGAAATCGTATCGAATAGGGAAA
The DNA here is from genome assembly GCA_024733475.1 of Syzygium grande. NCBI lineage: Eukaryota > Viridiplantae > Streptophyta > Magnoliopsida > Myrtales > Myrtaceae > Syzygium > Syzygium grande. The sequence continues at coordinate 618,207 of JAMXDD010000012.1, forward strand.
AAAAAAAGACAGATTCCCAATCGAATCGATAACTATTTGATTGCTCGTGTAGAAAAGAAAAGAAGAAGAAAAAAAAAAGAAAAATCCTTGGAAAACTCGGGGAACATCGGTAGTTCAAGTCCACGGCGGCGCCCTCCTCCGTCCACGGCGGGCGCCCTCCGTCCACGGGCGCCGTCCACCGCAAATCCTCCTCCTCCTCGTTTGAGCCCTGGGGATCTCATCAGAGAGTTGCCAGTCGACGCCGTGATCCCCACATCTTTCTCGTTCCTGCCTCTCCGAGGCGTCGTCAAGACCACAGCGTCCTCTCCAAGCGGTGGCGGTCCCACCTGGACCTCCGCCGCCTACCTCGCCGATGGATTCCGGCCTCGCAATCGCGGGCGCCCGCTCCTTCCACTTCCTGTCCCTCGTCGGCGGGCGTCCCGAGCCCAGTGCTCATCGCCCCACGGTGAAAAGTTCCACCTCACCAACTTCAAGTACCGCTGGGGGCTACCGCCCCAAGCTCGGCCTCGGCTCGGCTTCCCGTCCGGGCGCTGCGTGGAGCATCTCCGCATGTTGCTGAACACCGACCAGCGGACCATGTATAAACTGCCGCCATTCTTGTATTGCTCGAGTTGGTTGGTGCGCCTCAAAGTCGGTTCGTGCTGCCTCTCGCCGGGTGTGACTATTAGTTGGCCTTCTCGACAGCGTCCGAGCAGTGCACCTCCCCACGGTGAAGAGGTTCCACGTCACGGGGAGAAGAACAATATTGGTGCCAAAACTTGTGTGCGGAGGCTACTTTAGTGCCAAAACTTTCATTTTGATCATTTAAGTGCCAAAAGTTTACGCCGGCGATCACTTAAGTGCCAAATCGGAGAAAAACGATTATTTAAGTGCCAGCGGCGAGAAATTCGATCAAATTTAATCGTGGCTTTTATATTTAAATTTTAATGACACGTGGTATTTCCATGTGTATAATTCAATTTTTAAATATTTTTTATGATTTTTTTTCCTTTTTTTCTTTCTTTTTTCATTTTTTCTTTTCTTTTTCTTTTGTCTTCTTCTTCTTGTACCATGGCGGTGGCGGTACCACGGTATGGCGGCCTCGCCGGGCCTCGCCTTCCTCCCAGCGAGGGCCGGCGAGGGGCAGGCTGGGCGGGCGAGGGCCAGTGAGGCGAGCCCTCGGCCCGAGCCCACGGCTGCCTCGCCCGAGGCCTCGCCCGGGAGGAAGGCAAGGCCAGCCGGGCAGCAGCCGGCCTCGCGGTGCCTCCACGGCGGCCTGGCCGGCCCCCTCACCAAGACCCACGGTACGCCTGCGCCCGGGAGGAGGCGAGGCCCGGCCAGGCAATGATGGCCTCGGCGAGGCTGGCCCTCTTCCAGTTAGCAAGCCAGCCTCACCCGAGATCCCGTGAGCCCGGCCTGTGACCACGGCCTCGCCCGACCCTCGCCGAGCCCGCGGCTGCCTCGCCGGGATCTGGCGAGCCTGGCGAGAACCGCCTCTCCGGATCCGGGTGAGGCCGACCGCAGAGGCCACTTACGGCCGGGAGCCCGCAGCGAGCCTCACCGGGCCTCGCCCGGAGGAAGGCGCCCGGTGAGGCATGGCGGCCAACCCGATGGCGGGCGCCCGCCATCGGAAATAAGAAGAAAGAAAAGAAAAAAAGAAAGAAAAGGAAAAAAAGAAAAGAAAGGAAAAAAAATGCCACGTCAGCCTCCGGCAAACCCGTCGCTTGAGAAATTAATAAAAAAATGCCACGTCGGATTTCCGGAAGTGGCACTTAAATGATCATTTTTCACAACTTTTAGCACTTAAGTGATCCGATTGAAAGTTTTGGCACCAAAGTGGCCTCCGTACACAAGTTTTGGCACCAATGCTGTTCTTCTCCCCCGTCACGGCATCTATTACGGCGAGGCCGGCGGCCCCCGAGGTCAACGCTGGCTCTTCTTGGCGGCGGAGCACCGCGTGGAGGATCTCTGCCTGTGGCTGTATGAATTTTCGCCTTCGCCCTTTTATACACTGCCGGGTTTCTTGTATTGCTTGAGCTGGTTGGTGCGCCTGGAAGTTGGTTCGTGCTGTTTCTCGTTGGGTACCACTGTTAGATGGCCTTGTCTCAAGGTCTTGTTGATCGATGATGCGGAGTTGAGCGATGATATCCTCGGGCGAATCTTCAGGGGAAGTCCTGTTTTAGAGTCCCTTGAGTTGCGGCGGTGCTACGGCATGAAGAGCATCATAATAGAATCAGCAAGTGTGAAAGAGTTGGTACTCGAGAGGCCCTCGTTCTCTGAAACAGAGAAAATTTGCGCCCCGCATTTGCTGTCACTGCAGATATCAGGGGATTTGAATTATTTTGCTGCCTTCGGACTTGACGGTATCTCATCTTTGGTGGAAGCCGACTTACATTTTTCCATTCAAACTGGCGTGACTGATTATAAGAGGAAGTGCTGCGACTTGTTGAAGGAACTTCTTGATAAGCTGCGTGGAGTTCCTACGATCACCATTGGCGGTTGGTGTTTGCAGGTACAAGCTCGATGTTTTTACCATTTGTAAGACGCACTCGTGTGGAATGATGTCGGTGATTAGCACCTTTTAGTAGTCGAGTGACCGCAGCTATCTGCCGCATTCTAATCTTTCATTGAGGGGAATCATTGTGAACGCATGTTTAATTAATTATTAGCAGATGGGATGATTTATAACTCTGTGTTTCAAGTTATACCATGTGAACATTTAGTGAACCTTGGAGCTTCTCCTTTTGTTTAATTTCAAGTTTTAATTTGTTCATTTGAAACGGGGATCACTCAATTTTTGGGACTATGAATGCTGCTAGATAATGCTAATTATTATGGATGCTACTCAACACAACGTTGTTAGACACTTGATTTCTCTAGAAAAATGCATGAAGAGATTATTTGAAAAGGTTACTTTTTCATTTCATTTTTTCAGTTCATGGAGAGAATACAATTATCTAGAAATATGACGAGTAAGGGAACTAGACATCTTAGGTTGGCAGAACCGGATCATGTTCTCTCGTCACATTTGGCTGTTGTTCCATAATATATCTTACAGAGTATTCTCAGAACATTTTACAATGCCAATGGACGGATTCATCTGGAAACTTCAGTCAATAACGAGGTTCCCTGTCTCGTGTGATCAACAACTAGAATTTAGATCACAAGTTTTACATGAGAAGCATATGTCAATAGTCTCGATTCTTAAAGAGATTCGCTTGTTCATTTCTACTTGTGGTATCCTTATCGGTCTTTTCCTTTCTGGAAGACAGGGTCAAAGGATATCGTTTCTTGATGAACTGTAATTTTGTTATTCTCTATTCATGTCAAACAGGAAAACTAGTATTAATTAAATTTTTAACGTTGCTTGCTCGATGTGCTTAGACTGTGTCCCTTTTGGAGATGGAAGGAGTGCCATCACCATTGTCAAAATGTCAGAATCTGATACTACATGGATCAGTTGGTAAAGAGGTCCTTCCGGGATAGCATACATGCTCCGAAGTTCACATTGCCTGGAAAAATTAGTCATACACCTGACTGAGCTCCCCCTATTGAAGGTTTGTTCCTTTGCTTTGATATTTTCAGTTCGCTTCTTGTGCTGATTTCCTCTTTGCACGAATGTTTAAACAGTGAGTTAAAACTTTGGAAGCACATAAAGAAGATCAAACTCAAACTCTTATTTGTTCCAATAATTGAAATTTGCTCATGGCTCTGTCAATCTACTCAAAATTTGTGCAGGGCAATATAAGTTGTTTCAGTTCATATCTTAAATTAATTGCAGTGTTGTACTGGAAGTTTTGCTGCCATGTAGCGTTAGGAAATCAGGATCTTGAACTAAGAATTTAACTATGAGCATTTAGAAAGAGAACATGTTTTTTTTTTTTATGTGTAGACGAGTTTAAGAGCTTAAATTGATTAAGACTGGTTATAAAGTAAAACTGACTAGCATCTGCAGTGGACAAATGAAAGTTGTTTGTCTGAAATTTTAGTGAGCCAATGAATTTATTTTTCCCCGTGGATCCACATCTAATGTGAAATGAGTTTCTTAAATGGAGTATCTATGTGCAGTTTGAGTGTGATGAAGAATCTAAAAGAACGTTTTAACTTTGACGAAGATGATTTTTTGTGCTCACGGAAAGGGAACTTTGAATGTTTGGGAAAACATCTCAAGAGAGTTGAGATCATTGCCTTTGAAGCGGATAGTTTTGGGTCGAAACCTCTGCTAGCCCTGATTAAGTTCATTCTTGGGGATGCACTTGTGCTGGAGAAGTTGATTGTCAAGGCTAAGTTGCCCAGACGATGTGTACAAAAACATCTTGAAGCTGCTGTTCTGTCGAAACTACTTGGTGTGAGCAAAAATGTGCTCAGCTGTCCAAGAGCTTCCAAAAAGGCTGAGGTTATCTTCAATTATCCTTTCGAGCAGGTGTACTCATAAAAGCATATGAAAGTCTGAGTTTCTCATTGATCTCATGGCAAGCGTATGTTGCCCTGGGCACTACATTGCTCATTTGCATTCACGCTCTTTTGACAGTGAAGTTACATGAAGTGTGACAGTATTAGGTTTTTAGTATGTATCTAATTTGCTCTTGTTTCAAGTTTTATTCTAGTTGTAAATATGAACCTCTTGAGGAAAAAGGTTAATATTAGTGTTTTGGTTCAGTAGGATTTTTTTCCGACAAAAAAGTTGGCAATCGGAACTAAACCGTATTCCACGCTTCGATTTGGTTCAACTTTTGGAAAACCAAAACAATTCATGAAATAATTAGTCTTTTTGTTTGCTCCATTAGGTTTCGTTGGACGTTGGCATGGCATTTTTTCTTTACTAATCACCTACAATTGGCAGAGTTAACGAAAAGATTCAAGTGCATCGAAGTTGCATGTTTGTGGACTTAAATGCAATTTAAGTTTATACGAAAAAAAAAAGTATCTTATATAAGATTTCGAGGCTAATATTTTAAGGTAAAGCTAATTTTTTCTATGCAGGAAATATATATTTAAGGCCAATTGTAAGTTGCACATACTTGTGGATATGGAATTTAATATAAAGTAACGACATTAGAGCAGTTTATCACTTGCTCTTCCTTTGGCCCATTAGCACTTTTCACTTGTTCAAAAGCAGATTTCGACTGCTTCAACTTTCACATATTTTTCCACATTCAAAATTTGATGTTTTGTTAAATTGGCGGCACTAATAATATGATTTATTATCTAGTATGAAACACTCGAGACATTTAAAAATATTTAAACAATCTACTGTCGATTCTTAAATTATTTTTGAATATTTTTTTAGTATCAAGTTTTAAAGCAAAATCATGAGCAGAAATATTGAATGATTTTTCTAAGCTTCATTAACGTGTGATTTATATTAAATGAAGTATGATGCTCAGTTTATAAGCAACCATACTAGAATTAGGTTCTCAAACACAAAATTATTGAATTAAGTGATATTTAAATTATAAGATAACTCAATGTAAAACAGGCTTACTTTGGTAACGTGTAAATGGATCATGTCGAAAATTCCCTGCCTTAATTGAAGGTGACGCGACTCCGGAGCATGGTTGGATGTGGAGGGGGGGCGAGTGGCAAGTGTGGCGACGGCTATGGTGGAGCGGACAGACGAAAAGAGTGAATGAACATAGGAAATTAAGAAATTATTATCCCAGTGTCCAATGAACATGCATTTTATAAAAAGAAAATTCGAGTGGCTTCCCCTATCACATAAACAGATTTTCTTCTAATTTGCTTTTGCAATCAGATCCTTTAGTGAGTCATCGACGCATCACGAAGTAGACCGATTTCATGCTTGCGTAAAAGAAATCGAAGCGCAAAAATTCCGACGAACAAAATCCTTCTTTTGAGCGAGGAGGCGGCTCGACGCGAGGGTTGCATGGGGGCCGAGGCAGTGCCCGTCAATCATCGTTAGTGTGCTTTTGGACTGTTGGTGCAAAGACGAGAGAGAGTGCTTGTGAACCTGCGTCATTCACTCAGGTAAACAACCTTGTCAGCTGCTTTCCGACACAGACACATATTTTAACTTCATGAAATAATATTAAGCTGAGCCAAAAGTCCAGCTGAACAACACAAGGGATGATATTTCAAATTTGACCCCTGGGCCGTTGTGCTCTGAGTGCATGCAATCAGAACTCCTGTAAATGTTAGGCTAAAATTCCAGGGCACAAGATGGATGAAAAGCCGTCACCGGGGTGATGAAAAGAATCAGGACTTACGTGCGCGTTTCGAAGGACATCCTTGGGAAGGATACTTAAGAATGACCTTCGCGCGCGGAGAACACTTCAGGTGTGACAGAATTATCTGGGCCACCACGAGCAGAACCCATGGATCAATCGCCTTGGACGACTTGGAATTGGCACTGTTGATCACTATTTCGTCCAGACCATGTGCATTCTGGAGGAGAAACTTGAGCAGGGAAAGAAAGGGGTTGTCACGTCAGCAAATCGGCACCGGGATCAACAATCTCGACGTGCTTGAGATGAGTCAGGTGCCGATAGATCCTCCACTTTGCAGAATTCCAAAATTTTTCTGCATCAAAGTGGCGACGGCCTACATTTTGCGCAACGAACTTCATCTGCAGATAGAGAACATAATGACAAATGATGAACTCTACAATTAGAACTAGATGAGACAAAAATTATCAAGGTTTGGCAGGATAAAACAGTAGTTGCTACAATATGAGAACTATAAGTCAATAGAGAATCCAGAATGTCAATTAAAATGAAAGAGGTAGAAAGACGATTTTCAATCATGAGAAGACAAGAAATGACAGGTTTATATGCAGCCTAAGGCTGAAATTCACAAGCTATGTATATTCATGCAAATCTGGTGTTAAAAGTGAACTGGAAGGGTTCTAGCAGCTGTGTACCGCAGAACTGGGTGTGCAAGTCATCTGTATGAATAACTTCTCCAAGTGCGGTGAACGTTCGAGTATTTTCGCTATACTGGGAACTCCCTCATGGTCTGCTGCGACAAGGAACTTTAGATGCCGACATTCTGAGGATGGAAGAAACACTTCTCTCGCCTCCATTAATGACAGCACCTAAGCACGTCAATCGTGGTGTAAAAAGCAGCATCTAATAAGTATTTACTTCTTCAAGCAAAGAACATCATTCATAAGACATGCTTGCAGTTCCAACGATGTCGCACAACAGCAGACAGACCAAACAAACGAGCAAAGCTTCTCAAGAAAAAAATTATGTGACATCAGATTTTAGACTTATCAAAATTTCGACGTATTGCTTGATCGATAACAGGCAATATCAAGTTAAAGATGTGTACAAGAACTATATCACAAACAAAACAAGCCTCGTCCAGCAAAATTCCACTGAAGCTCTATAAGATGAGAGCATTTCATTGAACTAACAATTTATGAATATGCTATCATCAATCCAACAAACAAAAACCAATCAATCCTAAGCAAATGGCACAATCTGTAATGTCTGTCTGCTACTTGAACCACAGCTCAAAATATTAAATAAATTGGCTCGCACCTGAAGGCACCAGCTCCCATCACCAATTTCGTGACGTGATGCAGCCTCTCGAGAAGTCCCTTGACAAGATTGCCAAAAGCCTTAACCTTATTGAGTGCAATTGTTCGCATGTCGAAATTTAACTCGGCCTCAACCAAGGAAGATACTTCGTCTAGTCTGAACTCTCCCTCCCAAGAACCGCCCAAAAGGTGCAATTTGAGAAGATGAGGAGCCAAAATTTTCAATATCGAAAATTGACCAAAATGAAACCCGTGAGAATCGATGACCAACTCTCTTAATTCTCTTGATTCAACTTTAATGTGCTCAAAACCCCAGCAAACTTTCAACTCAAGGAACTCTAGAACGGGGCTACCACTCAGAACTCTCATCATCGCATCATCCTCCAACTCCACACATCCAATGTGCAATCTCTTCAGCGAACACCAGTTCACAGCACCTCTCATAGAAAAACAGCAACTAGACACGTGAAAACTTACTAGCGTAGTGCAGCAGAACAAGAACTGTCGCAACGCATAATTGTTAATGTTATTGCGCCAGCTATGCAGGGTCATGGACACCTCTTCGACATCGTGTCAGACGGCAAAGTGGAGCCACCTATCAAGGCCTGACTGCAATGAGGCACGAAAGGAGCACGAAAGAGGAATCTTTTTACCTTAATTGCGGTGCAGAATAACAGCACCGTTTCTATGAAAGCGATGAAGTTCATGGGCTTCTGTCCTCTGTCTAGATACAAAGTAATATATGGATTGGAGGTCCAAGTGGAACGCCACCGCTTGGACAAGACGCTGGTTCTGACGGCGTCTTCTGTGGTCAAGAAGGAGAAGATATGAAGGATTATGGCGTCGGGCAATTGGCTTATGTAATCCATTGAGTTTTGGGTCTCGTCTCGACTGGAAGAAGGAGGTGGTTCGATCCTGGCCATGTATGGACGACTCTTCGAACTTTTTCCCTTTGGCTGCTGACTACGATGAAGCTTCTAGGTTGGCAAAACAACAGGAGAGGACTACATAACTATATATATACGCTCTGATCAGCACAGAGACTAAACCACAAAAAATATTATGGCTTTTCTTCAAAATTCAAAGAAGCAAATCTAAATTTTGGATAAAGATTGAAATAGATCTGAATAGCTACGAAAAATTATTGCTCCGGGCTCTCTACCACAATGGGCAGTGGCAACACCCGGTACCATTTCATTTTCCCCTTTTTTTCCTTGAATGTCAATATGGATACCTAAATCTTGATGATCTCGTTTAGTCATTTATTGGACAAGATAATTATGAGTTAGCCCCGATCTCTAAACACAAATATTATTAATTTGCATATTAGGAGTATTATCATTTAGTAGTAATGAACCCATTTAAACTGCATAATTATTGGACTGACTTAAGCAGGTAGGCTCTGAGCTTAATTAAATTATCTGGACCAAATCCCCCAGGAGCACAAAATCTAGCTAAACCGGAAAAGATTTGTGTTCTTGTATCAGACCTTGAAAAGCGGGTGGCAATACATTCTTTGAGAATTCAGTTAATTCGGATACAAGAGTCGAAGAGATTCTAATTTCTCCAAAAGGAAAGTCAAATCACGAAATGTGTAGATTGTTTCAATCTTCTGAAGGTGGAGAGAGATTCACGGCCACAAGATGACCTGGGCCCAAATCAGGAGCATAATATAATGAAGCCAAAATATTCACTTGCTTAAATAAAGATTGAGAGTGAGGAAGAAAATAAATGAATGAAAGGAAAGAAAATTAACCTTGCCAACTCTCCGTTTCCTTGCCAGAAGCTCACGATCATGGCTATAAAGGAGAGAGGGAATAAGCCGAAAAAGGGACTCACCTTTTTCACGAGTAAAACGGCTTCTCACCTTTGTCAATTCATGTCACGGTTAGTGCCGTCAAATGGATTGGTCGGATTGGATTTGAATTGGGTCGAAAATGGCATGATCCAGATTGACTTATTTAAGCCTTTTGACCTATTTATATGCAATATAAATTTAGCAATTCATATTTGACCAGAACCTACTTGAACCAAATCTGTCCAAATTGTCTTCGATTCTCCTCCCAAGGATGCACTTTTCGAGGCATAGCCAGCCCTCGGCCCTAAGAGATTTCCCGACTAGGTGTGCTTCGTCGATGCACTCATCTTCCCTCAATAAACTTTAGCTGTGCACAGGGTCATGCTTTTCTATGAGCCCTGTTGGGTTGCAACTTGAGAAGCAATCATTAATACACTTTAACTTTTTTGCTTAAGTAATGTCCCTTGTGAGAACATAACCAATAGAAATGGTCTTTGTTGATTGTTTTTTTTTTTTTGGTAAAGGTAAGAGTTTGTATAACTAATCAAGACACCAAGTACAACCTAAGCTCAAACCTACTCCTGACCATATTAGGACACGAGATGTCCAGACAAGGTCAAGAGGGTCCAGCAGGGGCTATATACAAAACGGACCAAACCAGCTAATACAAGAACAACTAACCGAAAACAAGGAAACCAAAAAAAAGATAACCATGTCTTCGGAAGCAGCACGTAAGAGCGAAGAGCGGTGCCTATATCACCAAAACAGTCTGAAGCAGCAGCAAACCAGCGAGGTTAGAAGGTGAGGCCCTTAAGCCGAACTAGGTAGCACAAGACAATCCGCATGGCCAAACTGATGAAGGCTGGACAGGGATCAGCAACAACCGAAAGAGACCAAGAAACAACCCTCCACAATTAGCCAAAACGCCAATTAGGAGGACGAAGTCGCGTGAAAAATAGAAGTAGGAAGGCCCCACTTTCTTTGAAAGATACGATTCCTATGAGTATCATCAACTATCCCAAAAGATATAGCTTTGTCCTTGACCACTTTGAGGAGGTGTTTGCGCATACCCGGGATAAAGATGGTCTTGTTCCTGAATATGGCATTATTCCTTTCAGTCCAAATAATATGGCAAAGTGCACCAAAGGAGAACCTGGATACTCTATGGGCAAAAGATGAACCCCCACATGCTTGCATAGCCCACCTAATGTGCTCTAACCAAGGTCTGTTACGCCAGGGAAGGCTACATTTAGTAGCCCAGAAGGAGGCCAATCTACTGGTCGAGGAGCACTCAAAGAAAAGATGATTAATAGAATCCGGAACTAGGCCACAAAAAGCACATGTAGCATCAGCAATCCTACGGTTTTGTAAGAGAAACACCTGGGTGGGTAGCCGATTAAGAGAGGTGAGCCAAAGGAGAAAAGCATGGCGAGGAGCAATATGCCGATCCCACACAAAAGGATGCCAAGGAACTGAAAGACCTCTCCTTCTAAAGTGGTCCCAAGCACATGCAACCGAGAAAGCTCCTGAGGGGTGAGGAGTCCAGGTTAGTGCATCTAGTTGATTATCCATAAGAGGTGGTTGTTCATCCATCCAGCCCAATATAGTGTCCAGAGTAGTCGAAGGTTGCCAGGAACATTCAAAGAAACTCTTTACCGTGATGTCTCTTGGGATCCTTGAATGATAGATGTCCACATTGCTAAAAAGCTGGAAGATCGGGCCTCTGTAATGCCACGAATCAAACCAGAAAGAAACGGAAGACCCGTTCCCAATTCTCCATCGAAAAAGAGTGTGGGCAGCAGCTCTCATGTCCAGGATTTTCTTCCACGTCCATGAACAAAAAGTGGGTTTGGAAACAACCCAAAAGTTTGTCTTTTTTAAAAAGTTGGAATGAATCCATTTACACCACATGGACTCCTTGTCAGAAAAGAGGAGCCATATGTGCTTGAGAGTCAAGGCTCTATTGTATTCAACAAGACACCGCAGCCCAAGGCCACCTTCCTCTTTGGGGAGGCACACTGTATTCCACGCCACTCTAGCTCCACCTGCTCCTAGATCAGGCCCTTTCCAAAGGAATTGACGTAGAATAGTCTCAATTCTATATAAGACAGATTTTGGTATATAGAAAATGGAGGCCCAATAAACTTGCATAGAGTACAACACCGACTTGATCGGGTTGGGCGCCCACGCAAGCGAAAAGAAACCTACGAGTCCAAGACCGGGCACGAAAGCGGTTATAGAATCAACCAGATATTTGCAGTCCTCTTTGCGTAATCTAGAAGATATAATAGGTACGCCCAAATAACGGAAAGGAAGAGTACCTTCTTTGGAATCCCAAACAGTGGAGAATTTGGACACATAAGGCGGGTTTCCCCCTGAGAGGAAAACATTGCTTTTGCTAGGATTTGGTTTCGGTCCAGACCAATCAGTGAACAAAAGAAGCGAATCTTTGATTAATTTCACTGAACCCAGGTGGGCTTCTGAGAACAAGAGCACGTCATTGGCAAAGAATAAGTGTGATAGGCGGGTCTTTTTACAACGCCAATACCAATGAAAGTCCCGACTATCAGTTTTGAAATTGAGAATACCGGAGAAAACTTCCATTACGAGTATAAAAAGGTACGGCGATAATGGATCTCCTTGCCGTATACCTCGGGAGCTACCGAAAAATCCATGCAATTCCCCATTAATTGAAACCGAGAACTTGGCGTCGAGACACAAGCCATAACCAATTTGATGAAGGATTCCGGAATTTGAAGGCCATTAGGACCTTCTCAATAAAGTTCCAATCAACGGTATCGTAGGCCTTTTGAAAGTCGACCTTAATGGCACACTTAGGGAGATAAGCGTTGTGGTGGAAGTCCGCAAACAACTCCTAGGCAATCATAATATTGTCGCTAATTTAGCCCTTAATAAAAAATTTGTTTGGGCGGGGGCCAACCAGAGAAGGCAAAATAAGAGCTACCCTTCTAGCCAAGATTTTGGATATGCATTTGTAAAGAGTGTTACAACATGCAATGGGTGAAAATCAGACATGGCGAGAGGCATTAGGAGATTTCGGAACAAGTGTTAGAATAGTGTTGTTTAGCTCTTTGAGCATACATCCAGAATCAAAAAGTTTCGACCGCAACAAGGACGGACGCCCAGTGATCTCCCAAGTTGTTCGAAAAAAATCAACACTATATCCATCAGGCCCGGGAGCTTTACCCCTTCGCAAGCGGTCTTTGTTGATTGTTTATCTTGCTCTTTTTGGATTATAGCCTCTGAACTGCAACCCTATTTCCTTTCTCGAAGCCTTGAGTGGAGAGTAAATGGGATTCGAGAATCGGAAAGAAAGATTTGCCTTCATGTAACCTCTACTAGCATAGTTATCATGGAATCAGAATAGCTGTATCGGTCATTTGGTTCCTTTGGTAGGACAATTTTGACACGACTTTTCAATTGTCTTAGAGAGGATACCCTATGCAGAGGTGATTAGTGCGCGAGTCAGGAGAATGGAAAGTATGTTATTTTCCCTTTGTTTTGTCTCTTTTCCTGCCTTTTCTCTCCTCTTCTTCTTCCTTACAACAATCCGCATAGCTTGTTTTTACGTCAACATTACTCTCTCTCTCTCTCTCTCTCTCTCTCTCTCTCTCTCTCTCTCTCACAAACAAATTGAAGGCCCAAACCTTGCATATGAGGTCGGCCCCCCTGTATTCTGCCTTGATATAACCGTATCATGTCAAATCCAGTCTAACCTCAAGACGACACACTTATCATTAGTGATACATCTTTAAAGCCCAAATACAGCACGTTCATTAAATGCCTTACTTACACACATGACATGCTCAACACGTTTAAGATAATAATTCTCACATACCTGTGCTTAAACATATAGTAACGTATCTAAATGTACCTGAACATGTGGCGTCGACCCAGATAAATATTAACGAGTTTAATTAAATGAACTTACAAATGTAATTAATGCGTTAAAAGGTTCAATCAATGGCGGCATGTTTATTACATGCATTTAAACATGTTCCCCTATTCACGACATGGTATTGATTAGACTCCAAAGTATGTTCAATTGGCACGCTTACCTTGTTGCCATGTAGATACATGATGTCAAAAATTGCCAGCTTTGGTTGGAGATGATTCGACTCCAAAGTATGTTCGGCGGTAGAGGGGGCCGAGTGGCAAGTGTGGCGACTTTGTCGTGGAGTTGACAGAGGAAAGAGAGTTGGGAACGTAGAAAATTAGGGAGATTTTATTTTAATGTTTGATGAACTTGCATTTTATGAGGACGAAAAGATATATCGAGTGAATTATTACATCACATATACTGTGTCGGTTATTCGATACCTTTTTCTCTAATCTTAGGTTTAATTTTGGTCCTTCCATTCTTTTTATCACATTGAACATCTGATTTGTCTTCACGATGAATTATGAGTTAGACAAATTATATGCTTGCATAAATAACTCGAAGGACAAAAGAAAATTCCGATAAAGAAAACTTTGGCTCATTTTCCATTCTTTCTCTTTAATGAAGTGTTGCATTGGCATCATCAAAGAATTTCACTTTAGCAATTTATTAGGGTATTTTATATTATACATGATGATGAAGTAATTTGATTGCACAAATAGAATGTATTGACTATGTAATGATGGAAAATTAAAAAGAAAAAAAGACATAAAAGAAAAAGGTTAATATTACGAAAAATTTACCCAAAACTAATTTTTTAACCAACAAAAATCCAAAAGTGGTATATTCGTGACAAATTAACTACAAACTAATATTTTAACTGTCGAAAATCCCAAATTGGTAAATTTACCCTCCGTTAGTTTCCGTTAAATTTGATTAATACAAAAAAAATTCACAAATCGGTACACTTACAACAAACGGAAGGTAAAACCCAAAATTAATACATCCGTCAATGACCGCGTATAATTTAACAAAGTAATTTAACAGTGAATTTTAACAAAAATTAATGGAAGGTAAATTTATCATAACTGTACTAGTTTGAGAATTTTTTATAATTAAAAAATTAATTTATGGTAAATTTATCATAAGTGTACGGTATTAACTCGAAGGAAAAAAAAATGTCTTATCAATTTTTCATTGTTCTTCTCCTTCACTTTGCTCAGCTTTGTAAAATGATGCGGTGAAAGTAAAATCCTCGGAAAACTCGGAACCCTGGATCTTCACCTCCATGGCGGAGACCGCCGTCCCCGGCGCCATCCACCGCAGGCCCTCCGGCGACCGTCCGAATCGCACCGGAGGAAGCCCACCTCCTCCTCCTCCTCCTTCGAGCCCCGGCGATCTCATCGGCGCCTTGCCGGACGCCGTGATCCACCGCATCTTCTCGTTCCTGCCGCTCGGAGACGTCGTCAGGACCAGCGCCCTCTCCAAGCGGTGGCGGTCCACTTGGACCGCCGTCACCGACCTCGTCTTCGACGGAGGGGAGATCGAGGGCCGACGTCGCAGTACCTTGGGCGTCTCGTCCATCGTCGACAGCGTCCTGAGCCAGTGCACCTCCGCCACGCTGAGGAGGTTCCCCGTCACCGGCTTCGATTACGACGAGGCGGACAGCCCCAAGGTCGACTGCTGGCTCCGCTTCGCGGCGGAGCGCCGCGTGGAGGATCTCTACCTGCGCCTGTCGTGTTCGCCCTGCTTTTATATACTGCTGGCGTTCTCGTATTGCTTGAGCTGGTGGGTTTTCGTCTTGTCGATCGATTATGCGGTGTTGGTGATGATGATCTCGCGCGAATCTTCAATATAATGAGTGATTCTTCTGTGCTTCACAAACATTTTGTGATTTACATTGAAGGAAGTGCGATTCTCAGTCTAAAAAGTTAAACTAAAATGAAATTTAAATTATAAGGTAAATCATAATTAATTAAAGTGATTTTTATCATAATTGATAATTACAATTCATTTCAAAAACTGTTAATAGTCCATGACCGGTAACTACAAATTCTTGTTCCACAATCGTCAAGTTGTCTACGATTTATAATCTTTAACACAACAACAATAGAAATCAATGCAATATTATATTATATTAGAATCTAATCATTTTATAATTAAAACTTATTAAAAAAATTCAATCTTGCGGATGTTGTTCTTGGATTATCCTGTTATCAAATAAAATATATTTTTCATTATTAATTCTGAGTTTGGTTTATATTCATAAAATTATTATTTATTCCCGCGCTATTTTCATTTCGCAAATCGAAGGGTGAGGGAAGCGTGGACCGAGCCAATTGCAAGTTTGTTTGAAGTTGATCAATGTACAGGTTCACAAGGCACATTGTGGTCATGCAGAATCTGTGTTTGTTTCTGTGTATTTAAGTAGCCTGAAAAGATGTTAGCTTTAGGCGTGCTGAGACTATTTGTGACTAATATCTAAAACGAAATGTTTGCAAATCCAGACAATGGATGGTTTTATGTCTCTCGTTGGTTGCAGATTCCTTTACACATATCCTGTTGTGATAGTTGGGGAATTGGTTTATGATTTCCACACGTGTCTGCTCCAAGTTGTCTCGTTAAAATTTTACTCTTCTTCTAAGGTTATTAGCCACAACTAGAATTGAATATGGAAGCTTTTCAAATTTCAGACCCGGTTAGCCGTGTATTCGCGTCATCTACTCGTGATCGTTCAATCCATGTCTGGGATGCTACTACCAGACAGGTCGGAATTGTTAAGTTTAGTTTAGAGGTTTCAAGAACTCGAGGGAGACTTAAAAAATAGAGGGCTTATGATGCTATGGATGAAATTACAGCTGTATTTTTTTTTTCATCAGCCCTACTCCTATTCCTTACTTTATCTCTCATTTCACTTTCAGATTTTTGTCCTTGCTCTTGTAGAATGCGAGAGTCAAAATCCATACCTGAAACTACACGTTCCCATTCCTAACCTCTCTGAGAATATGGGAAATTGAAGCTGTATTTTCAATTGCATCTATTTCTGCGGGGACCAAGTAAGGTTAACATTCAATTTCAAGACTATGATTTCCTCATGTCAACAGTCCCACTCTAATATTTACATTACTCTACCGTCTAGAAATATTAAGTGATTTTTCTATGCTTCACAATCATTTTTATCTCAGCACTCTATTAGAAGCTATTTCCTCTTTCGAAGCCTATAACTATTGAGCTCAATACCTAGTTTGTCAAAACCGGGGAGTCTTTAGGGACCTAGAGGGAGCACAGCATGATTAGAATGAGCAGATTCAAAGTTTTGAAACCTAACATAACCGAGGGGTTATAGGCATATGAAAGGAATGGTTTTTTTTATGCAAACTTAGGTTCCGATTGTTTCACGAAAAATCAGTGATTTGGAACGTATTTTCCTAAAAACGATCGCTTATATCGCTTATAAAAATAAATGAATGAATAATATCTTATCTTTCACGAAAACAGACATAAATTGCTATCGATAGCGAAAATATTTTTCATTTGGTAATTTGTAGAAAAATGTTTTCCCCATCACTCGCTTTTCATGGAAAAAACGAAACCTAAAACAGTAAACTCATGACTCACGTCATGCACTAATTCCTATAATTAATATCAAAACATGAATACAGAATAGGTAATAAGCCTTCTCATATGAGAAAGCCTATCTAATGAGCGGCAACCTCGACCAAATCAACTGATTTTAAGGAAAAGAAATATCGTGGACTAGGGTTTTGCTTGAGATTTCCTTTTTTGGCAAATTGATCAGAGTCAATCGCCGGGACGACAGTGCTGTATGTTTGATTGATGTCAACTAACGCCAATCCAATAATTATGTTACCTATCATAGACATACAAATTAGTAGCATGCAATGTACATATGACTGTAGAATGTATGACCTCAATAGTTTTTTATACCCTAAGCAAAGACAAATGAAGTCGGCGAGCAAGTGTGTAAAAAGGTCTCCATATACTTGCCCCAAACTAACGAGTGGGGGCAAAATGGCTATGTTCGTCAAACCTGACGTCCAAATTGAAGAATTAGGGCACAATTAGCTTACGAAATTCGGACATACGAGCAACACTTGCAAAAGAGAAGGAGCTCTAAAGTCGCCAAGCTGATGATTTTGGAGGATTCCAAAGATTTCCAAGCTCATATTCTTGCGATAGCGAGGGCTTTCCATAGAGAGGTCGAGTCGATGAAGAAGGATGAGTGTGTGTGTGTGTGTGTGTTTTTTTCAAAGTCCTCTTGAGATTTGCGAGCTCAAATTCTTGCGACTGTGAAGGGGTTCCATGGAGAAGTTGAGTCGGTGAAGAAGGAATGAGGAAGAGAGGTTTGATTGAGCAGGGCTGAAGTGTCTCCTTCAACGCGTACCCATAAGAAGACAGCTTGGGTGTATCCTCCCGCTCCCCCTCCCCTCCTAAGATTTGGGTTTCATTTTCAAATCAATTTGGGAGAACAAAACGGACTAGAATGAGATTTGGCCCCTTTATTTTACCACATCAATTATGCACGTTGGACTTGAATTTCTTCTACTAAGAGTCGCGTTGATGTCAATATTTAATTTAAAAGGCCACGTAGGACGATCGCCAGAATAGATAATTAAGTGATTTATTTTTGAGCAACGGGGTACTCGAGTGAATGAAATAAAAAGTCACGACACTCGTATGTTGTTTTCCCTTAAATTTGAAAAGCTCTTTTGGCGGTAGAGTTCACAAAACCCATGGGAATTAAAATCCATGGCTAAGAGCACTCTGCCCATGGCAAATTCTCCGGGGAACGATCGAATCGCGCAAAACCAAGCCAACATTCCCCTTCTCCTCTTTTGAGAGAAAATCAAGAGAGAACCCCAATATTATCTCCAAGATTTCATTGGTACGAGAAGCTTTAATCCGCCACATATTCTCCTTCTTGCGCATCAAAGACATTGCTAGGACTTGCGTCCTCTCCGAGCGGTGGCTATCCACCCGGACCACCGTCATCGCCCTCCTCATCTTCGGTGCCTTGGGCACTACGTTGCCTACGCTTGCAAGACGATCAAAGCCTTCTCTACCTTGATAAAGAGGCTCTAAATCAGCGACATCCCCGATTTGGAGGCCAATCGCCATTCCCTTGAGACTATAAGTTTGATGAAGATGAATTATGATGTTCGTCGTCGCGGCACCCATGCTGGAGAAGATGATCATCGGACATAGGATGCTTTTTTAAAGGCGTATGCAATTCTCGACTCTGATTTTAACAAGTTACTGCTTGTTTTTTCACCGGCATTACTCTTTCTCACTCTCTCATAAATAAATTGAAGGCTGCCTACGTCGTGTCTTGATATAATTGAGTTGTGCCAAATTCAGTGCGATCTCAACACAACATATTTATCATTAGTAACATATCTTTAAAGCTCAAGTTCAACAAGTTTATTAAACGCCTTACACACCGTGCCATGCTGTAACACATTTAAGATATTAATTCCCACGAACATGCGCAAAAATGTGTTTCTCCTTTTTATTCTAAGAAAGGAAATTTTCTCTCATTTCCCTTTACTTTCTTTTTAATTAAGCACCGGATCATCATCGTCACCAAAGAATTTCGCTTTAGTAATTTATCGGGCTATTTTTTGAATTATAGATGACACCGAAAATTAAAAACGAGAAAAATACAATAAATTAAAAAATAAAAATATATCAACTAAAAGGGCCCAGATGACTTTTCATCATTCATCTTCACCTTCTTCTTACTCAGCTTCGTTCATAGTCAGCTTTGTAAAAAAGATGCCGAGAAAGTAAAAATCCTCGGAAAACTCGGCGGCCGGAAAATCCGCCGGAACATTAGGTTTTCACTTCCATGGCGGCGGCCTCCGTCCACGGCGCCGTCCACCGCGGATCCTCTGGCGACCGTCCGAATCGCACCGAAGGGAACTCACCTCCTCCTCCTCCTCCATTGCAACCAAGCACGGGCCCTAGCGATCTCATCGGCGCCTTGCCGGACGCCGTGATCCACCACATCTTCTCGCTCCTGCCGATCGGAGACGTCGTCAGGACCAGCGTCCTCTCCAAGCGGTGGCGGTCCACTTGGACCGGCGTCACCGACCTCGCCTTCGACGGCGGAGAGATCGAAGACCGGGCTGGCACTGGCACCGGCACTGGCATTACCTTGGGCTTCTCGTCCCTCGTCGACAGCGTCCTGGGCCAGTGCACCTCCCCACGGTCAGGAGCTTCCACGTCACCGGCTTCGATTACGACGAGGCCGCCGACCGCCTCGAGGTCGACCGCTGGCTCTTCTACGCGGCGGAGCGCCGCGTGGAGGATCTCTGCCTGTCGCTGTCTGACTTTTCGCCTTCCCCCTTTTATACACTGCCGGCTTTCTTGTATTGCTTGAGCTGGTTGGTGCGCCTGGAAGTCGGTTCGTGCCGTTTCTCGCTGCTTACGACTGTTCGGTGGCCTTGTCTCAAGGACTTGTCGATCGATGATGCGGAGTTGAGCGATGATATCCTCCGGCGAATCTTCAGGGGAAGTCCTGTTTTGGAGTCCCTTGAGTTGTGGCGGTGCTGGGGCGTGAAGAACATCGTGATAGAATCAGCAAGTGTGAAAGATTTGGTACTCGAAAGCCCCGCGTGCTCTGAAACAGTGAAATTCGTGCCCCGCATCTGCTGTCACTGCAGATATCGGGGATTTGGATTATTTTGCCGTGTTCGGGCTTGACGATGTTTCGTCTTTGGTGGAAGCCGACTTGGATTTTTCCATTCGAACCGGTGTGACTGATTATAAGAGTAAGTGCTGCGACTTGTTGAAGGAACTTCTCGGGAAGCTGCGTGGAGTTCCTACAATCACCATTGGCGGTTGGTGTTTGCAGGTACGAGCTCAATGTTTTTACCATTTGTAAGATGCACTGTGTGTCGAATGGTGTCGGTGAGTAGCACCTTTTAGTAGTCAAGTGACCGCAGCTATCTGCCGCATTCTAATCTTTCATTGAGGGGAATCATTGTGAACGCATGTTCAATTAATTATTAGCAGATGGAATGATTTATAACTCTGTGTTTCATGTTATGCCGTATGATCATTTAGTGAACCTTGGAGCTTCTTCCTTTTGTTTAATTTCAAGTTTTGATCTGTTCATTTGAAACGGGGATCACTCAATTTTGGGATTACGAATGCTACTAGATATTGCTAATTGTTATGGATGCTACTCAACACAATGTTGTTAGACACTTGATTTCTCTAGAAAAATGCATGAAGAGATTATTTGGAAAGGTCACCTTTTCATTTCATTGTTTCAGTTCTTAGAGAAAATACAATTATCTACAAATATGACGAGTAATGGAACTAGACATCTTAGGTTGGCAGAACCGGACCATGTTCTCTCGTCACATTTGGTTGTTGTTCCATAATATATCTTACAGAGAATTCTCAGAATATTTTATAATGTCAGTTGATGGATTTACTTGGAAACTTCAGTCAATAACGAGGTTCACTGTCTCATGTGATCAACAACTAGAATTTAGATCATAAGTTTTACATGAGAAGCATATATAAATAGTCTCGATTCTTAAA
The DNA here is from genome assembly GCA_024733475.1 of Syzygium grande. NCBI lineage: Eukaryota > Viridiplantae > Streptophyta > Magnoliopsida > Myrtales > Myrtaceae > Syzygium > Syzygium grande. The sequence continues at coordinate 638,964 of JAMXDD010000012.1, forward strand.
GAGATTCGCTTGTTCATTTCTACATGTAATATCCTTATCGGTTTTTTCCCGTCTGGGAGGCAGGGTCAAAGGATTTCATTTCTTGATGGACCGTAATTTTATTATTCTCTATTCATGTCAAACAGGAGAACTAGTATTAATTAAATTTTAAATGTTGCTTGCTCGATGTGCTTAGACTCTGTCCCTTTTGGAGATGGAAGGAGTGCCATCTCCATTGTCAAAATGTCAGAATCTGATACTATATGGATCAGTTGGTAAATGGGACCTTCCCGGGATAGCATACATGCTACGAAGTTCACCGTGCCTGGAAAAATTAGTCATACACCTGGCTGAGTTCCCCCCTATTGAAGGTTTGTTCCTTTGCTATGATATTTTCAGTTCGCTTCTTGTGCTGATTTCCTCTTTGCACGAATGTTTAAACAGTGAGTTAAAACTTTGGAAGCACATAAAGATGATCAAACTCAAACTCTTATTTGTTCCAACAATTGAAATTTGCTCATGGCTGTCATTCTACTCAACATTTGTGCAGGGCAATATAAGTTGTTTCAGTTCATATCTTAAAGTAATTGCAGTATTGTACTGGAAGTTCTTTTGCTCTGTGTAGCATTAGGATCTTGAACTAAGAATTTAACGTGCTTTTTTATGTGTGGACGAGTTTAAGAGCTTAAATTGATTAAGACTTGTTATAAAGTAAAACTAACTAGCATCTGTAGTGGACAAATAAAAGTCGTTTGTCTGAAATTCCCGGTGAGCCAATCAATTTATTTTTCCCTATGGATCCACATCTAATGTGAAATAAGTTTCTTAAATGGGGTATCTATGTGCAGTTTGAGCTTGATGGAGAATCTAAAGGATGTTTTAACTTTGATGAAGAAGATTTTTTGTGTTCACGTAAGGGGAACTTTGAATGTTTGGGAAAACATCTCAAGAGAGTTGAGATCATTGGCTTTAAAGCTTTTTATAGTTTGGGGTGGAAATATCTGCTCGCCCTGATTAAATTTCTTCTTGGGGATGCACTTGTGCTGGAGAAGTTGATTATCAAGGCTGATATGCGCACACGACATGGAAATAAATGCCTTCAAGCCACTGATCTGTTGAAACTGCTTGGTGTGAGCAAAAATGTGCTCAGCTTTCGACGAGCTTCCAAAAATGCTGAGGTTATCTTGGATTATCCTCTCGAATTGGTGTCCTCAGATAAGCATATGAAAGTTTGGGGTTCTCGTTGATCTCATGGCAAGCTAATGTTGCCCTGGTGCACTTCACTGCTCATTAGTATTCACTCTCTGTTGACAGTAAAGTTACAGGAAGTGCGACAGTAGTAGGTTTTTAAGTTTCATTCTAGTTGTAAATATGAACCTCTCAAGGAAAGAGGTCAATATTAGTGTTTCGGTTCAATATTATATCCCGAAGGAAAAAGTTAGCAACCGGAACTAAACTGTATTGTTTGGTTTGGTTCGGTTTGGTTCAGCTTTTCGAAAACCAAAACAAATTGCGAAATCATTAGTCTTTCCCTTAGGTTTAATTGGATGTTGGGGTGGCAATTTTTTTTTTATTAGAAATAGTCACGGGATATCGAAAGAATGAAAAAAAGTCCTGTGACATTTTTCGTAGACCTAAAATAGATGGAATTGATGAAAAGATTCGAGTGCATTGAAGTTGCACGTTTTAGGACATAAATGCATGAAATGTAAGTTTTGGAACTCAAGTTTTTGGGACTTGTCTTATAATTATCTGAATAAAGTATATTATATAAGAGCTCGAGTTTGGCTAATTTTTTGGGGTAAGATTAATTATTTTTGTTCAGGAAATATGTTCTTAAGACCTATTTGAAGTTACACAACCTTTTGAATATAAAATTTAATATAAAATAACGATGTTGAAGAAGATTATTATATGCTCTTCCTTTTAGCCTAGGAGCAACTTATCACCTGTTGTTTCCTTCTTCATTTTTTTAATGGGAAGCAGATGTCAATTGCTTTAAATTTTATATAATTTTCCACTTTCAATTTTTTTATGTTTTGTAAATTTTGCGGCACTTATAATTTGGTTTATTATTTAGTATGAAACGTTTGAAAATTTTAAAAATATTTAATTATGTAGTGTCGAGACATGTACATATTTTTTTTCCGATATTTATTTTCAGATTTTAACGCAAAATCATAACCAGCAATATTGAGTGATTTTTGCTTCACAAACATGTGATTTATATTGAAGGAAGTGCGATGCTCAGTATAATATCAATCATACTAGAAATAAGTTCTCAAAGTTAAGCCGTCCCGCAGGCTACCTCCCACCACTGCCCGCCGACCTTCGCTGCCTGCCATCCCTTGCCTCCCGCCGCCATTAGCTGTCCTCCGCCACCCAAAAGTAGCGAACGGAATCATATTTTGCGTTTTAGTCCAAGTGATTCTACCATTCCATTTCACATGAAGCATGGAGAAAAAGGCTTAACTTAGGCGCTCCAATGATCCAAGGAAGCCTAAGTCACCGCACGGGTCGTTCCCAAACTATCGACCGATGATGCTGCATATGTATATCACCAAAAGCAGCATAGAGAACACAACAAGACACGATATTGCTATGGCAAGTTTACTACCAGTGGACAAGCTGCCATTTTATATAAAACAGAGGACAGGCAGAGAAGGTACACCACACAAGTCTTTGTTATGAAATAAAATGCTCATGAAAATGCTTCAAGCTAAATTGGTTCTAAGCATGTCGAGGCTTTCTTCATTCTAAAAAAAAATGCAAGATAGAAGAGACTCGTGGCGACTAAGAAATTACACTCAATGACCAGTAATCAATTTATAACATGCAAACTATATCAATTAATCTTTGGATTCGACAATAGAAAGTATTATTTCGCAAATAAATCTCATGAACAATTTGTCGAACAGGTTGTGTACACTTTCAACTCAAGTCTCACATTCGAAATTGATGCAATTTTTTAATTCAAACTATGAACACTAATCAAGCACGGCATCGCCTCTTCTAGGTTTCGGACACAAAACAAGGAAGAACAGGGATGATTCTGCCCTCCTAAGACGATGACTAACGACAACGGGCAAAGGTGAGCGAGGTTGAACACAGCGAGGAAAAAGGCTTTTTTTTCAAGCGATTTTCTCTCTTAAGAATGCACAAAATCAAGACAACTAATCATTAATAAATTTCAAGCAGTAGTCCACAGCAGTGGAAGATGCACAAGTCAAGAGTAGCAGACCTTTACTGATGGGTGGTGCTCAACTAATCACCCTCAATAGACGGAGGCAAAGGAGGAGGAGGAGGAATGGGAGAAGACGAACGGGCAAATTAAGAGAGCGTTTGACGGTGTTTGTCGAAGGTGGTCGGAGGATTTTGCAAGACTAAGAGGAGAGAGAGATGTGGAGTGTGAAATCTAAAATAAAGTAAGAGAGAGGGAAGAAGACGCCGGAAGAAGAGAGGAGCGCGCACATAATTAACAAGCCCGGAAGTTTTTAAGGTTTTGTCTTTTTAATTTCCATGTCACAAACACGTGTCACTCTTTTAATGGATCGTATATCACGTAGGCAAGTGAGGTGGTGATATTTTTCCACCGAATATTATTCTCGTTTTTTTTTTTTGCTAAAATATTTTCTCGTTTGAGACACAGAGACAATGCAATAGGTAGGTACGGTAAACTTAATTTGACCTGCACACGACGAATCGAAACCGGGAGGGGCCCAATGGGCCGAGGCCCATTGCCCCGACGCGTGGTTTCCGAACGCAATCTCTTCATCACTCGAAGGAGCGCACGACACGGCTCAGGGCGACGACAGCGACGACGACGGCGACGACGCCACCCGTGGGCTGTTCGGACATAGAAAATCCCGCGATCGCCGCCGCCGCCGCCTCCGAGGAGCAGCCAACCCACACAGATCAGCGGACAGATCTGGGCGAGAAAGCTGCCCCCACCCCCCCTCCTCTTTTTGGCTGGGTTTCTCCGGCCTGACTGCGGGAGCTCCCTGTTCATTTGGCGAGGGGTCGTCCCTCGCTCGTCGTCGACGATCGCTCTTGAAGGTACGTCGTTTCCTTGGTTGGAAGAACCATCTTGCCTGTTCTTGGGTTTTGTATGCCACGGTGAGGTTGAGGTGCTGATGTTGATTTGATTCTCGGGTCGTCAGATCAGACAAGGTCCAAATTTCGAATTATCTATGGGCGACCGGCGGAGGCGCGGCGCCGAAAGGGACCCGAGGGATCTCATCGGCGCCTTGCCCAACGACGTTATCACCCGCATCTTCTCGTATCTGCCCTTCAAAGACGTCGTCAAGACCAGCGCCCTCTCCACGCGGTGGCGGTACGCGGAGGACCACCACCCCCACCTCGAGTTCGATGGGTACGGCATGGCAATCCCTTGGACTTCCAGTCCCGCGTCGACGGGGTCCTGAGCCAGTTCGCCTGGCCCGCGGTGAAGAAATTCCACGTCATCAACTTCCAGTACAACAAGTTCACCCTCCCCTATCTCAAGCTCGACGGCTGGCTCGAGTTCGCGGAGGAGCACCGCGTGGAGGATCTTCGCCTGCGGCTGGTTGCCTGTTCGGCCGGGTTCAGATATAAACCGCCGCAGTTGTTGTATTGCTTGAGTGGGTTGGTGCGCCTGGAAGTCAGTGCGTGCTGTTTCTCGTTGGACGGGGCTACTAGAATTTGGTGGCCTCTTCTTAAGGTCTTGTCGATGGAAGATGTGGAGTTGAGCGATGATATCCTCGGGAGAATTCTCAGGGGAAGTCCTGTTTTAGAGTCCCTTGAGTTGCGTGGGTCCTGGGGCGTGAAGAACCTTGTAATAGATTCAACAAGTGTGAAAGACTTGCTACTCATCGGCGGCAGTTTCTCTAACTTGAAGAAAATTAGGGCCCCGCATTTGCTGTCGTTGTGTGTATCAGGGACATGGTATCCACTCAAGGGACGAGAGGATATATCACTCGACAATGTATCTTCTTTGGTGGAAGCCAAGTTAGATTTTGTCATTCCAACTGGAGGGCCTGGTGCCAAGAGGATGTGCCGCGACTTGTTGAAGGAACTTCTCAAGGAGCTGCGCGGAGTTCCTACTATCACCATTGGTGGTTGGTGTTTGCAGGTACAAGCTCGATACTTTTAACATTTATGAGATGTGCTTGTGTCGAATGGTGTCCGTGATTAGCACCATCTAGTGCTGTATTTTGCCCCGGTTGAGTGGCCTCAGCTCTCTGTGGCATTCTATCTTCCATCATGGGGAATCATTGTGAACTTGTGTGTAATTAGTTATTGGTAAATGGGATGATTCATAACCGTGTTCCGAGTTACAGCATAAGATTGTGAGCCTTGGAGCTTGTTCCTCTGTTTAATTATAGTGGATGCTACTCCCCACAGCATTCTTAGATGCCTTCATATTGAAAAGAAAACTGTGTGAAGAAATTAGTCGGAAAGGTTTCTTGAAATTTGATTCTTTCAATTTATAGAGAAAATACAATTATCTGGAAATATCACGGAGAGTAATGGACCTAGTCATCTTAGGTTGACAGAACCGGTCCTGCTCTCTCATCATATGAGGCTGTCGTTTGATAATCATCTTACAAAGTATTCTCCCAATATATGTACAATGGCAGTGGCTGGATTTACTTGGAAACTTCTGTCAACAATGAGGTTTGCTGTCTTATTTGACCAACTACTACAATTTTCAGATCCTTAAAGGGATTCGCTTGTTCATTTCTACTTGTAGTATCCTTATCGGTCTTTTCCTTGACTGGGAGACAGGTTCAAAGGACATCGTATTTGGAGGGATTGTTATTCATGTTTAACAGGAAAACTAGTATTAATTAAATTTTTTATGTTGCTTGCTCAATGTGCTTAGATAATGTCCCATTTGGAGATGGAAGGAGTGTCATCTCCATTGTCAAAATGTCAGAATCTGATACTAGAGGCACCGGTTAGTCAACTGAACCTTCCTGGGATAGCATACATGCTGCTAAGTTCACAGTGCCTGGAAAAATTAGTCATACACCTGACTAACCTCCCCCGATCAAAGGTTTGTTCCTTTGCTATGATATTATCAGTTCGCTTCTTGTGCTGATTTCCTCTTTGCACGAATGTTTAAACAGCGAGTTAAATTTTTTGGAAGCACATAAAGATGATCAATCTCAAACTCTATCTGTTCCAGCTATTGAAATTTGCTCATGTCTCTGTCAGTCTACTTAACATTTGTGCAGGGCAATATTAAGCTGTTTTAGTTCATGTCTTAAAGTAACTGCGGTGTTGTATTGGAGGTTCTTTTGCTGCCATGTAGCGTTAGGATCTTGAACTAAGAGTTTAATGATGAGAACTCAGTAAGAGAACATGTTTTTAAATGTGTAGACAAGTTTAAGAGCTTAAATTGATTAAGACTCGTTATAAAGTAAAACTAACTAGCATCTGCAGTGAAGAAATGAAAGTTTTTTGTTTGAAATTTTAGTGAGCCAATGATTTTTTTTTTTCGGCGGATCCACATCTAATGTGAAATAAGTTTCTTAAATTGGGTATCTATGTGCAGTTTGAGCTTGAGCTTGATGAAGAATCTGAGGATTGTGTTAACTTTGACGGAGAAGAATTATTGTGCTTACGGAAGGGGAACTTGGAATGTTTGGCAAAGCATCTCAAGAGGGTTGAGATCAGCGGCATTGGAGCTGATAGATTTGGGTCGAACCATCTGCTCGCCCTGATTAAGTTTCTTCTCGGGGATGCGCTTGTACTGGAGAAGTTGGTTATCGAGGTTAAATTGCCCACACACTTTGTTCCAGGGAAACTACTTGGTGCGAAAAAAATGTGCTCAGATTTCGAAAAGCGTCCGAAAATGCCGAGGTTATCTTCGATTGGTGTCTTGGTATAAGCATATGAAATTTCGGGTTTCTCATTGATCTCATGGCTACACGCATTTGTATCTAATTTGACAGTAAAGTTACGTGAAGCAACTGTAATAAGATTTTAACATGTAGCTAATTTGCTCTTGTTTCGAATTTTATTCTAGTATTAAACATGATCTTGTGAGGAAAGAGGTTCATATTAGTGTTTTGGTTCAGGGGAACTTTTCCCCACAAAAAGTCTGCAATCGGAACTAAACTGTATTCCCCGGTTCGATTTGGTTCGGCTTTCAGAAAACCTTGGCATGGCATTTTTTCTTTACTATTAATCGAGACATATAAAATAAATAAATAAAGAGTCATTTGTTATTTTCCGTCCGGCTACAATTGACGGAGCTAACGAAAAGATTCAAGTACACCAAAGTTGCATGTTTGAAGATTTACATGCACGAAATGCAAGTATTATACTAAGTTTTAAGATTTAAATACCCGAAATGTTGCATCTTGGTAAGCATTTTGTCTTTTCATCACATGTTTCAACCGCTTCAACTTTTTGATGTTTTTCTACTTTCACTTTTTGATGTTTAGTAACTTTTGTGGCACTTATAATTTAATTTATTGTTTAGTGTGAAACACTCGAAACATTTAGAAATATTTAAATAATGTAATTTCGAATCATATATTATTTTTTTCATATTTTTTTGGCTTCAGATTTCAAAGCAAAATCATAAGTAGAAATATAGAGATTTTTCTTGCTTCACCGACATGTGATTTATATCAAATGAAGTGCAATGCTCGGTATATAATCAACTATACTAGAATAAAGTTCTCAAATATTAAATTATTGAATTAAATGAAGCTTAAATTATAAGATCACTCAATTTTCAAACTTAAATAATGAAGATATCAATTATAATAATTAATTAAAGCGTTTTATCATAATTGATAATTATAATTCATTTAAAAACTGTTAATAGTGTATGATTTGATATGTTTACATCAACATATAATTATTTGCATAAGAATTACTAGTTATGTAATCACAATATACTAATATATCTATCGGATTATATTAAAAAAAAAGGTCATAGCAATTTTTGACTAACTTGTAATCACCAGAAATTGTAATATAATTCTAATAATTACTATTAAGCATTATAATTAGATGCGGGTAAATTGTAAATGACACCTCAAATTTATAACTCGGAAAAAAAAATTACGACCTGTAACTACAAATCCTTGTTCCACCGTCATTAATTTGTCTATGCTTCATAATCTTTAACGTAACATGAATAGAAATCGATGCAATATTATAAGATATTAGGATTTAATCAATATACAATTAAAATTGATTGTTCTTATTAATTATCCTGTTATCAAATAAAATATATGTTTTGAGTATTTATTCTGAGTTTAGTTGTTATTCATGAAATTATTGTTTATTCCCGTTTTATTTTCATTTCGCAAATCGAAGAGTGAGAGGGGTTGTCTCTTTCCCTTGCCGAACTCAAAAAGAGGGGAAGCGTCGACGGGAGCCAAAACTCGCCGGCGAGAACTCAAGAAACGTCCCACCGCTCATGCTCCAAGCTCTTCACCAGGCACACTCTTTCTCTCACGCAAGGATGGTTGAAGAAGAAGAAGAGCAGCATCAACTGAGCCCGCTCGAGGAACCCACAGAGGCCACTCATCAAGAATACTCACGGCCTGCCATTCGGTTCGATGTCCCCCCTCAAAGAGCCTATCATTTCCACACACAGTTCAGAACTGACCAGAAGCCGAACAACTTCCTCAAAGGCGTCAAAGGGTGCGTGAATTCTTCGTTTTCCCTTGATGGGTGTCTGGGTTGTTCGTTTTCTGAGTAGTGGTGTGGCTTTGGGAGCGATGATTGCTTCTTTTTCTTTTGGGCTTCCGTTAGGTCGCCTGATGGGACTTACCTTCTCAGTAGTTCGGAGGACAATACCCTTCGTGTGTTCGCATTGTAAGTTTGTTTTTGGGGACAATGGTGGTGCTTGCTGATTTTTTCTGTTCCTTTTTATGTTTTATTCCTTCACGAGATGTGGCGATGTTGGTGGTAATTTGATTGCTCTGTGTCGTGATCAGACCAGACTACGGGGGTGACGACGGCACAAATGCAAGTTCGTCTGATCTTGATTACAGGTCCTCAAGGCGTTTTGTGGTCGTGTAGCATGTGGGTTTGTTTCTGTGTGTTTAAGTAGCTTGGAAGATGTTAGCTTTAGGAATGCTGAGACTATTTGCGAGTGATATCAACAACCAAATATTCGCAAATCCAGATAATGGGTTGTCTATGTCTCATGTAGTTCTCTTTGGTTGCAGATTCCTTTGCAGCAAATCTAGTTGTGACAGAAGGGGAATCAGTTTATGATTTCTGTTGGTACCCATACGTGTCTGCTACAGGTTGTCTCATAAAATTTTACTCTTCTTTTATGTATCATGTTTATATTTTCGGCTATAGTTATTTCTCTTCTGGTAATTAGCCACAGCTAGAATTGATTATGGAATTTTTCACATTTCAGACCGGGTTAGCTGTGTATTCGCATCAACTACTCGTGATCATCAATTCATGTCTGGGATGCTACTACTTTACAGGTCAGAAATGTTGAGTTTAGTTTAGAGGTTCCAAGAACTCTAGGGAGACTTTATGGAAGCCATATAATCGTTCAGGGTACACTGAAATTGTGGACCCCAAGCTTATCGCACATCTTAGACATGCTCTGTAGCAATTATGTTGTGTGCATAAACCTTCGCTTCTCCTTTACAATCTTCTACGTGCAGTTTAGATTTTTAATTGTCTTGAAAAAACAGGAAATTTTATTCACTCATACACTTGACATTGCAGCTCGTTGCACATACAGGGCTTATGATGCTGTGGATGAAATTACAGCTGCATTTTCAATTGCATTTAATCTTGCGGGGAACAAGTAAGGTTAACATTCAATTTTGAAGACTTTTAAATTCCCTCGTGTCAATGGTCCACTCTAATTCCCCCTGAAATTTCCTTTTGAAATCTTACATTACTTTACCTTCTATTGTTGAAAGAAATCAGCATTCGGTGATTTTGGTCATGTTCTGCTACCCGAATTTCGGAATGTCGGTGTTTGGTTGCTTAGTGGTTTTTGTGGCTATCGTAAATGATTTAGGTTGTTGGAGCTATTCTCTTTACGTAGGGTTTATTGCATTTTAAATCTATTAAAGTTTCAACCTGCATCCTCTGTTCATGTGCAGGATCCTTGCTGGATATAACAAATCCATAAGAGTGTTTGACGACATCGCCCGGTAGAGATTCTGAGATGCACTCAACACTTCAAGGTAATAAAAAGACAGTCAAACAGGTGCGTTATTGTGTTTGTCCTGGTTTAATTATTACTAGAGATTTGTTTAACAAGTTAAATAAAAGAGGATTTCAAAAACTACAATTGAGAAGATTTGAGTATTTAATCTTCAAAGGATCACATTTGATTGTAACGCTGACTTGTTCTATTTATTTTGCCACAAGGCTGATATACTATGCATGTAAAGGGAACTAGCAGATCTCCTAAATGCCCTGGATTCCCTTGTTTATGGTATAATTATGCAAGATAATATTGAGATCACAAGAAAAAAAAGGAAGAATCGAGTATCTCACTCTGTCTTTTCTGCAGGTATTATATGTGCCACTGCTCTCTCTCCAGCCCGTGCGGAATGCTGGCAACTGGTTCCTAAAGCCAGACTACAGCAATCTACAGAGAAGATAACATGGAACTCTTTTACGTCTTACATGGTCAACTAGGTGGGGTTACCCATGTAGGTGCTAGATGATTGGATTTCCCTCGTGTGATGGTTTTTCTCAAGAAGTTATAGGTGATTAGCTTGCAATTACAGGTGTTATTTTCAAAAGATGGAAACTACTTGTATACCCCAAGGACGAAAGGTAGAATGCTCTAAACCTTTCTCTTTTCCTTTTCTTGGAAATATATATAATGACTCTCTAGCATTCTCTCTCTCTCTCTCTCTCTCTACGATGGAACAATTACCTTGGGATGACGGGTGATTGAATTCGTTGTTAACTCTTTAAGTTTTACAAATTTGTTCCATCTGCTACTTATAGGGATCATTACTGAAAGATATCCTTCTTTTCATGCCGTGGACTTGCTGACTGTTCTTTGGTTTTTATACAGGGTGATATGATTTAAGGTCTCCTCTTTGGCTTATTCAAAGTCTGTCAGATTGGATATACCCATATATATAAAGCCAGATATAAAATTCAACCACTAAGGACAAGATAAACATGGAAAGCTAATGGAATGGCTTCAGGTGTGAACTGGGGGTGGGATTGTGGCTGGAGGAGAGAGAGAGGGGGGTTGGAGGGGCATGATCCTGTCCTGTTCTTTCGGACAGAGTAATCTAACAAGTAACAAGGCACTCGTTGATAATTAGTGATGTTTTCTTACATGAATAAAGGTTTTGCTGGGTTTCTCCGGCCTGACTGCGGAGCTCCCTGTTCATTTGGCGAGGGTCGTCCCCTCGCTCGTCGTCGACGATCGCTCTTGAAGGTACGTCGTTTCCTTGGTTGGAAGAACCATCTTGCCTGTTCTTGGGTTTTGTATGCCACGGTGAGGTTGAGGTGCTGATGTTGATTTGATTCTCGGGTCGTCAGATCAGACAAGGTCCAAATTTCGAATTATCTATGGGCGACCGGCGGAGGCGCGGCGCCGAAAGGGACCCTAGGGATCTCATCGGCGCCTTGCCGAACGACGTCATCACCCGCATCTTCTCGTATCTGCCCTTCAAAGACGTCGTCAAGACCAGCGCCCTCTCCACGCGGTGGCGGTACACTTGGAGGACCACCACCCCCCACCTCGAGTTCGATGGAGTACGGCATGGCAATCCCTTGGACTTCCAGTCCCGCGTCGACGGGGTCCTGAGCCAGTTCGCCTGGCCCGCGGTGAAGAAATTCCACGTCATCAACTTCCAGTACAACACGTTCACCCTCCCCTATCTCAAGCTCGACGGCTGGCTCGAGTTCGCGGAGGAGCACCGCGTGGAGGATCTTCGCCTGCGGCTGGTTGCCTGTTCGGCCGGGTTGAGATATAAACCGCCGCAGTTGTTGTATTGCTTGAGTGGGTTGGTGCGCCTGGAAGTCAGTGCGTGCTGTTTCTCGTTGGACGGGCTACTAGAATTTCGTGGCCTCTTCTTAAGGTCTTGTCGATGGAAGATGTGGAGTTGAGCGACGATATCCTCGGGAGAATTCTCAGGGAAGTCCTGTTTTAGAGTCCCTTGAGTTGCGTGGGTCCTGGGGCGTGAAGAACCTTGTAATAGATTCAACAAGTGTGAAAGACTTGCTACTCATCGGCGGCAGTTTCTCTAACTTGAAGAAAATTAGGGCCCCGCATTTGCTGTCGTTGTGTGTATCAGGGACATGGTATCCACTCAAGGGACGAGAGGATATATCACTCGACAATGTATCTTCTTTGGTGGAAGCCAAGTTAGATTTTGTCATTCCAACTGGCGGGCCTGGTGCCAAGAGGATGTGCCGCGACTTGTTGAAGGAACTTCTCAAGGAGCTGCGCGGAGTTCCTACTATCACCATTGGTGGTTGGTGTTTGCAGGTACAAGCTCGATACTTTTTAACATTTATGAGACGTGCTTGTGTTGAATGGTGTCCGTGATTAGCACCATTTAGTGCTGTATTTTGCCCCGGTTGAGTGGCCTCAGCTCTCTGTGGCATTCTATCTTCCATCATGGGGAATCATTGTGAACTTGTGTGTAATTAGTTATTGGTAAATGGGATGATTCATAACTTCGTGTTCCGAGTTATAGCATAAGATTGTGAGCCTTGGAGCTTGTTTCCTCTGTTTAATTATAGTGGATGCTACTCCCCACAGCATTCTTAGATGCCTTCATATTGAAAAGAAAACTGTGTGAAGAAATTAGTCGGAAAGGTTTCTTGAAATTTGATTCTTTCAATTTATAGAGAAAATACAATTATCTGGAAATATCACGGAGAGTAATGGACCTAGTCATCTTAGGTTGACAGAACCGGTCCTGCTCTCTCATCATATGAGGCTGTCGTTTGATAATCATCTTACAAAGTATTCTCCCAATATATGTACAATGGCAGTGGCTGGATTTACTTGGAAACTTCTGTCAGCAATGAGGTTTGCTGTCTTATTTGACCAACTACTACAATTTTCAGATCCTTAAAGGGATTCGCTTTTGTTCATTTCTACTTGTAGTATCCTTATCGGTCTTTTCCTTGACTGGGAGACAGGTTCAAAGGACATCGATTTGGAGGGATTGTTATTCATGTTTAACAGGAAAACTAGTATTAATTAAATTTTTATGTTGCTTGCTCAATGTGCTTAGATAATGTCCCATTTGGAGATGGAAGGAGTGTCATCTCCATTGTCAAAATGTCAGAATCTGATACTAGAGGCACCGGTTAGTCAACTGAACCTTCCTGGGATAGCATACATGCTGCTAAGTTCACAGTGCCTGGAAAAATTAGTCATACACCTGACTAACCTCCCCCGATCAAAGGTTTGTTCCTTTGCTATGATATTATCAGTTCGCTTCTTGTGCTGATTTCCTCTTTGCACGAATGTTTAAACAGCGAGTTAAATTTTTGGAAGCACATAAAGATGATCAATCTCAAACTCTATCTGTTCCAGCAGTTGAAATTTGTTTATGTCTCTGTCAGTCTACTTAACATTTGTGCAGGGCAATATTAAGCTGTTTTAGTTCATGTCTTAAAGTAACTGCGGTGTTGTATTGGAGGTTCTTTTGCTGCCATGTAGCGTTAGGATCTTGAACTAAGAGTTTAATGATGAGAACTCAGTAAGAGAACATGTTTTTAATGTGTAGACAAGTTTAAGAGCTTAAATTGATTAAGACTTGTTATAAAGTAAAACTAACTAGCATCTGCAGTGAAGAAATGAAAGTTGTTTGTTTGAAATTTTAGTGAGCCAATGATTATTTTTTTTTTTTTTTCGGTGGATCCACATCTAATGTGAAATAAGTTTCTTAAATGGGGTATCTATGTGCAGTTTGAGCTTGAGCTTGATGAAGAATCTGAGGATTGTGTTAACTTTGATGGAGAAGAATTATTGTGCTTACGGAATGGGAACTTGGAATGTTTGGCAAAACATCTCAAGAGGGTTGAGATCAGCGGCATTGAGCTGATAGATTTGGGTCGAACCATCTGCTCGCCCTGATTAAGTTTCTTCTCGGGGATGCGCTTGTACTGGAGAAGTTGGTTATCGAGGTTAAATTGCCCACACACTTTGTTCCAGGGAAACTACTTGGTGCGAAAAAAAATGTGCTCAGATTTCGAAAAGCGTCCGAAAATGCCGAGGTTATCTTTGATTGGTGTCTTGGTATAAGCATATGAAATTTCGGGTTTCTCATTGATCTCATGGCTACGCGCATTTGTATCTAATTTGACGGTAAAGTTACGTGAAGCAACTGTATTAAGTTTTTAACATGTATCTAATTTGCTCTTGTTTCGAGTTTTATTCTAGTCGTAAACATGATCCTGTGAGGAAAGAGGTTCATATTAGTGTTTTGGTTCAAGGGGAACTTTTCCCCACAAAAAAGTCTGCAATCGGAACTAAACTGTATTCCCCGGTTCGATTTGGTTCGAATTTTAGAAAACCTTGGCATGGCATTTTTTCTTTACTATTAATCGAGACATATAAAATAAATAAATAAAGAGTCATTTGTTATTTTCCGTCCGGCTACAATTGACGGAGCTAACGAAAAGATTCAAGTACACCAAAGTTGCATGTTTGAAGATTTAAATGCACGAAATGCAAGTATTATAGTAAGTTTTAAGATTTAAATACCCGAAATGTTGCATCTTGGTAAGCATTTTTTGTCTTTTCGTCACATGTTTCAACCGCTTCAACTGTTTGATGTTTTTCTACTTTCACTTTTAGATGTTTAGTAACTTTTGTGGCACTTATAATTTAATTTATTGTTTAGTGTGAAACACTCGAAACATTTAGAAATATTTAAATAATGTAATTTCAAAAAATATATTTTTTTTTTCATATTTTTTTGGCTTCAGATTTCAAAGCAAAATCATAAGTGGAAATAGAGAGAGATTTTTCTTGCTTCACCGACATGTGATTTATGTCAAATGAAGTGCAATGCTCGGCATATAATCAACTATACTAGAATAAAGTTCTCAAATATTAAATTATTGAATTAAATGAAGCTTAAATTATAAGATGACTCAATTTTCAAACTTAAATAATCAAGATATTAATTATAATAATTAATTAAAGCGTTTTATCATAATTGATAATTATAATTCATTTTAAAAACTGTTAATAGTGTATGATTTGATATGTTTACATCAACATATAATTATTTGCATAAGAATTACTAGTTATGTAATCACAATATACTAATATATCTATCGGATTATATTAAAAAAGGTCATAGCAATTTTGACTAACTTGTAATCACCAGAAATTGTAATATAATTCTAATAATTACCATTAAGCATTTTAATTAGATGCGGGTAAATTGTAAATGACACCTTAAATTTATAACTCGGAAAAAAAAATTATGACCTGTAACTACAAATCCTTGTTCCACCGTCATTAATTTGTCTATGCTTCATAATCTTTAACGTAACATGAATAGAAATCGATGCAATATTATAAGATATTAGGATTTAATCAATATACAATTAAAATTGATTGTTCTTATTAATTATCCTGTTATCAAATAAAATATATGTTTTGAGTATTTATTCCGAGTTAAGTTGTTATTCATGAAATTATTGTTTATTCCCGTTTTATTTTCATTTCGCAAATCGAAGAGTGAGGGGTTGTCTCTTTCCCTTGCCGAACTCAAAAAGAGGGGAAGCGTCGACGGGAGCCAAAACTCGCTGGCGAGAACTCAAGAAACGTCCCACAGCTCATGCTCCAAGCTCTTCGCCAGGCACACTCTTTCTCTCACGCAGGGATGGTTGAAGAAGAAGAAGAAGAGCAGCATCAACTGAGCCCGCTCAAGGAACCCGCAGGGGCCACTCATCAAGAATACTCATGGCCTGCCATTCGGTTCGATGTCCCCCCTCAAAGAGCCTATCATTTCCACAGACAGTTCAGAACTGACCAGAAGCCGAACAACTTCCTCAAAGGCGTCAAAGGGTGCGTGAATTTTTCGTTTTCCCTTGATGGGTGTCTGGGTTGTTCGTTTTCTGAGTAGTGGCGTGGCTTTGGGAGCGATGATTGCTTCTTTTTCCTTTTGGGCTTCCGTTAGGTCGCCTGATGGGACTTGCCTTCTCAGTAGTTCGGAGGACAATACCCTTCGTGTGTTCGCATTGTAAGTTTGTTTCGGGACAATGGTGGTGCTTGCTGATTTTTCTGTTCCTTTTTATGTTTTATTCCTTCACGAGATGTGGCGATGTTGGTGGTAATTTGATTGCTCTGTCTCGTGATCAGACTAGACTACGGGGGTGACGACGGCACAAATGCAAGTTCGTCTGATCTTGATTACAGGTCCTCAAGGCGTTTTGTGGTCGTGTAGCATGTGGGTTTGTTTCTGTGTGTTTAAGTAGCTTGGAAGATGTTAGCTTTAGGAATGCTGAGACTATTTGCGAGTGAGCAAATCCAGATAATGGGTTGTCTATGTCTCACGTAGTTCTCTTTGGTTGCGGATTCCTTTGCAGTAAATCTAGTTGTGACAGAAGGGGAATCAGTTTATGATTTCTGTTGGTACCCATACATGTCTGCTACAGGTTGTCTCATAAAATTTTACTCTTCTTTTATGTATCATGATTATATTTTCGGCTATAGTTATTTCTCTTCTGGTAATTAGCCACAGCTAGAATTGATTATGGAAGTTTTTCACATTTCAGACCGGGTTAGCTGTGTATTCGCATCAACTACTCGTGATCATCCAATTCATGTCTGGGATGCTACTACTTTACAGGTCAGAAATGTTGAGTTTAGTTTAGAGGTTCCAAGAACTCTAGGGAGACTTTATGGAAGCCATATAATCGTTCAGGGGTACACTGAAATTGTGGACCCCAAGCTTATCACACATCTTAGACATGCTCTGTAGCAACTCTGTTGTCTGCATAAACCTTCGCTTCTCCTTTACAATCTTCTACGTGCAGTTTCGTTTTTAATTGTCTTGAAAAAAACAGGAAATTTTATTCACTCATACACTTGACATTGCAGCTACGTTGCACATACAGGGCTTATGATGCTGTGGATGAAATTACAGCTGCATTTTCAATTGCATTTAATCTTCGGGGAACAAGTAAGGTTAACATTCAATTTTGAAGACTTTTAAATTCCCTCGTGTCAATGGTCCACTCTAATTCCCCCTGAAATTTCCTTTTGAAATCTTACATTACTTTACCTTCTATTGTTGAAAGAAATCAGCATTTGGTGATTTTGGTCATGTTCTGCTACCCGAATTTCGGAATGTCTGTGTTTGGTTGCTTAGTGGTTTTTGTGGCTATCGTAAATGATTTAGGTTGTTGGAGCTATTCTCTTTACGTAGGGTTTATTGCATTTTAAATCTATTAAAGTTTCAACCTACATCCTCTGTTCATGTGCAGGATCCTTGCTGGATATAACAAATCCATAAGAGTGTTTGACGTACATCGCCCCGGTAGAGATTCTGAGATGCACTCAACACTTCAAGGTAATAAAGACAGTCAAACAGGTGCGTTATTGTGTTTGTCCTGGTTTAATTATTACTAGAGATTTGTTTAACAAGTTAAATAAAAGAGGATTTCAAAAACTACAATTGAGAAGATTTGAGTATTTAATCTTCAAAGGATCACATTTGATTGTAACGCTGACTTGTTCTATTTATTTTGCCACAAGGCTGATATACTATGCATGTAAAGGGAACTAGCAGATCTCCTAAATGCCCTGGATTCCCTTGTTTATGGTATAATTATGCAAGATAATATTGAGATCACAAAAAAAAAAGGAAGAATCGAGTATCTCACTCTCTCTTTGTCTTTTCTGCAGGTATTATATCTGCCATTGCTCTCTCTCCAGCCCATAGCGGAATGCTGGCAACTGGTTCCTACAGCCAGACTACAGCAATCTACAGAGAAGATAACATGGAACTCTTATACGTCTTACATGGTCAACTAGGTGGGGTTACCCATGTAGGTGCTAGATGATTGGATTTCCCTCGTGTGATGGTTTTTTCTCAAGAAATTATAGGTGATTAGCTTGCAATTACAGGTGTTATTTTCAAAAGATGGAAACTACTTGTATACCGGAGGACGAAAGGTAGAATGCTCTAAACCTTTCTCTTTTCCTTTTCTTGGAAATATATATAATGACTCTCTAGCACACTCTCTCTCTCTCGCTCTCTCTCTACGATGGAACAATTACCTTGGGATGACGAGTGATTGAATTCGTTGTTACCTCTTTAAGTTTTACAAATTTGTTCCATCTGCTACTTATAGTGATCATTACTGAAAGATATCCTTCTTTTCATGCCGTGGACTTGCTGACTGTTCTTTGGTTTTTATACAGGGTGATATGATTTAAGGTCTCCTCTTTGGCTTATTCAAAGTCTGTCAGATTGGATATACCCATATATAAAGCCAGATATAAAATTCAACCACTAAGGACAAGATAAACATGGAAAGCTAATGGAATGGCTTCGGGTGTGAACTGGGGTGGGATTGTGGCTGGAGGAGAGAGAGAGAGAGGGGTTGGAGGGGCATGATCCTGTCCTGTTCTTTCCGGACAGAGTGATCTAACAAGTAACAAGGCACTCGTTGATAATTAGTGATGTTTTCTTACATGAATAAAGGATCTAGAGATACTTATTTGTGTTTTGATCGTTACCTCCTTGTCCCCTTGTGTTTGAGTTTTGACATATTGGAGCGTGTTAATGGGGAAGCTGGATAAGATAGGAGAACATCTAATCTTATATCTAGTCACTCTCCAGATAGAATGCACAAATAATTTTCGTATCAATTCTGTCTTATTCGTGTTTTGATCGTACCTCCTTGTCCACTTGTTTTCTTTTAATTAGCGAAGAGAGGAGCACATCAAAACCGGAGGGGCCCAATGGGCCGAGCCCCATTGCCCGATACATATTTGGAAGAACGCACTTGTCGGTACTTTCCCAGCTTCAGTCGATTTTTTGAGAGTTGTCCGACTAGGTACTTCCAATGCCTCACGGAAAGCTAGGGCGACAGTGACGGCGATGGCGACAAAACCATGGGCGTTCGGACACATGGTCCCGCGATTACCGCCGCCTCCGGGGAGCTATCTGGGTGAGAGGAAATCTCCCCTCCTTATTTTTTAGCTGGGTCTTTCTCCCTGGATGCCGGCGAGGGCGAAGAAACTGCGGTGCGCCCTGTTTATTTGAAATTTTAGTGAGGCCAGGAATTTATTTTTATTTTTTTTTTGTCGGTTTCTGTGGGTTGGCATCTAATGTGCATCTAATGTGAAGTAAGTTTCTTCAATGGGATGTCTATGTGCAGTTAGGGATTGACAAAGAATTTAAAGAACGCATTAACTTTGATGAAGAAGAAGATCTTTTGTGTTCACAAAAGAGTTACTTTCGGTGTTTGGCTTTACAAAAAAAAAAACCTTTCGGTGTTTGGCGAAACTTCTCAAGAGAGTTGAGATCACCGGCTTCGAAACTGATAAATATGGGTTGAAACATCTGCTCGCTCTGATGAAGTTGCTTCTTGGTGATACACTGGCACTGGAGAAGATGATTATCAAGGCTAAACTGCCCACATGTCATATCGCCGTTCATCCGGAACTACTTGGTGTGAGCCGAACTGTGCTAAGCTATCAAAGAGCTTCAAAAATGCTGAGGTTATCTTCAATTATCCTTTCGAATAGGTGTCCTCATAAAAGCATATGAATATCGGGGTTTCTCTTTGATCTCATGGCAAGGGTTTGTTGCCCTGAGCACCGCACTGATCATTTATATTCACTCTCTTTTGACAGTAAAGTTACATGCGGTATGACAATATTAGGTTTTTCACAGGTATCTAATTTGCACTTGTTTCAAGTTTTACTTAGTTGTACATATAAACCTCTTAAGGAAAGCAGTTAATGTTAGTGTTTAATATTATCAACATATGAATGGGTGGTTTGATCAAAGACACGTACTGGAAGTACATCTTTGCTGCCCAAAGCAGAAAAATTCGTATTTTAACTTCACATTTTTTGGTGGCTTAGTTTGGGTCAAGCGGATTCTTTTCCCCTATTTCAGGGTTCGATTTGGTTCGACTTTTGGAAAACCAAAACAAATCGTGTTACCAATAGTCCTTGTGTTAGCTTAGTTAGGTTTTGCTGGATCTTCACGGAAGGTTTTTAATTTATTAAAAGTCGATGAGATATTAAAGATCTTCCCTGTTTGAAGGAAGACCTGGTCTCTATGCAATGTTAGCCGCAACTAAGGCTTTCTAGGAAGGAGCTTGATTCATTTCTCTACGAAAAGCCTCACTACTTCGTGATGACATCTTCATTGAAAAATACGGATGCTTTCCAACTATTCTGTAAGCATGCTCTTAAAGGAAAACCTCTTCAAGAGGAATTCTCCTCTTTGGCGTGGACATTAGTTTGGCTGCCAAAGGAATTCCTTTTGCGTCGTTGGTTCATTTTAACATGGAAAGACCTAAGAAGATCAGAACTCTGAAAAGAAGATATGAACATTCAAAGGACAATGCCAAAAAGATATGTCTTGATATGGCATTTCTTTTTATGTTGTAAAGCACGAGAAAATACGTTCTTACATGTGCCACAAAGGAATTCTTCGGTGGTCGAACTAATGTCTAGTAACAAAGAGGAGAATTCCTCTTGGTGAGGTTTTCCTTTAAGAGCAAGCTTACTAATAGTTGAAAAGCATGGCTATCGTTCATTTGCTTTTGCAATTGTATTTGCAAAAGTAATTCCTCTTGACAGTCACCATCATGAATGTCGACAATACTATTTCCAATAGAGATCATGATGATCCTACTTCCTTAACCAACTTGGATCTCTGGTTGATGAATTGATTTGTGCAAAATCACCAACGTTGTCAAGAGTAATGAGAACCTTTAGATTTCTAAATTTGTACTTGATAAAGTTGGCACCTTCAGCACGAGATCTAAGTGTACATGTTCTCCTCTGGTTGCCACTAATTAAGTCTTCTTGCAAAGATAGGACTCCTTTTTTCTCAATCTTTGGATGGATGTCTATCTAAGCTCCAGTTTGTGGTTGGCTAGCTAAATCTCAGGTTCCCATGCTCCCATAAACTTAAGACTAAACGTGGGATATTGTCGTACATTGCTGCGTGTTGGCAGATCCATTAGCAAGCTAAGGAACTTAGTTGCTTTGCATAAACTAGTTCTGCAACTTCGTGCTACAGTTGCCAGAAGATATGGCTTCCTTGGAAGCTTGAACGAGCTCTACATCGATGAAACTTCAATTAAAGCAATTATTTTCCTAGAGGGTCCGTATAGAATCTTGAAATACTCAGTACTTGCAACAATTGGTAACTCGAGATCTCTTTCAGATTTAGCATTGGAGGACACTGAACTCAATGACCTCCTTCTTCTATCAGATTATACTACTTACACATGTGTAACACGATTAAGATACACTTGTCCTATAAAAGTGCAAAAATGTGCTCAAAGGAGTACTAACGCATGTAAATGTATCTAAGCATGTGGTGTTAACCTAGGTTAATGTTAACTTTTTTTAAATAAACATGTCTAAGAGTGTGATAAAAGTTTTGAAAGGTTCATTGTTCCATTTGTGATCAACATGTTTATTATTTGTGCCTACACATGTTGATCCGTTCATGAAATGAAATTGATTAGGCTTTAATCGAGCACAATTACCTATGTGTCATGTAAACGAATCTTGTACAAAATTGCCAACCTTAGTTGGAGGTGACACGACTCGAACTATGGTAAGATGCAATGGGCGGTGAGCAACTAGTGTGGCGACCATTATGGTAGAGTGGATAGGGAAAGTGAATTTACGAATAGGAAAGTAGGGATCTTTTTATATAGCATTTGATTCCCGTCGGATTCAATTGGATTGAATAGGGAAAACAAAGTTGAATTTCAAATCCCTTCTATACCTAATCGATCCGATAAATTGTGATTTCAAGAAACGAGAATAAAGAGGGTGAAGGAGGCTCCGGTCACATGGGTTTTGAGACATAGAGACAGTGCAATAGGTAGGTACGGCAAACTTAATTTGACCTCCTTTCGAATAAAGAGAGGAGGAGGTCAATTGAAAAACGAAAAATATATTAATTCGACAACGATCAAAGTGGTGTTCGTTTGGATTCTTATTTTGTCGGAACAATTCAAACTCAATTTAACATACGTACTTATAAATCCTTCGCTCTCTTTTCTTTTTCCTTTTCAATTGAATGCCGATCGGTGTCATGAAAAAAAAACTTTACTTCATGTATATATATAATTATTATTATGAGCGATGTTTTTGAATATATAGATTTGTTAGTGGTGCGCCCTAAGAATCAATCAATGTTGATATTCTAATATTAGTTATGAATTAGGTTGTGTCGAAAAATTGACCTTCACTTTACTTAGGTAGTCATAATGTCTTGCTAGAGACCGCTTATGACTTGTGGGTCAAAAGGGTTTTGAGCACATCGCTAATGTTTAGTGAACCCACAAGGTCGCACACAATAAAGCGAACGGATTTAATATTTTCTATACGCCTTGATCTACTTAAGAAGTAGATTTTAATTTATTATCTTATTTAAATTATCTATGCGGTCGTATGCGGCGTTATGAGATAACGATTAAACGTGGGCCCAAATTGCCCGCCCACTTCTTTTAATTCCATTTGGATAATGAGGCTATATAAATAGATAGAGAATTGTTCTGCATCTAAGGGTTTTTCGATCTGATGATCGAAAAAGACAACGGCGTTCAAGAAAGAAACTTCAAACTCTTTCATTAGCATGTGGATCGTTGGAGAATTCCGTTCGTGTGTGTGTGGATACCGGAGAGGCGCAACACTTGGGGGCTTAATCCGCATAATAATAACGGTTATCGATTTATCGCCGATCCGCAAAAAGGACGTTGAAATTCCCTTCGATTTCAATATATACACATGAATTAAATACAGGGTTCTAAGTTCCGCTGCGTTGTTTTTCGTTAATGAACCCTACATAGGCGGCAGATGATAACGAAACGACTTGACCAAAGAGGAAAGAAAATCAATCGCCGAGGTATAATCGAACAAGGGCAACCATGATATAATCCGTTTGAACCTGATAAAACTTTGCCTTTTAATTCAATATAATCAATGTGTACGAGATCTCCTTTCTCCACCGACTGAGAAGACTTTGGTGGGAGGGGTACATGTCGATACCTATGCAAACGTAACAAATGAAGATAATTGACTTTAGAGAAAAGGAGGGGGGGAAAATGATGTAAAGACCGAGGCATAACTAAACCTTTGGGAATATGCTTTTATTCCCCAGAGTCTTTTGGTGCGACAAGCCTTCTTCCAGATGTCCACATGGCATCCATCCATCCGCCTTTATGTTTTTGCTCGTACAAAAAAGGGACAAACTCATCCGTCGATCGCTCGCATTTTTCCGGATGCAATCACTTCTTCATCACTTCTTGAAGGGGCGCACGCTCGGCTAGGGCGACGACAGCAGCGACGACGACGACGACGACGACACAGCGGGGCGTTCGTGGACATAGAAGTCCCGCGATCGCCGCCGCCGCCGCCGCCGAGGAGCAGCCGACCCACAGATCCGTGGGCAGATCCGGGCGAGAGGAAAGCTCCCCGCCCTCTTTTTTTTGCTGGGTTTTCCGCCCCTGGATGCCGGCGATGGCGGCGGCCTAACTGCGGAGCTCCCTTTTTCATTGGCGAGCGGCCTCGTCCTCGATCTCTCTTGTTGAAGGTACCGTCGTTTCCCCTTCGGTCCCATTTGAGACCATCCGTCCACGGCGCCGTGCGCCGCTGATCCTCCGGCGACCTGCCGAGTCGCACCGGAGGGAACCGACCTCCTCCTCCTCCTCCTCCTCCTCCACCTTTGAGCTTCCCTCCTATGGATCACATCAGCGCCTTGCCGAAAGACGTTGTCACCCGCATCTTCTCCTTTCTCCCCTTCAAAGACGTCGTGAAGACCAGCGCTCTCTCCAGGGGGTGGCGGTACACTTGGACGACCACCACCCCCCACCTCGAGTTCGATGGACTCTGGCATCGCAATCACGAAGCCCGCTCCTCGGGCTTCCCGTCCTTCCCGTCCCTCGTCGACGATGTTCTGAGGCGGTGCGCCTCGGCCCCGGTGACGAAATTCCACATCACCCACTTCAGCGAGGCCGGCGGCCCCAAGCTCGACCTCTGGCTCGGCTTCGCGGAGGAGCACCGCGTGGAGGATCTTCGCCTGCGGCTGATTGCCATTTCGGACGGTTTGAGATATAAACCGCCGCTGTTCCTGTATTGCTTGAGTCGGTTGGTGCGCCTGGAAGTCAGTGCGTGCCGTTTCTGGTTGGATGGGGCTACTACAATTTCGTGGCCTCTTCTTAAGGTCTTGTCGATGGAAGATGTGGAGTTGAGCGATGATATCCTCGGGAGCATTCTCAGCGGAAGTCCTGTTTTAGAGTCCCTTACATTGGCCCAGTGCCGGGGCGTGAAGAACATTGTTATAGATTCTTCAACAAGTGTGAAAGACTTGCTACTCATCGGCGGCAGTTTCTCTGAATTGGAGAAAATTAGGGCCCCGCATTTGCTGTCGTTGTGTGTATCAGGGACGTGGTATCCACCGAAGGGGCTAAGGGTTATATCACTTGACGACATATCTTCTTTGGTGGAAGCCAAGTTAGATTTTGTCATTCCAACCGCTTGGCCTGGTGCCATGAGGATGTACCGCTACTTGTTGAAGGAACTTCTTGAGAAGCTGCGCGGAGTTCCTACAATCACCATTGGTGATTGGTGTTTGCAGGTACAAGCTCGATACTTTTAACATTTATGAGACGTACTCGTGTCAGATGGTGTCCGCGCATAGCACCGTTTAGTTCTGTATGTTGCCCCAGTTGAGTGACCTCAGCTCTCTGTGGCATTCTATCTTCCGTCATGGGGAATCATTGTGAACTTGTGTGTAATTAGTTATTGGCAAATGGGATGATTCATAACTTTGTGTTCCGAGTTACAGCATAAGATTGTGACCCTTGGAGCTTTTTCCCTCTGTTTAATTATTGTGGATGCTACTCACCGCAGCATTCTTAGATGCTTTAATATTGAAAAGAAAAATGCGTGAAGAAATTATTTGGAAAGGTTTCTTGAAATTTGATTCTTTCAATTTATAGAGAAAATACAATTATCCGGAAATATGACGGAGAGTAATGGACCTAGTCATCTTAGGTTGACAGAACCGGTCCTGCTCTCTCATCGCATTAGGCTGTCGTTTGATAATCATCTTACAAAGTATTCTCACCATATATGTACAATGGCAATGGATGGATTTACTTGGAAACTTCTGTCAACAACGAGGTTTGCTGTCTTATGTGACCAGCTACTACAATTTTCAGATCCTTCAAGTATCACAAGTTCAACACGAGAAGCATATGTAAATTGTCTCTATTCTTCAAGGGATTCACTTGTTCATTTCTACTTGTAGTATCCTTATCGGTCTTTTCCTTGGCTGGGAGACAGGGTCAAAGGACATCGTATTTGGAGGGAATGTAATTTTGTTATTCTTTATTCATGTTAAACAGGAAAACTAGTATTAATTAAATTTTTTATGTTGCTTGCTCAATGTGCTTAGATAATGTCCTATTTGGAAATGGAAGGAGTGCCATCTCCATTGTCAAAATGCCAGAATCTGATACCAGAGGCACCAGTTAGTCAACTGAACCTTCCTGGGATAGCATACATGCTGCGAAGTTCACCGTGCCTGGAAAAATTAGTCATACACCTGACTAACGACCCCCCCGATCGAAGGTTTGTTCCTTTGCTATAATATTTTCAGTTCACTTCTTGTGCTGACTTCCTCTTTGCACGAATGTTTAAACAGCGAGTTAAATTTTTGGAAGCACATAAAGATGATCAATCTCAAAACTCTATCTGTTCCAGCAATCGAAATTTGCTCATGGCTCTGTCAATCTACTTAACATTTGTGCAGGGCAATATTAAGCCGTTTTAGTTAATATCTTAAAGTAACTGCGGTGTTGTACTGGAGGTTCTTTTGCTGCCATGTAGCGTTAGCATCTCAAACTAAGTGTTTAGTGATGAGAACTTTGTAAGAGAACATGTTTTTAATGTGTAAACAAGTTTAAGAGCTTAAATTGAATAAGATTCGTTATAAAGTAAAACTAACTAGCATGTGCAGTGAACAAATGAAAGTTGTTTGTTTGAAATTTTAGTGAGCCAATGGTTTATTTTTTTCGGGTGGATCCACAGCTGATGTGAAATAAGTTTTCTCAAATGGGGTATCTATGTGCAGTTTGAGCTTGATGGAGAATCTGAAGATCGCGTTAACTTTAATGAAGAAGAATTATTGTGCTTACGGAAGGGGAACTTCGAATGTTTGGCAAACCATCTCAAGAGAGTTGAGATCATCGTCATTGGAGCTGATAGATTTGGGTTGAACTGTCTGCTGACCCTGATTAAGTTTCTTCTCGAGGATGCACCTGTGCTGGAAAAGTTGGTTATCAAGGTTAAATTGCCCACACCCATTGTTCCGTGGGAACTACTTGGTGTGCGCAAAAATGTGAACAGCTTTCGAAAAGCGTCCGAAAATGCCGAGGTTAACTTCGATTGGGGTCCTCATATAAGCATATGAAAATCTGGGTTTCTCGTTGATTTCATGGCTATGCTCATTTGTATCTAATTTGACAGTAAAGTTACGTGAAGCGACTGTGTTAAGTTTTTAACATGTATCTAATTTGCTCTTGTTTCGAGTTTTATTCTAGTTGTAAACAGGATCCTGTCAGGAAAAGAGGTTAATATTAGTGCTTTGGTTCAAGGGATTTTCTCCCGTCAAAAAAGCTTGCAATTGGAACTAAACTGTATTCCCCGGTTCGTTCCCTGGTTTGATTTGGTTTGACTTTCGGAAAACCTCGGCATGACATTTCTTTTTTACTAACAGTCGAGACATATAAAATAAATAAATAAAGAGTCACGTGTTATTTTCCGTTAAGCTACAATTGACAGAGCTAATGAAAAGATTCAAGTGCATCGGAGTTGCACGTTTGAAGATTTAAATGCATGAAATGTAAGTATTATAGCAAATTTTAGGTTTTAAATACACGAGATGTTGCATGTTTGTAAGCATTTTGTCTATTCATCACATGTTGACAAGGCAGATTTCAAGTGCTTCAACCTTTTTATTTTTTTCTACTTTCGCTTTTTGATGTTTAGTAACTTTTGCGGCACTTATAATTTAATTTATTGTTTAGTACGAAACACTCAAAACATTTAGAAATATTTAAATAATGTAATTTCGAATCATATAATATTTTTTCATATTTTTTAGCTTCAGATTTTAAAGCAAAATCATAAGTAGAAATATAGAGAGATTTTTCTATGCTTCGCCAATATGTGATTTATATTAAATGAAGTGCGATGCTCAATATATAATCAACCATACTAGAATTAAGTTCTCAAATATCAAACTATCGAATTAAATGAAGCTTAAATTATAAGATGACTCAATTTTAAAATTTAAATAATCAAGATACTAGTTATAATAATTAATTGAAGCGGTTTTATCATAATTGATCATTATAATTCATTTTAAAAACTGTTAATAGTGTATGATTTGATATGTTTACACCAATATATAATTATTTGCATAAGAATTACTAATTATGTAATCACAATATATTGATATATCTATTGGATTATATTAAAAAAAAAAAGGTCATAGCAATTTTTGACTAACTTCTAATCACTAGAAATTGTAATATAATTCTAATAATTACTATTAAGCATTATATTTAGATGCAGGTAAATTGTAAATGATACCCCAAATTTATAACTCGGAAAAAAAAAATTACGACCTGTAACTACGAATCCTTGTTCCATAGTCGTTAATTTGTCTATGTTTTATAATCTTTAACGTAACATAAATAGAAATCGATGCAATATTATATTATATTAGGATTTAATCAATATATAATTGAAATTGATTAAAAAAAAGTCAAGCTTGCGGATGTTATTCTTATAAAATTAGGATTAATATCACAAAAAATCTTAAACTAGTATACATGTGATAAATTTATTTTAAATTAATTTTTTAATTATAAAAAATTTAAAACCGATACACCTACAATAATTTTTTTTTCCATTAATTTCCTTCGCCGAACTCAAAAAAGAGGGAGCCGTCGACGGGAGCCAAAACGCGCCGGCGAGAACTCAAGAAACGTCTCGCCGCTCGTGCTCCAAGCTCTGCACCACGCACACTCTTTCTCTCACGCAAGGATGGTCGCACAAGAAGCAGAAGAGCAGCATCAACTGAGCCCGCTCAACCAACCCACAGAGGCCGCTTATCAAGAATACTCATGGCCTGCCATTCGGTTCGATGTCCCTCCTCGAAGAGCCCATCATTTCCACAGACAGTTCAGAACTGACCAGAAGCCGAACAACTTCCTCAAAGGCGTCAAAGGGTGCGTGAATTTTTCGTTTTCCCTTGATGGGTGTTTGGGTTGTCCGTTTTCTGAGTAGTGGTGTGGCTTTGGGAGCGGTGATTGCTTCTTTTTCTTTTTGGGCTTACGTTAGGTCGCCTGATGGGACTTGCCTTGTCAGTAGTTCAGAGGACAATACCCTTCGCGTGTTCGCATTGTAAGCTTGTTTTGGGACAGTGGTGGCGCTTCCTGATTTTTCTGTTCCTTTTTATATTTTATTCCTTCACGAGATGTTGCGCTGTTGGTGGTAATTTGATTGCTCTGTGTCATGATCAGACCAGACTACGGGGGTGTCGACGGCACAAATGCAAGTTTGTCTGATGTTGATCAAGGTACAAGTTCGCAAGGAGTATTGTGGTCATGTAGAATGTGGGTTTGTTCCGTGTGTTTAAGTAGCTTGAAAGATGTTAGCTTTAGGAATGCTGAGACTATTTGCGAGTAATATCAACAACCAAATATTCGCAAATCCAGATAATGAGTTGTCTATGTCTCATGTAGCTCTCTTTGGTTGCAGATTCCTTTGCAGCAAATCTAGTTGTGACAGAAGGGGAATCAGTTTATGATTTCTGTTGGTACCCATACATGTCTGCTGCAGGTTGTCCTGTTAAATTTTACTCTTTTTTTACACATCCCGGTTATATTTTCATCTATAGTTATTTCTCTTCTGGTAATTAGCCCCAGCTAGAATTGAGTATGGAAGTTTTTCATATTTCAGACCCGGTTAGCTGTGTATTCAAGTCAACTACTCGTGATCATCCAATTCATGTCTGGGATGCTACTACTGGACAGGTCAAAATTGTTAAGTTTAGTTTAGAGGTTTCAAGAACTCTAGGGAGACTCTATGGAAGTCGTATAATCGTTTAGGGGTACACTGAAATTGTGGACCCCAAGCTTATCACACATCTTAGACATGCTTTGCATCAACTCTGTTGTCTGCATACAGCTTAGCTTTTCCTTTACAATTTTCTTCGTGCAACTTTGTTTTGAATTGTCTTGGGAAAAGAGAAAATTTTATTGACTCATACACTTGACATTGCAGCTACGTTGCACATACAGGGCATGTGATGCTGTGGATGAAATTACAGCTACATTTTCGATTGCATTTAATCCCGTGGGGAACAAGTAACGTTAACATTCAATTTTGAAGACTCTTAAGTTCCCTCATGTCAACAGTCCACTCTAATTCACCTTGAAAACCTTGTTTGAAATCATGCGTTACTTTACTTTATATTGTTGAAAGAAATCTGGATTTGGTGATTTTGGTTATGCTTTGCTACCTGAATTTCGAAATGTAGGTGTTTCTATCGTTATTGTTTTTCGAATCATTGGATTGACTTCTTTTGTCCCTCAATCCTTTATATAAGGTTGTACCGATCATTTGAAGATACCAATCAGCGGATATACTTTGATGTTGAACCTCTCGGTCGACATCTTGGCACAGGCGGTCAGGTATCATGCTGGTTTTACATTTACATTGACCTTTTTTGTCAATCATCTACTCTTTCTAACAGTATTTGTCTTCAGGATGGTCTAGTTCATATATATGATCCCCAAACTGGGCAGTGGATTTCAGGCTTTCAGGCTGCATCAGGTAAAACAATATCAGTTAAAAGGGCAACATTGACTTCAGTTTCAGTCGCCGTCGACATAGAAAGTGAAAATCCTTCGAAAGCTTTGAATCCATGGCGGAGACCTCCATGCAGGGCGCCATCCATCGCAAATCCTCCGGCGACCGGGCGAGTCGCACCGAACAAAACTGACCTCCTCCTCATCCAAAACGAAGCAGATGCCCTAGGGATCTCATCAGCGCCTTGCCGGATGCCATGATCCACCACTTCTTCTGGTTTCTGCCCCTCCGAGACATCGTCAAGACCAGCGTCTTCTCCAAGCGCTAGCGGTCCACTTGGACCACCACTGCCCACCTCGTCTTCGATGGCAGAGAGATTGAAGACCGGCCTCGCAGTACCTTGGGCTTCTCGTCCCTCGTTGACAGCATCCTGAGCCAGTGCACCTCCCCCACGGTGAAGGGGTTCCACATCACCGGTTTCAAGTACGAGAAGCCCCACCGCCGTACGGTCGACCTCTGGCTCCGCTCGGCGGAGGTTTGCTGCATGGAGGATCTCCGCCTTAGGTTGAATTTCCCTCCGCTGACCTTCCATATACTGCCACGGTTCTTGTATTGCTCGAGTTGGTTGGTTCGCCTGGAAGTCAGCTGCTGCAGTTTCTCATTGGGTAGGACTAGTAGCTGGCCTTGCCATAAGGTCTTGTTCATCGAATTTTGAGATTTGAGGGATGATATCCTTGAGGGAATTTTCAGGAATAGTCCTGTTCTAGAGTCTGTTCAGTTGCGCGAGTGCTGTGGCGTGAATAACATTATGATAGATTCAACGAGTGTGAAAGAGTTGGTACTCGCTGGCCTCAGTTCATCTTGCACAACCAAAATTTGGGCCCCGAATTTGCTGTCATGGTGGGTATCAGGGGGCTGGTGTCATCGTGCTGTCTTCAGACTTGAGGGTATATCTTCTTTGGTGGAAGCCGAGTTAGATTTCAACATTATGACTGATTTGTCTGGTGACAAGAGGGTTTGCTGCGACTTGTTGAAGGAAGTTCCCGAGAAGCTGCGTGGAGTTCCTACAATCACCATTGGCGGTTGGTGTTTGCAGGTACGAGCTCGATATTTTCATCATTTGTTTAGTGCTGTGGCATTCTAGTCTTTCGTCAAGGGGAACCATTGTGCATTCATGTGTAATTAATTGTTGGCAGATAAGATGATTCATAACTTTGTGTTTGCAGTTACTACGTAAGAACTTATGGTGAACCTTGGAGCTTCTTCCCTCCGTTTCATTTTAAATAAATAGATCTGGGATCACTCAATTAGGGACAATGGATGCCACTAGATATTGCTAATCATAATGGATGGTACTCAAACACAACATTCTTAGATGCTTGATTTTCACGAGAAAAATGCATGAAGAGAATATTTGAAAAGGTTACATTTTCCATTCATTCTTTCAGTTTGTAGATAAAAGATAATTATCTGGAAATATGACGAAGAGCAATGGACCTAGTCATCTTAGGTTGACAAAACCGGATCATACTCTCTTGTCATATTAGGCTGTTGTCCCATAATCATCTAATAAAGTATTCTCACAATATTTTATAATGACAATGGATGGATTTACTTGGAAACTTCTGTCAACAACGAGGTTTGCTGTCTTATGTAACCAACCACAAGAATTTTCAGATCCTTCAAGTATCACAAGTTTTACATGAGAAGCATATGTAAATAGTCTTGATTCTTAAAGGGATTCACTTGTTCATTCTATTGGTAGTATCCTTATCGGTCTTTTACCGGCTGTGATATAGGGTTGAAGGACATCGTAGTTGGAGGGACTGTAATTTTGTTATTCTTTATTCGTGTTAAACAGGAAATCTAATGTTAATTAAATTTTCTTTGTTGTTTTCTCAATGTGTTTAGATTCTGTCCCTTTTGGAGATGGAAGGAGTGTCATCTCACTCGTCAGAATGTCAGAATCTGATACAGTGATACTACATGCACCAGTTAGTCCACGGGACCTTCCCGGGATAGCATACAAGCTACAAAGTTCACAGTGCCTGGAAAAGTTAGTCATACACCTGACCGACTTCCCCCTATCGGTGGTTTGTTCCTTTGCTATATTAATTTCAGTTCGCTTCCTGTGTTGGCTTCCTCTTTGCATGAATGTTAAAATGAATTTAAACTTTAGAAGCACATAAAGATGATAAATCTCAAACTCTTATT
Organism: Syzygium grande; assembly: GCA_024733475.1. Lineage (NCBI taxonomy): Eukaryota > Viridiplantae > Streptophyta > Magnoliopsida > Myrtales > Myrtaceae > Syzygium > Syzygium grande. The sequence continues at coordinate 671,191 of JAMXDD010000012.1, forward strand.
TGTTCCAGCAATTGAAATATGCCCATGACTCTATCAGTCTACTCGACATTTATGCAGGGCCATTTTAAGCTGTTTTAGTTCATGTCCTAAAGTGACTGCAGTGTTGTACTGGAGATTCTTTTGCTGCCATGTAAGGTTAGGATCTTGAACCAATAGGTTAGAGATGAGCATCTGGAAAGAGAAGATGTTTTATTGTGTGGATTAGTTTAAGAGTTCAAATTGATGAAGACTCGATATAAAGTAAAACTGACATCTAAGGTGGACAAATAAAAGTTGTTTGTTTGAAATTTTAGTGACGCCAGGAATTTCTTTTTTTTTTTTTTTGTTTCCATGGATCGCCATCTAATGTGCATCTAATGTGAAGTAAGTTTCTTCAATGGGGTATCTATGTGCAGTTAGGGATTGACAAAGAATTTAAAGAACGCTTTAACTTTGATGAAGAAGATCTTTTGTGTTCACGAAAGGGGAACTTTTGGTATTTGGCGAAACATCTCAAGAGAGTTGAGATCACCGGCTTCAAAACTGATAGATATGGGTTGAAACATGTGCTCACCCTGATTAAGTTGCTTCTTGGTGATGCACTGGCGCTGGAGAAGATGATTATCAAGGCTGAATTGCGCACACGACATACCGCCGTTCATCCGGAACTACTTGGTGTGAGCCGAACTGTGCTAAGCTATTGAAGAGCTTCAAAAAATGCTGAAGTTATCTTTAATTATCTTTTCGAATAGGTGTCCTTGTAAAAGCATATAAATATCCGGGTTTCTCTTTGATCTCATGGCAAGGGTATGTTGCCCTGAGCACCACACTGCCCATTTATATTCTCTCTCTTTTGACAGTCAAGTTACATGAAGTATGACAATGTTAGGTTTTGGACATGTATCTAATTTGCACTTGTTTCAAGTTTTACTTAATTATACATATGAACATCTTAAGGAAAGTGGTTAATATTAGTGTTTTAAATTATCAACATACGAATGGGTGGTTTGGTCAAAGACACATACTGGAATTACTTCTTTGCGACCCAAAAGAAGATAAATTCGTATTTTAACTTCACCTTTTTTGGTGGTTTAGTTTGGTTTAAGCGGATTCTTTTCCCCTATTTCAGGGTTCGATTTGGTTCGACTTTTGGACAACCAAAACAAATCGTGTTACCAATAGTCCTTTCATTAGCTTAGTTTAGTTTTGCTGGATCTTCACAGAACGTTTTTTAATTTATTGAAAGTCACGTGATATTAAAGATCTTCCCCTATTCGAAGAAAGACCTGGTCTCTATGCAATGTTAGCCACTACAAAGGCTTTCTAGGAAGGAGCTTCATTCAATTTCTCTACAAAAGCCTCACTGTTTCGCGATGACATCTTCGTTGAAAAATACGAATGCTTTTCAACTATTATGTAAGCATACTCTTAAAGGAAAACCTCTTCTAGAGGAATTCTCCTCTTTGGCGTGGACATTAGTTTGGCTGCCAAAGGGATTCCTTTTGCTCTCGAGATTGTTAGTTCATTTTTACATGGAAAGATCAAAGAGGTTCATAACTCTGAAGAGAAGATATGAACATCCAAAGGACAATGCAAAAAAGATAAGTCTCGATATAGCATGTTTTCTTTTTATGGGAAAGCATGAGACAATACCTTCTTACATATGCCACAAAGGATTTCTTCTGGTATATGCCACAAAGGAATTCTTCTGGTGGTCGAACTAATGTCTAGGGCCAAAGAGGAGAATTCCTCTTGAAGAGGTTTTCCTTTAAGAGCAAGCTTACTAATAATTGAAAAGCATGGCCATCGTTCATTTGCTTTTGCAAAAGTAATTCCTCTTGACATTCACCATCACGAATGTCAACAGTCCTATTTCCAATAGAGATAACGATGATCCTACTTCCTTAACCAACTTGGATCTTTGGTTGATGAATTGATCTGTGCAAAATCACCAACATCGTCTAGAATAATGAACCTTCAGATTTCTAAATTTGTACTTGATAAAGTTGGCACTTCAGCATGAGATTACATGTTCTCCTCTGGATGCCACTAATTAAATCTTCGTGGAAAGATGGGACTTGTCTTTTCTCAATCTTTCGATGGATATCTATCTAAGCTCCAGTTTGCTGTTGGCTAGCTAACTCTCCAGTTCCCATGCTCCCATTAACTTAAGACTAAACCTGGGATATTGTTGTGCATTACTGCGTGTTGGCGGATCCATTAGCAAGCTAAGGAACTTAGTTTCATTGAATATCAAGTTCTGAAACTTCGTGCTAGATTTGCCAGAAGATATGGCTTCCTTGGAAGTTTTGAATGCACTTTATATTGGTGAAACTTCCATTAAAGCAATTGCTTTCCCAAGGGGTCCGTATAGAATCCCGAAAGAATGAGTGCTCGCAATACTAAATTCTTCTCTGTTTAGGATCAATTGGTAACTCGAGATCTCTTTTATATTTAGCATTGGAGGACACTGAACTCATTAACCTCCCTTCTTCTATCGGATTACACTACTTACACAACACGATTAAGATACATTTGTCCTATAAATGTGCAAAAATGTGCTCAAAGGAGTATTAACGCATGGAGATGTATCTAAACATGTGGTGTTAACCTAGATAAATGTTTAACTTTTTTTTAATAAACATGTCTAAGAGCGTGATAAAAGTGTTGAAAGGTTTAGTGTTCAATTTGTGATCAACATGTTTATTATTTGTGCCTACACATGTTGACCCATGACATGAAATCAATTAAGCTTTAACCAAGCATGCTTACATGTATGTCGTGTAATCGGATCTTGTACAAAATTACCAGCCTTAGTTAGAGGTGACACGACTCCGAGCTATGGTCAGATTTAGTGGGCGGTGAGCAGCAAGTGTGATCACAACTGTGATGGAGTGGACAGAGGAAAGAGAGTTTACAAACATAGGAAAGTAGGGTTTTTTTTTATTATAGCGTTTGATGAACGTAGAATTCCCAAGTGGTAGATAGTAAAATTGGATTGAATAGGAAAAAAAGTTGAATTTCAAATCCCATCAATACCTAGTCGATCCAATAAATTCAGATTTCAAGAAATGAGAATTAAGAGCGAGAAGGTGGCTCCTGGTTGCATGGGGTTTGTGACACAGTGACACAGTGCAATAGGTAGGTACGGCGTACTTAATTTGACCTTCTTTTGAATAAAGAGAAGAGGAGATCAATCAAAAAAAGAAACAGATAATAATTCACCAACGATCAAATTGGTGGTCGTGTGAATTTCTATTTCGTCGAAACAATTCAAAATCAATTTATACGCGTACTAAAAGATTCTTCGCTCTATTTTCTTTTTCTTTTTCAAATTGAATACCACATCGGCGTCCGAAAAGAACATTGCTTCTTATATCTGTATGATGTCAGTAGAGACTTTCTGCCGGATATATACACGGCAAATGATGGCAAAACGACTCGACCGACAACAAGAAAAAAATCAATTGGCGATTTTGCTTGCGTGCTTGCGGAAGAGAATCATGATGAGGATCCAAAAAGAAAATGAACCCACTTCATTTAATTGGCAAAGATAGTGGCACAACGATAATTAGCATCCAAACAACAAAAACAAGTCCCAGACGAAGGGACTCAGACCTAAGTAGAACCGATACGCAACACGACACGCGACACGGCATATCTCAAAAAATAAAAAATTCCGACACGTCGAGACATATTATATATTAAATATATATTTTTATATATACATGATAAATTATCATTTAATAAGTAAATAAATAATAATAAAAAGCCTAGAATGAATTTACCCTAGGAAAATTATACACATAATTTTTCAAAAAATAATTGTGTATAAATAAATATATTGATTAAGAAACTAAAAGTAAATAATCAAAATTGAAAAAAAGGAATATACAAGATCAAAAAATAAAAAAAATCAGCCCATTGTTATAAGCCCAGTCCACCATCACTCTGTGAAAGACTCAAAACCCTAATAATATCCCGCTCTCTCCAGCCTTTTTCCTCACGCGCAGGCTTAAAGCTACACCCTCGCTCGCTGCCACCTCCACCACGTTTTTTTGCTGTCTTCTCTTTCACGTCTCCATCCCTCACTCTCTCTCTCTCTCTCTCTCTCTCCTCCACAGCCTTCGCTGTTAACACTCTCTCTGTGCACGCTCCTCGACGCCCGCGAGGGAGAAGACATGCCTTCGGGCACGAGCGAGCGCAGGCCGGCCCGGCCTCAGGCCTCCGTCACCGCCGCGGGGGGAGGAGCCGACCTGCACCATCTGCTCCCGCCGCCACAGGCGGAGGCGCTGCCCTGCTCTCGCTGCGACTCCACCAACACCAAGTTCTGCTACTACCACAACTACAGCCACTCCCAGCCCCGCCACTTCTGCAAGTCCTGCCGCTGCTACTGGACCCAGGGCAGCACCCTCCGCAACGTCCCCCAAGTCGGCGGCGGCTCCCGCAAGTCGGCGGCGTCGGCCTCCGCCTCGTCGAAGAGGCCCCGCTCGTTGGCCCCGCCTCCGTCCTCGTCTCCTTCCTGCAACTCCTCCAACTCCTCCGTGACCCACAACCACAACCCTCGGCGTCGGACACGCGTGTCGTCGGCGTGTCCAGCGCGTTGACCGCGTGTCGGACCGCGTGTCGGCCCCGTGTCCGAGAGTGTCGGAGCGTGTCGGACACGCGCCACGTGTCCGACACCGGCTCGGAGGCGTCCCGAGCGTGTCGGTGCTACTTAGCGTCTAGACGAGTACCACATCCTTCAGCTGGGCCAAGAGACCCCTTGCAGTCGTCGAATCAAAGCCGAATGGGCATAATGGGCCGAGAACCCATTTCCCGACGCATATTTGCAAATGCAAACACTTCAGCACTTCAAAGAGCGCACCGGATCGGTAGCTTTCCCAGCTTCAGCTGACTTTGAGAGTCGTCCGACAAGGTGGTTCCCAGGTCCAACGACCCCCCGCCCGGCGGCGGCGGCGGCGGCGGCGGCGTGCGGCACCGCGGGCGTTCGGACATAATCGCGCGATCGCCGCCGATGGCGACCTAACCGCGGAGCCCCCTGTTCACGGCGAGGGGCCGCCTCGTCCTCTATCTCTCTTGAAGGTATGTCGTTTCCTTCGAAGAACCATTTTGCCTGTTCTGGTTTATATGCCGCGTTGAGGTCGAGGTCGAGCTGACTGCTGATGTTAGGTTTCGGAGTTGGTCCAAATTTCTCGCTCACAGACGGTCAGGAGCTTTTGGGGAAAACTTCGGGGGCGAAATCGCGGAGAAACCGTAGAGTTTCAAATAATCCATGGACGATCACATCAGCGCCTTGCCGGGCGACGTTGTCCACCGCATCTTCTCATATCTCCCCTTCAAAGACGTCGTCAAGACCAGCGCCCTCTCCAGGCGGTGGCGGTACGCTTGGGCGACCGCCACCCCCCACCTCGAGTTCGATGGACTCTGGCATCCCAATCACGAGGTCAGCCCCTCGGGCTTCCCGTCCCTCGTCGACAGCGTCCTGAGCCAGTTCACCTCGCCCGCGGTGAAGAAATTCCACATCACCCACTTCAAGTACAGCGAGGCCAACCGCCCCAAGCTCGAGCACTGGCTCCGCGCCGCGGAGGAGCGCCGCGTGGAGGATCTCCGCGTGTGGCTGATTACCAGTTTGCGGTCCCCATATGCACTGCCGCAGTTCTTGTTTTGCTCGAATTGGTTGGTGCGCCTGGAAGTCAGCTTGTGCTGTTTCCCGTTGGGTACGGCTATTATGTGGCCTCGTCTTAAGGTCTTGTCAATGGTACAGGTGAAGTTGAGCGATGATATCCTCGAGAGAATTTTCAGGGAAGTCCTGTTTTAGAGTCCCTTGAGTTGCGTGGGTGCTGGGGCATGAAGAACATTGTAATAGATTCAACAAGTGTGAAAGACTTGCTACTCATCGGCGGCAGTTTCTCTGACTTGGAGAAAATTAGGGCCCCGCATTTGCTGTCGTTGTGTGTATCAGGGACATGGTATCCACTCGAGGGACAAGAGGATATATCACTTGACGATGCATCTTCTTTGGTGGAAGCCAAGTTAGATTTTGTCATTCCAACTGTTGTGACTGATGACACGGCGATGTGCCGCGACTTGTTGAAGGAACTTCTCGAGAAGCTGCGCGGAGTTCCTACAATCACCATCGGTGGTTGGTGTTTGCAGGTACAAGCTCGATACTTTTTAACATTTATAAGACCTACTCGTGTTGAATGGTGTCCGTGATTAGCACCATTTAGTGCTGTATGTTGCCCCGGTTGAGTGGCCTCAGCTCTCTGTGGCATTCTATCTTTCATCATGGGGAATCATTGTGAACTCATGTGTAATTAGTTATTGGCAAATGGGATGATTCATAACTTTGTGTTCCGAGTTACAGCATAAGATTGTGAACCTTGGAGCTTCTTCCCTCTGTTTAATTATTGTGGATGCTAGTCGCTGCAGCATTCTTAGATGCCTTAATATTCAAAAGAAAAACGCGTGAAGAAATTAGTCAGAAAGTTTCTTGAAATTAAATTCTTTCAATTTATAGAGAAATACAATTATCTGGAAATATGACGGAGAGTAATGGACCTAGTCATCTTAGGTTGACAGAACCGGTCCTTCTCTCTCATCACATGAGGCTGTCGTTTGATAATCATCTTACAAAGTATTCTCACAATATATGTACAATGGCAATGGATGGATTTACTTGGAAACTTCTGTCAACAGCGAGGTTTACTGTCTTATGTGACCAACTACTACATTTTCAGATCCTTCAAGTATCACAAGTTCAACATAAGAAGCATATGTAAATAGTCTCTATTCTTAAAGGGATTCACTTCTTCATTTCTACTTATAGTATGCTTATCGTTCTTTTCCTGGCTGGGAGACAGGGTCAAAGGACATTGTATTTGGAGGGATTGTTATTTTTTTTTTCTTTATTCATGTTAAACAGGAAAGCTAGTATTAATTAAATTTTTTATGTTGCTTGCTCAATGTGCTTAGGTTCTGTCTCATTTGGAGATGGAAGGAGTGCCATATCCATTGTCAAAATGTCAGAATCTGATACTATATGCACCGGTTAGTCAATGGGACCTTCCTGGGATAGCATACATACTGCAAAGTTCACAGTGCCTGGAAAAATTAGCCATACACCTGACTAACCTCCCCCGATCGAAGGTTTGTTCCTTTGCTATGATATTTTCAGTTTGCTTCTTGTGCTGACTTCCTCTTTGCATGAATGTTTAAACAGTGAGTCAAATTTTTGGAAGCACATAACGATGATCAATCTCAAACTCTATCTGTTCCAGCAATTGAAATTTGCTCATGGCTCCGTCAGTCTACTTAACATATGTGCCGGGCGATATTAAGCTGTTTTAGTTCATGTCTTAAAAGTAACTGCAGCGTTGTACTGGAGGTTCTTTTGCTGCCATGTAGCTGTAGGATCTCGAACTAAGAGTTTAGCGATGAGAACTTAGAAAGAGAACATGTTGTTAATGTGTAGAAAAGTTTAAGAGCATACATTGATTAAGACTCGTTATAAAGTAAAACTAACTAGCATTTGCAGTGAACAAATGAAAGTTGTTTGTTTGAAATTTTAGTTAGCCAATGATACTTTTATTTTTTCGGTGGATCCACATCTAATGTGAAATAAGTTTCTTAAATGGGGTATCTATGTGCAGTTTGAGCTTGACGAAGAATCTGAAGAACGTTTTAACTTTGACGAAGAAGAATTTTTGTGCTTACTGGAGGGGAACTTTGAATGTTTGGCAAAACATCTCAAGAGAGTTGAGATCATCGGCATTGGAGCTAATAAATTTGGGTCGAACCCTTTGCTCGCCCTGATTAAGTTTCTTCTCGGTGATGCACTTGTGCTGGAGAAGTTGGTTATCAAGGTTAAATTGCCCACACCCTGTGTTCCGAGGGAACTACTTGGTGTGATTAAAAATGTGCGCAGATTTCGAAGAGCGTCCAAAAATGCCGAGGTTTTCTTCGATTGGTGTCCTCGTAGAAGCATATGAGTGTCTGGGTTTCTTGTTGATCTCATGGCTACGCACATTTGTATCAATACTCTTTTGACAGTAAAGTTATGCGAAGCGACTGCATTAAGTTTTTAACATGTGTCTAATTTGCTCTTGTTTCGAGTTGTATTCTAGTTGTAAACATGATTCTGTCGAGGAAAGAGGTTAATATTAGTGTTTTGGTCCAAGGGGATTTTTTCCCGACAAAAAAGTTTGTAATCGGAACTAAACTGTATAAAATAAATAAATAAAGAGTGACATGCTATTTTCCGTCTAGCTACAATTGACGGTTCCAGCTACAATTGGCGGAGCTAACGAAAAGATTCAAGCACATCACAGTTGCACATTTGAAGATTTAAATGCATGAAATGTAAGTATTATAGCAAATTTTATGAATTAAATACACGAAATGTTGCATGTTTGTAAGCATTTTGTCTTTTCATCACATGTTGATAAGGCAGATTTCAACTACTTCAACTTTTTTATATTTTAGGTTAATATCACGAAAAATTCTAAACTCGTATATTTGTAATAATTTTTCCCGAATTTTTTTTACCACAAAAAACCTCAAACTAGTATATCTATGATAATTTTACCCCAAACTGATATATCTGTGATAATTTTATCTCGAACATATCATAAAAAACCTTAAACTGGTATACTTGTGATATTTTTACCCCGAATTAATTTTTTTGATAACCAAAAACTCCAAACTGGTACATCTGTGATAATTTTACCCTGAACTAATTTTTTAATATTATTTTTATTATTTTTAATTTTTTATTAATTTTTTATTTTTTCTTTTCTTTTCTTTTCATTTATTTTTTTTATCCTTGGCGACCGGCCAGAGGTGGAAGCCGGCGAGCTCGGCCTCGCCGGCCGCTGGCAAGGCTCGATCTAGGGCCGAGCCCTCACTAGCGGCCGGCGGGGCCGACCTCTCGCCAATCGTCGGCATTAGGCGAGCTCAGGATCCCATACACCTTGCAAATGAAGCCTCATCGGTCTTGCTGTAGCTCAACCCCGAGTATAGCGCCTCCCCACCGCCAAGCTCTAGGTCCTTCTCCAACTTGCCCACTCTCGCATATCTGTCCATTGCTCTCTCTCTTTGATTTTCTCTTTCTATGATTTTCTTGAGAAAATTTGATGAGAAACTAAGGAAATGAAGGAAGGAAGGAAGGAGGGAAGGAAGGAGAGGTGGTGGGCATCAATCTGTGAGAAAATCGGGATCCTAACCTCACCCAACGCAGGCGACCGGCCAGAGGTCGGCCCCGTCGGCCGGTGGCGAGGCCGACCTCGCCCAACGCCAACAAGGTCGACCTCGTTGACTTCCACCTCTGGGCGGTCGCCGGTTGAAGATGAAGGATAAAAAAATAAAATAAAAAATAAAAAATAATATTAAAAAATTAGATTGGGGTAAAATTTACACAGGTATACCAGTTTGGGATTTTTTGTGGTAAAAAAAATAATTCGGGATAAATTTATCATAAGTGTATCAGTTTGGAATTTTTTTCGTAAGTTCGAGGTAAAATTGTCATATGTGTACCAATTCGGGAGAAAATTATTACAAATGTACCAGTTTAAGGTTTTTTGTGATATGTTCAAGGTAAAATTGTCACAGGTGTACCAATTTTGGGTTTTTTGTGATAAAAAAAAAGTTCGGGGTAAAATTATCACAAATGTACCAATTTAGGATTTTTCATGATATTAACCCTTATTTTTTTTCTACTTTCACTTTTTGATGTTTAGTAACTTTTATGGCACTTATTATTTAATATATTGTTTAGTATGAAACACTCGAAACATTTAGAAATATTTAAATAATGTAATTTCGAATCATATATTATTTTTTTCATATTTTTTTGGCTACAGATTTTAATTCAAAATCGTAAGTAGAAATATTGAGAGATTTTTCTACGCTTCACCGACACGTGATTTATATTAAATGAAGTGCGATGCTCAATATATAATCAACCATACAAGAATTAAGTTCTTAAATATTAAACTATTGAATTAAATGAAGCTTAAATTATAAGATGACTCAATTTTCAAACTTAAATAATCAAGATATTAATTATAATAATTAATTAAAGCGATTTTATCATAATTGATAATTATGGTTCATTTTAAAAATTGTTAGTAGTCTATGATTTGTTATGTTTACACCAATATATAATTATTTGCATAAGAATTACTGATTATGAAATCACGATATACTGATATATCTATTAGATTATATAAAAAAATCACTTACAATCACTAGAAATTATAATATAATTCTAATAATTACTATTAAGTATTATAATTAGAGGCAGGTAAATTGTCACTAACACCTCAAATTTATAATTCGGAAAAAAATTACGACCTATAACTACGAATCCTTGATCTATAGTCGTTAATTTGTCTATGCTTTATAATCTTTACCATAACATGAATAGAAATCGATGCAATATTATATGATAGTAGGATTTAATCATTATATAATTAAAATTGATTATTCTTATTAATTATCCTCTTATCAAATAAAATACATTGTTCAGTATTTATACTGAGTTTAGTTTGTATTCATGAAATTATTATTTATTCCCGTTTTATTGTCATTTCGCAAAATAAAGGGTGAGGGGTTGTCTCTTTCCCTTCGCCGAACTCAAAAAGAGGGAAGCGTCGACGGGAGCCAAGACACGTCAGCGAGAACTCAAGAAACGTCTCACCGCTCGTAATCCAAGCTCTTCAACATGCACACTCTCTCGCACGCAAGGATGGTTGCAGAAGAAGAAGAAGAGCAGCATCAACTGAGCCCGCTTGATCAACCCACAGAGGCCATTCATGAAGAATACTCATGGCCTGCCATTCGGTTCGATGTCCCCCCTCAAAGAGCCTATCATTTCCACAAACAGTTCAGAACAGACCAGAAGCCGAACAACTTCCTCAAAGGCGTCAAATGGTGCGTGAATTCTTCGTTTTCCCTTGATGGGTGTCTGGGTTGTTCGTTTTCTGAGTAGTGGTGCGGCTTTGGGAGCGATGATTGCTTCTTCTTCTTTTTGGGCTTCCGTTAGGTCGCCTGATGGGACTTGCCTTCTCAGTAGTTCAGAGGACAATACCCTTCGTGTGTTCGCATTGTAAGTTTGCTTTGGGACAGTGGTGTCGCTTGCTGATTTTTCTGTTCCTTTTAATGTTTTATTTCTTCACTAGATGTGTGGATATTGGTGGTAATTTAGTTGCTCTGTGTCGTGATCAGACCAGACTTCGGGGGCGACGATGGCACAAATGCAAGTTCGTCTGATGTTGATCAAGGTACAGGTCCTCAAGGCGTTTTGTGGTCGTGTAGAATGTGGGTTTGTTTGTGTGTTTAAGTAGCTTGAAAGATGTTAGCTTTAGGAGTGCTGAGACTATTTGCGAGTGATATGTACAACCAAATATTCTCAGATCCAGATAATGGGTGGTCCATGTCTCATGTTGTTCTCTTTGTTTGCAGATTCCTTTGTAGCGAATCTTGTCGTGACAGAAGGGGAATCGGTTTATGATTTCTGTTAGTACCCACACATGTCTGCTGCAGGTTGTCCCGTTAAATTTTACTCTTTTTTTTACATATTATGATTATATTTTCATCTATAGTTATTTCTCTTCTGGTAATTACACACAGCTAGAATTGAGTATGGAAGTTTTTCATATTTCAGACCCTGTTAGCTGCGTATTCGCGTCAACTACTCATGATCAAACAAAACTACAACTAATTGCACAAAATTGAGCATCATCATCTAAGCATCATTTACATGTGAAAGAGCTGTTCAGATATCAGAATAATCTCACATGCAATACTTCTAACCAGGTTTAACAAAAGGGCAACCGCTTGACCATGAAAGAAAATTCTTTCTATTCCTACTATTGTCATTTACCCTCTAATCTAAGCACGGATCATATAAAATCTTCATCTCTTAGCTTAAAAGAAACTCTTTGAAACAAATTAAAATGAAAAACAGAATCAAGGTATAAAACTGTCGGATGCAAATATCCGTGAGGAGAGAGATTGGATTTTGTAAAAAACATCTTGGAGTACCGTCTGCTTGTAGAATATATACTGCAAAAACAAATCCAGTAACTTACGTGAGCCAGTCTGTGGGATCCAATCTCTGTGAAAGACAATGTACCAATCTATCTGTACATGTTCTGATGGCAGACTTTTTCTGTCTTTGATCCTTTTGCCTAAACGAATACTTTGGCTCTGAACTTCTAGACAACTCCTCATCCATAGTGGAATCACCTCCAGAAAGAATATCATATACAAACTTTAAATCTAACATAACTTGCAAAGCTCCTTTATTTGATCACTTTAGATCCATTAGTTTCTTAAGCAGAAAGGCAGTTTCCATATATATCAGTCACCTGTATAAGCAAAAACAGCCAGTTAATAAACACCAGATTAAAATAAGCTATAAACATGAAGCAATCACAAAAACCACTGTCCACAGAGTTGAGTAAATGATAAAAGTCAAAAGACACAACTTGTAAGACTTTATTCATTACGGGGAAAGTAAGAGGACTTTATAATATCGTAAGACCTAAACCACTATAAATCAGAAAAGGCTCTTTACAGCTTCACAAGGCAATAGTAATCATGACTTTCACAAGGCTCTTTACAGCGACCTTGATCAACATTTGCATTTGACCACTGTGGCCAGCGAGGGTCGTAGGAGCTCGCCGGCTATTGGACTCTAATAAGATTTGTTAAGCTTATCCTACTCAGATTGCCCTATCGAGCAGTCCACTTAATTTGACATTGGCAGACATGAACCATAAACATGGATTGTTATCTCTATTAGCAGCTAACTGTTCGTTGAGCAAGCTTGCTGTTTGCATGCATCACGCATCTTTTGAGCAATTAGGAATCTTTCCCAAGAGAGATCAGAGAAGAACACATTCTGATGATAAGGGATTGTTGCAGTAAAAATTTCTAGTTGAGAAGTAGTGACGGTAATGTTAAAGCAATAACATAGAAAACTTATTTCAACGTCATGCAGTAAAACCGTACCGTCTTCTTGTCCCCAGACAACAACTTTGCCATCAGGACGCTCGCATAATGATGTCATACATTTACCTGGAGTACATTAGAGTAGTTAAGAGAATCCAGTATTGACGACATAAAATGAAACGTGCAAAGAAAAGTGAGTTCATAGACAACAACAACAAAAAAATTAATAGACGAAGAGGACAGATAGAGAACACACATAAACCAAGAATTGATAATCAAAATTGGTAACAGTACAATATAACTGAGAGGGATATCGGTGGCTTCATATGGTGTTTCTTTGGGGTAGTAGGTCATCTAAAGCCAGGGAATCTATATCTTTTTGGCAGCCTCCAATCCATTGTCCCAGTCCAAAAAACAAATCTTGTCGTCAGCTTTGGAACCTCAAAGTGGTGTGGATCCATGAAAGCAAACTTCAGGCAAGGATCGCGAGTGTACAAGTATCTACAACTTAGGATCTCAACAGAAACAATTCAAGGATTGGTTCAAGTACTATAGTGCACTCGACAACATGTTTTTCATATCCAGAAGACAATATGACGTTCGAAGCATTTAGATGTTTCTGGAGAAAAAAATACCTCCTCTAAATTTTTCCAGTGAGAATAGATAACAAAAATTACCAAGGCTAGGCATCTAATCAAAAGCTCTTACGAATTTGAATTACCAAAAGATAATGTCATGTAAGAACTTAACATACTTGGATGCAGCTTTCCCTACCTTCCTAGTCTCTTCACTTTCTCCAACTCCTCCCTCCATCCCTGACCAGATTGTATACAAATATGCAGCATAGCTTGAGATATATCCTATTCACAAGTAAGTTAAATTTCCAACAACGAACTTGATTAATCAAAATGATGTGGCGAAATGCCCCTCTGTAATCAAAAGAAGATAAATGTTAACTTCAAGTAATACAAAATGTGAGAAACTTTCCAGACTACACCCTACATTTTAGCAATACAAAATGTGAGAAACTTTCCAGCCTATACTAAATCTCTCCTTGTAGGGAACGCTCAATCAGTACAAGAAGAGAAGCCAGAAGTAATATTACATCGTGAGAGTCACCAACAGAAATCCAAGGAAAACTATATAGATGCCTGACGTATTCTGCAGGGGCTAAACCTGCCAACTCCATTTCAGCATCTGACATAGCTAGTCTATCTAGCATAAATGACGTCCCCTCCAATTCGAGTTCTTTATTTTCATGGACACTTTAACTGGTCAACCGAAAAGGGCAACAAGATGGCAAAACTGGAGTATGGTACACTTCCGGTTGGTCTAGATGACCGTCGGTTAAGTTATGGAAAAACATCCCTTAAGGCACCAACCTGGGTCTAGAAGTTGACAGGAATGTATGGCTGCTATAAATAAAAGTCCCTCCACTTAATTGATTTTAGCTTGGAATTCATTACTTGCAACTAAGTCATCTCTAAATTTCCACTGGTATCGTCATCATCCGCTCTTCATTTTTGTGTAAAACACCAATTCCTCAAGTTCAACGTGGTCTTCTCGTTTAGACATTCAAGCACTTAACCTCTAGGAAAAGCGAAAGTAGTAAAACGAGATAAGGGCAATGATTCAGAGGGCACAACAAACCAGCTGCTTGTCGAACTGGAGCTGAAACGGAAGCGCATGCCGCGACCCTTCATCGGTCTCCATTAGCTCAAAAAGCCTCCGGAAGCAGCCGGAAACGCCGCAGCCAATCAGCTGCTGGAACAAACGCGAGGGAGTGTGTGCACAAGCGTCGACGGCAAGTGCAAACCGAAAGAGAGGGAGAGCTCGAGAGCCCCCTGGAAGAGAGCTCCTTAGGTTACGGAGGGCGGTCGAAGGGCTAGACGGAGGAGGATGGAAGAGAAAAGGAGCGAAAGTAAGGAAGTCCCAGTGAAGTCTTTGAGAGAATTTGCAGAGAGAGAAATTTGCAGAAATGAGGAACGAGCAGGCGGGAGAGACAACGAGGAAGAGAAAATGATTGATGGGCGGGCCGGGCCGGATCGGGCTATATGCCGCAACCTGAGCATCATCTCCGGACGATCGTCGCCGAACGCGCCGCTGGTAAACGACGGAGGCTTGGTTGGAGTGGAGTCGGGGTCGGAGGGCTGATGGCACGAGAAGAAAATGTCGCCGGAGAGAGAGACCGAGGCGAATCGTCAAGTGACACGTGACTTCGTCGGATGAGGGTAATTTTGTCCAGTGAAAAATGCAGAAAATCCCCCGGATTAAATCGCCATTAGGGTTCTCCCGCTTTCTTCTTCCTCTACCGCTGCTGAAGCAAATTGTTCCTTGCCCAATCCTCGCTTGCTCCACGCGAGCGCATTGCCCACTCTCGATCGCCGCTCTCTCTCCAGCGAAGGTGCTCTCTCCCTCTCATCCATTGTAATTCTTTTGAGGCCATCTTTGAAGGTTGAGCTGAAAACGGCGGCGACGTGGGCGTTCGGACACATAATCCGGCGATCGCCGCCGCCCCCGAGGAGCAGTCGACCCAAGATCAGTGGACAGATCTGGCCGAGAAAGCTCCCCCCTCTGTCTTTTTGCTGGGTTTTTCCCCCTGGATGCCGGCGATGGCGGCCTGACCGCGGAGCTCCCTGTTCATTTGGCGAGGGGGCGCCCCTCTCTCGTCCACGATCTCTCTCTTGAAGGTACCGTCGTTTCCTTGGAAGAACCAATTTTTGCCTGTTCTGGGGTTGTATGCCGCGGTGAGGTTGAGGTTCTGATGTTGATTCTCGGGTTGTCAGATCAGACAAGGTCCAAATTTCTCGGTCGCGGACAGTCCCTAGGGTAAGGAGAGAGTGAAGTCTTTGGGGGGAAACTATGGGACGAACTCGCTCCATGGGCGGCGGGGGGAAGCGCTTTGGGGAAACTTCGGGACGAACTCGCTCCATGGATGGCGGGGGGAAGCGCGCCAAAAGGGACCATCCTCCTCCTCCTCCTCCTCCTCCTTTGAGCTTCCCTCCTATGGATCACATCAGCGCCTTGCCAAACGACGTTATCACCCGCATCTTCTCATTTCTGCCCTTCGAAGACGTCGTCAAGACCAGATTCCTCTCCAGGCGGTGGCGGTACACTTGGGCGACCGCCACCCCCCACCTCGAGTTCGATGGAGCCCTCTATTGCAATCCCTCGAGCTTCGTGCCCCACGTCGACGAGGTCCTGCGCGATTTTGACGAGGCCCTGCGCGATTTTGACGAGGACCGGAGCAAGTTGGACAGGGTCCCGAGCCAGTTCGACAGTTTCCCGAGCCAGTTCGCCCGGCGCTCAGTGAAGAAATTCCACGTCATCAACCTCCAGTACAACCAGCACAACCTCCGCGATCTCAAGCTTGATGGCTTGCTCGAGTTTGTGAAGAAGCACCACGTGGAGGATCTTCGCCTGGGGCTGATTGCCGGTGCGGCCAGGTACACATATAAACAGCAGTTGTTTTGCTTGAGTGGGTTGGTGCGCCTGGAAGTCAGTGCGTGCCGTTTCTGGTTGGATGGGGCTACTAGAATTTGTTGGCCTCAGCTTAAGGTCTTGTCGATGGAAAATGTGGAGTTGAGCGATGATATCCTCAGGAGAATTCTCAGGGGAAGTCCTGTTTTAGAGTCCCTTAAATTGGCCCGGTGCCAGGGCGTGAAGAACATTGTTATAGATTCTTCAACAAGTGTGAAAGACTTGCTACTCATCGGCGGCAGTTTCTCTGAATTGGAGAAAATTTCGGCGCCGGATTTGCGGTCGTTGCATGTATCAGGGATGTGGTATCCACTGATGGAGCCACAGGGTATATCACTTGGCAACATATCTTCTTTGGTGGAAGCCAAGTTAGATTTTTCCATTAGGCGTGGTGGGCCTGATTACATGACAATGTGCTGCCACTTTTTGAAGGAACTTTTTAAGAAGCTGCACCAAGTTCCTACAATCACCATGGGCAATTGGTGTTTGCAGGTACGAGCTTGGTATTTTTATCCTTGATAGGACGTACTCGTGTTGAATGGTGTCCGCGATTAGCACCATTTAGCTCTGTATGTTGCCCTGGTTGAGTGACCTCAGCTCTCTGTGGCATTCTCTGTCTCCCATCTAGGAAAATCGTTGTGAGCTCATGTGTAATTAGTTATTGGCAAATGGGCTTGAGTCATAACTTTGTGTTCCAAGTTGTACAGCATAAGACAATTTTGTGAACCTTGGAGCTTCTTCCCTCTATATTTAATTTCCTATAAATGGATCGCTCAGTTTTTGGGACAATGAATGCCACTAGGTAGTGCTAATTATTGTGGATGCTACTCACTGCAACATTATCCAACTCCTTCATTTTCAAAAGAAAAATGCGAGAAGAAATTGGTCGGAAAGGTTTCTTGAAATTTCATTCTTTCTGTTTATAGAGAAAATACAATTGTCTGGAAATAGGACGGAGAGCAATGGACCTAGTCATCTTAGGTTGGCAGAACCAGTCATGCTCTCTCATCGCATTAGGCTATCATTTGATAATCATCTTGGAAAGTATTCTCACAATATTTACGATGGCAATGGATGGATTTACTTTGAAGTTTCTGTCGACGACGAGGTTTACCATCTTATGTGACCAAGTATTACAATTTTCAGATCCTTCACGTATCATAAGTTCTACATGAGAAGCATACATAAATAGTTTCGATTCTTAAAGAGATTCACTTGTTCATTTCTACTTGTACTATCCTTATCGGTCTTTTCCTGGCTGGGAGAGAGGGTCAAAGGACATCGTATTTGGAGGGACTGTAATTTTGTTATTCTTTTTTTTTTTTTTGGGTTAAAGTAATTTTGTTATTCTTTATTCATGTTAAACGGGAAAACTAGTATTGATTAAATTTTTTATGTTGCTTGCTCAATGTGCTTAGACTCTGTCCCATTTGGAGTCGGAAGGAGTGCCATCTCCATTGTCAAAATGTCAGAATCTGATACTGCATGCACCAGTTAGTCAACGGGACCTTCCCGGGATAGCATACATGCTGCGAAGTTCACCGTGCCTGGAAAAATTAGTCATACACCTGCCTGACCTTTCCCGATCGAAGGTTTGTTCACTTGCTATGATATTTTCAGTTCGCTTCTTTTGCCGACTTCCTCTTTGCACGAATGTTTAAACAGTGAGTTAAATTTTTGGAAGCACATAAAGATGATCAATCTCAAACTCTATCTGTTCCAGCAATTGAAATTTGCTCATGGCTCTGTCAATCTACTTAACATTTGGGCAGGGCAATATTAAGCTGTTTCAGTTCATATCTTAAAGTAATTGCAGTGTTGTACTGGAAGTTCTTTTGCTGCCCATGTAGCGTTAGGAACTTAGGATCTTGAACTAAGAATTTAATGATGAGCACTTAGAAAGAGAACATGCTTTTTTATGTGTAGACGAGTTTAAGAGCTTAAATTGATTAAGACTGGTTATAAAGTAAAACTACCTAGCATCTGCAGCGGACAAATGGAAGTTGTTTGTCTGAAATTTTAGCGAGCCAATGAATTTATTTTTCCCCGTGGATCCATATCTAATGTGAAATAAGCTTCTTAAATGGGGTATCTATGTGCAGTTTGAGCTTGATGAAGAATCTCAAGAACGTTTTAACTCCGTCAAAGAAGATTTTTTGTGCTCACAGAAGGAGAACTTTGAATTTTTGGGAGAACATCTCAAGAGAGTTGAGATCACCGGCTCTGAAGCTGATAGTTTTGGGTCGAAACATCTGCTAGCCCTGATTGAGTTCATTCTTGGGGATGCACTTGTGCTGGAGAAGTTGATTATCAAGGCTGAATTGCACACACTAGACGGAAGTCAAGTCGCTGTTCTGTCGAAACTGCTTGATGTGAGCACATATATGCTCACCTTTCGACGGGCTTCCAAAACTGCTGTGGTTTTCTTCAATTATCCTCGCAAATTTGAGTCCTCATGAAAGCATATGAAAGTTGGGGTTTCTCGCTGATCTCATGGCCAGTGCATGCTTCCCTTCTTGCCACTTAACTGCTCATTAGTATTCACTCTCTGTTGTCAGTAAAGTTACATGAAGCGTGACAGTACTAGGTTTTTAGTGTTTCGATTCGTAAGAACTATGCTCTAAGTTTGAGCTTGAGTGTCGCTTATCCTTTAACTCTGGGATAGCGTTTGTATTTATAGAGTTTGTCTTCTAACTGTTACAGTAATTACATGAGATAAGAATGGACTAATTCAAAATATTTTGAATTTTGAATTAGTCTGTTACAGTAGTAACTAGAGTAATGACTACATCAAGTTTGTCAGATCAAGGTACAGGTTCACAAGGCACGTTGTGGTCATGCAGAATCTATGTTTGTTTCTGTGTATATAAGTAGCCTGAAAAGATGTCCGCTTTAGGCCTGCTGAGACTATTTGTGAGTAATATCTACAACGAAATGTTTGCAAATCTAGAGAATGGATGGTTATGTCTCGTGTATTTCTCGTTGGTTCACGCAGATCCTGTTGTGACAGTAGGGGAATTGGTTTATGATTTCTTTTGGTAACTATACATGTCTGCTCCAGGTTGTCTCATTAAAATTTTACTCTTCTTCTAGGTTTATTAGCCACAGCTAGAATTGAATATGGAAGCTTTTCAAATTTTCAGACCAGTTAGCTATGTATTCGCGTCATCTATTCGCGATCATCCTATGATTTCCTCATGTTAACAGTCCACTCTAATCCTTACATTACTCTACCGTCTAGAAATATTAAGTGATTTTCCTATGCTTCACAATCAGTTTTATCTCCGCACTCTATTAGAAGCTGTTTCCTCTTTCCAAGCCTATAATTATTGAGCTCAATGCCTAGTTTGTCAAAACCAGGGAGTCTTTAGAGACCTAGAGCGAGCATAACATGATTAGAATGGGCAGATTCAAGGTTTTGAAACCTAACATAACTGAGGGGTTATAGGCATACGAAAGGAATGGTTTTTTTTTTATTTATGTAAACTTGGGTTTCGATTGTTTCGCGAAAAATAAGTGATTTGAAATGCATTTTCCTAAAAGCGATCGCATATAAAAATAAATGAATGAATAATATCTTATCTTTCACGAAAAAAGATATAAATTGTTATCGATAGTGAAAATATTTTTCATTTGGTAATTTATAGAAAAATGTTTTCCCTATTACTCATTTTTTTGTGGAAAAAACGTAACCTAAAATAGTAAACTCGTGACTCACGTCATGTAATAAATCCTATAACTAATGTCAAAACATGAATACAGAATAGGTAATAAGCCTTCTCATATGAGAAAGCCTATCTAATGAGCGGCAACCTCGACCAAATCAACTGCTTTTAAGGAAAAGAAATATCATGGAGGACTAGGGTTTGCTTGAGATTTCTTTGTTTTGCAAATTGATAAGAGATAATCACTGGGACGACGGTGTTGCACGTTTGATTAATGTCAACTAACGCCAATCAAATAATTATGTTGCCTATCATAGACATACAAATTACTAACATGCAATGTACATTTGACTGTCATCTTGTAGGCTATGAATGTATGACCTCAATTATTTTTTGTACCCTAAGCAAAGAGGTAACTGAAAAGAAAGCCCAAAGGCCCCACATAAACCCAAATACAGGTGTGGCCCAAAAATCTAATGTGACATTCCAAAGTGGTATTAATTTATTATATGACATCTAATGTGGCTCGCCGAGCAAATGAAGTCAGCCAGCGAGCAAATCTGTAAAACGTTTCCATATATTTGCCCCAAACTAATGAGTGGGGGCACAATGGCTAAGTTCGTCGAACCTAACCTCCAAATTGAAGAATTAGGGCACAATTTAGCTTATGAAATTCGGACATACGAGCAACACTTGCAAAAGAAAAGGAGCTCTGAAGGGGCCAAGCTGACGATTTGGGAGGCTTCCTAAGATTTCCAAGCTCAAATTCTTGCGATAGTGAGGGCTTTCCATAGAGGGTTTGAGTCGATGAAGAAGGATGAGGAAGAGAGACAAGAGCCAGGCTAGAGCGTCACCTTCAACTTGTGCCTCCATTACGTGTGCGCGTAGAGAGAGAGAGAGAGAGAGAGAGAGAGAGAGAGAGAGAGAGAGAGAGAGAGAGAGAGAGAGAGAGTGTGTGTGTTTGTGCTTTTCAGAGGCCTCTTGAGATTTGCAAGCTCAAATTCTTGCGAACCCCAGTGGTTTCCATGGAGAAGTTGAGTCGGTGAAGAAGGATGCGGAAGAGAGGTTTGAGAAGGGCTGAAGTGTCTCCTTCAACGCATACCCATAACAAGACGGCTTGGGCGACCACTCCCCCTCCTAAGATTTGGGTTTCGTTTTCAAATCAATTTGAGAGAACAAAACGGACTAGAATGAGATTTGGCCTCTTTATTTTACCACATCAATTATCCACGTTGGACATAAATTTCTTTTAGTAAGAGTCGCGTCAATGTCAATCTTTAATTTAAAAGCCCACGTAGGACAATCGTAATTAAGTGATTGATTTTTTAGCAACGTGGCACTCGAATGAATGAAATAACAAATCATGATACTCATGTTATTTTCCCCCAACTTCTAAAAGCTCTTTTGGCGGTAGAATTCACAAACCATGGGAATTAAAATCCATGGCCAAGAGCGCTCTGCCCATGGCAAATTCTCCGGGGAACGATCGAATTGTGCAAAACCAAGCAACATTCCCCTTCACCTCTCTTGAGACAAAATCAAGAGAGAACCCCAATATTATCTCCAAGATTTCATCGGTACAAAAAGCCCTAATCTGCCGCATATTCTCCTCCTTGCGCATCAAAGACATTGTTAGGACTTGCGTCCTCTCCAAGTGGTGGCTATCCATCTAGACCACCGTCATCGCTCTCCTCTTCTTCGTTGCCTTGGGCGCTACGATGCCTACACTTGCAAGACGATCAAAGCCTTCTCTACCTTAGTAAAGAGGTTCTCGCCCGGGGCGCTTCCCCCTCGGTAAAGAGTCTCTAGATCAGCAACATCCCCGATTTGGAGGCCGATCGCCATTCCCTCGAGACTATATGTTTGATGAAGATGATTTATGATGTTCATCGTCATGGCACCTGTGCTGGAGAAGATGATCATCGGAGCTAGGATGCTTTTTCAAAGGCATACGCAATTCTCAACCTTGATTTTAACAAGTTACCGCTTGGTTTTTTTCGCCGCATTACTCTTTCTCACCCTCTCACAAACAGATTGAAGGTGCCCAACCTTTGCGTATGAGGTAGGCCACCTACATCTTGTGTTTCGATATAACTGCGTTGTGCCAAATTTAGTACGACCTCGACACAACATATTTATCATTAGTGACATATCTTTAAAGCCCAAATTCAACTAGTTTATTAAACGTCTTACACACTGCCGACATACTTAACACATTTAATATATTAATCCCCACAAACATTTGCAAAGATGTGCTTCGCTGTCTATTAACGCGACATAAATGTATTTGAACATGTGGTGTCTACCCAAGTAAATGTTAACGTGTTCAATTAAACTTGTCTGCGAATGTGATAAAATAGTTGAAAAGTTCAATTGTTTATCATACGTGTCTAAAGATGTTCCCCAATTCTGGACATAGTGTTGATTAAGTTTCGATTGAGCACGCTTCCCTTGATGCCATGTAAACACATAACGTCAAAATTTGTCGGCCTTAGTTGGAGGTGACCCGACTCCAAAGTTTGTTCGGAGGTAGAGGGGGCCGAGTGGCAAGTTTGGTGATGGTTGTGGTGGACTTGACAGAGGAAAGGGAATCGGAAACATAAGAAAGCAGGGATAATTTATCCTAGTGCTCAGCGAACGTGTATTTTACGAAGAGAAAAGGAAATATTGAGTGGATTACTGCACTGCGTAAACTACACCGATTACTTAAGACCTTTTTTTCTCTAAGTTTAAGTTTAATTTTCGTCCTCTCAATTCTTTTTTTGCAGTTAGATCATCTTTGCAAAAAGAACTCGAAGGATAAAAAACGTTTCTAACAAAGGAAATTTTCACTCGCGTTCCTTTATTTTCTCTTTAATTAAGCATCCGATCATCAGCATCATCAAGGAATTTTGCTTTAATAATTTATTGGACTATTTTAAAATATAGATGACGCTGAAATTTTTTTTTTAAAAAAAGACAATAAATTAAAAATGAAAATATATCAACTAAAAGGGCTGGATGGACTTGTCATTATTCTTCTTCACCTTCTTTCTTCCTTTAGGGGTCCTTTTAACCCCGGTGACGCGGCCATGGACAGCAGCGTCACCGGTCATGGACGAACCAGTCTCGCAAGCGACGCAGACGCTTGTCCATGGGCGTCGTTCGGCTAGATCTGGAGCAGCGCGCAGATACAGATCTGGAAATCCAGGCGCTCGTGGCCAAGCTTCCGTCGTCGGCGTCATCTAGATCTGAAATCTTGACCGTGAACCAAGGTTGGCTTCCTGTCCACAGATCTGGAAATCGCCGACGCTCATCTATTGGCGCCGACAACGGAGCCTTGGCCGCGATCGAAGGCTGCTTTACTCTTCGCGGATGGAGGCCGTTTCACGCTGCCCTTACCACGGAAGGTAAACCGCTTCAAATCCACGAGCCCACAAGAGGTTACAAACAAATTGAAGAAATCAGCAAATCAGTATCGTGCTTTTCAACGAGGACGATGACAAGTTCGAGCGCCCTAGATGGATTTGGCGGTGCGGGACCGAGCGCGCCATTGTGGATGGAGGAGAACTCGCCGTTAATGGAGGAGGAGAGGAAGAGAGAGACAAAAAATCTGGACAAATATTTATTCTTTTCGCATTTTCCCGCGTCACTGCCACGTGTCAATTTGTGATTGGGCTCCGCCAAAGCCTATGGCGTGGCACTTGCAGCCATCGAATACTGTAAGTAAAATCCCTTCGACAACTCGGCTGGAAAATCCGCCGGAACCCTAGGATTTCAATTTCATGGCGGAGACCTCCGTCCCCGGCGCCGTCCACCGCGGATCCTCCGGCGACCGTCCGAATCGCACCGGAGGAAACCCACCTCCCCCTTCCTTGAGCCCCGGGGATCTCATCAGCGCCTTGCCAGACGCCGTCATCCACCGCATCTTCTCATTTCTGCCCCTCCGAGTCGTCGTCAGGACCAGCGTCCTCTCCAAGCGGTGGCGGTCCACTTGGACCTCCGTCACCGACCTCGTCTTCGACAGATGGGAGATCGAGGGCCGGGCTGGCACTGGCAGTACCTTGGGCTTCTCGTCCATCGTCGACAGCGTCCTGAGCCAGTGCACCTCCCCCCACCGTGAGGAGGTTCCACGTCGCCGGCTTCCATTACGACGAGGCCGACAGACCCAAGGTCGACCGCTGGCTCCGCTTCGCGGCGGAGCGCCGCGTGGAGGATCTCTGCCTGTGGCTGTCTGGCTTCTGCTTTTATACGCTGCCGGGTTTCTTGTATTGCTTGAGCTGGTTGGTGCGCCTGAAAATCTGTGGGTGCCGTATCTCGTCGGGTGCTACCATTAGGTGGCCTTGTCTCAAGGTCTTGTCCATCGATTTTGCGGAGTTGAGTGATGATGATCTCGCGCGAATCTTCGAGGGAAGTCCTGTTTTAGAGTCCCTTGAGTTGCGGCGGTGCTACGGCATGAAGAACATCATAATAGAATCAGCAAGTGTGAAAGAGTTGGTACTCGAGTACCTCGCTATCTCTAGAGCAGAGAAATTTTGCGCCCCGCATTTGCTGTCACTGCGGATATCAGGGGATTTGGATCATTTTGCCGTGGTCAGGCTTGACGACATATCTTCTTTGGCAGAAGCCGAGTTAGACTTTTCCATTCAAGCTGGGTGTGACTGATTATACGAGGATGTGCCGCGACTTGTTGATGGAACTTCTTGAGAAGCTGTGTGGAGTTCCTACGATCACCATTGGCAGTTGGTGTTTGCAGGTACAAGCTCAATGTTTTTACCATTTGTAAGACGCACTCGTGTGGAATGGTGTCGGTGATTAGCACCTTTTAGTAGTCGAGTGACCGCAGCTAATTGCCGCATTATAATCTTTCATTGAGGGGAATCATTGTGCACGCATGTTTGATTAATTATTAGCAGGTGGGATGATTTATAACTCTGTGTTTCAAGTTATACAATGTGAACATTTAGTGAACCTTGGAGCTTCTTCCTTTTGTTTAATTTCAAGTATTAATTTGTTCATTTGAAACGGGGATCAGTCAATTTTTGG
Source organism: Syzygium grande (assembly GCA_024733475.1). Classification (NCBI taxonomy): domain Eukaryota; kingdom Viridiplantae; phylum Streptophyta; class Magnoliopsida; order Myrtales; family Myrtaceae; genus Syzygium; species Syzygium grande. The sequence continues at coordinate 696,300 of JAMXDD010000012.1, forward strand.
GACTATGAATGCTACTAGATATTGCTAATTATTATGGATGCTACTCAACATGACGTTGTTAGACACTTGATTTCTCTAGAAAAATGCATGAAGAGATTATTTGAAAAGGTTACTTTTTTCATCGTTTCAGTTCATAGAGAGAATACAATTATCTGGTAAATATGATGAGTAATGGAACTAGATATCTTAGATTCTTAGGTTGGCAGAACCGGATCATGTTCTCTCGTCACATTTGGCTGTTGTTCCATAATATATCTTACAGAGTATTCTCAGAACATTTTACAATGCCAATGGACGAATTCATCTGGAAACTTCAGTCAATAATGAGGTTTGCTGTCTCGTGTGATCAACAACTAGAATTTAGATCACAAGTTTTACGCGAGGAGCATATGTAAATAGTCTCGATTCTTAGAGAGATTCGCTTGTTCATTTCTACATGTAGTATCCTTATTGGTCTTTTCCTGTCCGGGAGACAGGGTCAAAGGATATCGTTTCTTGATGGACTGTAATTTTGTTATTCTCTATTCATGTCAAACAGGAAAACTAGTATTAATTAAATTTTTAACGTTGCTTGCTCGATATGCGTAGGCTCTGTCCCTTTTGGAGATGGAAGGAGTGCCAGAAGGAGTGCCATCTCCATTGTCAAAATGTCAGAATCTGATACTACGTGCACTAGTTTATCAATGGGACCTTCCCGGGATAGCATTCATGCTCCGAAGTTCACATTGCCTGGAAAAATTAGTCATACATATGGATAAGCTCCCCCAATTGGCGGTTTGTTCCTTTGCTATAATATTTTCAGTTCACTTCTTTTGCTGATTTCCTCTTTGCACGAATGTTTAAACAGTGAGTTAAAACTTTGGAAGCACATAAAGGTGCTCAAAACTCAAAAACTCTTATTTGTTCCAACAATTGAAATTTTCTAATGGCTCTGTCAGTCTACTCAAACATTTGTGCAGGGCAATATAAGTTGTTTCAGTTCATATCTTAAATTAATTACAGTGTTGTACTGGAAGTTCTTTTGCTGCCCATGTAGCTTTAGGAACTTAGGATCTTGAACTAAGGATTCAGTGATGAGCACTTAGAAAGAGACCATGTTTTTTTAATGTGTAGACGGATTTAAGAGCTTAAATTGATTAAGACTTGTTATAAAGTAAAACTAATTAGCATTTGCAGTGGACAAATGAAAGTTGTTTGTCCAAAATTTTAGTGAGTCAATGAATTTATTTTTCCCCATGGATCGACATCTAATGTGAAATAAGTTTCTTAAATTGAGTATCTATGTGCAGTTTGAGCTTGATGAAGAATCTAAAAAGCATTTTAACTTTGACGAAGAAGATTTTTTGTGCTCACGGAAGGGGAACTTTGAATGTTTGGCAAAACATCTCAAGAGAGTTGAGATCATCGGCTTTGCAGCGGATAGTTTTGGGTCGAAAACTCTGCTAGCCCTGATTAAGTTCATTCTTGGGGATGCACTTGTGCTGGAGAAGTTGATTATTAAGGCTGAGTTGCCCGCACGACATGTACAAAAACATCTTCAAGCTGCTGTTCTGTCGAAACTACTTGGTGTGAGCAAAAATGTTCTCAGCTGTCCAAGAGCTTCCAAAAAGGCTGAGGTTATCTTCAATTATCCTTTCAAATAGGTGTACTCATAAAAGCATATGAAAGTTTGAGTTTCTCGTTGATGTCATGGCAAGCGTATGTTGCCCTGGGTACTACATTGCTCATTTGCGTTCACGCTCTTTTGACAGTAAAGTTACATCGAGTGTGACAGTATTAGGTTTTTAATATGTATCTAATTTGCTCTTGTTTCAAGTTTTATTCTAGTTGTAAGTATGAACCTCTCAAAGAAAGAGGTTAATATTAGTGTTTTGGTTCAGTGGGATTTTTTTCCGACAAAAATGTTGGCAATCGGAACTAAACTTTATTCCACGGTTCGATTTGGTTCAACTTTTGGAAAACCAAAACAAACAGTGAAATAATTAGTCTTTTTGTTAGCTCCATTAGGTTTTGTTGGACGTTGGCGTGGCATTTTTTCTTTACTAATAGTGACGAGATATTTAAAAAAATAAGAGGTCACGTGACATTTTCCGTCCACCTACAATTGGCGAAGTTAACGAAAAGATTTAAGTGCATCCAAGTTGCATGTTTGTGGACTTAAATGCAATGTAAGTTTTGTGACTTAAGTGAATGGTCCTAACAGGTGTTAGGACTGGCCTTGTAATTATACGAAAAATAAGTATCTTATATAAGATTTTGAGGCTAATTTTTTAAGGCAAAACTAATTTTTTCTATGCAGGAAACATATATTTAAGACCCATTGTAAGTTGCACATACTTCTGGATATGGAATTTAATATAACTAACGACATTAAAGCAGTTTAATTCATCGTAAGTGTGACTTTTGGACTGTTGGTGCAGGACGAGAGCGTGCTTGGGAACCTGTGTCATTCACTCAGGTAAACAACCTTGTTAGCTGCATTCCAAGACAGGCACACATTGTAACTTAATGAAATAATATTAAGCTGAGCCAAAAGTCCAGTTGAACAAACACAAAGGGATGATATTTCAAATTTCAGCCCTGGGCCGTTTTACTCTGAGTGCATGCAATCAGAATTCCTGTAAATGTTAGGCTAAAGTTCCAGGGTACAAAATGGAGGAAAAGCCGTCATCGGCGGTGATGAAAAGCTTAGGATATACGCACACGTTTAGGACATCCTTGGGAAGGTACTTAAGAGTGACCTTCGCACACGGATAACATTTTGGGTGCGACAGAATTATCCTGGCCACTTCAAGCAGACCCCATGGATCAATCGCCTTGGACGACTTGGAATTGGCATTGTTGACCACTATTTCGTCCAGACTGGGTGCATTCTGGAGGAGAAACTTGAGCAGGGAAAGAACGGTTTCCCACGTCAGCAAATCAGCACTGGGATCAACAATCTCGACATGCTTGAGATGCGTCAGGCACCGATAAATCCTCCACTTTGCAAAATTGAAAAATTCTTCCGCATCAAAGTCGTGACGGCCTATATTCTCCGCAATGAACTTCATGTGCAGATGTAGATCATCATGAGAAATGATGAGCTCTACAATTAGAACTAGACGAGACAAAAATATCAAGGTTTGGCAGGATAAATTAGCAGTTGCTACATTATGAGAACTAAAGTCAATTGAGAATCTAGAATGTCAATTAAAATGACACAGGTACAAAGACGATTTTCAATCACGAAAAGAAAAGAAACGACAGGTTTATATGCGGCCTAAGGCTGACATTCACAAGCTATGTATATTCATGCAAATCCGGTGTTAAAAGTGAACTGGAAGGGTTCTAACAGTTGGGTACCGCAGAACTGGGTGTGCAACTCATCTGTATGAATAACTTCTCCAAGCGCGGCGAACTTTCGAATATTTTCGCTATACTGGGAACTCCCTCATGGTCTGCTGAGGAACTTCAGATGCCGACATTCTGAGGATGGAAGAGACACTTCTCTCGCCTCCATTAATGACAGCACTTAAGCACGTCAGTCATGGTGGAAGAAGCAGAAACTAATCAGTTTTACTTCTTCAAGCAAAGAACATCATTCATAAGACATGCTTGCAGTTCCAACGCAACGATGTCGCACAACAGCAGGCAGACCAAGCCAATGAGCAAACAGATGCTTCTCAAGAAAAAAAAATTATGGGACATCAGATTTTAGTCTTAAAAAAGTTTTGATGTATTGCTTGATCGATAACGGGCAATATCAGGTTAAGATGTGTATAAGACCTATTACACAAACAAAACAAGCCTCATCCAGCAAAATTCCACTGAAGCTCTCATCTCATTTCATTGAACTAACAATTTATGAATATGCTATCATCAATCCAACAAACAATACCCAATGAAGCAAATGGCACTATATGTAATGTCTATCTGCTACTTGAACCTGAGCTCAAAATATTAAATAAATTGGCTCGCACCTGGAGGCACCAGCTCCGCATCACCAATTCGTGACGTGATGCAACTCCCTTGACAAGATTGCCAAAAGCCTTAACCTTATTGAGTGCAACAGTTTGCACGCTGAAATTTAACTCGGACCCAACCGAGGAAGACACTTCATCTAGTCTGAACTCTCCCTCCCAAGAAACGCCCAAAAGGTGCAATTTGAGAAGATGAGGAGCCCAAATTTTCAATATCGAAAATTGACCAAAATGAAACCCGTGAGAATTGATCACCAACTCTCTTAATCCTCTTGATTCAACATTGATCTGCTCAAAACCCCATATCAACGATTCAACTGAAGCAACTCTAGAACAGGGCTACCACTCAGAACTCTAATCATCCCATCATCCTCCAGCTCTGCACATCGAATGTGCAATCTCTTCAGCGAACACCAGTTCACAGCACCTCTCATAGAAAACGAGACACATGAAAACTTACTAGCGTAGTGCAGCGGAACAAGAACTGGGGCAACGCATAAATGTTCATGTTATTGTGTGACATTCTGAAATCTGACCCCCTTGAGATTTATGAGATGAATAGTTTATGGATGTATTTGTAGTTAGATTTCGCCCGAAATTGATCACTTCGAGAATACTAACCGTTAGGGAAAGGCTAATTAGGGATTTACATTCGCGTGACTAAAGAATTCGATCGTGAACCGACCTTTGATCTTGAAAATCATCGAGGTGACATTTTAAGCCACTGTAGGCTGATCCAAGGATAGCTAGGGATTAGTTCGCCACTGTCATATTAATGGATCGCAGGTGATTTCGCTGGACCACGAAATGAATTGATGAATGACTCTAAACCTTTACCAAACGATCGTGTCCGTCGGATCTAGCGATCGATCCTCACGATTAAGTGACAACCGAGGTCATCACGACTTGAGTAAACTTGTACGTGGCATGATTCAGTATCGATCACGGGTCAAATGTGCGAATTACCCCAAAAGCCACCCGTTAGTATGAGATATACTCAAGTTACGTTAATTAGATTTATTCCTTCATTAATGATCGAGATTAGGCCTTGGAAATTATGAATGGCAAGACAGGATAGTTGGACGACGTTGTCATTAGCTTAGTTAGCCTTGGATTTGTCCGAATCCTTCAGAAAAATTGAAATTCGGCGAGAAATGGAAAATGACCATTTTACCCCTAGAGATTTGTTAAGGCCAATGTAATTTGAGAAGGGCATTTTGGTAATTTTGCCTTAGCCTTAGAATTAGAGATTTTTGGATAATTTTGCCCTTGAACTTTTTTGAGAAATTCCCAAATTACCCTTGAATATTTTGGAAAAGATTCGATCCGGACCGTCGATTTCAAGATAAGATCAAATCTTGGCCGTCGATTTGGAATGTGAGAGAGGGGCATGATGGTCATTTGTCACCTCAATAACTGCCTTGGATTATTTAATCCCATTTCTCTCTCTCTTTTTTCATTTTCTCTCTCTCACTCACGCCTCCCTCTCTCCCCTCTCCCCTTGGCCGAATTCTCTTTCCTCTCTCTCCCTCACGTGAAGTGGCCAGCTGGCCACGCCTTTGGCCGCCACCACGCATCCGTCCGCCGCCGTTCCGTCAAGCCATCGTTCACCCCTCCGCCTTGCCACATCACCGCCACCACCATCCCTCTCTCTCTCTCTTGTATTTCCCTTCACCGAAACACCATCACCAGCCTTCATTTCGGTTCAGCCGAGCTGAGAAACCAGCAGCCCATCGCTGCCGATCGCCACCGCTTGTGGACGCCGGTGAGTCGCCGATACCCCTTTTCGTGAGACACTGCTGTCGCTGCTGTTTGCCCTTTGTCCAGCCACCGTTAAGGCCTCAATTTCGCGTAGGAATAACAAGTAAGTGATATCCTAACCCTCGCCTAGGATAACGGGTATTTACGAGTTAATTCGGAGCCGTTTTAGCGAGTTTTAGGGGTTAATCGTGGGATAATGGTTGGACTAATTTGGCTGAGTGTTTTGGGAGAAATTGTGATGATTTTTGAGGTGGATTTGAGGTTAGAATTGATTGGTTAGGTAATCGGAATGATCCTGAGTGATTATTGTGGCTTATTGCGCGAAAAATGGGCCTAAATGCGCCATTATGGTGAATTTCTGTTGTGGCTGAGTTACTGTTCATCAAGTGGCCGAATTTGTGTATATTGATGATTAAAATATAGTACGTGTTGGTTTGGGGGTTTTCAGTAGGAGTATGACACCCGTGAATGGCGGAATTTGGCCTAAAATGCAAAAATTCGGGTTAATTGTGCATGTGTGAATTTAATTGGGTTGGCTGATTTGTGGGTGAAATGGTGATGATTTGGGACTGAATTGAGGTTGAATTGGGTGCTGAAAATTGTGGCTCGCATTGACGAGCGTATGGCTTGATTTAGGGACAAATTGTGCTGGTACGGTGAGCCGTGTGGTGGCTGAATTGTGGGGTTTGTTAGGACTGGAAATAGACTCGGAAATGCTGAATTTATTCCATGATTGTGGCTGTGATTGTGGGCCCGATAGTGGCCTTGTATGTTCGTTGAATCATGAATTGATTGATTGAAATGTGGATTGTTATGTGCTCGCATGGGCTGAATTGATTTGATTGTCAATTGGCCGTGTTTGAGTGCTTATTAAGCTTGAGAAATGTGTGTGGTTTGGTGTGTGCACGGGCTAAGTGTGATTGGTCAATATATTGGCATGTGGATATTGAGCATGTAAACGAGTAAGAAATTGTGTGTGGTGCGGTATACGTGGTTACAGAAATTCCTGAGGTTGTACCATTACGCGGGGACTTGATTCGTCCTGAGGCGGTACCACTACGCGGGATGATGTCCGGTATTACCGGAGGATGGCCCACCTGAGGCGATACCATTACATGGGTTGTGTCGTAGGTGGTGGGTGTTAAGCCTGAGGTGGTACAATTACGCGGGCAAGATACACGGCCTGAGGCGGTACTATTATGCGGGCCTCGAAGTGTTGTTATTATAAGTTAGTCGCAATGCACCTGAGGCGGTACCATTATGCGAGCCTCGAAGTGTTGTTATTATAAGTTAGTCGCAATGCACCTGAGGCGGTACTATTATGCGGGTCACTGGTGAATCGAGTGGAAAAATGAGATAGTCGCAGGGCGCCTGAGGCGGTACTATTACGTAGGTCACTAGCAGTTGAGTGGAAAATTATGAAATGGTCACAATGAACCTAAGGCAGTATCATTACGCGGGTCACTAGCGAGTTGAGTGAGAATAATGTGATGAGGCAGGACCGAGTGCGTGAAATGTATTTGGGATGTGCATGTAGTTAAAAATTGTGTTATTATGGCTAACGTGCAGGTTGCACGCATAAAGAGCCCAGGTAAGTGTAAATTGTGTGCTTGCTTTGTGGTGGTTGAGTGTATTTGTGTTTGAACTTATCCGGAGGTACACGTTAGCCTAGGTGGGATTTAGGGTTTTGCTTGCTGAGAAGTGTTCTCACGGTTTTATTTAAAACCATTTAGTTGATCAAAGCTCTAACGGAGTCGGGAGACAAAGACAATCCGATTGAGATCAATGCTGAGTCCAAGTCTTTAGAGGAACAGACTAGCATCGACGAGACCGACTCTGAGTGGACCCCCCTTTAGGGTGAATAGGGGCCAGTAAGAAGTTAGGGGCTGGACAATTTTGGAGACACCCCTTCTTGGTGTAAGTGATAGTCTATCCAAAGCCGCTAGCCCTTTTTAATATCGGCGACTGTCAGTGTGGAGGTTTGATGGTTGCGATGGTTTGTAGTGAATAATGTGAATGTAGTAAGTGTAATGAAGTAGTTGGTTGCTGGTTGTTGATGAATTGTAATGAATATTGTATATAGCGCAGTGCAATAAAATGCTTGGTGGTTTGGTGATTTATTCTCCTTTTTACCCCTAGTCCAATATTGTCAGGGTATTTGAGGCTTTCGCTAGTGCTTTATCTCTGATGTGCAAGTTTAGGTCGGTGGCGTTTCCTGGGACGTTGCACTGATTCGACCAAGAAGGGATGTCACGAGCTCGATGGGGTTCGGGGCGTGACATATTGCGCTAGCTATGCAGGGTCATGGACACCTCTTCGACATCGTGCCGGACGGCAAAGTGGAGCCATCTATCAATGCTTGACTACATCGAGGCACGAAAAGGAGCATGAAAGATGAATCTTTTTACCTTAATTGCGGTGCAGAATAAGAGCAGCGTTTCTATGACAGCGATGAAGTTCTTGGGCTTCTGTCTGCTATCTCGATACAAAGTAATATGTGGATTGGAGGTCCAAGTGGAGCGCCATTGCTTGGACAAGACACTAGTTTTGATGGCGTCTTGACGCAGCGTTTAGCGAATAATTTAAGCAAAACCTTGCTTAGAGAGAAAAAATCTCGAAATTCAATATTGATGATAATAATGTTGTCTTCAAAATAAACCCTAAACACCCTTTTATAGGGGTTAAATCTAATTACAATAGAAAACCTAATCATAATAGGAAAGTTACCTAATCTGAATTGGAAACTTAATTACAATAGGAAACCTAATCATAATAGGAAAGTTACCTAACCTGAATTGGAAACCTAATCATAATAGGAAAGTTAATAAGCATCAAATAGTAAAATTACAAAAATGACCCTTAAAATTAACTCATAAAAAATACTAAAATAATAGAAAAAAAACCATGCAATCGCATCACCGTTTCGCTTCCCATTTGGACTTCTGTTTGTCCAATCGGTCCATAAACGCACCACTAATAAATTCCACATCATTCTCCTCCACTTGAAAAGAACTCGTCCTCGAGTTAAAATCAGAATCTGGATATAACGGCTCTATGGACTCATGAAACGGTGATAAATCAGCAACATTAAAAGTGTTGGATATGCCCATGCCATGTGGAAGGTCTATAACATAAGCATTATCGTTGATCTTCTTGCTGACAGCGTAAGGTCCATACTTCTTTGGCTATAATTTACTGTAAGATCCAATTGGTAATCGCTCTTTATAAAGAAAAACCATGACTTGATCACCTATCGCAAATACCTGCTTTCGCCTGTGCTTATATGCTCTAGCTTTATACTTCTGATTAGCTTTCTCTAGCTTCTATTTGACTTCATAATGTACTTCCACAATTTATTTAGCCATATGATAGGCTGCTACACTTTTATCTGCTTGCTTAGGCAACTGTACCAAATCTAGAGTATGTTGAGGCGCCTTTGTATAAATAACAAAAAAAGGCAGCCTGCCAATAGAACTATGAATTACATTATTATAAGCAAACTCTGCTTGTGATAAAACAACATCCCATTGCTTCGGCTTATCTTTACAAATGCTTCGAATTAAGTTTCCCAGAGTTCTATTAACCACCTCTATTTGCCCATTAGTCTGCAGGTGAGCAGTGCTACTGAAATTCAAAGATGAATCAAACAACTTCCACAAAGTCCTCCAAAAATGCCCTAGAAATTTACTATTCCTATCCGAGGTAATAGATTTGGGCACATCATAGAAACGAACCACTTCCTTAAAGAATAATCTGGCCACACTTACTACATCAGAAGTTTTCCTACAAGGAATGAAGTGCGCCATCTTGGAAAATCTGTCAACCACAACGAAAACAGAATCCACGCCTCTTTGTGTCCGTGGTAAACCAAGCACAAAATCCATGGACAAATCTTCCCATATATTGTTAGGAACAGGTAAAGGCATATACAGACCTGTATTCTTAGATTGACCTTTAGCAGTTTGCCAAACATAACACTTTTGTACGTACCTATTGACATCTCTACGCAACTAGGGCCAGTAAAATCGCTCCCGAACTGCAGCAATAGTTTTATCACGACCCAGATGTGCAGCTAATCCACCATCATGTAAATCGCAAATTACCTTCTCTCATAATGATGTCCGAGGAAGGCAAAGCTGATTGCCACGCATCAGGTAACCATCCTGCACATAAAATTCTTGTACAGGTTGACCAGCAGCACACGACTCCCAAATTTTTCCAAAATCATCATCATCTACATAACAGTCTTTCAATTGCTTGAACCCTAGAATTTCTTGGCTCAACGTAATCAACAAGCCAACTCTCCTACTCAATGCATCTGCTATAATATTATGCATACCGAAAGGAAATTTTTGCAAAAATTGACACCATCGCACGTGCATATCTTTGCTAATCATCTTTTGACTATTTAGATACTTCAAAGCTTCATGATCAGAATAAAAGACAAATTCTTTCCCAATCAAATAATGCTCCTAGGTCTTCAAAGCCCTTACGGCAGAATAGAATTCTTTGTCATAAGTACTCTACTTCTGTCTTGCCTCGCTAAGCTTCTCACTGAAATAGCAAATTGGTATGCACTCTTGAGATAAAACAGCTCATATACCCACTTTACTAGCATCACACTCCACTTCAAATAGTTTATGTCACGCCCCGAACCCCATCGAGCACGCGACACCCTTCTCTGGTCGAATGATGCGATATCCTAGGGTATCGCCGGCCCAGTTCAACTTATCAGAGATTTAAATCCGTCAGCGAAAGTCACAATTAATACCCAGACAATAACAACTGGGGTAAATAAGGAGAATAGACATACTCATTCCTCATTCAAACTTATATAATATTCACAGTTTACACACCACCATATACATATACACACCGTACTATAAACCACCAATATCCAAAATGATCGATAATCTGGGTATCCTATCGCTCAAAAATGGAACACCTCAAAAAGCCTATTCCCAACCCCTAAACCTAGCCCCTACGCCCTCTGCTTGGCGTCCACTCCGAGTCTGATTCTTTGTCATCTGAATCTGAATCCTCCCGGACTATACGCTCTTCTAAAGACTTGGCTTAGCCTCGATCTCGATCGGGTTGTTTATATCACCCGACTCCGCTGGAACTTCAACCCGCTCCTCTTCGACTGGTTCTTCGTCCAACCCGTCCCCTGGCACAAACTTGGGATCCCACCATGGCACGAACTCGGGTACATGTTTCGGTTCTTCTTCAGGCTCATCCACAGGCTCATCTTCTGAGGCCTCTTCAGGCTTTGCCTCGAGTTCTTCCTCTGGGATTACCTCGAGATTCACGTCCATCGGATCGTACCCCGCTTGGGATTCTTCAGGCTCTGGATCATGCTTGGCCCCTAAAGGCTGAGGTGCTGCGGGCACTTGCTGCAGTCCAGACTACGCTAGACTAGTCTCCAAACTAGTCATCTCGCCATTGGGCGGAGGTATAGCAGACGGGTCCCAATTCCCAACTCCATCAAAGGGGATGTCAAATTCACGGACGGGACCAAACTTATCTACCTCGTCCCGAAAGAACCAAGCGGCATAGTTATGGGCTTGCCAAAGGGGTAACCCTACGTTTACCCAAATTACTATCGTATGCTTAACCTAGGTCATATTTTCATCTATCGAATACTCTACAACATTGTGGTCGGTGTGCATCGGTACTCCAAAACTCTCAGGCGGCGGCGGTTGGAGATTCATTGCTCAGGCTGAGGTTCTGAAATTGTTGGTTGTAATAACCATGAGAATACATCTCAATAAGCACACACCCTAAATCTCACCTAGGCTATCACGTACCTCCGGACAATAACAATCACAATCACGCTCAACCATCACATCGTAGGCACACAATTTATACTTAACTAGGCCTTCCCTGCATGCAACCTGCACATTAGCCACAGTAGTATAATTTCCAATCACATGCACATTCAAATTTCATTCCACGTACTCATTCCCCTGCCTCATCACATTATTTCCACACACCGCCAAGAATCGCGTAATGGTATCGCCCTCGCATTCACTACGACTAACTCATACTCAACTCGCCAATGACCGTGTAGTAGTACCCTCAGACCACCTGCGACCAACTCATAACAATACTTCAGGGCCCGAGTAATGGTACCGCCTCAGGCCGTGTATCTTGCTCGCGTAGTAGTACCGCCCTAGGCTCAACACCCACCACCTACGACACAACTTGCGTAATGGTATCGCCTCAGGTTGGCCGTCCTCGGTAATATTGGGCGCCGCCTCGTGTAGTCGCACCACCTCGGGGACGGACTAATTCCAGCGTAATGATACCGCCTCAGGGATTTTCATTATCACACGTACTACAAACGCACTCGCTTTCTCACCCGTTCACACATTTAGCACTCACATGCCAACATATTGACCAATCACACTTGGCCCGTGCACGCATCAAACCACGCATATTCCACATACTCAATAAACACCCAATCATGGCTAGTTGACAATTAATTCAACTCAATCCATGCGTACACATAACAAAGCACATTTCAAACAACTATTTCACAAACTAATGAACAATCACGGCCGCCATCGGGCCCACAATCACAGCCACCATCTCAGCCACAAATTCAACATTTCCACGCATTTTTCGAGCCATAACAGTCACCACAACATAGCTACATCATGGTACATCAAACCGACACAAATCGTCTCCAAATAGGACTATATGCTCGCCAAAGCGAGTCTCAATTTCCAGCAATCGATCCAGCATCAATCCAGCCTCGAACCATCATTATTTCACCGTAAAAAAATCATTCAACATTGATCCTCAAATCGATCCACTAAACTAATCCCAAAATAGCCTCTAATTTAGCCTAAATCGCGTCTATTATTTCATCTCTAATTTGTCCGTCGATACCCGAAATCCTAAATAGAGTTTAGGGCGTGACTTACCCGAACTCTAGACTAACTCGGCTAGAGTGGAAAGGGGGGAACGACTGATCGGTGGCTCACGGTGGCACACGGCGGCGGCGAGCGACTTGGCGGTCGGCTGGATGGCAAGTGGTGGCGACGGCTTCCTTGGCCGGCCAGCTTACGGCCACGGGAGGATAGAGAGAGAGAGGGACGGCAGCGTGAGGCCACGGCTCGGTGGCGTGACGGTGGCTGGATGGTGGTGGCGCGACAAGGGGAGGGCAGTTGGTTCGGTGACGGAGTGGGAGGGGGAGCCGAGAGAGGAGAGAGAGAGAGAACGAGGAGAGAGAGAGGTTTTAGGACTTAAATAACCAAGGCCAATAATTGAACTCCCAAAAGACCATCTTGCCCTTCTCCCACAAATTAAATCGACGGTTTAGATTCGATCTTATTTTGAGATCGACAGTCCGGATCGAATCTTTTCTGAAATATCCAAGGGCAATTTGGGAATTTCTCAAAAAGTCCAAGGGCAAAATTGTCCAAAAATCTCTAATTCTTAAGCTAGGGCGAAATTACCAAAATACCTTTCCCAAATTACATTGGCCTTAACAAATTTTCAGGGGTAAAATGGTCATTTTTCATTTCTCGCCAAAATTCAGTTTTTCTGAAGGATTCGAACGAATCCGAGGCTATTCGGGCGAATGGCAATATCATCCAAATGATTTGTCATGACATTCATAAATTCAGAGGCCTAATCTCGATCATTAATTAATGAATAAATCTATTTAACGTAACTTGCGCATATCTCATACTAACGGGTGGCTTTTGGGGAAATTCGCATTACTGACCCGTGGCCGATACTAAATCATGCCACATACAAGTTTATTCGAGTCGTACCAACTTTGATTGTCACTTAATCATGAGGATCAATCATTAGATCCGACGGGCGCAATCGTTTGGTATAGGTTTAGGGTCATTCGTCAATTCGCTTTTGTGGTCCAAATGGAATCACCCACAATCCACTATTATGGCAGAGTTTAACTGATCCCTGGCTATCGTTGGATCGGCCTATAGTAGCTCAAAATGTCACCTCGACGATTCTCATGGTCGAAAGTCGGTTCACGATCGAGTTCTTTGGTCGCGTGAATTTAAATCCCTAATTAGCATTTCTCTAACTATTAGTATTCCCGAAGTGATCAATTCCGGATGAGATCTAACTACAAGCACGTCCATAAACTACTCATTTCATAAATCCTAAGTGGGTCAGATTTCAGAATGTCACAGTTTATTAAAATCAGGTAAAGCAAAAACAGGTGCAGTACATAACTTCTCCTTCAAAATAACAAAACTATTCTCAGCTTTCTCTCCCCATAGAAATTTGCCTTTCTTCATACATTCAGTAATTGGGGTTACGATAGTACTAAAATTCTTAATAAATTACCGATAAAAAGTAGCCAACCCATGAAAAATCCTAACGTTAGAAACTGTTTAAGGAGTCGGCCACCTTCTGATTGCTCTTACCTTCGCCTTATCTACCTCTATTCCTTCAGCAATAATAATAAATCCCAAGAATAACAGTTTATTAGTTAAAAAACTGCACTTCTTAAGATTAATATACAGCTTATTAATCTGCAAAGCTGTCAACACCCCCCTTAAGTGCAATAGATGATCCTCCTCGGTCTTACTATAAATCAGGATATCATCAAAATAAACTATAACAAATTTGCCAATAAAAGATTTCAGAACCTGATTCATAAGCCTCATGAAAGTGCTTAGAGCATTGAAAAGTCCGAAAGGCATTACCAACCATTCGTACAACCCCTCCTAAATGTGCTTAGACAGCACATGGGCTCATACTATTCTGAATGTGTCCATTTCATAACAACTCATCCATCATCTCTTTTAGAATCTTGCTCTCTTTAGGACTCATCATGTAGTGCGGTAAATTTAACAGACTAGCACCAGGAATTAAGTCTATATGGTGCTGAATATCGCGCATAGGGGGCAATCCATCTGGAATCTCTTTAGGAATCAGTTCGCTAAATTCCTTCAATAAAGGCTTGACTGCTTTAAGCTGCTCCTCTACTTGTAATTCAGCCTCAGTCTTAATTGCTTATTTAATGATCAGCACGTGAATCTGTCGGGTTTCTTTAACCTCAACTTCAAATTTCCTCGTAAGACTAAGAAAATTATTTTCAGCAGATTATTTTCCTTTGTTCTTTAGTGACAGCAACGTATACTTCACTCCATCTTTCATAAGGTTATACTGATTACTTCTTCTCGAATGCTGAGCATCTACATCAAATTGTCACGGTTTCTCAAATAACACATGACATACATCTATGTCTACTACATTACAATTCAGCTTATCATGATATTTACCAATGGAGAATGGAATTTTGCATCGTTCAACCACCTAAATATTTTCCGCTCTTGATTTAATCCATCCTAACGTATAGGAATTAGGATGCTTCTCCATGGGTATTCCCAACTTCTTTACTGTCTCCTTCTCAATGATATTCTCCATACTTCCAATATCAATAACCACAGTAAAGATATTTCCCAGAATGGTGCACCTGGTTCGGAATAACTGATGGCACTACGAATCATCTTTCTGTTTTGGGGCCAACATCATTCTGTGCACCACACAGTTTACTTGCTCCTCTTCTTCATCTTCAAAATCATCATCCTCACCATCCGACGTATAGCAATATCCATCCTCCTCTTCTTCTCTCGCTGCTACGTTTACGGTCTTTCTTTGAGGGCATTCATTAGATCGGTGCCCAAGCTGATTACACCTGTAACACTTTATCGCGGCTAGTTTAGCATAAGGGTTAGGGTTCACAGTTTTCTATGCTTGCGTTCCCTTATCCCTCGATCCGTTCATAATGCGCTTTTCTACCGCCTTGTCTTCTGGATTTCAGCCTGCGTTAAAGTCATTATTAAAACTGATCTTCTCTACCAAAATACTCGAACTGCTATCTCGATAGTTTTCGTGGCCTCTTCCTCCCCTGTCTTGCTGCATTAATTCTGCCTTCATCGCTATATTCTTTGCTTCAGTTAAATTTCGCAGAATTTGCACCCCAATTTTATCTCGAATGAAGGGTTTCAAACCATCGAGATATCAGGCCACCTGCTGTCCCTCCATTTCTGATAAATTATTCCACTCCACTAATCTCATAAATTTGGCCGTATGCTCATGCACAGTTCGATTGCCCTGCTGGCAATGTTGGTATTACTGGAACATAATCTGTTCATAATCGGGTAGAAGGAATTCTTGTTTCAACAGCCTCCTCATTCTAGTCCAAGTTCGAACTCTATCTTTCCCTTCTCATTCCCTTTTATTTTGTAATCTCTCCCACCATGCAGGACGCACCCCCTTTAATCTACAGGCTATTAATCGCACCCTTTTCTCATCAGGGGTCTCCATATAGTCGAAAAATCTATTTATATCAGCAAGCCAATTCAGAAATTCTTCTATGTCCAAACTTCCATTAAAATAAGGAATATTGACTTTCAATTTAAAGTCGTTACCTTCACGATCGTTGTAACGTCGTTTTCCATCTCTCCTATCAGGCCTTCTCTGAAGTCCTCCATGACGATTTATGCCACCATAATCAGCACGTTCCTCATCAAAATTTTTAGTTTCTTCTTCTTTCGAACTCTCCAAAAACAGAGGGTTATTCTGCCTGCGGACAGGAATAGGCCTATCAACAGGATCACCACGAGCAAGATCTGCACCTGGCCTTCTGTCGTTCCGCCGATTTCGGTTCACATCAACGCGGAGACCTTCGAATCGTTCTATTAACTCGTCAAATCGTTCTTCGAAACGACGAAGACTTTGATCGAATCGTGATCTAAGCGTTCCATTAAACGCCACTCCAAACATTGTAGCGCGTCGTTCCCAAGGGTTGGGGCTCTAGTCTCCTGAGCATCATCACGAAGACCACCACCAGTCACCATAGGCTTTGATATCACCTGACGGAGCGTTCAGCGAATAATTCAAGCAAAACCTTGCTTAGAGAGAAAAATCTCGAAATTCAATATTGATGATAATAATGTTGTCTTAAAAACAAAACCTAAACACCCTTTTATAGGGGTTAAATCTAATTACAATAGGAAACCTAATCATAATAGAAAAGTTACCTAATCTGAATTGGAAACTTAATTACAATAGGAAACCTAATCATAATAGGAAAGTTACCTAATCTGAATTAGAAACCTAATCATAATAGGAAATCTAATCATAATAGGAAAGTTAATAAGCATCAAATAGCAAAATTACAAGAACGACCCTTAAAATTAACTCATAAAAAATACTAAAATAATAGAAAAAAACCATCTAATTGCATCACCGTTTCGTTTTCCGTTTGGACTTCTATTTGTCCAATCGGTCCATAAATGCACCACTAATAAATTCCACATCACATCTTTTGTGGTCAAGAAGGAGAAGATATGAAGGATTATGGCGTCGGGCAATTGGCGACCGGAAGAAGGAGTTGGTTCGATCCTGGCCATGTATGGAGGATTCTTTAAACTTTTGCCTTTGGCTGCTTACTATGACGAAGCGTCTAGGTTGGCAAAACAATAGGAGAGGACTACATAACTATATTTATAAGCTCTCATCAGCACAGAGACTAAACCCCAACAAATATCATGGCTTTTCTTCAAAATTCAAAAAAGCAAATTTAAACTTTGGAAAAAGATTGAAATAGATCTAAATAGTTTCGGATAATAATTCTCAAAAAGCTGCCAAAAGTTATTGCTCTAGACTCTCTACGACAACGGGCAGCTGCAATTAGGGGTGTGCAAGATAGATCGCCCAAAATGGGAACCGCCCAGACCGGACCGATCGATATGGTCCGGTTCCCATTTCCTAAAAGTGGAAGCACTGTCCGGGCAATCCGATTCTCGGTTTCAGAGGGAACCGGCCGACTACATATATGTTTTTTTAATTTTTTATTTCTTCAAAAAAATTGATAAAATGTTAACAAGATCCTAAGTAAAGCACGTATTTTGGTTCGTCTTTTCAATTTAAGTATCATCACTTATGTTTGATCATTCATGATTGCAAAATAATCATTATCTCTTGATAATTAGTGAGTTTAGTTTATTGTTTTCAATGTGCAATTTATAAGTCTGTTTTTTTTTTTTATTTATCATGGAAGATATATGAGCACATAGTTATGGTTTTTTTAGTAAGATCTTTTTCTAAAAAAGTAGTGGAGAACATGAAGAGATGGCATCAAATAGTTGGAAAAAAAAAGTGATCGATTCTAGTGGATTAGTTTCCGTTTTCTAGGGCTAACAGATCTAGTCCCCGGTTCTTAATTTTGGGAACTGGGAACAATCACCCCTAGTTGCAACACCGAGTACCATTTCATTTCCCCTTTTTGAACTACTTATCGATTTTTCTTAAATGTTAATATGGATACCTAAATTTTAACAACCTCGTTTAGTCATTTATTGCATAAGATAATTAGGAGTTAACCCTGATCTCTAAATAGAAATATTATTAATTTACATATTAGGAGCATTATCATTTAGTAGTAATAAACCCACATAAATTGTATTATAATTGGACGGGGAGCCTCTGAGTTTAATTAAATTATCTGGACTAAATCCCACGGGAGCACAAAATTTAGCTAAATTGGGAAAGATTTGTGTTCTTATATCAGACCTTGGAAAGCGGGTGGCTATATATTCTTTGAGAATTCAGCCTATACAGTTACAAGAGACAGATTCTAGTTTCTCATAAAGAAAAGTCATATCAGAAAACGTGTAGATTGTTTCAGTCTCATGAAGGTGGAGAGAGATTCACAACCAGGGCCCAAATCAGTGACTGCTTCTCAAGTTCCAACCAAACAAAGCTCATAGAAAAGCATGACCCTGTGCACAACTAAAGTTTATAAGAAAAGTATCAGAAAAGTCCTAAATCTTTTGCATTGGTACCAATTGAGTCATAAATTTTTTGTCTTTGTGCCAATTCGGTCTTTCCGACTAATTTTGACTGGATATTGCTGACGTGAACGGCCGGCCGCCGGCACTAACGTGGATAATTTTTAATAATATTTAAATAATTTTTTTGAATTTTTATTTATTTTTTCTTTTTTTTCCTCACCTCTCTCTTCCTCCAGTTTGTTGCCGGACCGGCCAGAGGTCGACGAGGGATGAGGCTCGCCCTCACCGGATGGCCACGAGGGCAGTCTCGCGCTAGGCCGGCGAGGCTTGACCTCGCCAAATTCAGCGAGGTCGCGCCTCCCCTAGCTGTTGGCGAGGGCTCAAGCCATCGTCGGTGGCTGGGCGAGGCATGACCTCATTAGTGATCGGTGAGGTCAACCTCGTCAGCCTCTAGTGAGAGCTCACCGGTCCGGCGACCAACCGAAGGAAGGGAGAAGGGTGGAAAAAGAAAAGAAAAGAAAAGAAAATATTAAAATATTATTAAAAGTTGTCAATGTTAATGCCGCCGGCCCGCATCCACATTGGTAAAATTCGATCAAATTAGCCGGAAGGACTGAATTGACATAAAGACAAAAATTTTATGACTCAATTAGCACCAAAAAAAGGTTTATAACTCAATTGGTACTAATGCAAAATGTTTAGGACTTTTCCAATATTTTTTCCTTAAACTTTAGTTGTGCACAGGGTCATGCTTTTCTATGAGCTTTGTTTGGCTGGAACTTGAGAAGCAGTCATTGATACACTTTAACTTTTTTGCTTAAGTAATGTCCCTTGTGAGAACATAACCAATGGAAATGGTCTTTGTTGATTGTTTATCTTGCTCTTTTGGGATTATAGCCTCTAAACTGCAATACTATTTCCTTTCTCAAAGCCTTATTGGAGAGTAAATGGGATTCGCGTATCAGGAAGAAAGATTTGCCTTCATGTAACCTCTACTAGCTTTGTTATCACGGAATCTGAGCAGCTGTATTAGTCATTTGGTTCCTTTGGAAGGACAAATTTGACACGACTTTTCAATTGTCGTGGAGAAAGTACCTTACGTGAAGGTGATTAGTGCGCGAGTTAGGAGAACGGAAAGTCTGTTAGGGGCGCGTTTGGCAACGTGCCAAACAAGAGAAATTTCATTCTTTTGTTCTCAGAAATAGTTTGGGAACAAAAATGCGTTTGGTAACGCATTTGTTCCCGGGCACATTTTGCAAAAATTTGTGCCGAGAAATAGTTTTGGAAGAGAAACAAGAAGTAAAAAAAAAGTTGCTTCTTGTTTCTCGACCAATTTTGAGAATCAATTTTTTTTTTTTTTTCTTTTCTTCTTTTCTTATTTTTGTATTGTTCTTCGTCTCGGCCGGGTCGTACCAAATGACCGTGACCG
Organism: Syzygium grande; assembly: GCA_024733475.1. Taxonomy (NCBI): domain Eukaryota; kingdom Viridiplantae; phylum Streptophyta; class Magnoliopsida; order Myrtales; family Myrtaceae; genus Syzygium; species Syzygium grande. The sequence continues at coordinate 716,240 of JAMXDD010000012.1, forward strand.
GGCCACGGCCCACCAGGGGAGGGCGGACCCGGACTCTTGACTGGCAGGAGGCGGCCTCGCCCGTCGCGACCTCTGCCGAGGCCCGACGCCGCCGTGGTGGTCGCGATGGGCGAGGCTCGACCGCCAGACCGGGCGCAGGGTGAGCCTCGCCGTGTCTAGGCGAGGCCGCCTTGTCCAGCGACAAGGGTCCGCCCCTCGCCGCCTACGGGCCGTGGTGGGGTCGGTCGCCGCAACCGCCATGGCCAAAGAAGAAAAAAATTATAAAAAAAAAAAAAAAATAATTCAAAATATTATTAAAATATTATTTGGGAACAAAAATTTTATATAGTTACCAAACGCATTTCTATTCTTTTCTAATCTTGGAATAGAAATTTTGGACAATTATCAAACGCCTTAAAATATTCAGAAATTATTTCCAACCACGGAAAAAAAAAAAATCATTTCTGTTCGGGAAATAGTTCCCGGCACGGAGAATGGTTTCTCATGTGCACCCTTAGTCACTTTGTTTTCTTCTCTTTTCCCACCTTTTCTCTCCTCTTCTTCTTCCTTACGACAATCCACACATTACGCCGTCATTATACTCTCTCTCTCTCTCTCTCTCTCTCTCTCTCTCTCTTCCTTGCACGCACACAAACAAATTGAAGGCCCCAACCTTGAATATGAGGTCGGCCACCTATATCGTGTCTTGTTATAACTGCGTCATGTCAAATTTAGTTTGACCTCAAGATGACACACTTATCAATAGTGATCATCTTTAAATCCCAAATACGACAAGTTCAATAAATGCCTTACTTACAAACATGACATGCTTAGCATATTTAAGATATTAATTCTCACGTGCCTATGCTTAAACATCTACTAACACATCTAAATGTATCTAAACATGTGACATCGACCCAGGTAAATATTAACGTCCTTAATTAAACGAACCTACAAATGTAATTAAATTTGAAAAGTTCAATTTGTGAAGAAGGATGAGGAAGAGAGGTTTGAGCGGGGCTGAAGTGTCTCCTTCAACGCGTACCCATAAGAAGACAGCTTGGGTGCATCCTTCCACTCCCCCTCCTAAGATTTGGGTTTCGTTTTCAAATCAATGTGGGAGAACAAAAGGGATTAGAATGAGATTTGGCCCCTTTATTTTACCACATCAATTATCCACGTTGGACTTAAATTTTTTTAGTAAGAGTCACATCAATGTTAATATTTAATTCAAAAGGCCACACAGGACGATTGCCATAATAGACAATTAAGTAATTGAATTTTTATCAATGTAGCACTCAAGTAAATGAAATAATAAATCATGACATATGTTATTTTCCCCCAACTTTTAAAAGCTCTTTTGGCGGTAGAATTCACAAAACCCATGGGAATTAAAATCCATGGCCAAGAGCGCTCTGCCCATGGCAAATTCTCCGGGGAACGATCGAATCTCGCAAAACCAAGCCAACATTCCCCTTCTCCTCTTTTGAGACAAAATCAAGAGAGAACCCCAATATTATCTCCAAGATTTCATCGGTACGAGAAGCCCTAATCCACCACCACATACTCTCCTTCTTGCACATCAAAGACATTGTTAGGACTTGCATCCTCTCCAAGTGGTGGCTATCCACCTGGACCACCGTCATCACCCTCCTCTTCTTCGGTGCCTTGGGTGCTACAATGCCTACGCTTGCAAGACGATCAAAGCCCTCTCTACCTTAGTAAAGAGGTTCTGGCCTGGGGCACTTTGCCTCGGTAAAGAGGCTCTAGATCAGCGACATCCCCGATTTGGAGGCCAATCACCATTCCCTTGAGACTACAAGTTTGATGAAGATGAATTGTGACGTCCGTCGTCATGGCACCTATGCTAGAGAAGATGATCATCAAAGCTAGAATGCTTTTTTAAAGGCATACGCAATTCCCGGCCTTGATTTTAACAAGTTACCGCTTGCTTTTTCACCGAAATTACTCTTTCTCACTCTCTTAGAAATAAATTGAAGGCTCCAACCTTTGCATGTTAGGTAGGCCACCTACGCCATGTCTTAATATAATTGCGTTGTGCCAAATTCAGTACGACCTCAACATGACATATTTATCATTAGTGACATATCTTTAAAGCCCAAATTCAACAAGTTTACTAAATGCCTTACACATCGTGACATGCTTAACACATTTAAGATATTAATCCCCACATACATATGCAAAGATGTGCTTCGCTGTCTATTAACGTGTCATAAATGTATCTGAACATGTGGTGTCCACCCAAGTAAATGTTAACATGTTCAATTAAAACTTGTTTGCAAACGTGATAAAAGCTTTGAAAAGTTCAATCTGTAACAACATGTTTATCATATGTGTCTAAATATGTTTCCCTACTCATGACATGGAACTAATTAAGCTTCAATCGAGCACGCTTACTTTGATGCCATGTAAACACATAATGTCAAAATTTGCCGGCCTTAGTTGGAGGTGACCCGACTCCAAAATATGTTCGGAGGTAGAGGGGGGGTCGAGTGGCAGGTTTGGCATTGGATGAGGTGGACTTGCGAGAGGAATGGGAATCGGAAACATAAGAAATCAGAGATATTTTATCCTTGTGCTTAGAGAACGCGCATTTTACAAGGAGAAAAGGAGAAATTGACTGAGTCATTGCGTCGCGTAAACGATGCCGATTACTTAAATACCTATTTTTCTCTAAGTTTAAATTTAATTTTGGTCATCCCAAATTCTCTTTTCGCAATTAGATCATCTTTGCACAATGGACTCGAACAATAAAAAGTTTCTAACAAAGGAAATTTTCACTTGTGTTTCTTGATTTTCTCTTTAATTAAGCATCGGCATCATCAAGGAATTTCGCTTTAATAATTTATTGGATTATTTTTAAATTATGGATGACGCTGGAAATTGAGAAAGAAAAGAAGACAATAAATTAAAAAATATAAAAATATATCAACTAAAAGGGCCCAGATGACTTTTCATTATTCTTCTTCTCCTTCCTTATTGCTCAGCTTCATTTATATAGTCCAGCTATGTTAAAAGGATGCAGAGAACGTAAAAATCCACGGAAAACTCGGGCATCAGGAAAATCGGCAGAAACCCTAGATCATCACTTCCATGGCGGAGACCGCCGTCCACGGTGACATCCGCCGCGGGTCCTCCGGCGACCGTCCGAATCGCACCGAAGGAAACCCACCTCATCCTTCTCCTTCGAGCTCCGGCGATCTCATTAGCGCGTTGCCGGAGGCCGTGATCCACCACATATTCTCGTTCCTGTCGATCGTAGACGTCGTCAGGACCAGCGTCCTCTCCAGGCGGTGGCGGTCCACTTGGACCTCCATCACCGACCTCGTCTTCGATGGACGGAAGATCGAAGACCAGCTTCGCGGCACCGTGTTATTATTGTCCGACGTCGACTGCGTCCCTGAGCCAGTGCACCTCCCCACGGTGAAGAGGTTCCACGTCACCGGCTTCGATTACGACGAGGCCGACGACTGGCCCGAGGTCGAGCGCTGGGTCTAGTTCGCGGAGGAGCACCGCGTGGAGTATCTTGGTCTGCGGCTGATTGTCAGATCGGGCGGGTCCAGATGTGAACCGCCGCGGTCGTTTTATTGCTTGAGTGGGTTGGTGCGCCTGGAAGTCAGTGCGTGCTGTTTCTCGTTGTATGGGACTACTAGAATTTGGTGGCCTTGTCTTAAGGTCTTGTCGATTGAAGATGTGGAGTTGAGCGACGATATCCTCGGGAGAATTCTCGGGGAAGTCCTGTTTTAGAGTCCCTTGAGATGCGTAGGTGCTGGGGCATGAAGAACATCGTAATAGATTCACCATGTGTGAAAGACTTGCTACTCATGGGCGGCAGTTTCATTGAGTTGAGAAAATTTCGGCCCCTGCATTTGCTGTCGTTGCATGTATCAGGGACATGGTATCCACTCAGGGGACCCGAGGACATATCGCTCAATGTATCTTCTTTGGTGGAAGCCAAGTTAGATTTTGACATTGTGACTGTTAGGCCTGGTGAAAGGACGATGTGCTGCGACTTGTTGAAGCAACTTCTTGACAAGCTGCACGGAGTTCCTACAATCACCATCGGCAGTTGGTGTTTGAAGGTACAAGCTCAATATTTTTAGCTTTTATAAGACGTACTCGTGTTGAATATTGTCCGTGATTAGCACCATTAGTGCTGTATGTTGCCCCGGTGGAGTGACCTCAGCTCTCTGTGGCATTCTATCTTCCATCAAGGGGAATCATTGTCAACTCATGTGTAATTAGTTATTGGCAAATGGGATGATTCATAACTTTGTGTTCCAAGTTACAGCATAAGATTGTGAACGTTGGAGCTTCTTCCCTCTGTTTAATTATTGTGGATGCTACTCACCGCAACATTCTTAGATGCCTTCATATTCAAAAGAAAAATGCGTGAAGAAATTAGTCAGGAAGGTTTCTTGAAATTTGGTTATTTCAATTTATAGAGAAAATACAATTATCTGGAAATATTACGGAGGGTAATGGACCTAGTCATCTTAGGTTGACAGAACTGGTCCTGCTCTCTCATTACATGAGGCTGTCGTTTGATAATCATCTTACAAAGTATTCTCACAATATGTGTACAACGGCAATGGATGGATTTACTTGGAAACTTCTGTCAACAACGAGGTTTGCTGTCTTATGTGACCAACTACTACGATTTTCAGATCCTTCGAGTATCACGAGTTCAACATGAGAAGCATATGTAAATAGTCTCTATTCTTAAAGGGATTCACTTGTTCATTTCTACGTGTAGTATCCTTATCGGTCTTTTCCTAGCTGGGAGACAGGGTCAAAGGACATTGTATTCGGAGGGATTGTAATTTTGTTATTCTTTATTCATGTTAAACAGGAAAACTATTATTAATTAAATTTTTTATGTTGCTTGTTCAATGTGCTCAGATCCTGTACCATTTGAAGATGGAAGCAGTGCCATCTCCATTGTCAAAATGTCAGAATCTGATACTACATGCATCAGTTAGTACCAGGGACCTTCCGGGATAGCATACATGCTACGAAGATCACAGTGCCTGGAAAAATTAGTCATACACATCCCCGATCGGAGGTTTGTTCCTTTGCTATGATACTTTCAGTTTGCTTCTTGTGCTGACTTCCTCTTTGCGCGAATGTTTAAACAGTGAGTTAAATTTTTGGAAGCACATAAAGATGGAACACTCAACCTTTGCGAGAGGAAGAGTCGCAAGGCCAAAGAAGCGCCACCCACCCAAAAAAAAAAAAAAAAAAAAAAAAAATCAATCTCAAACTCTATCTGTTCCGGCAGTTGAAATTTGCTCATGGCTCTGTCAGTCTACTTAACATTTGTGCAGGGCAATATTAAGCTGTTTTAGTTCATGTCTTAAAGTAACTGCAGTGTTGGACTGGAGGTTCTTCTGCTGCCATGTAGTGTTAGGATCTTGAACTACGAGTTCAGTGATGGGAACTTAGAAAGAGAACATGTATTTTAATGTGTAGACAAGTTTAAGAGCTTAAATTGATTCAGACTCGTTATATAGTAACACTAACTAGCATCTGCAGTGAACAAACGAAAGTTGTTTGTTTGAAATTTTAGTGAGCCAATGAGTTTTTTTTCCATGGATCCACATCTAATGTGAAATAAGTGTCTTAAATGGGGTATCTATGTGCAGTTGAAGCTTGATGAAGAATTGGAAGAACATTTTAACTTTGACAAAGAAGAATTTTTGCTCTTACAGAAGGGGAGCTTGAATGTTTGGCAAACCATCTCAAGAGAGCTGAGATCATCAGCTTTGGAGCTAATAGTTTTAGGTCGAAACATCTGCTCCCCCTGATTGAGTTTCTTCTTGGGGATGCACTTGTGCTGGATAAGTTGGTTATCTAGGCTAAATTACCCACACCCGGTGTTCTGTCGAACTACAGAAAAATGTGCTCGGCTTTCGAAAAGCTTCCCAGAATGCTAAGGTTATCTTCGATTAGTAATCCTTGTAGAAGCATATGAAAGTCCGGGTTTCTTGTCGATCTCATGGCTATGCTCATTTTTATCCACACTCTTTTGATAGTAAAGTTACATGAAGTGAAGTGGCTGTATTAAGTTTGCAACTTGTATCTAATTTGCTCTTGTTTCGAGTTTTATTCTATTTGTAAACATGATCCTGTCGAGGAAAGAGGTTAATATTAGTGTTTTGGTTTGAGGGGATTTTTTCCCGACAAAAAGTTTGCGATCGGAGCTAAACTGTACTCTAGGGTTCCATTTGGTTTGACTATTGGAAAACCAAAACAAACGGTGAAATCATTAGTCTTTTTTGATTTATTAGACGTTCGCGTGGCGTTTTTTCACTACTATAAATAAATAAATAAAAAGTCACATGTTATTTTCCGGCCACCTACCATTGACGAAGTTAACAAAAAGATTCAAGTGCATGGAAGTTGTGTGTTTGAAGATTTAAATGCACAAAATGTATTGTAAATATCCCAGTTTTAGGATTTGTCCTCCAATTATCAAAAAAAAAGTATCGAATATAAGAGTTCGAGTCTGGTAAATTTTTGAGGTAAAACTAATTATTTTTACTCAGAAAATATGTATATAAGACCTATTTTAAGTCACACAAACAAATATAAAATTTAATGTAAATTAACGACACTAAAGCAATTTGTTATATGTCATTCCTTTTGGCCCATCATCAACTCATCATATGTTTTTTTTTTTTGGTTAATACATCGAAAAACTCAAAACCGATATACTTTATGATAAATTTACCAAAAACTATTATTTTTACCACAAAAATCCAAAATTGGTACATTTGTGACAATTTTACCCCCGAACTAATCTTTTGACCACCAAAAACCTAAAATGGTACACCTATGATTAATTTTACCCTCCGTTAACTTCCATTAAAATTTACTATCAAATTGCTAAGTTTAATGACACGTGGCAATTGATAAGTGTACCGATTTTGGGTTTTACCCCTTTGCGATATTACTCTAATTTAACAGACACTAAAGGAGAGCAAATTTGTCACAAAAGTATCCGTTTGGGTTTTAGTGGTCAAAAAAATTAGTTCATGATAAAATTGTCATAAGTGTACCAATTTGAGATTTTGGTAGTAAAAAAATAGTTTGTAGTAAATTTATCACGAGATATATACCGGTTTGGTGTTTTTGTTGTCAAAAAAAAATAGTTCGGGATAAAATTTTCACATATGTATCGGTTTGGGGTTTTTCGTGATTTTAACCTTTTTTATTATCTCTAACTTTCCTCACTCTCCAAGAGACACATTTCAACTTTGTTATATTTTTCTACTTTCACTTTTCGTGTTTAACAACTTTTCTGGCACTTATAATTTAATTTATTGTTTAGAATCATATATTACTTTTTTCATATTTTTAGTTTCATATTTTGAAAA